>CM061137.1:103998944-104598944 GCA_030789695.1 Scilla litardierei | reverse complement strand
TTTGGGGATTTTGATGGATTTGGTGAGATTTTGGGGAAGATGAGCGGTAGATAGAGTGGATGGAGGGTTTGGATGATGATTCTAGGGCTTGGAATGAAGGAATGAAGCTTGGAGGAAGATGGGGGCTCAATGGGGAAGATTTTAGGGTTTTGGGTCGTGTTGAGGAAGAAGAAAACATTTGGGTTGGGTTTAAATAGGATGGGCTGGCGGCTGCCCAGAAATTAGGGTTTTAACACAGGTTAGTCGGTCAAAGAGCAACCACTGATCGACTAGTTTGGCAACTAGTCGGTCGGTCGACCAATGCAGACCGACTAAGTGTAAACAGTAACTTCTGAACGAAAATAGGATTTTAGAGTTAGTCGGTCCATGAACAAATACTGACCGACTAGTTTAGCATCTAGTCGGTCGATGAACGTTCTTAGACCGACTAAGAGTAAACAGTAACTGATACTAAAATTAGATGATGTGTTAGTCGGTTAAAGAAGCATTGCTGACCGACTAGTTTGCAACCTAGTCGGTCAACCAACGTTCTTAGACTGACTAACGATAAACAGTAACTCCTGAGAAATTTAGAAAGCCAACTAGTCGGTCCAAGAAGGATTGCCGACCGACTGGATCGTCATCTAGTCGGTCGGTGCCCCTTCTTATACCGGCTAATGAGTACAAAAAGTTCCGATACGGAGCGCGGGGCCCCGGGATCGATTCCTAAGACTCCTAGGCTTGATCTAATAGTAAGATACGACCGTTATGAAGCCCGTCACGAATGACATACTTCGAAATCGACAATCCTAAGGAAGAAACGAGAAAATACGACGAATCGATCGAAAATGAAAACTACGGAGACGAAAACCACATATGAGGAGAAAATCCACCAAAACATATATTATATTATAATAAATCCAGATACATGAAAAGCAGTCGTTACAGAGGAGGTCCACATAGTCCACTTCCTCTTGGTAGGGCATATGCTTCATTGCTTTAGGGATATGGAGCTCCACCTTAATGTTTCCGACATTCAAAGACAAGGTGCCCTCTCTTACGTCAACTATCACGCCGGCGGTGGCTAAGAAGGGACGTCCAAGTATTAGTGATGTATCTCCCTCCTCCTTGATGTCCATAACACAAAGTCACACAGCAAGAAAATTTCTCCCGGTACTTGGAGCGGTATGTTCTCCGTAATTCCCACTGGTCTAGTGACCCGACCATCCGCGAGTTGTATTCTCATATCCGTCGGCCTCAAGTCGGTCCCTGTATTCAATTTCTTAAACATACTTAGGGGCATTAGGCTCACACCATGCTCCCAAATCTACCAAAGCCTTTTGTAGCGGGACTCCTCCAAGTGTGCATGGAATGCGGAAGCTTCCGGGATCTTTGAATTTTGTGGGCTTCTTCTCCTTTCTGGTGAACCATGTTCCTTACTCGGCAAGCATTATCTTCTCCTTTCTCTTCTTTCCCAAAATCAAGTCTTTTAAGAACTTGGCATATGACTGGATCTCTACAATAGCGTCCAAGAAAGGTATATTGAGGCTTACTCCCCGCAAGTACTCGAGGAATTTGGCGAGCCGCTTCTCAATCTTTGCTCTCGCCAACCTTTGTGGGAAGGGCACCGGTGGCGTATAGTGCGCTCCTCGCGTGGCTTCACAATTTCAGAATTTTCAACTTCTTATGGCTCTTTTGGACACTCCTCCTCAATCGCTGGCTCCTTGTCATCCAAAATTTGCTCCCCGGGCTTCTTGGCTTGGACCATGGCGGGAGTAGTGTCCTTCCCGTCCCTAGTAGTAACCGCCACTACCGCATTGATGTGGCTGGTATTGCTCTGTGGGTTTGGCTCTGGTTGAGCCGGAAATTGTTGGGTATTTTTGTTAAGCAACACAAGTTGCTCCCGCTAGTTATGCCACGACAGTATTGAGAGAGTCTTGTTGAGCCGTCAATCTAGCATTTATCTTCTTTTGCTCCACCATGAATTCTTCAACCCTAGCTTCATGATCCGACCTCGGTGGTGGTTGTGGTGGGTTTGGAGTTCTCCACCCTTGATTATAACCTGGCGGCCTATATGGTCCCGCTTGTTGCCTTGGCGGGAAGCTTTGTTGTGGTGGCCCCTTTGGTTGATATTGAGGTTGTGGAGGTGGCGGCCAAGCTTGAGGTTGTTGCGATGGTGGGTTTAAAGCTCCATCATTATTAGCATATGAAAAGCCCGGATGATTTCTCGTGGCCGGGTTTGCCCAATAACTGGTGTTCCCCGCGACATATTGGACTTGCTCTATAGCACCCTCTCCTTGCTCTCCTCCAACGAACATAACTTGAGCTTGGTCTTGCCAATCGCTCATATTGCTGACCGGCGCCCCGCTTGAGTCGCGGCGGCGCGGTGTCGTTTACCGCAAGTTTCACGGTTAGTGTAGGGTGCGGGAATATCGAACTCAGGGAGGCGAGGTTGTGCTTGGGTCAGGTAGGACCTAAATCACCCCGAGGGGCGAGCTAGCCCGAATCGGTGGATGGTTGTCACGAAAGGAAATAAAAGCGTAGGAGCGAAAAGAAAGTAAACCCGGGACTTTGGTTTCCAACCCGACGAGAGACTCTCGCCGATACGGCCTACGGGTATGGATAGCGATCGGGATTAGGGTCTAATGGTGAGACGTTGCCTCTAGAAGTGGTACCGGCGTCCCATGGGCCCGATATTCCGGTCGGTGCCCAGGATGATACACCGGACTTCCCGGATTCGATCAGTGGGCACTCCCGTGTCCATAAACACTGATCGATCCCGGGAGCACTAAGCCCGCAACGATAACTCCCAACGTCTCATCCTGCCGCTCCCGCGTGCTAGGATTCGACGTCTACGCTAAGGGTGTGAGCTATGGCTAGGGAGTCAACCGCCAAGTTTATTCCCCCTTGGCCCGACGGTCAAAGGCGGTCTTTTTCCCGCCGATGACAATGAAACACCCCGCGTAACCGTTAGATTCCTACTCCCTATCGATTTCCTAACCCTACGGGCGCATCGAGAAGAGCCCCCGAAGGGGTTTCCACCAAAATCCCAGATTTGGGAACTACTCACAAAAATTCATGAAAAAGCAATCTAAATGAAATTTACCCGTTAGAATCATAATCAGACGATTGCAATGCGGAAGTAAAGGAGCAATAAAGACAATACTAAAAAATTAGAAAGATCTGAAAACTTACTTAAGAGTAACAATTACAGCCGTCACAAGGAAATAAAACAGTAAGAAAATACAACTCCCCCGTTTCTGGAACCCTAGGGGTCCTATATATAGATTTTCAGATCAACCGATCGGGTGACAAGTCAACCGATTGGTTGATCCGTTACAGATAAATTACAGAAAACGGCGAGTTTTCGCCCGATCTCACGAACCGATCGGGTGAGTTCTTGAGCGACCGGTTGGATCTTGGAGCAGTCGGGTGAACCGGTCGGTTCGAAGCCCGCGTCTTCAGCTCTTTTTCTCAGCTACAGATGAACCGATCGGGTGAGAGTCACCCGATCGGTTGGAATTCTGCTCGAAAAGACAGAGAACAGCCGCCCGCAGAACCGGTCTGTGAACCGGTCGGGTGACTTCGTTGTGGGCTGCGGCGGAGACCGGTTGGTGCACGCGTGCATCACCCGATCGGTTGGAGATGACCAACCGACCGGGTGAGGGGCTGAAAGATGAATTCTTCGACGTTTGACCCCCTGGATCACGCGTGATTTCTCCCGTTGCTCCGGGGACTTGGGATATCATCGTAAAAGGTCCCCTACGTGGTCGAACTCCTGCAATCATGGACAAACAAAGAAAAGAGAAAGAAAACGGGAAAATATACGAAAACGGATAAGAGACGGCGGAAAAACACGGAGAATCACAAAAGAAAACGTCCGTGAATATATAAAATATAAGCGCACGTCAAAATCCCCGAAGCTGAACTCTTCCTCGTCCTCGAGGAAGACGAGTGAGAGTAGGAGCTCGGAAGGGAAAAATAGAGAGGAAGAAAGAAAAAGAAAACTCTAAGCCCTGGATCGTCCATCAGAGCCATCAAAATCAAAAACCACTCACCTAGCAAACAAACGCCAAATCACACCACTAAACCTAGGAAAGCGAGTCCAAATAAGTGTCGTGGGTCCACGCAGTGAAGCGCGAGTGAGCGTGGTCGTGTGCTAGCAAATGGTGATGCTTTCTACGATGTGCTACGAGGCTCGATATACACAAATCCAAGATATGACCCAAATATCGAATCGAATTGAATTAAGCGGCGAATATAAGTTCGAGCATGCATGAGAATAGAGAGAATAGGAGCGTATCATGCATCGGGGACTCCACAACTAGGGTTAAGGAAATCACGCCACTATAGCCTAGATACTAGCTAAAGAGTTCCCAAGCCAAGTGTTTTTGATAACGACGGGGGTTGAGATGATGTGGAGAAGAACACTCGGTGCAAATTCTCGCCTTCCCTTTATTCTTGGCAAGTATGAAAATATTCACACGGGAATTTTTTTGGGTTTTGGGTATTTGCATATTTTTTTTGGCTTTTTGGATATACAATCTTTTTCTTTTCTTTTCTTTTTGGGTTTTTCTTTTCTTTTCTCCTCTTTTTTTTTGGATTTTTGGGATATTGGCTATACACATGTGTACTCTCCCAAGTGGGAGAACGGTACACGACGAGGGGATTTGCACCAAGTAAAACAAAAAAGAAGTCGAAATCTAAACACTCGGGCAAAGGAGACTATTGTTGCTAAATAGAGCTTAGGCTAAATGGGTTATCCTAGTCCTTAGTTGTGGAATCCCGACGCATGCGAATTGAAGTATACGATATAAATAGCATGCATATAGAAACAGACATTAGAAGCAAACCGCATATTCAAATATCGAAGCATGATAATCTAGGGGTCATTCCTGGACAGGTATATAAAGTAAAATCACAAAGCAGAAGCACACCAAATGCTAGTCACGACACACGACTCACAAAAAGCTAAGTGGACCCATGATGCGTGAAATGCAAGAGGACTCGAATTCCTAGGGTTAGTGAGTGTGATTATCGATGCAATGCTAGGTGTGTGTGACTTTGTGGCGATTCATCATAGGATTCATTTCTAGGAGAAAGAGCTAAAGAAAGAAGGAAAAAGAAAAAAGAAAAACACGATGGAAAACGACTCAAATAACGTAGAAAGACAACACAAATGACGCACGAAGTGCGACTCCCCCAAGCTGAAGTTTGCATTGCCCTCAATGCAATAAGAGTGAGTACGGGAGGGCAATGAAAATGGGGGGGAAATACGCACAGACACGAAAAGAAATGAAAACGAGGAAAACACGCAGAGGAAACTGAAAAAAGAAAGAAAGATCAAAATCAAAATCAAACAATACGAAAAGGAAAATAAAATAAAATCACACGACACGACACTCAAAAAGTGAAAAGCAAGCACACACACAAAAATGAGAAAAACAGACAAAACACGACAGCACACCAAAGTAGACTTCCCCCAAGCTAGACCAGAAAGAGCTAGCGAAACGATATGATCAATGAAATCCAGATATGTACAAGGGGGAGTCAAAAACAAAAGGGGGTGAATCTAGAAAATAACACGCAAATAGTCCCCTCCCTCCGACAGAGACAAAGCGGGGCCCCGAAAAGACAGATGGGCACAAAAATGGGGGGGGGGGGGGTCAAAAGCGGGAGAGAAAAATCAAGCAGGGGCACCACCCTCTGGGGGTGGTGACGGGGGCCTGCGCTGGGGACCAGGAGTCGTGGGGGGGTGGAATGTGGAGCTCGGAGACGTCGGGTGGGTCTTCGCGGATGTGGCGAATGAAGTTTTGAAGGAAGGGGAGGTCACGGTCGACGGATTCCTGGGTTATCCGACCACCCTGACCAGCAAGGAGGACCATGGCCGTGAATCGGTCGGCATGGTCATCGGATTGGAATTGCATCCCATATTCGGGGTCGTAACCGGGAGGTGGGGAAGTGGTGCGTGGTGTGGTGGATGGGTTAGAGGTGGTGGGCTGTGTGCGACGGGTACGACGGGTGGGCCTAGGGTTCGAAGAGCTAGCGTCGGTGGGTTTAATACGGCGGGGAGGCATTGTGTAGGTGTGTTTGTGCGCGTAGGTGTGTGAAAGTACAACGAATTCAACACAAACACAAAATACGACCAACAAGCAAACAGAATATTTGGGAAAAGATTAAAATTAAGCAAAGGAGCGAGGTTACCCAAAATGAGATGAAGATAGTTGCTCGTGGATGCCCCGATGCTGCTCGATTGGAGCACGATGTGAAGCCGCAGCGATCTCTTCAACAAGTTCCGAAGCGGGGGGGAATTGGGGGAAATCTAGGGTTTGTGTGTAGGGAGATGACGGGGGAATGGAGAGAAATGATGGTGGATGGGTAGGGAAATGGTTGGAGAAGAAGATCGAGGCTGATCTTGGGGAAGAGAGCAGGAAGGCGCACGACGGGAGACGAAACGGCAGAGGGTCGGGCGATCGGGCGAGGGAGAAAACGAACGGGTGTCGGGGGTGGTTATATAGGATTTTAAGTCGAACCGACCAGGTGACTTTTCAACCGATCGGTTGACTGTTAGGTCGAAAATTTTGCCGAAGAAATGCTACAGGCGAACCGATCGGTTGACTTGTCAACCGATCGGTTGGCCGCTCCACTAAATTTCCCGAGAACTTAGGGCTTGTCACCCGGTCAGGTCAACCGATCGCGCTCAAACTCAACCGATCGGTTGATATTTCCCAAAATTTTCCGAAAGTTCTCCCCAGCTCACCCGGTCTTCCACCCGGTCTCTTCATTACTCAACCGATCGGTTCATTCGGGGACAGATCTCGGCATGTATCTGATACATCCCAACCGATCGGGTGAGTTGTCACCCGATCGGTTGGGGCCTGTTTCCTGCAAAAACCAAGAAATTTGCTTAAGTCCCCGAACGGATGTTCTCGCGGCTGATTTTATTTATAAAAATAGATAAAATAAAGTAAAAATTAACGTTAAAAAGTGGGAAAAATTTTAGAACATGGGTTGCCTCCCATGAAGCGCACTTGTTTAACGTCGTTGGCTCGACGCCCGCAAGAGATGCTCATGGTGGCTTATACGGGTGATGCACAAACTTAGGCATCTCTTCCTTGTTGGAGCTGAAGGTGCTCGGGGTAGTCAGCGGCTGGAAAAGTACTTGCTCGACCACCCTCCCTTTGTTCTTGAGATCCAGGGGATTTTCCTTGGTGTTGGCGCTTCCCGCCATCTTCTTCAGGATTCGGACCTCGTCTTTAGTGAGGTCCGTAAGCTCTTTCCCCGTTCTCCTTACAGGGGGAAACTTGGGGAACCCGGGAGGGGTCGTTCTCGCTGCACTCGGTCTCTCAGCAGCTTCTTTGTCTTCGGGGCCTTCTTCATCTTCAGAATTCCCCAAGTCATCGGGGGGGTTTCTCAGGAGAATCTCCCAGGAGCTCTCCTCTACAGCCTTTTCTTCTTCTATCTCCAGCAAATTACACCGGAGGTCATCAGGAGGGTCGGGGTGCTTCATGGATAGTCCCAGGTCAAACTCAACTTTCTCTCCGCTGACGTTCAAGGAGAGTTTTCCGTTCTTCACATCTATAAGAACGCCTGCAGTGGCCATGAAAGGCCGTCCCAGGATAATGGGGGTGTGTGCGTCTTCGGGCATGTCCATGACTACAAAGTCCACAGGCACATGCACCCCTCTCACATTCACGGGGAGATCATCAACAATTCCCACTGGATATTTGACCGACCGGTCAGCTAGTTGTAGGGTCATCCCGGTGGGCTCCAAATCACCCATTCCTATTCTCCTGTACATCGACAAGGGCATCAAGCTAACACTCGCTCCTAGATCGACGAGTGCACGATTAATCTGTACAGCCCCGATCGTGCAAGGAATAGAGAAGCTCCCCGGGTCCTTGAGCTTCGGCGGGTTATCCCGCTGAATAAGAGCGCTACATTCTGCCGTCAGCACCACTTTCTCTTTTCTTGACCCTTTGGTCACCAAATCCTTCAAGAATTTTGCATAGGAGGGGATTGTCTCGATTGCTTCCAAGAAGGGGATTTGCAGGCTTAGGTCCTTGACCATGGCGAAGAACTTCCCATATTTCTCATCAATTTTCGCCTGAGCCAACCGTTGTGGAAATGGCACAACGGGTTTATACACTCTTGGGCTCTCTTCCTCCTCCTTCTTCTCTTCTTCAGATATTCCCTCCGGAATCATGGGATTTGATGACGAAGCACCGGTGTCGTTTAATTTTTCAGTCGGTCTCTCAACGACCAATGGTGCTTCCGGGTTGCTAGGGGGCACTCTAGTAGGAATTTGTGTCCCGCTTCTCAGAACGATAGCGGACACATTCGCGTGCTCGTGCACGAGTGCCGATGTTTGTGTTGCTCCTCGAGGGTTCACCTCCGGTTGTGGCGGCAATTGGTTTTGTGACCTTGCGATGTTCGCCACCTGTAACCCCAGCTGGGTTACTTGGTCCGTGAGGGTCCGCTGGCCCATTTCCAGCTTTTGGTTGATCCTCTCCTGGTTGGTAATATATTGAGTCAAGAGAGACTCAACCGGAGAGACGGCCCTCTGTTGGCCATACTGCTGCTGCTGGAACGGCTGCTGATTCCTGGGAGCGTACGTTTGTTGCTGAGGTTGCCGAAAAGGTGCTCTCTCTCAAGCGCAAGAGTCCGTACAAGTAGTAAAATCTGGGAGTCCAGATGTCGAATCCACGGGAAGAAATCTGTTGCAACCACAATTCAAATCAAATAGAAAGCTATCGGAAAGAGACTAAACACTTCAACGATGGTGACGGTGATGGTGATGTGAACACGTGAACGATATAAACATAGAAATACGTGAGAACAAATATCTATAAAAAGTGTACACATGGTATGGGTTCGTTAGGATCAATAATTCGTGTTAATTTGGTTGATGAATATATCGCAATGAATTCTCCTTTTGGGAGCAATTCATCGGAAGATGCCCTTTTGGGGGTTCAAACAAAATATTCAAAAAGATCGTCGCTAAAGTTATAATACGATATGAAACTCTCTTTTGGAGAGATCAAAACTACGGTATGAAACTCCCTTTTGGGGAGATCAAAACTCGCCCTTTTGGGGCGATCATCAACTTAATTAATTCTTTTGGAATCAAAAAAAGTGGATTTACGAACAAAGATTACAACTTTAACGACGTTTAACGGTTTAGCACATGGAATTTCAACCAAATAAACACGAATAATATCCCCTAACTACTCCATACCAAGCACAACAAAGATTTAGCTACACATCATGCGAAAATAAACAAGTTTCATAACAAAATACTTCAAGTTCATAGCAAAATACGCTAGAATACACCAAAATAAGGAGTTTAAGTTAAGAATTCATCACCAAATCTCTCTGAAAAGTCTTCAAAACTCTCTGGAAATAAGAAAATAGGCTCTGGAATTTTACAGAATTTTTGCAGAATTAAATACGGCTTCTAGAGCCTCCAATACGCCCAAAATACGCCCCCAATTGCTTTAATACGCCCAAAAAACCCTAAATACGCTTATATAATAAGATTGCGGGTTTGGGGTTGCTATCGGGTCTAAACCCGCATCCATTTCGCACCCGAATTGATCTGGACCGCTGATCTAAAGCGGATCAATCCTCGTCCGCACGATCAAAGCGGGATTAGCTGAGGAAGCGACGCGTGGCCTTTGAAATTTGCGCTCCGCCCGCTCCGCTAACGGCTCCGACCTCGTCCGTCCGATCGACATCGGACCGTTCAAATGTTGCCACGTTGCCATATAATTTCGCCCGCTTCGTTTCAAATTGCGGGGCTGTTGTCCGCCGTCCGATCGAATAGCAGCGATCCAGATGAAGCCACGTAGCTCCCAGAACGCGCGCTCTGCTTCGTCTCCGAGGTCGCATCGTGTTAGATCGCAGCCGTAGGATCATCATCCAACGATCGCAACGACGCCACGTCTCCATCTGCTTGGCCCGTTTGATGAGGCGGCAGCTCAACGGATGCGCGCCACGTCGCATGGGTTTTGAGTTCGAGATCAGCTCTTTCGCACCGTTGGATTGAGATCCAACGGCGTACAAAAAGCCACGTCGCCCGCCTCTGTGAGCCGTCCGATCTGAGCGGGAGCCGCTCTGATGCGTCCACGCATTGCGCCAAGATTCGTGCCAACTTTATTTAATTCCAATAAATGGTATTCTGCATTCAAAAATTCATAGAAATTAGCATAGAACTCAGAAAAATACAAATAAATAGTCGTTGGAATCGTGAGATCAAGACGGTGCTAAGAAAAATATAATAAGTGCAGAAATACTTCATTATTTGCTGTTTTGTGCTCAAATAGGGTGTTTTCTCTAATAAATAAATGTGTAGAAAATACGTATGAATTAGAGATAAATGTAGCATCTCATGAGCACAAAATAGGGCTAAATAAGGGGTTAAATATGTAATATTGAACCCGAATCATCTTCCCCGGAGGAAAGAACTTTGTCAGAAAAGCGTTGGAGAGCTTCTCCCAGGTGTTGAAAGTGTTGGGGTCCTTCCCCCTTAACCATTGCTTGGATTTGTCCCGCAAAGAGAAGGGGAACAGCTTCAGACGGATAGCCTCTGTAGTGACACCATTAATTCGGAAGGTGTCACACTTCTCCAAGAAGGAGTCCAGGTGCTCTATCGGGCTCTCCATGGGCGCACCCGCAAACTGGTCCTGCTGGATCCATGTCACTAGAGACGGCTTCAGCTCAAAGCTTTGGGCCGCAATAGCTGGAGATCGGATGGCGGAAGTTGACTCGATGGAGGGCATCGAGTACTCCAGCAGAGACTTGTGAGGTGGGGTGTTCTCCTCCATGGATTCGGGATCTTCCCTTCTTCGCTTCTCGGCGGCCAAACGCCTAAGGGTGGCGTTAATCTCTGGATCGAGGGGAATCAAGTCGTCAAGACTCCTTGAACTCCTGCGCATGAAAAACAACAGACACCCGTGAAGCGACAAGTGGGAAAGAAACAGATAAAATAAGAAATAAAAATAAGAAAAACAAATAAGAAAAAGAAAAAGAAGAATGCGAAAATTATCGCGAGGTAGGGATGTGAGCTAGACACGAGGGTTCAAGAGATCCTAAAATATCAAGCACGTTGCCTCCCCGGCAACGGCGCCATAAACTTGACCGGCGCCCCGCTTGAGTCGCGGCGGCGCGGTGTCGTTTACCGCAAGTTTCACGGTTAGTGTAGGGTGCGGGAATATCGAACTCAGGGAGGCGAGGTTGTGCTTGGGTCAGGTAGGACCTAAATCACCCCGAGGGGCGAGCTAGCCCGAATCGGTGGATGGTTGTCACGAAAGGAAATAAAAGCGTAGGAGCGAAAAGAAAGTAAACCCGGGACTTTGGTTTCCAACCCGACGAGAGACTCTCGCCGATACGGCCTACGGGTATGGATAGCGATCGGGATTAGGGTCTAATGGTGAGACGTTGCCTCTAGAAGTGGTACCGGCGTCCCATGGGCCCGATATTCCGGTCGGTGCCCAGGATGATACACCGGACTTCCCGGATTCGATCAGTGGGCACTCCCGTGTCCATAAACACTGATCGATCCCGGGAGCACTAAGCCCGCAACGATAACTCCCAACGTCTCATCCTGCCGCTCCCGCGTGCTAGGATTCGACGTCTACGCTAAGGGTGTGAGCTATGGCTAGGGAGTCAACCGCCAAGTTTATTCCCCCTTGGCCCGACGGTCAAAGGCGGTCTTTTTCCCGCCGATGACAATGAAACACCCCGCGTAACCGTTAGATTCCTACTCCCTATCGATTTCCTAACCCTACGGGCGCATCGGGAAGAGCCCCCGAAGGGGTTTCCACCAAAATCCCAGATTTGGGAACTACTCACAAAAATTCATGAAAAAGCAATCTAAATGAAATTTACCCGTTAGAATCATAATCAGACGATTGCAATGCGGAAGTAAAGGAGCAATAAAGACAATACTAAAAAATTAGAAAGATCTGAAAACTTACTTAAGAGTAACAATTACAGCCGTCGCAAGGAAATAAAACAGTAAGAAAATACAACTCCCCCGTTTCTGGAACCCTAGGGGTCCTATATATAGATTTTCGGATCAACCGATCGGGTGACAAGTCAACCGATCGGTTGATCCGTTACAGATAAATTACAGAAAACGGCGAGTTTTCGCCCGATCTCACGGTTCGAAGCCCGCGTCTTCAGCTCTTTTTCTCAGCTACAGATGAACCGATCGGGTGAGAGTCACCCGATCGGTTGGAATTCTGCTCGAAAAGACAGAGAACAGCCGCCTGCAGAACCGGTCTGTGAACCGGTCGGGTGACTTCGTTGTGGGCTACGGCGGAGACCGGTTGGTGCACGCGTGCATCACCCGATCGGTTGGAGATGACCAACCGACCGGTTGAGGGGCTGAAAGATGAATTCTTCGACGTTTGACCCCCTGGATCACGCGTGATTTCTCCCGTTGCTCCGGGGACTTGGGATATCATCGTAAAAGGTCCCCTACGTGGTCGAACTCCTGCAATCATGGACAAACAAAGAAAAGAGAAAGAAAACGGGAAAATATACGAAAACGGATAAGAGACGGCGGAAAAACACGGAGAATCACAAAAGAAAACGTGCGTGAATATATAAAATATAAGCGCACGTCAATTGCCTCCCGGTGTAGATGTGGCGGGAGTTCCATGCGGCTCGGTAATCAACTTCTCCAATCTCTCCACGACCTTGCGGAGAGAGTCAAACTTCGTAGAAAGCTCCGCTACGGCCTTGGCCTCATAAATTCTTGTTGGCTTCAAGGAGGATGAAGAATGTCCTCTCTCGTCGCCTCATTGTTGGTTGTTAGAGGCCATCTCCTCTAGTAGGGCCGTAGCTTCATCCGGTGTCTTAGATAAAATGGCTCCATTAGCGGTTGCATCGATGATTTGCTTGGTGTTCGGTTGGAGTCCATTGTAAAAGCTATGTACTAGCTCCCATGCTTCAATGCTATGATGGGAGCATTAGTGTTGGAGATCTTTAAAGCGCGCCCATGCCTCAGATAGAGTCTCCTGAGGTCCTGGCTTGAAGGACATGAGTGCTCTCCTTATCTTGACGGTCTTGGATGGTGGGTAGAATTTGTTCACAAAAGCACTCGCCAACTCATCTCATATAGTAAAGATCCCCTCCGCTTGCGTCCTCAACCAATATAATGCTTAGTCTCTGAGAGTGAATGGGAAGAGGCGCAGTTAGATAGCATCGACCGATACACCGGGCATCTGAAAGGTGGCACACTTGGACAAGAATAATTGAAGATGGTAGTGTGGATTCTAATGGGAGTTCCCATGGAATGGGTCTTGTTGCATTAAGACCACAAGTCCTGTTTTGAGCTCGAAATTCTTGTCCGCCGCCAACTCCGGCATCGCAATGGATGAAGTAGTAGAAGTAGTCTTAGGCCGTAGCCAATCTCTGATAAATATTAGCCTAGCCATGCGTGCCGCTAATTCCTCTGGTGTCTTCCGTCGGTTCATACAATCGTCCTCTATAGCAAGTATTCTCTCGGCCCTAAGCCTCCTTTCGGTACGCTCGATCTCCGGATCAAATAATAGATCTTCTTGATGCTCCGTCGATGTCGTGACATGCACAAGAAAATAGAGCTTCGATGGAATTGTTAGCACGATAGAGGAAAAAAAAATAAAAATAATAAAAAGGAAAAGAAATAAGTAAGTAAGGAAAACAAAATACCGTCGCCTCCCCGGCAACGGCGCCAAAAACTTGATCGCGTCCGGATATACATCCAAAAAACGACTTGTAGTCTTACCGCAAGCGCACGATGTATTGGCGAGCGGGTATCAAACACAGGGAGGAAAAATGACAGTATCTTACTTTGATTACCTAGCTATTAAGTGAATAAGAATAGTTTTAGTGTAATCGTCACAATCGTTCAAATAGCAAGAAATATCAATATAATAAAAGACGTCTAGGGATAGGAAATCCCCACTACGGACCGTCTCTTATCCTTATGAATCATAAATTTCATTGTTGCTAAGCTTGAATATAGGTGAACTAGTCGTAACTTAATATAGAACCAAGGTCACGCTCTCGCGCTATTGCCGGTCTATAGCAAACCTAGAATAGAGCCCACTCTCGTACAAACCCTATCCTAAGCCGCTAGCGTGAAGATCGACATCATCGTCCAATCGCAACTCGAGCCCACTCTCGTGCAAACTCGAGCTACGATCTAGGTTATGATAGTTCGTATTCGTCCAATCTCTTGCAAACGAATATTAGTATAGAATTATAATTAAAAATCCTAGCTTTGGTCCAATCTCTTGCAAACAGAATCTAGAGAATTTCAATTATTAATCTAAATCGAATATCTAGGCCTTTCTATCAATTAGGATCCAATCTCTTGTAAATCCCAATCGATATGAATTCCTAGCTACTCGTAATAAATCGATCACAACCTAACCATTATCAATTCTAGCAACAAATCGGTAAATTCATCACAATTCAAAGATCGGCTCCATAGGGTTCATCCCCATGCCCTAGAACGACGGAACTACTCACTAATCATCATGAAAATATCAGAAATAATAAATGGAATCATAGCACAACTCATTGCAAAGAAGAAACAATTCATAAAAATGAGTTTTTTAACAAGAAAGAACAAACCAACGTCGTCGCCAATGATCTCCAGCTCAGATTTCACAAAAGAATAGCCGTCAAAAACCTAATAGAAGTCTCTAAAAAATAATTCAAGTCTCTCCTAAATCTGGGGTAAAACTAGGTTTAAATACAAGCTAAAATCGTCCAAAAACTCGTGACAAAACTGTCCCTGCACAGCCCAGAATCCACAGTCCTAGTAGCAGTCGGAGAGGGTCACTCGGCCGAGTGACCATTGTCACTCGCCCGAGTGACAAACCCTGTAAAATAACAGTAACTTCAGGGTTCTCAGGGGTCTGTCTGTCGGGGTGACTTGGCCGAGTGATCTTCTTCATTCGGCCGAGTGAGCAATCATGCTCGACCGAGTGGGCTTCCTCAGAAATCCAGTAAGTTGGCAGCTTCTCTGGACGAATTCTCTGTACCACTTGGGCGAGTGAGCTTTCTCACTCGGCCGAGTGGACTTCCTTACTCGGCCAAGGAAACGTCTGAAATTTGTTGTGCGTATCCGTTTCACTCGGGCGAGTGTGATCCTTCACTCGGCCGAGCGAGCAGTCTTGGTCGGCCGAGTGATGTGCTTTCGAGCTAATTTCTCCTCCTTTTCGCCTGCTCGTCGATTCTATCGATTTCCTTCCTCTTCCGCTCATCCTCTATCGATGATAACTCCTCGAATAAATCGTGGGTGACACTCCGAAGTACGTGAAACTTCTTTGATCTCATTTTCGCTCCAAATAGCTCCATATCTCCTAAAATTCGACAAAAACAAGAAATAGTGAAAAGCATCACGATATCGTCGAATAATCGTGAAAAACGCAATATGGGTGATCAAAATGTCATGAAAACATGCAGAAAAAAGGTGTAAAATATGGAGTGATCACACAACTCTACAACGGTATAGCTATTTGGAATAGCTATGTCTCACATTGTGATGCAACAAGGAAAGGTACTAAACGTAAACAAATAAAATTAACAAAAGGGACAAGTGCAAAGTAAAAGTAGGTAAACAAGTAAAACTAAATCAATACATACAACAAAAAGGCAAGTAAGCAAGGCACACACAACAAAAGGCAAATAGCACGAACACACAAGACACAATCACATAGCCAAACATGCACATATCACACATAATACACATGCAACACATCACACATAATGCACAAGGTGCACAATGACGCACATGATGTAAAGAGAAAATGCAATGCATATAAGATGCAATGCTATGTAAGTTTAAGGTATCCCATTATCTAAGCTAGCATGAGATCAAGAGGTGGCTCCCATGGCATCAAGAGGTGGCTCCCATGGCATCAAGAGGTGGCCCCGGCGAATTCTCTGAACTCCTACCATGGCACTTTGCTCTCTATAGCACTTTGCCCCATGTAGCTGCTCCTTCTATCATATGTCACATATCATATCATCTCTCTTTCCTTAATTGACACATGGTCATTTGTGCCACATTGTATTGTATTTGGAATCCCAATAATAACTTAATGACAATACCAAGACAGCAATGATATTCAGCAACAATCACATTCACAACAATATACCAATAAATGTAATTAGAATTAGCCACAGGTTTCTAAATGGAAAATGTAGAGAATCCACACATGTTTCCAAATATGAAGTATCATAATTTTCAGATAGTTGGGTTAATTGTTATAGCATGTTGATTATAGGGTTCTGAATCTGTCCTGAAACAGAATTATTTCGGTGTAAATATCAGTTAATTTCAATTATCTACCGTCTGAATCATGGAAAGGTCTCAACATGAAAGTGTAGATACTTAAGTTAGAATTCCAGATTGTCTTACATTAAGTTATTTAGACAATTGGATTGTAGGTTATGCTTTGTTTACTAACATGGTGCAGAATCTACCAGAATATGTTACTACGATAAAGGTCATCAGATTTAGTCTAATTATGATTTGAGCATGGTCTCTAATGAAAGTTGTAGCCAACGTAACCAGCTTTCTAGAGTATATTAATTTATAATTTTTGGAGAACTACAATTAAATTAATGCTCAATTGAAATTGCAGCAGAAACTGAAATCATAAAATGACATCATCTTCACAACACACAACATCAACAACAATAACAACACAATAACAGCCACAACACTCACACTTACAACTTCTACACAATAACTACAAGGCATATCAATCTCAAACATAGTATTCCAATGAAAGGAAAGAGAGTTATGAACTCTTACTTTATCAAAGATGACATCTTTCCTCCAAATCACATCTCCTTCCAAACCCTTGCAAGCTCCCATCTTTCTATCAAAGCTTCCATCTTTCTATCTATCATGAACATATAGAGGTGTTAAAGGAAAGGTTTTAAGGGAGTAGATAGCTTGGCCTACACTAGGGAAAGGGGATGAAAGAAAAGGAGAAGGAAATATAAGGGAAGAAACATGAAATGCTAAAGTTTTCTTTGCCTTTCTTTTCTATTCTTTCCTTCTTTAATAAGAACAGAATAGAATATTCTTGGGAACATTCTTGGGAATATTCCATAGGCTAAAAGACATAAATGCCCTTCCCACTTCTAAGTATTTACATGAATGCCACTAACCCTGACCCTTTTCACACTAAGCCCATTTACACATGAAGTCACATACACACATACCTATACACACATACACAAGGGTGCACACATATATTCAAACACTTATCGTACACGCACACAATCATGTAAGTTCTAGCCAACATCCCAAAGACAAAGGCACACACAAAGAGACTACACTAATGAAATACATATAAGGGGTGTATTTCACATACGGGGCATTACATATACCGAGTTTTGTTTCTTAGAAAACCAAGATACAAGGGAATTTCCTAGAAAATGGCAAGTACCACTGGTACTTTTCCTATTGGATCTACATTCGCAAAATCTGCATCGCTATATGAGATTAGCTCATATGTGCATGACTTTGGATAAAATAATCCATAATCAAGTGTTTGGTTAAGATAACGAAAAATTGGGTTGACTGCAATCAAATGTGATTGTTTTGGTTGTGGTTGATATCGTGCACATAAGCATACAGAAAACATGATATCAGGTCTACCTCAATATTAACGAATGTCAACATCCGTCCCGCATTCATCATGATCAAGATATGTCGTTGTGTTCATCGAAGTATGATTGGAGGAAGAACTTCCCATTCCAAAGCGTTTGATCAACTCCACTGTGTACTTCGTTTGGTGGATGAAGATCCATTGCTCCAATTGACAAATTTGAAGTCCTAGAAAATAGATGAGCTCTCCTATATGGCTCATCTCAAATTCATCCTTCATAGACTTAGCAAATTCTTGACAAAGAGAAGTGTTAGTAGAACCAAATATGAGATTATCTACATACACTTGTATGATTAATACGTCATAGTCAAAATACTTAGTGAAAAGTGTTGAATCAACTTCACCCATTTTGAAACCCAAATCCAAAAGAAAAGTCTTTAGACGATCATACCAATCTCTATGTGCTTGTCGTAAACCATAAAGTGCTTTCTTAAGTTTGAAAACATGAATTAGAAAGTTTTCATGAATGAAACCGGTTGGTTATGAAACATACACTTCTTCATTGACATAGCCATTTAAAAATGCACATTTAACGTCCATTTTTAAAAAAGTTTAAAATTAATTAAGGATGCAAAAGATAGCAATAGTCTAAAGGATTCTAATATAGCTATCGGGGCAAAAGATTCTTCAAAATTTATACCTTCTTCTTAACGGTAACCTTGTTCCGGGTGACGACTTCATTCTCATCCATCTTGTTCTTGAAAATCCATTTTGTTCTAATGACATGGTGGCCTTCTGAAAGGTGGACTAGTTTCCAAACTTCATTTCGTTCAAATTGGATGAGTTCTTCCTCCATCGCCATAATCTATGAGCTATCTTCACATGCTTTATCAATTTTCTTTGGTTCTATTGTTGAGACAAAGGCACAATGTGTGAATTGCTCTACCCTTGACCTTGTACGAACTCCATCTCCAATATTACCTATAACTTGATCATGCGGATGATGAGGGACCGTAGCAAAAGTTTTGGATACACCTGGATCACTTGGAACATTCTTAACAATATCGTTAGGAGGTTTAGTATTAATAGAATCATCTAATTTTACATTATTTATAAAATCATATAAGAATTCAATACCTTCATCATCACGTGTAATGTAAGAATCTAAATCTTCATAAAATGTAACGTGAAGAGATTCTTCAACCGTTAAAGTTCTTTATTGTATATCCGGTAGGCCTTGATACGTGAAGAATATCCAATAAATATCCCTTCATCGGATCGAGGCTCAAATTTATCTAGATTACCATATGTGCTTTTAATAAAACATTTACAACCAACAATACGAAAATAATTTACTTGAGGTATCTTATCATAAAATAATTCATAGCATGTTTATAGGGTCTCAATAGAATTCTATATAGCACATAGCATGCGGTATAAACGGCTTCTGCCCAAAATTATGGTCCAAGCCAGCTATCGCTAAGCATGGTGTGTACACATTCTATTAGAGTTTTATTTTTCCTTTTCACAACAACATTTTAAGGTGGGGCACGAGGAAAGGAAAAAGTGTGAGTTATCCTGTTCTCATCACAAAATTTAGAGAATAGTTCATTATCAAATTCACCTCCATGATCACTACGAATGGTGACAATGGGTGTGTCTTGGATCTTTTGAAATTTCTTAGAGAAAAAAATAAATTTGTTAAGAGCCTCATTTTTACTATGCAAGAAGCTAACCCAAGTAAATCTAGAGAAGTCATCCACTACAACAAGTCCATAAAAGGCATTTCCTACGGGTGCAATTCTAGCATACCTAAATACGTCTAGATGAAAAAGCTCTAGTGGCCTAGTGGTGAGGTTACATTTTTAAGTATAAATGACGATTTATGAAGCTTGTCATGTTGGCATAAATCACAAAAACTTTTCTTATTAAAAGAAAATTTCGAAAAGCCTCTAATTAGATTGTGCCGGGATAGTTTGGAAAGATGTTTGAAGTGTACATGACCAAAGCGACGGTGTCGTAGAAGTTGCTCATTAGTATGTTCAACCAAGCATTGGTCTTGTGTATGTGGCATATCCAACACATAAATGTCTTTATGACGTGTGCCACTAAACAACATATTTCTATTATTACAATCATATATACTACATAACCCAATACCAAAATTAACTTTGTAACATTATTTCAAAGTTGACTAATGGAAATAAGATTATGATTTAACCCATCAACTAAATAAACATTATCTATTAAGGGTTTAGATGGATTATCGACTTTTCTAATTCCTATGATGGAACCCTTTTCATTGCCTCCGAAGGCGACTGTTACTCCATTCTTGATGCGAATGATTTCGGAGAGCAAGCTTGGGTCTCCAGTCATATGTTTGGAACACTCGCTATCGAGTATCCATCCTTTCTTTTTACATTTGGAGCAATCTTTCCCTTTATTGCTCCTTTTCTTCTTCTTGTGTACCTATAGAATAAACCATAAGCACATGGTACCCAAGCATGTTGGGTCCAAGGGGATTAGCCCTTTGGAAACCAAGTCCAAGTGGACTTAGGCTTCCTAACATAGTTTACATTATTCACTACATCTATAGATTGCATATACAATCATTTAGCATATGTGCTAGTGCTCTTATGACCCCAAATTAAGTGAGAATTGGAAGTCATATGCCTAGAGGGTGCATGCATTTGAGGATGGTTTCTATAAGGAGCATGTGGTATGTAGGCATTTGGGTGAACATATGCATGAGGGTGAGTATGAGGTGATTGTGTGCGTGTTTACCCATGGTGTGGTGCATGTGGGTAGTAATAATGTGGGTGTGCATTGTGAGCATACATATGTGTTTTCACATTCGGGTTTTGTGCATGTGGCGCATATGAATGTGATGCATATGAATGTAAAGCATAAGACACATGTGGAATATGTGGGTGTGCACGAGAATTATGTGGAACATTTTGACGACCATGTGAGTGATTATGCATACTTGTATGCGGTGGATATGCATAATTATTTGCATGTGGGCGAGTGCGAACCCATGGGTGTCTCATATTTGAGTTAACACGTGCACTTGGGTGTGATGCATAAAATTTCTCATATGTAGGAGCTTGATGTGTAGGTGCTCTCCTACTTGTTTGAATATTAGTGTACATAAACGCATGGCCCTTCTTTTGAGGACCACCATTGGTGGGTTTCTTTCTAATTGAGGGTTATGTAGGAATATAGCTTGTCTTGGTAGAATAACTACTCAAGGGGGTTTGGGCTTCACTCGTGGATGCACCGGAGGATGGCCTCACAAATTCTATAGTTGCTCCACTATAGGATGTGCAGTAGTTGGTAGCATTTTATTTTGAATAACCAAGTCTAGGGGTGTGCAGGTCTGGGTACCCTGTTTTTTATGTTACCCGGACCCTATCCGGTAATGGACCGGTTCCTAAAATTTAAAACCAGACCCTACCCAGACCCTATGGTTCCGGGTAGGTTCCGGGTACCCGGTAAAAACAAGATGTATGTTTGCGTCTGCTTGTAATGGTTGTCTTCTTATTCGTGGTTGGGTTGCTAAGACAAGAGAGCTGGTACTGTTGATGAGGAGATCATAAAAATGCGCATGAATGCTCTGTGTGTACTTGGGGGTAGTTTGCTTGTTTGTCTTTGTGTTGTGTTTGTTTCCCTCCGTTTTATGTCTTTGTAATCTTTATATGACCATATTGATTTATGGAACTTGAATACCATTTTGCAAACTAGTAGCTGAAAGGAGCTCTGTTCGCAGCTACGAAAAACCAATTAATATCAATACATACACTGTCATATTTGCATAATGGAAAATCCAATCACTTACTTCCCATATCTCTTGTCCCTTTACCGTTAGTAATTGGAATTGTAAATGTATAGCCTCACTTAATTAAGGTGAAAGAACTGCATGTTTATAGACTAGTTAAATTAGGGGTAAAGAGTATCACTTTCTGCCCGAAGCAATAACAATTTAGCTGGAAAATGTGTGTATAGTGTATCATTTACTAATATTCCACTTGGCTTGCTATGTTATCCATATGTAAATCAAAAATGAACTTGCGGTTCTTAATCGTATTACATCATAACTATGTAGACCTTTGTTGCGTGTGAAATTTCTTTGAATCTTGCGTTTACCTTCATGTGAAACATACCAGAACCTATAGATGTGAAACATACTCGGATATCAGTTCCGTTCCGGGTAACCGTTCCTTTTAGATTGGAACCGAAACCGGACCTGATTCACACCGGGTCCTAATTTTCCTACCTGGAACCTACCTGGAACTAATGAGTATTTACCCAGAACCTACCTGTTTGAGTAGGTTCCAATCTGGTATCTGGGTACCATGTACCCGTGCACACCCCTAACCAAGTCCATTGCGGTGATTTGCGGGAAGTTGGTTTTCAAGTAGTTCAACTTGTCCTTGCCTTTGTTGAATTTATCAAAGTTGGCGGACATGAGTCCATAGCTCTTTGTGAGTGAAGAGATATTAGTATCCAAGGTGGATACACGTGATGTAAGCTCATGGACTTGGGATTTGAGAGCTAAATTCTCATTTTCCTAGAGTGTGTTTTAAGATCGAAGTGTTTCAATCACAACGTCATCACACTCAATTACTTGGACGTCGTCCAATTGAGATTTGAAGGAAATAACCTCATTTCTCAAGGAATCGTTTTAAGAAAGCAAAGTGGCTTTCTCCTTGACAAGTGCGTCATGTGTGGTGTCAACATGTGTAGTGATAGACTTGGATGAAGTAACAATACTAGCAAGTTTGTCATTAGCAAACATATATAACTTATGATATTTATCAAATAGTTGTTTAGTAGCTAATCTAAGGTCATCCATAGTTACATCATCTGTGTCACTATCACTCTCCCTTGAAGAGTCCCTTGGAGAGTCTCCTCGCGCCATGAAGCACATGTGTGCAACCTCTTCCTTTTCCTCATCCAAGTCATCGCTACTCGAATCTTCGCTAGAGTCATCCCATGTTCCTACCAAGACCTTCTTCTTCTTGTTCTCTTTGTACCTATCTCCCCTCTTGTACTTGGGAGCCTTCAACTTCTTCTTATTTTTAAGCATGTGGCAATCCTTCTTAAAGTGCACTGGCTTATTACATTTAAAACACAAAGATGAATTGTTAGTAGAATAGAATTTGTTCTTAGGTTTGAAATTACCTTTTCAGAAGAACCGTTGGAACTTCCGGGCTATGAGAGACATGAACACCAAGTCATTCTCATCATCGAATTCTTCATTGTCCGACGTGGCCATGAAAGCGATCGCTTTCTTCTTTGGTTCGGCTAGACCACTTTGAGCATCACTTTGCTCTCGATCTTCATTCCTAACCTCATAAGCCATGAGGTTTCCAATGAAGTTTTCCACGGTGTATGTGGACATGTCATTGCCTTCTTCAATGGCCATGATCTTCTTCTCCCATTCTAGAGTGACAACCATGATAAGCTTCCCAACCTTTTCTACTTGAGTGCAGGTCTTTCCTAGTGCCTCTAGTTTGTTTAGAATATCGGTGAACCTAGCGTACATGCTTGAGATTTTCTCTTTCTCCTGCATTTTGAAACATCTCAAAATGTTGTACACAAACATGGAGTTTAGAATGTTTCACCCGAGTGGTCCCTTCATGTGTAACTAGGAGGTGGTTCCAGATTTGGCATGCAGATGTGCAGTTTGACACCTTGTTGAACTGCGACACCATCAATGCACAAATAAGCGAGTTCATTACTTTTGCATTCTTTGCCTCCACGGTCAGTTGAATGGGAGTCCATTCGTTGAAGTATTCTTCTAGGGGATCTTTGTACTCTGTTTGCACCCGATCTCCATAGTGAAATGCTCTTGAGAAATATCACCATTCGGGACTTCCAATAGCCAAAATTTGATCCATTAAATAGGGGAGGCAGAATGGTGGATTGTCCTTTGGCAATAGATGAAGCACTATCACATGGTTGCCACTGTTGTCGTTAGTTGCCATAGTTAAAACCTCGATCTGATATCAATTGTAGGACCTGAAACTATGGGGAAAACACTAGGGGGAGGGTGAATATTGTTTTATGATAATAAAAAGGAATTTACGCCTAATTCAAATTGCTAATGCTACTAAACGTACGGAATAGATTATGTGATAACAATAACACAGAAATAGCAAACACAAACAAATTATGTACCCTGGTTCGGATTCCCCTGAGTCAAATCCCGACTCCTTGGAATCCTACTCCAGCAACCCACTAGCAAATCCCGCTAGTGATTAGTGTCCAGGAATATCCCACTTGCCAAATAACGGCAAGTGTAAATCCAATACAACCTTTATCATCACTTCTGACAACCCGGGAATGGTCCACTCGATAAGGAGCAATAGATGACATGCGATAAGGAGCTTTGGTGATAAGGAGCTTTGGAGATAGATTAAGTATTTGGCATAAGACCAATGGTGAATTCAAGAGATTGATCAGGCGGTAATCCTAAAATTTCTTCAGGGAATACGTCGTCGAATTCTCGAACTACTCTGCGCTTCTTAGGTTCCGCTTACATAGATGCCATTGTCATCTCTATAGGCTTGGCCCGAAATTGAATAGGTCCAAGTGAATGGATTTTATTCGCAAATTCGAACACTGGATGATCAGAAATTTTGAACACTACCTTCTTTTTGCGACAACGGTGGAAGGGTAAAAATTTCCTAACCAATCCATGCCGAAAACTGCGTCAAAGATCAGTATGATGATTATCATGAAGTCTGCGAAGAGTTCACGACCACATATTACCAGAAGGCATGATCGATAGCCTCCTAAAGTTTTCACTTCACCATTTCCACTATTGATGTTCCAACGATGAGGGAGAGGGTCAATAAGAATGGAATGAGTTGTTGCGAATTTTTGTCATAGGAAGCAATGTGAAGCTCCAGAATTAAAGAGAGCTAAAGCTGATGTAGACGCTACTAAGACGATACCTAGAGTATGATATGGTATACTTAGCGGTCTATAGAAATGACGATGAGTGTTAAAGAGATATAAAGGTAAAGGTCTTAGACGTGTCTTAGGCGTTGCCCGTAATTACTGGCTTCGTAGCCTCAACTTCCTCGGCTGTTATGGTGAATGCTTGGCGCTTTGGTTCGGCTTGGCCTGTTGGAAGGCCTCTGCTGTGGAGCTAAGGGTGATCCAAGTGATGTTGATCCAGAAGCTCCTGCAATCAGAGTCACTTGTTTATTGGTATGTCGAGGGCAGTCCTAAGTAGCAGCCGACAGTCTTTCTTGACTTGCTCACGTCTGTTGCAATGGTAGCACACCATTTGCGGTCGATTGTTGATCAGAGGAGCAGCATGCCGGTTGTTGATTGGAGCAGCTGGCCTCTTAATAGTAGTGGTTTGCGTTGGTCAGAGGGTGTTTCTAGGTGGTTCCATATGATGCTTATCCTGGGATTCTTTTCGAAGTTTGTCAAAGGCCTCAAAGTTACGCGCTGATTCCAGTATTTTCTCATAGCTAATCAGGCTGGCAGGGGTCATCAAGGTTGGGATGTCGTAGTTCAAGCCTTGACGGCACTGGAATGCATGGTCTGTAGGATCCTCGACCAGATGAGGGGCAAAACAACTGAGCATAGAGAACTCAGTAATATATTCATCAACAGTTATTAATCCTTGGACCAAGTTGATGAATCACTGATGGAGTTCCCTTTTAGATGTCTTATGGAAATACTTTGCGTCAAATCGCTCCCGAAACATGGCCCATGCAATAGGCCTTGTTAGACGATTCTCTTCGGTCTCCCACCAATTTCGTACATTATCGGTCGATTGAAGCCTTGCTCCCTCTACCCACCCTTCTTGGGGGATGCTGGCAGCACTCAGGTTGTCCTCGATGCTTCGTGCCCATTTCAGCTTCAAGTGTGCATTCTCTCCCAGAGAACGTCTTTGGATGTAGTTCTCAAAATTTTATAACTCCAGCTTCACCTCGTGGAGCAGGTTGAGCCTCATGTCAGATAAGTTGGTGTTGAATTTCTAGCATTTCTCTTGTGACTCCCATAATGTCATTGTCGGAGACACCGTTAGCATTTTGGGTGTTGAGTCGATGCCATGCTGCAAAACTAACCGTGATTATTATTATGTTAGAAATTATCCTAGCTAGACAACTTTGATATTAATGTCGTCCAAACCAGTTTGTAAAGTATTTGCATAAGTACGACCTGCATGGGCCACCACAGAAGCCTGTCATGCACCGCTTCCCATTCTTCCAGGAGCGAGAATGCGAGCAGGCCCATGATGTGCTCAAAACAAGGAGGGGAATTTTTTTTCCTTTTCTTCCTACTGGTTTAAACACACTAAGCGTCTGTGATTAAAACTACAGGTTATTTCATGCTGACTTATGAAACAACATAGATTAAATTATTACAAATCAAAGTGTCCAGAAATAAGATACAACCATAGGCCTAGCATGGCCAAATCAACACTACACACAAATTTCATTATCACAAATTAAAAGCACTGACGTGAAGGTAATAGTCGCTCTAGTCTTCAGTAGGTTGGAACTCCACGTAATCCTCGAGCCACGATGACAATACTCTGATTATTACTACATGTTATAGTGCCAAGTTCATGTCTGAGGGCATAATATTGTTAGGACCTAATTGGGCTACAAAATACACTAGGGGAGGTTGTTGATTATTGATTCCCCGGATTTGGTTTTAGATGATGAGCAAACATAAATATCGTGTACTAACTGTTTGTGAGCGTAGTTATGAAGATCGTCGCCAAAAGAATATGTATATCAAAAGCGACGTCTCAATACTTCTCAATATGCGTGATCGTGTGCCTGAAGCTTCGTTGAAGCTCTAGGAGCAATATTGAAGTCAAGAAGAATGAAGATTGAAGCTTCGAAGACGGTTCGTCATGTATTATTTATTGTCTTCCAGCTTCATAGATTAGAATGTTAAGCCTTGAGTAGGACTTACATTCTAATCTTCATTTCGCTCATATCTTAGAGCTAGGATTTTCATAGAAGCCATTAGAAACTTTCCCAAAGCTTATCGCTTCTTCCCTCAGCTTCTAGTGCATCTTTGTTGGTTCAAGTAGAAGTACCAACCGACTAGATGATGATCTAGTCGGTCGGTAACTCTTCTTGAACCGACTAGATGTCCTTGCTCATTTCAGCTCATTCCCTGTTGATCAATTAGTCGGTCAAAGAAGAGTCACCGACCGACTAGATGACGATCTAGTCGGTTAGGAATCCTTCTTAGACCGACTAGTTGAGCTTTCCCTATACAGCCTAAGTTACTGTTTACAGTTAGTCGGTCCAAGAACATTCATCGACCGACTAGTTGTGAAACTAGTCGGTCAGCATTTGTTCTTAGACCGACTAGTTCAACTTGTATCCAGCCTTTCCTATTTCATCTGTTAGTCGGTCAAAGAACACTCACCGACCGACTAGTTGAGAAACTAGTCGGTTGGCAAGTCTTCTTAGACCGACTAGTTCATGTTACATGGAACTTTCTCGTTTGGCTGTATGCCTGTTAGTCGGTTCATGAAGAATCACCGACCGACTAGTTGCCAATCTAGTCGGTCAGTGATCCTTCTTAGACCGACTAACTGCTTCAGAAATATGACCGTTGGGAATCTTTTGAGCACGATTTTTCTTGCCTCTATAAATACAAACCTGATTCATTTGAGGCAAGGTTAGAGGTCCATTATCCAAGTTATTTCAGACCTAAGAGAAGAGTTTTCTCAAGCTAATTCAAAGCTCTCTCTCCCTCACAAGAATCTCTCCCTTCACTCTTTGAGCCAAATTCCTCAAGAGAGATTCTCTCCATTGTGAGCATTCCAAGCCAAGGAGCTTGAATCAAGGTCACCATCTCCACCCTATGCTTCCATTGCTGGTCATCTTCTTGGAGCTAGGGTTTGGTGACATCTTCCGTCTCAAAATCCATCTTTGCCCTAATTTGGTAAGTATACTCAAGGCATAGGATTTTGTGGTAAGTTATTTCATTGTTTCAATTACTTTGTTATTTGAATTGTTCTCTCGGTTGAGAGAGAAGGGTGTGATCCCGGTTTGTGGGAGTCACATGTCATTTGTATGATTTGGTCTTGTGAAGGTTTTTCACAAGAATTTCATAGTGCTAAATCTTGAGTTAGGGTTTCTAACTCAAGTATCCGGAGGGGATCCGAGTGGTTGGGACGTAGGATCACCGGGAACAAGTCGGGGAGACTTGGGTGGATCCGAACCCGTTACATACTTTGTTTGCGTTTGATAATTCTTGTTGATTGTTGTTTATTCCGCATTGTCGTTTGTTTCTTGCACAATAATTAGGAATAACTATCTTGATTATTTTAAAGTACTATTCACCCCCCCTCTAGTACATGTGCAGTAGCTTCACAGGGCACTACAATTGGTATCAAAGCCAGAGTTCAAAGCTACAAGGTTAAAGCTACAAGTTCAAAGCTATGACGAACAACGACTACAACGTCTTCAAGGATCGTCAAGGAGCTTCTTCAGTTTTGGAAGGGCAATCCTCAACTAGGCCTCCCTCCTTCAATGGTACCAATTACGGGTACTGGAAATGCCGGATGGAAACTTTCCTCCGGAGTGCTTCATTGTGGAGAGCCACGTTGACAGAGTACGTCGAGCCCGAAGAAGAAGATTTCGCGAAGTGGACTCCCGCGGAGGTCGCCGCGGAGGTAAGCAATGCCAGGCAATGAATGCCTTGCAATGCGCATTGGAGCCCGAAGACTTCAATAAGATATGCACATGTAAGAGTGCATATCAAATATGGAACTACATCCTCATCTTGCATGAATGAACAAGTAGGGTAAGAGACTCTAAACTTGTTGTTGTTAATAAAGATTTCGAATTATTTCATATGCAACAGGGTGAGAAGATGAAAGAGTATTATGCTCGATTCGTTGACATTACCAACGAATTGGAGGCTCTTGGGAAAACATACACCCAAAAGGAGAAAGTCTCAAAGATCATCGATGGACTTCCTTCTTGTTGGGAAAAGCGTACCTTCGCCATCGAGGAAGGTAATGATATGAGTAAGTATACTGTCACACAACTAATGGGTACCTTGATGTCTTGTGAGGTATGATTCGGAGTGAATATTGCGTATTTAACCCCCTAATTAGTCCTATTTTGTACCCATATGATGCTTAATTGTTCTCTAATACGTTCATATTTTGTATATCATTACTTATTAGAGAAATCACTTGATTTGAGCATAAAACAGTAATTAATGGAGTATTTCTGCACTTTTTATATTTTTCCTAGCATCGTCTCGATCTCACGATTCCAACGACTATTTATTTGTATTTTTCTGAGATCTGTGCTAATTACTATGAATTTTTGAATGCAGAATACAAATTAAATGAAGAAATACACACAAAAATACGAAATACGGTCGTAGTCCAATCAGGTTGTGACACGTGGCAGCATCTCAACCATCGGCGCGTCATCCTACGGCTTCAGCAAATTTGGGCAACGTGGCATATTCCAGACCGTAGGATGGAGATCCAACGGTCTGGATTGAAGAGGACCCGATCAGATTGAGGGGGTGACGTGGCTAGATCTCGCTCGTTGATAACAGATCCATCGGCCATAACCAAGCGACGACGCGGTGCTTCCACAACTGCACGATCATCATCCGACGGTCGAGGATCGCTCCTACTCGGTTCCGAGTCGACGAAAAGGCGGGGTGACGTGGCTTTATCCACGACGTCGATCTGAGGATGGACGGACGAGGACGTCTCCCGCTGCAGCTGAGATCGAACGATGCGGCAAAAATGAAGACCGTTGGATTTGCATCCAACGGTCTGGATCGATTCGTATCTGATCGAAAAGGCGGGGCGACGCGGCGCTAGATAGGCCGTTGATCCACGATCCGACGGCTTCGACGCGAAGAGCGGGCGAGATTCGAAGCGGCGGCGTGGCAAATCCAAGACCGCACGATTTCAATCGGACGGCTACGGTGTTCTCTGAACTGAAATCACAATTGATAGCGGATCGGGCGCGCGCAGATCTCCAAGCCCACGTGGCTCACCCACAGACGATCCCGCATTGGATCGAACGGCCACAATTTGATGCGGGTATCGGATGCGATTTTTAAGCGGGTTCTGAACCCGATAAGCTATTAAACCCGCAATGTTAATATATAAGCGTATTCCTAGGGTTTTTGGGGGTATTCTGGCGTATTTTGGGACTTTTGGAGCGGCTACTGTGCGTATTTCTCCAGGGGAAAATTATCAAAAATTCCAGAGGCTATTCTTCCTATTCTAAAGGAGTTTTGGGTTCTAAAGTGGAGATTTGATGATAAATTCTTGAACTTATACCCCGTATTTGGTGTATTTTATCGTATTTTGGCTATTATAACGATGTATTTGGCTATGAAATCTGATTTTCTTTGCACCATGCGTGGCTAATCTCCTTGTGCTATGGTTGTGATGTAATTAGGAGTATTTAATTGATGAATTTCATGTCTTTAGCCCTATTATCACATCCAAATTGCTAGTAATGTTGATTTCTACAACGTATTTGATGGGTATTTGCTTATTGTCGATATTATTTACATCCCGTATGGCTAGGCCCTGACAAGGCTAGTCAATTTATGTTCACTAATCTGAACTTATTATTGCGTTCATCGTTCAATGAAATCAATGTTGCTAGTGATACGTATACGGCTATTTTGACTAGTTTTCATCGTTTCATCTTCCGATGTCTTCGTGCCCTGACCGGACGAAGCGTTGAGTTATATAAAAGACATGATATTTCAGCGATTATTAACTCCTAATGAACTCACAACCGTAGCACATTCACTTCATACGTGTTGGAGTTGACGTAGTTAGGGTGTCGTAATTATTGGTTTCTATATCTTTTCGCCCTATCTTAATTGTATAATTCTTTGGCACGTTTTCATACGCTTGATCGCCATACTTTCCGACGTTCTCGTGCCCTGACCGGACGAGACGTTGAGTTATAGAAAAGGTATTGATATTCATTGGTTGCACACACCCTAACGAAATCAAACCCAACACATACTCCCCATACTTGTATCCCTCTCCAAGTCACCGTAAATATCGTAGGATTTTCATTTCTTATTCCATACTCATTGATCCTATATCTTCGTGTTTGACAGGTGGTTGGCTAACATCGTATTATTACTCTTTTCAGATTGACGTTCGTAGTTTTGCAGGTCAGTTGTCCCGCGGATTCGATACCTGGACTCACCATGATATTACTTGCACGATCTCCTGCGCTTGGGAGTAGTTCTCACAACATTTGAGACGAGGCAAGGTACGCAAGGACAGTAAGCTCATGATGAAAGAAAAGATGAAGTCGTACTTGAAGCAAGACGAGCCAAAGAAAAAGGCGATTGCGTACAAGGCAGCTCCATCTACCGATGATGAAGAATCGGAAGAAGAATCGGAAGAAGAGTTGGACATGGAAGCTTTGGCCGATTTGGCAAAGAAGTTTGACCGATTCTTCCGACAAGGTAAGTTGAAGAGTAAATCAAAATTTATTTCGACTAATGCTTCGACTCCCGTGTGTTATAAATGCAATAAGCCAGGACATATCAAGCCGGATTGTCCTCTAAACAAACACAAGGAGAAGTGGAAGGCTTCCAAGCACGACAAGTCGAGAAGGCACAAAAAAGGACTTGTAGGCACTTTCACCGACTCCGACGAGGACTCCTCAAGTGGAGAGTCGGACGATGAAAGAGTGGAGAAAGCACACACGTGCTTCATGGGAAAATAGGAACGTGATCAAGAGACCTCATCTGATGAAAGCGGGGATGAATGTGAGGATGAAGGCGGTGAGGTAACAATGGACGAACTTAGAATAGCTAATGAACAACTTTGGAGTAAGGTTTCTAATTTAGCTACTAGATTTATTAAGACTAAAAATGAGCTAGATATTCTTAAAACCTCGCCTAAACCTATCATCGTCAACAACGACACCGTTGTTGAAGATTTGAGAAATGAGATTGTAAATCTCAAGTCTCAACTTGAGCATGTTCATATCGAGGATTCGGATGAACATGTGATAGCGGATTTGACGTCTCAAAACTCAACTTTGAGTATTGATAATAAAAATCTCAAATCACGTGTTTATGCACTCACATCGCAAGTGTCCACCTTGGATGCTTCCATGCATTCTCTCTCCGAGAAGTATGAGTGCACTTTGGGCCGAATTCATAAATTCAATAAAGGTAAGGGCCATTTGGATAATATCCTAAATGACTTACTTCCGGCCAATCACCACATTGGCTTGGGGTGTAACATGGGAGACTCATCCAAATCGGCCACGACCTTTGTTAGGCCATCTTCCGAAGCTTCTACTAGTGGGAGTAAACACTTCATTGGTAGTTCTTCTACTAATGGTGTTTCCGCTAGGTACACACCCCCATTTGGAAAGAAACCCACTTTGGGTGGACCTCCAAAGAAGGGTCATGCTTTCATGTATACCATGCCACGTAGGAACACACATCCTACTCCACATGTTAGCACATATGATGATTTTTATGCTCCGCATCCACGAGCACGAGCACACCATGTGAGACACACTCATGCACATGTTCCTCCACATGCATATGTTCATCCTCATGACTATGTGAATAATTATCATCATGCACCTTTGCATCATATGCCATATGCTTATCCACGACATGCATCACATAGAAATCAACAACGTATGCATGTTCCCAATAGGATTAGGACTCCCAAGACATACACCATTTGGGGTCCGAAGAACACAAGCATGTATAATAAGGATTTGTATGTGCAATCATTTATTAATGATTTTATTTTGAATGATGATTATGTTGGGAAATCACGGTCCTCGTGGACTTGGTTTCCGAAGGGTTAGTTTCCTTTGACCCTTCATTGCTTGGTACCATAAGCTTAATTTCATTTTATGGATACCAACACAATTGTGGTAAGAATTAGTTTATTTTTTTATTTGCATATTAATCGTGGATGTGCATGTTAATTTGAAACCTAAATTCATATTGAATTTGAATTTAGTTAGGATATGGGTTACATTTAATATGTTAAATTTGTTGCCTAACCCATAGGATCCAAAAGGATTTTTGGATACCAAAATGATGCTTTCTAGGTTCAATCCATCATGGGATACCAACCCTACCAACTCATTGATTTGCAAAGTTTTTCATTCAAATGGAGTTGATGGTGCTTAAGTGATGCACCAAAGTAGGGGGAGCTTAATGTTGTAAGTATCTTCTTACATTTGATATACATTTGGTATCCATGTGTGTTGATTGCATACGTTGTTAGAATATCTACATTGGTATCATTTTGTTTAAATTAGTATGCTAGAATTGTGTATGCCATAGTTTTATGATGTTCTATCTATTTTTGGCATAACACTTTTGCATGTTACTTTTGGTATCAATTTGCAACATTTGGTTTTCACATTGGAGAGTTGTCTCTGATGTTGATTTCGTCACTCGACGATTAACTTGGTTAAATAGAAATTCTTTCTATGAAAACATAGAATTACTTTCCACGCACTATTTAACTAAGAATGTTGATATTGGAGAGTATGTTCCATAACTCAATAAGTGAAATTAATTTGAGTTTTGGAGATTTCGATTTTTGCCTATGGCTTGATGATTTCGTATTTCGATTTTCGCCTATGGCTTGATGATTTCGTATTTCGATTTTCGCCTATGGCTTGATGATTTCATTTTTCAATTTTTGCATATGGCTTGACGATTTCGTATTTCGTTTTTCGCCTATGGTTTGATGATTTCGTTTTTCAATTTTCGACTATGGTCAAGTTGTCACGCTTTGATTTTCTTCGGTATTTTACATTTGGTATTTTACTTTGGTGTCATTTGGACCGTGGTCGTATTCTTAGACTCTCTTGCTTTAATTTCTTAGCCATTGAAATCTTGTCGTTGATCTCCTCCCGCTCTTTTTTGCTAATGCCAAAGGGGGAGAGAATTAATAATAATGACAATGTGCTAATTGATATCAAAGCAATTTGCCATGAATCTAAATTGATATGTTAGATTTAGGGGGAGTTAAGATATAAAATGGATTTAGATCCTAAATTGCAATAATAGGATTCATATTTTATATTTCCATCGTCTGCTTGATGCGTATGAATATTATTGAATACGGAACTAACGTGTAATCAATGCAGGGGGAGTAAGTAAATTTCTATTGAATCATTATTATTGATTATTATTTATGTTGGTTTGTCATCACAAAAAAGGGGAAGAATGTTGATTATTGATTCCCTGGATTTGGTTTTGGATGATGAGCAAACATAAATATCGTGTACTAACTGTTTGTGAGCGCAATTATGGAGATCGTCGCCAAAAGAATACGTATATCAAAATCGACTTCTCAAGACTTCTCAATACGCGTGATCGTGTGCCTGAAGCATCATTGAAGCTCTAGGAGCAATATTGAAGTCAAGAAGAATGAAGATTGAAGCTTCGAATACGGTTCGTCATGTATTATTTATTGTCTTCTAGCTTCATAAATTAGAATGTTAAGCCTTGAGTAGGAATTACATTCTAATCTTCATTTCGCTCATATCTTAGAGCTAAGATTTTCATAGAAGCCAATAGAAACTTTCCCGAAGCTTATCGCTTCTTCCCTCGGCTTCTAGTGCATCTTAGTTGGTTCAAGTAGAAGTACCAACCGACTAGATGACGATCTAGTCGGTCGGCAACTCTTCTTGAACCGACTAGATGTCCTTGCTCATTTCAGATCATTCCCTGTTGATCAATTAGTCGGTCAAAGAAGAGTCACTGACCGACTAGATGACGATCTAGTCGGTTAGAAATCCTTCTTAGACCGACTAGTTGAGCTCCCCCTGTACAGCCTAAGTTACTGTTTACAGTTAGTCGGTCCAAGAACATTCATCGACCGACTAGTTGTGAAACTAGCATTTGTTCTTAGACCGACTAGTTCAACTTGTATCCAGCCTTTCCTATTTCATCTGTTAGTCGGTCAAAGAACACTCACCGACCGACTAGTTGAGAAACTAGTCGGTTGGCAAGTCTTCTTAGACCGACTAGTTCATGTTGCCTGGAACTTTCTCGTTTGGCTGTATGCCTGTTAGTTGGTTCATGAAGAATCACCGACCGACTAGTTGCCAATCTAGTCGGTCAGTGATCCTTTTTAGACCGACTAACTGCTTCAGAAATATGACCGTTGGGAATCTTTTGAGCACGATTTTTCTTGCCTCTATAAATACAAACCTGATTCGTTTGAGGCAAGGTTAGAGGTCCATTATCCAAGTTATTTCAGACCTAAGAGAAAAGTTTTCTCAAGCTAATTCAAAGCTCTCTCTCCCTCACAAGAATCTCTCCCTTCACTCTTTGAGCCAAATTCCTCAAGAGAGATTCTCTCCATTGTGAGCATTCCAAGCCAAGGAGCTTGAATCAAGGTCACCATCTCCACCCTAGGCTTCCATTGCTGGTCATCTTCTTGGAGCTAGGGTTTGGTGACATCTTCCTCCTCAAAATCCCTCTTTGCCCTAATTTGGTAAGTATACTCAAGGCATATGATTTTGTGGTAAGTTATTTCATTGTTTCTGTTATGAAGGGAAATATTAGGGAAATAGGTGTAGAGGGGAAGAGCCCCCTACCCTCATATATATAGCTTTCAATAGTGGGCTTGGATACCCAATGGGCCTCATGGGCCTATTCATAACACTTCCCCTTATCCAACCAACATTGAATAAGAGGTGGATTCTTCAGGATCCGAGTTAGGGTAACTGCCTTGTTAAAGAAAGAACAGTTAACCCATAACTTCCCCTATTTTAGGGATGTGTCTAGGGGTGGATACTTCAGGATCCAGAGTCAACGAGGTTGCCTCGTCAAAACCTTGACTACGGAAAACCCAGTGGGAAAAAACCTGTAGCCAAGGGAAAAGAGTACAACTCTGCAGTTGACTCCCCCTTATCTGACCAAGCTTCAGGCTTGCAGATTTCCTATGAATCTATACATCAGTCTCCTATATATCTATGAGTTCATAGTTCTCTCATCCTGACCCAGTTTACATTTACTCACTCTCCTCATCCCAATCCCATATACAAGTTTCTCAAAGATACTAGTAGGCAGGGATTTGGTAAGCAAATCCGCCAAGTTATTACATGATTGGATCTTCTGTACCTCAATCTGCTTTTGCTTCTGAAGGTCGTGCGTCCAGAAGAACTTGGGGGATATATGCTTCGTCTTGTCACCTTTGATGTAGCCGTCCTGTAGCTGGGCTATACATGCTGCATTGTCTTCATGGAGTGTAGTAGGTGCAAGAACGCCGGTCGTCAGGCCAGTGGAGGTGAGGATGTGCTGGATCACCGAGCGTAGCCAGAAGCATTCCTTGCTTGCTTCGAAGATCGCTAGGAGCTCTGAGTGAGTGGATGAGACGATCGTCATGGTCTGCTTCACAAATCTCCAGGATATGGCAGTGCCGCCATATGTGAACATGTATCCGGTCTGAGACTTCTCTGTATGAGGATAGACCGGTAACCTGCATCATCATAACCAACTAAACCAGTTGATGCCCCTTTCTTGTAGAATAGACTTAAGTCTATGGACCCTTGGAGGTAGCGCAGAAGATGCTTAACTCCGGCCCAGTGCCGCTGTGTAGGTGCAGCACTATATCTGGCTAGTAAGTTTACTGCAAATGCTATGTCAGGGCGAGTGCAGTTAGCCAGGTAAAGGAGTGCACCGATAGCACTTAAATAAGGCACTTCGGGGCCTAGTACTTCCTCCCCCTCTTCCAGCGGCCGGAAGGGGTCTTTGTGTACATCCAATGATCTGACGACCATCGGAGTGCTGAGGGGGTGGCACTTATCCATCTGAAAATTTTTCAATAAGTTCGATGTGTAAGTTGACTGGTGTAACAGGATCCCATCTTTAAGATGCTCTATCTGAAGACCTAAACAGAATTTTGATTTTTCGAGGTCTTTCATCTCGAAGGTTTCTGTCAGGCTTCTAGAAATCTTTGCGATCTCTTCAGGAGATCCGATGAGATTTAAGTCGTCTACATAGACGGCTATAATTACAAATCCTGTTGCCTTTGCTCTTATAAAGATGCAAGGACAGACTGGGTCGTTTTTAAATCCTTGCTGTGCAAGGAAATCGCTCAGTCTGTTATACCACATCCTTCCGGATTGTTTTAGACCATATAATGATCTTTGCAGTTTCACTGAGTAGATGTCACGTTCTCTCTCTTTTAGTGCTGCAGGCAACGAATAACCGTCAGGCAATCTCATATAGATGTCTCGGTCTAGGTTGCCATATAGGTATGTAGTAACCACGTCCATGAGTTGCATATCTAAACCCTCTTGTGCTGTTAAGCCAATGAGGAATCAGAAGGTGATCGCGTCCATGACCGGGGAGTATGTGGCTTCAAAATCCACCCCAGGACGTTGGGTAAAACCCTGCGCTACAAGCCTTGCTTTGTAGCATATGATCTCATTCTGTTCATTTCGTTTTCTAACAAATACCCATTTATAACCCACATGTTTTACACCTTTTGGTGTCTGGACTATGGGTCCGAAGACCTTGCGTTTGGTGAGTGAATCCAACTCCACTCCTATTGCCGCTTTCCACTTTGGCCAATCATCTCTGCTTTGACATTCTGTCAGAGAGCGTGGTTCAATATCATCGTCGCAGTACGCGACGTTGATGGCAATATTACACGCAAATGTGTCATCTATTGTTGTGCTTTTTCTGTCCCAATACTCCCCAGTTCGTACATAGTGTATCGATACTTCATTTTCTCCCGGTTTTTCCTCTTCATGAGAGTTTGGGAGAGATGGGGTAGCAGGGCTTATATTAGCATCCTGTGGTGGTATTTGTTTACCATTGCCAAGGGTCCTACTCTTTCGAGGGACTTGGTCCTTGGATCCCGGTGGTCGTCCTCTCTTTTTGAGAGGTCCAACCATTTCTGCTGCAGGCGGATTGCATCCATTTTGCGGTATGTCAATCCTAGCTGGAGTGTTAGCAGCAGGGATGTGTGATTTGACAATCTTCTGGTTGTCAGTAAATTTGTCCGGCAAGAGATGGACAGTGTTTTGGATGTGGAGAATCTTCAGGACCTCCTCCTCACACTGGCTTGTTGGCGGATCAAAGTGACATAAAGTCTTTGTATCCCAAGTGATACTTTCTGAAGCTTCGGGCTTCTTTGTCTATGAGCCTAGTCTTGGAAACGATGTTTCATCGAATTCACAGTCTTCTAGACGTGCCTTAAAGACGTCTCCCGTAAGGGGTTCTAGGAATCTAATTATGGAGGGGGTGTCAAACCCAACATAAATGCCTAGGCGACGTTGTGGACCCATCTTTGTCCTTTGTGGTGGTGCTATGGGGACGTATACTGCACAACCAAATATTCTCAAATGTGAGACAATTGGTGGGGCTCCAAGTGCTAGTTGCATTGGAGAAGATGACTGACCTCCAGAGGGTCTTAATTTTATTAAAGATGCAGCATGCAAAATTGCATGACCCCACGCATTCACTGGCATCTGGGATTGAAGTAATAATGGACGAGCGATCCATTGCAGTCTCTTAATTAGAGATTCTGCTAACCCATTTTGGGTGTGAACATGCGCTACAGGATGTTCGACTTCAATTCCCTGAGCTTGGCAATAGTCTAGAATGACGTAAACTCCCCCGCATTGTCCAGACGAAGTTTCTTTATCTGGTGGTCGGGGAAGTGGGCCCGTAACTTGATTATCTGAGTTAAAAGCTTAGATAGTGCTAGGTTACGGGTGGACAGTAGGCACACATGTGACCACTTAGTAGATGCGTCTATCAAGACCATAAAGTACCTGAACGTGCCACTTGATGGGTGAATCGGCCCACAAATGTCTCCGTGGATTCTTTCCAGAAAACTGGGGGACTCCACATCCACTTTCAGTGGAGAGGGTCTCGGGATCAGTTTACCCTTGTAACAGGGTGGACATGGGAATTTGCCTTTTTGAAGAATCTTCAGGTTCTTCAGGTCAATGCCCCTGGAGTTCTTTATGACGCGGTACATCATAACAGAACCAGGGTGTCCCAGTCGACTGTGCCAGAGTTGGAATTCTGGTGTTTGGGGGCACTGCAGGTGCTCCACCATGGATGTTTCTGGAGTTTGTATACTTGTTTGGTAGAGTCCCGAGGGGAGTCCCTTGAAACGTTCCACAATGGTTTTTGAACCATTTGTAAGAGCCGTTACAAGCAAGTATTCCCTTTTATCTTCCTCGACCGTCTCTAAGTGATATCCGTTTAAACGGATGTCTTTAAAACTTAGGAGGTTTCGGATGGATTTAGGGGAGTATAACGCATTTTTAAGTGTTATTTGTGTGTTGTCGGGGAGCAATATAATTGCTTCCCCTGATCCTTCGATTATGTTTGCTGGTCCTGAGATTGTTCTCAGTGGGCCAGAATAGCTACTTATGCTCGTGAAGTAGTCTAAGTTTTGAAGGATCGAGTGCGTCGATGCACTGTCCACTAGGCAGATAAGTTCCATATCTAAAAATGGGAAGACGTTCAAGCAATAAATATAGAGAAAAGATTCACTTTCATAAATAAATGCTCAAAATAATGTTTGATATGGAAATGAAACTAGATACGATGCATAAATTGAAGATACATTGCTAGTACATAGAGGTGGTCCAGATCTAGAGAGTGTCATCTCCCATGAAGTCTTCAGGAGTCCATGAGGTCTCTGCCAACGCTGCGCTCTCAATCAGGTTTGTCTCAGCTCGAGGCTTGCCTGGTAGAGGTCCTGGAGGTGTTTTGCTGTGCGACAGATTCTGGACCAGTGGCCCGTCATTCCGCATTTAGAGCACTTGTCCTCCCAGTCTTTCTTGGGAGTGCCACCTTTGTTGGGAATCCTCTTCTGCTTCTTGTCCACGAACTTCTGGTTCTGAGGAGGAGCTGGGGGAGTGGCCTTCTTCCGCTGCTTCTGTTCTTTCCATTTCTGAAATTTTGCCTTTTTGTCCGTCTTCTTCTTCTGGGAAGATTGGAAGTGGGCCTCTGCAGGAGGTGGCAATGGAGCGGAGCCAGGAGGGCGCAGGTTGTGGGTGGCAACCAACAGGTCTCTGTTCTGTTCAGCCATAAGTAGGCATGAAAGCAGGTCAGAGTACTTTGTGAATTTCCTCTCTCTATATTATTGCATAAGGATCATGTCCTTTTCATGGAAAGACGTGAACGTCTTTTCTAGCAACATCTTCTCCGTCACTGGTTCACCACACAACTTCAGGCGTGAGGTGATGCGGAAGAGAGCTGAGTTGTACTCCGCTACGGATTTGAAATACTGTATGCGGAGGTGAGTCCACTCGTACTGTGCACGGGGGAGTATGACATCCCTCTGATGTCTGTACCTCTCCTCGAGTGCATCCCACAGCTCGTAAGGGTCCTCTACAGTGAGGTACTCGTCCTTTAAGGTCGAGTCTAAGTGTTTCCTGATATATTTAATGGCTTTCGCCTTTAATATATCGGAAACTTCTTCTGTATGAGGTGCTTCCACTGAAACCTCCTTATTTGCTGGGGCAGTACTTGTTGTTGCCTTTTCAGTCTGTGTGAGACTGAAACCATGAGAGCGCAGATGGAACTTCAGGTCCAACTGCCAACTCAGGTAGTTTGACCCATCGGCCTTCAGGACCGAAAGTCGACATTTGCGAGTCTGGCCATTTAATGATCTAGCAATGTAAAGAAAAACAGCATGTATCATTAAAACTGAGTAAGATAGACATCCACGCATGTAATGTAAACATTTTCATAGCATGAATTTAATTAATGTGATTTTAACATACATGCTTTTTTTCAGATAATGTGAATAATTAATTAATAAATAAAGATTAACATTCACGCATGCTGTTAAGTAGTTTCATTGTGACATTAAACATGGTATTTAAGCTAATTAACAACCACGCAGTTAATGCATAAGCAATGAAACAGACAAATGACTTAGGACTATGTGGATCAGCCAGCCGACACCGAAAAATAAAAGTACAGTCCGAAGTTACATCAAAAATAAATGCATGAAAAAATAAAGTACAACTCGGGAACTTCAGATAGAAGCCCCTATCTTCGTTGTGCGAACGCCTTCAGCTTCTTTTTGATGTCCTTCGGTCTTCTTTTTACATTTTCATCCTCACATACAAATTTCTCTCAAAAAAAAAGAAAAAATGCAGGAATTTAAAACGGTGTCGGAAACCTGGCTGATCCCTAAAAACATAGCCTAATATTGCACATCCACGCAGATAATATATTCGAGACATACAACCACGCAGATAATCAAAACACAGGCATCTAAAATAATTTAAATTTGTGTGCGACGTGTAAAAAAACTTTTTTTTTGAAAAACTTTTACCTTTTGATCCATATTTTAATGTTTTATTTTACCGCTATAAAAACCCTTTTAAAATTTCTTTTAATTATTGTGGGCTTTTAGGGACGAAAATAAATAAAAGAAAAATAATTTAGGGCAATGGGCTAATTTTCTGGCCTTTTGGGCCATGAAAACAACCCATTAGGGTTAATATTGGGCCTCCCCCGAAAAATGGCCCGTTAGGGTTAGGGTTTCAGGAAACCCTGGGGGGGCCCGCGGCGTGTCGCCGCGACGGCTGGCCGCGTAGAACGCGGCCGCCGTGGCGGCGACGGGCCGCGGCTGCGGGCCGCGGCCTGAGGCCGCTACACAGGGCCGCGGCCTGCAGGCCGCGGCAACTGGCCGCGGCCTGAGGCCGCGGCGCAGTGCCGCGGCTTCATGCCGCGGCCTGAGGCCGCGGAGGCAGTCCGCGGCCTGAGGCCGCGGCGTGCGATTTCCGCCGGCGGCGCTAGAGAGGCGCCGCCGTTCCGCCCTACGGGCGTGCGGATTTTTGGATCAAAGGCGGGTGGTAAAAAAACGGATTTTTCAACTATTTAGATCGTTAAAAACAGATTTTTATTGTTTTTAGGCATGCAAATCTAATAAAAATTTGAATTTTACCGTGTTTATAAACTTTTTGATCCTAAAACATGCAGATCTAATGAGAAAAGCAAGTTTAGATCTAAAAAGTTTTGATTTTTACCTCTAGATTCGACGAGGAATCTAGGCGACGGTTGGTGAAGGATGCCCTTTTCGCTCCCCGTTGAGAAGATTACGATCTTCTTGAATCTGAGCGATTGATGGATCTCCTTCCCCGCGAGCCGCCGTCTCCTCCAACGAGCGTGATCGTGCTGATAACGTGTTATGAAGGGAAATATTAGGGAAATAGGTGTAGAGGGGAAGAGCCCCCTAGCCTCATATATATAGCTTTCAATAGTGGGCTTGGATACCCAATGGGCTTCATGGGCCTATTCATAACAGTTTCAATTACTTTGTTATTTGAATTGTTCTCTCGGTTGAGAGAGAAGGGTGTGATCCCGGTTTGTGGGAGTCACATGTCATTTGTATGATTTGGTCTTGTGAAGATTTTTCACAAGAATTTCATAGTGCTAAATCTTGAGTTAGGGTTTCTAACTCAAGTATCCGGAGGGGATCCGGGTGGTTGGGACGTAGGATCACCGGGAACAAGTCGGTGAGACTTGGGTGGATCCGAACCCGTTACATACTTTGTTTGCGTTTGATAATTCTTGTTGATTGTTGTTTATTCCGCATTGTCGTTTGTTTCTTGCACAATAATTAGGGATGACTATCTTGATTATTTTAAAGTACTATTCACCCCCCCTCTAGTACATGTGCAGTAGCTTCACAGGGCACTACAGAGGTAAATGTGTAAAGGCAAGCAAAGTGCTTAATTAAAAGTTAATGAAATTAAAGCACAATAATCAGCAGAAATTAAAGAGTATGCTCAATACCAACAAACACAAACACAAGGATTTTACACTGGTTCCCCAAACTTGGGTACATCCAACCACACCAATATTCACTATGATCATACAGAAGGTAGTGAATACAATCTCACACAGAGATACCTCACACAGAGGATTTTCTCCTACACAAGAACCCAACCAACCTTACACAAGGGTCAAATTCACGCATAGAGAATTACTAAATCCCACACAAAGAATTAGGGTTAGTCCTACACTATGATACCAAACTCTCACAAAGAGAGTAAGTAGCTCTCACAAAGAAAGCTAGGGTATCAAGAAACAAATGAAACAAAATAACACTTACCTATGCCTTGATATGATCTTACCAATGTGAAGAAGACGGCATGCAAGTGAACATCAAGTGCTTGAGATGAGGCTTTGATTGCACTTGTTGATCTTTCTCTCTTCTAGGAATGAACCCCAATACTTCTTACTTGATTGTATGAATGAAGAGAAGAAAGATGATCTCCAAGAAAAGGAACGAGATTGAAATCTCTTGGAAAAATTCCCTAGAGCTTAGATGCTATAGCATAAGCTTGAAGCTCTAATGAAGGGAATGCATGAGGAGTGACTTAGAGAAGAGATGAAATGATCTTCAATGATTTTCTAATCCTTTCCAAGAGTTCTAAATGAACTAATCCATCTCCTATATAAAGGTAGCTAAGAAAAGCCCATAAAACCAACCAAAAACCCAAAGTAAAGAAATCTGCAACAACAAGATTTTGGCAGTTTACGGCAAAGACAGGCGACTGCTGAAGGATGGTCAGTCGAATGATCAACATCTATATAATTCCCAATGACTATAATTTGAGCCAGGACATGTGACTGTTGAGTATTGGTGTTTCATACCAATCTTATTTTGATGATGATCACAACATTATGTTGTTGCTAATGACTCTCATGTTTTAGTCTCTCAGTTTTATTTCAAGAATATCTTTCTTGGAGACTAATCACTTGGTGCAAGGATGTACATCAAGTGAAGAAGGACCAAAGCTTGGACTCAAGGAGTGCCAAAGCTTGGAGATGATGGAGAGCAATCAAGGCATCAAGAGTGAAGACTTAGACTCTAAGGAAAGCATTGTAATCCATGTAATTTACTTTATTACTTTCATTCTCTTTTGAGTCTAGGATTAATGTAATGCCTTGTTAGATGGTTTACTCATTCATGCATATGCATTTAACCATCTTAGTGAGCCTTAGGATTATCTTAGAATCCAACCCAATAGGTTCACTCTGTCCAAAGACTTATTTGGAGTCTCTGGCTTTCCATCAGTCACCTGCTGAAGGAAACACAGTCGACTGGGTGATTTCCAGTCGCCTATAGATTCTTCTGCAGTTGCCTGATATGCACAACTCAAGTCAACATTTCAATTGACTCAAACTTGAGCTTTACGCACAGTCGACTACTGGTCAGTTTACAGTTGCCTGTATATCTTACAGTCGCCTGTAGATTGGTCTTCAATCGCCTGTATAGCGTAAGTGCAATCTCTGCATCTCTCTGTCTTTTCTCCATCTTTTTCAGCAGACAACTGATTAAGGTTTTACAGTCGCCTGACTAATAGACGGTCGACTGTATTATTGACATCAGTCGCCTGTGTGCTTAACTGGAGAAAGAGTGCAGCTCTCTGTTTTATTCCATCCCCTGCAGCAGTCGCCTGCTGAATGATTTACATGCGCATGTCCTGTTCTCAGTCGACTGTACTATCTTCATCAGTCGACTGTCCTGGCTCATATTATAGCCGTTGGATATTATCTAGCCGTTGATCAGTCGACTGTCTTTTGATCATCAATCGACTGTTCCTGTCGTTTTCACCCAGTTTCTAGCCGTTGCAGAATTGATTCTTTGGCTGTTTTCTTGGGTTTTGGGGTTTGATATAGGGTTCATATATATATGAGTGGCCTGCCATCTCTTACTACTTCTTGATGCTATTGAATATCTCAAGAGATCTATAAGCCACTCCCAAACTCCCTCAATTCCCTCTCAAGAGCTCTTATCCATCTTCATGCATTGAAGTCCAGCTCAAGGGAATTCATCCAAGTGCTCTCAAGCATATCTCAACACTTGGAGATCCTCTTCCATGCCTTGCATCCATTCATAAGTAAGCATCTCAAGGCATATGTAAGAGTATTTACTTTACTTGGTGAATTTGTTGTCTCTAATTCTCTTTGTGGGAATTAGTCTTTCTCTCTTTGTGGGAGGTTGTCTCTTTGTGGGACTTAAGATATTCTTTTTGTGGGAATAACTCTCTTTGTAGGAGTAACTCTCTTTGTGGGAGTTTAGTGTCTTAGTGTAGGGCTAACCCTAATTCTCTGAGTGGGAGTTGGTGATTCTCTGTGTGGGAGTCTTGATCCTTGTGTAGGATTGGTTGGGTCCTTGTGTAGGGCATAAATCCTCTTTGTGGGGTATCTCCTTGTGAGATTTGTATTCACTTCTCTGTGTGGAAATATAGTAAATATTGGTGTGGCTGGATGTACCCAAGTTTGGGGAACCAGAGTAAAACTTTGTGTTTGCGTTTGGATTGATTGTGCCTTTTAATTCCTCTTACATTTATAATTCCGCATTTGCAAGTTTAATTTTAATTGGACAATTTTATTGCCATTACACTATTCACCCCCCTCTAGTATGTGTTGTTAGTATTGCAAGGGTAAGGCGATCCCTACAATTGGTATCAGAGCGAGGTTAAAGCATACTGCAACAATGGCATTCAACGCCTCATCCGCGTCTCATGAAGAAGGTCATTCAACCGTCCGACCCCCGCTCTTCAACGGAACCAACTATCCGAGTTGGAAGATCAGAATGATGATCTTCATGGAGGGTCAAGACTTATGGGACATCACGGAGGTGCCATTTGAGAAGCCCACTACTCCTGCGGCTTCTAGGACAAAGGCAGAGAAGGACTCGATCAAGTTCAATGCGAGGGCCATGAATGCATTACATTGCGCTCTCTTTGCAAATGAATTCAACCGCATCTCCATGTGCAAAACGGCCAACGATATTTGGCATACTTCAGAGATTTGTCATGAAGGGACAACAAAGGTAAAGAAATCTAAACAAACTGTGTTTAGATCTAAATATGAAATGTTTAAGATGCAGGAAGGCAAAAGCATTTCAAAGATGTTCACAAGGTTCACTGATATCGTGAACGCTTTGGAGGGACTCGGGAAGATGATTTCCCAAGAGGATCGTGTAGAGAAGATCCTTGACTCTCTCACACCTCGTTGGGAGTCAAAGGCCAACGGAATTTTGGAGTCATATGACACGTCCAAATACACCGTTGAGGAGTGCATTGGTAATCTCATGGCGTATGAAGTGAAGCTTCAACCCAAGAAGGAGATTCAACCATCGAAGCCCGAGAAACTGGAGAAGCAAAAGGGGATTGCATTCCATGCCAAGGAGGAGCCAATCAAGTGGAGGAGGAAATTCCATCGTGAAGCTCCTAGTGAAGAAGATGAGCAAGAAGATGCAAGCGGAGAAGAAATTGAGGAGCTTGCCGAGCAATTCAAAGCATTCTTCAAATGCAAGGAAGGTAAGTCTTTGTCAAAGTTTGCCTCCAATTCTAATAAGGTTCCTACTTGTTATACTTGCAGTGGAAAAGGTCACTTGTCCACCGAATGCCCTTCCAAACCCAACAAAGAAACTTACAAGGGTAAAGGGAAGAAGCAGTGGAAAGGAAAGTCCAAGTCCAAAAATCACAAGAAGGGACTTGTCGGGACTTTTGATGATTCGAGTGAGGACACTTCGAGTAACGAAGAAGAGGATACAAATGAGGATGCTCACGCATGCTTTGTAGCCATTGATGGTCCTACACCACTCCCCTCCAGATTAAATGAAGAAGAGTAGGATGCTTGGCTCGACGCATACAATTCCTATGAGGATTCGTGCCTCATGGCTATGGAGGAGAAGTCTTCATCAAGCTCTAGCAATGATGATGATGATGATGATGAGATCGAGGAAGAAAAGATCTCATACGAGGAGCTCAAGATCAACTTTGACTTGGTCTCCGAAAAGGCTAGTAAGTGCATTAACTCTTACAATAGATTAAAGGCAAAATATAAGATTACTAAGAGTAGATTGCATGAACTAGATATTACTAGTGTAATTCATGATGAGATGCATGCTTATGACACTAGTGAGAGAGACACACTTCTCTCTCAAGTCAAGGAATTGAGTTCAACCAATGAAAATCTTGTTGCTCAAAACCTTAGCTTAGAGTCTTACATTCAACAACTTATGTTGAAACGTGAAGAGGAATCTCAGAAGCTCAAAAGCCTTGTGTATTCTAGGGATTTACTCCATGATTTGTTGGAAAAACAACATCCGGCAAATCATAGAGGAGGTTTGGGTTATATTCAAAATGTGGTACCCAAACCCACCTCTAATTTCTCTTATGGTGCAAATACAAGAAATATTGCTAAAGCACCTAAGAAGAATCACCATGCTTTCTTGTACAACAATAACATCAACAAGAAGCATGTAGATCACGAGGTAATGAGGAAGAATGAAAAATCTTCATTTTTTGCTAAGAAGCAAAGTCATCATTCTTTGCATGCTAAGAAATTAGTTTCTACACCTAAGCATGCCACATCCATCCCTCTTGCAAAGGCAAAACCCTTACCTAGGAAATCCTTGAGATTATGGATTCTCACTAAGGTTAGTGTGCAAGAGAGGGATAGTTACATCAACTCTCTAGTTTGGGATGTGATCACCTCGTGTGATTATGCTAGGAAGTCAAACTCCTCTTGGGTTTGGTTTCCTAATGTTTAGGTTCCTCACACACATTTGCATATTGCATGGGTATTATGCTTAATTTTATATTTTTGCATACCCATTGGCTGTGTGTGTTTCATGATTTTGAAAATACCTTCAAACGTATGTATTTTTCATGAAAATGGGAATCTTGGGGTTTTTATTGACATGCATGCACTTTTGATCCATGTGTATGTCAATAGGGGAGTTAATATGATTATATGTTTAAAATATTTTAAGACATATTTTAACTCTCATTTCAGAGGTTATTTGAGGTCATTATTTACAATTGGTTATTTTTGGTCTCAAACTAAACCTCTTTGATATTGCCAAGTTGTTTCATGGTATAACTCTTTTGGCATTATCATTGTGTATCATTGAAGCTTGATTTTTCCATATCTATTGCTTTGATACATTTTAGGCCCATGGCTCCATTTATTGTATAATTGGTATTAGATCCTAGAAGTCAAAAGTTGACCTTTTTTATAATCTATGTAACGGTCGCTTTCCGATCGTATCTTCTTCGTGCACGTGCTGTTGACCGTGCACGTATTTATTTTAGACTTTGTTTGTTTGTGAACACTTTGGTGTGATATGTCTTTGTGATCCTCTCGGAGAGTATTAAATTATGGAATACATTTGGAACGACATTTCACGGGTCGTCCTCCCACGATTTGACCTTATTTGAAGAGATGCCACGATTTTCACTTTTGTCGTGAGGCCTTTCTATTTTTAGTTTCGTTTCTCGGCGTCGGAATTGTGATCCATCTCTTTAGTTTTCTTTCTCTCGTCGACACGGTCGCCTCAGTATTTATTTCACAATTTTCGGACTTCGATTGACCTACTTTCACCTTTTGCCCAACTTAAACATCGTTTTGACCCTAAGTATCATATGGTTTTATCCCCTAATATTATTTCTTTTGTAATATACAATCTGTAATATGTTGACCCAACCCGTTACCTAGCCTTGGCACATTCATTCCACGCTGAGAGAGAAAGAGAAGTAGGAGAATTTGATTTTTATATATTTTATAATAACAATTTTTAAACAAAACCCTATAACTAACCCTATGGCCCATGTAGCCCACGTTTCAACCCCTCACCCATTCAAATTTTGTTAAAAACCCTAACTAGCCCTTGTGCCTATCCCTAAATGACCTAGGCATCGTTTTGTTTCACAGCAGCTAAAGAAACCCACGCCGCCCTATATCTTTTCACGCGATCATCTCTCCAAGCGCGGCAACGCAACTCCGACTTCACTCTCTCCCATCTCCGCCCTTTCCCATGCCGGCAACCTACGCTCCGACGTGCCCCGGCCAACCCGTCGGAGAATCTCCAAGACCGTGCCCTACACCGCCCAGCAGCCCTTCGAGATCGCCAGGCCTCCCTTCCTTGCGCCGCCGGCCTTTCCAACTCCGGTCACCTATCGCCGGAGCAACACCCTATGCTTTCCGACCATCTCCCGCACTCCACACAACCGCCCAGCTATTCTTCAACCCGCCGGACCGCCGCCCATGCCCTGTAGATCGTCGGCGACCTCCGGATCTAGCAACCCCACCTAAGAGATGCCACAGCCTCTTATGACTACCGCTTGATCCCTAGATGCCGCGCTCTGTCAACACCCCCCTTGATGGGCAGCATCTCCCTTTTGAACTGTTCTATTTGCGGTGAGAGCTTGGGGTACTTGGCCGTGAGACGTGGATTTCGCTCTCCACGCCTCTCTTTTGGTTTATCCGATGATGTCGAAGATGCGGATGGTGAATGGTCGTCGTCTTCTCTATCGCTTCTCGCTGCATCTTCTTCGAAGATTTTGATGCCGGTTTTTCTGATCGAATTTGATGTTCATCAGATTTCACTCAATGCCGTTGAAATACTTGCGTCGATCTTCCGGTAACTTCGTGGGATCCCTGCTTCACAATGGTTAGTAAACGTTCTCTTGATACCCTAAGTTTAGCTTGCCAATAATTTTGTGGACAATTAATTAATATATGGGTGTGTCATCATAAAAAAGGGGGAGAATATTGAGTATTGGTGTCTTCAATCTTGATGCCTTGATTGCTCTCCATCATCTCCAAGCTTTGGCACTCCTTGAGTCCAAGCTTTGGTCCTTCTTCACTTGATGTACATCCTTGCACCAAGTGATTAGTCTCCAAGAAAGATATTCTTGAAATAAAACTAAGAGACTAAAACATGAGAGTCATTAGCAACAACATAATGTTGTGATCATCATCAAAATAAGATTGGTATGAAACACCAATACTCAACACAAACTATGTCACCTCTTGATGAGCTTCCCTTCATCAAGCTCCAAGCTTTGGCAATGCTCCACTAGATGTCCATCCTCATGCTTCATGCTTTGGCTTCATTAGATGATCTTAACGACTTCATCCAAGCTTGAGAAATCCAACACTCTTGGAGGTCTTTAAGATAACCAATGCATCATACTCCAAGCATTATGCTTTCTCTTATCAACAGATAATCATTAAGATAAACTGAAATTAAAACATAAGATTGATTAGCATGCGAATATAATGTATAGACCATCATCAAAACAACGTTAGTCTTTAACCCAAGAACTAACAAATATGTAACTAAAATGCATACTACCATCGGGAGCTCTTCGTGGCGCTACTTACCGACCCCTTCCCTTGGGCAACAGTCACGTTATTTAGCTCCACTTAGTACTGTGAGTGAAGGAAAAGTCGTAATGTGGATCCAATCACTTCCATGCCCTCTATGACAACTGGACTACCCCAATCACACGTGTCAAGTTAGGTGCAAGCTCAATAGTACATGTTACAATGAAATGCAGTATGCATGTCCATATGGTTTCATCAGTCACATGATCATTTCTATACATTTGTATCATGACATATGTATATGATAGTCCATAGTGTCTCATGAGTTCATGCAATAATTTAACATAATTTCATGGTGAGTGACAAGTCACTAATTCATAATATAACCATTTTACAATTTTACTATAGTTAAATTAGGAAGTTACCGTAAGAAAATGCATTCAAAAATATTTAAAAACTAATCCTATATGTACATTTAAGCAGGAAATATTTTTCAAAGTCGAACATGCATTTTTCATAATTTTAAGCAATTAATAAGCATTTTTCTCAATTTTAAATGACCAAAACTAATTTTCGAATTTAAAAATAGATTACTAAAAATGTTCCACAATTTATTTAGAGAAAACTACATATCAGAATTTTATGCATACAATATCAAATTATTTGTCTTAAGTAGTAGAATCATATATAATTTTGTGCACCTAATTTTACGTGAAATTTGGAGGCAGTAATTTATTTAATTAAATTAGCATAAAAACAATAAACTTCAAAAAAAATTATTATGGATGAAATACTTGCCTGAATGTTACTAGGCAGGTGCCTACGCATTCGTGGCGATATGTTGGATTTTGTGGTGGTCTCCGTTTATTTTTCTGGTGCTTCTATAATTTATTATGATTTAATCTAATTTTTATCTCTTATATTAATATATGTATGTATATATAGAGGTTGACTAGGATCCATTCGGATGGATCAAACATGCGGATCCATCCAAGTGAAAGTTAAAATTGGGCAACCTAAATAGATAATCTGTTCCATTGGATGTGATCTAACATGTCTAAACTACCTACAAACAAAATTTCAAGTGATTTGGACATGTTTTGCCAATCCATCAAGTGGTTACAAAATCAATGTTTTTGAATAGTTATAAGATCGACAAATTTTGCAACCACTTGATGGATGTGTAAAACATGTTCAAATTACTTGATATTTTGTTTGTAGATATTTTAGACATGGAGATCACACAAATGGAGTGGATTATCTATTTAGGTTGCCCTATTTTAACTTCCACTTGGATGGATCCGCATGTTTGATCCATTCGAATGGATCCTAGTCAACCTTTGTGTACACACACACACACACACACACACACACACACACACACACACACACACACTAGAGATATATGTATATACGTATATATATGTTTATATTACCTTCCTCTCCATCTCTCTTCTTTTCTTCACGCTGCTGCTCGCGCGCGTTGTAGGGAAGCAAGAGGAGCTGCAACAGCTGTCGGCAGTGGCAAGGAGGTCGAAGTCGATCGACCGAAAAGCACCGTTGGTCTCCGACGGTGCGGTGGTGCAGCGGCATACGGTGCTCGCGCAGTGTAGCTCGCGCCGGGAAGCGTCGGCGGGCTGTTCAGGGCTCTTGGTCGGCCTCGTTCGATACCGAAGGAGCGTCAGCGGTTGTGAGGCAGGGTCGTGAGCCGCTGGGGCTAGGCCGAGGAGGGGCGACGGCTTGAGGGAGGTAGTGGATGCAGCAGCGGCCTTTTGGCCGCGGGATGGGTTTGGTCGTCGACGGAAGTTCGTAAGAGTGAGGTGGGGCGTTGGCTTGACGGCGTGGGGGCGCCCATGATGGGAGGAGGAGGAGGTGCATCGGGTGGTGGGCCAGGCTCGCCGGAGGGAGACGCAGGAAGAGAGTTGGGGTTGGCTGTGTTGTGTGGAGATGAAGGGGAGATTAGGGTGTAATTTATAGGGTTAGTTTATAATATAATATTAAGGGTATTAATTAAGGACATTAACGGATAGTTGGGGTGTTTGACTATGGTTAGAGGTGTGATCCTCGTGGAGGCTGCCGTCGACATAATTAGGTAAGTTAAAAAGGTAATTAAGTTAAGTAACAATAATTAGTAATGGTAAATTAGAAAATATTATTTTAATTTAAAACACCATTTTTCACATTTGACTTCGAAAAATTCCAGAAAAATGTCACATGTAGGTATCATTGCGAGGATCATGAAAATAATATCCGTTTCAAATTTTAAGCTACTAAAATATGAGTTTTGAGCCAAAATGTGTTATCAGTCGTGGGTTGCGGGGTTTAGCTTGTTTTGGCCTCAGAAAAATACGTAAAAATTCCAGAGGATAGTTAAAGATCATAGAATCATATTTATAATAGTTTAAAACCATTTTGATAACATTTATATAGAAAAATATTTAATAAGACTATTTCAGTGATATATATATATATAAATATCATATAAACTATTTATAAATATTTGATGATACTTAAAATTACAAAAATATGTTATAACTATTTCGATGATAGAAAAATATAGTGTATAATTTTTTGAAACTATTTTTGTTAATATAAACCTAAATATCGTATACACATTTAAACAAACTATTTTAAAAATCACATAAACCCATTTAAAAATATATTTGAAATTATTTATAATATGTATTAATGGATTCAGGCCGTTACACAATCGCTTTGGGACCACTCCATAAGGAAATTGTTTTTGCGACGGCAAAAACGCAAGTTATGATTTTATTTTAGCAGTTAATAATTTAGTTCTATCTATGCGAGATAGGTTCACCCTTTTCCTTAGATAGTAGAGATCATGTTAGGGTTTTAATTTATTCCGTAGGCTTTTCATAAAATGTGATTTTATGGTTTTATTTTTTCGCTGCTTTCCCACGTCTGTTAAGCATAGGGCTAGACGATGGAAAAAAGGCCTATGGATGCATGCCCAAAACCCTTCACATCAGCCACCCTCATTTGTAATAGTGCCCGGGAACACCAAAAAAAAACCACGCACAAGATGCAGTGACCGCGTACAGTAACATAAGAGAGAGAAGAGTGGGCGTGGGTATTGTCCTGTGGTAAAAGGGCCCCGGAAGGCCCGACGTACAGGTCTATTAGTAAAGTCTTACTGGCATGTCAGGTTTTATAAGCAGGGTAGGTATTCCTGACAGGTTAGGTCATCGAGGAAGGTCATCCGGGTAGGTCTTCAAGGTAGGTCTTACATGCAAGTCAGGTCTTCCAAGACATGCAGGTCAGGTCTTCAGCAAGTCGGTCTCCCGGGCAGGTCTTCCAAGTAAGTCATGTCTCCCAGATAGGTCTTCCACCCAGGTGTTCCACGCAAGTTAGCTCCTTCAGGTACCGGGACTTGAAGGTCAGGTCTTCCAGGCAGGTCTTCACAGGTTTCCAGGTAAGTATTCCAGGAAAGCTAGATCTTTCAGCCAGGTCTTCCAGTCAGATCAGCTCTTCCAGGCACCAGGCCTTGCATGTCATGTCTTCCAGGCAAGTCAGGTCTTCATCAAGTCAGGTCTTTCAGGCGGTCTTCGTAGGTCTTCTAGGCAGGTATTTTAGTCAAGTAAGGTCTCACAGACAAGTCGTCTAGCAAGGTCTTCCAGTCTGGTCATCTCTTCTAGGCACCAGGCCTAGGAGGTCAGGTCTTCCAAGTAGCTCTTCCAAGCAGGGCATGTCTTCATCAAGTCAGGTCTCCCAAGCAGCTCTTCCAGACAGGGTAGGTCTTCATCAAGTCAGGTCTCCCAAGCAGCTCTTCCAGGTAGGGCAGGTCTTCATCAAGTCAGGTCTCCCAAGCAGCTCTTCCAGGCAGGGCAGGTGTCCCAGACAGTCAGTTCTCCTAAGCAGGTCTTCCAGGCAAGTCCCAAGCAGCTCTTCCAGGCAGGGCATGTCTTCATCAAGTCAGGTCTCCCAAGCAGCTCTTCCCGGCAGAGCAGGTCTTCATCAAGTCAGTTCTCCCAAGCAGCTCTTCCAGGCAAGTCAGGTGTCCCAGACAGATAGTTCTCCCACGCAGGTCTTCCAGGCAAGTCAGGTCTCCCAGACAAGTTGTCCAGTTAGGTCTTCCAGTCTGGTCAGCTCTTCCAGGCAGGTCTCCCAGGTAGGTCTTCCACGCAAAGTAAGGTCTCCCAGATAGGTCGTCCAGCTGGGTCTTTCAGTCAGGTCAGCCCTTCCATGCACCAGGCCATGCAGGTTAGGTCTTCCAGGCAGCTCTTCATGGGCAGTCAGGTCCTCAGCAAGGGTCTCCCAGACAAGTCGTCCATGCATGTCTTTCGGGGAAGCTAGGTCTCCCAGACAGGCCATCTAGTCCGGTTAGATCTTCCGGGCAGGCTAGCAATGACAATCATGGAAATAAAGGGACTTGGAGGGCTTTCTACGGGATTCACACAACAGCACTGCAAAACACATAACCCCACACCCTCCCCCCTTGCCACATGGGATAAAGGTACCATGCAAGACACACATCACATCAACCCCCCTTATTTTTAATATAAATATACCACATCATCACGGACCCTCTTTTAGCCAAAACAAAAATTTTAAGTTAGTTTTTAAAAGATTACCTTATGTTTTCCTATTATACCAACTGTTAATCTAAACTTTGAAAATAACTTAAAAATAACTATACTTTACTTTTCGCAAATTCACCCTCTAAATCCTTACAAGATTGAAGCAACTTTCTAAACTATTATTTAAAAATCGAGGTGGTTTTTTAAACTTATAAAAACATTAAGCATATTTAGAAAGACTGTCATAATTTTTTGTTAACGACATTGGAAAACTAATTTGAAAAATGTAAAGTTCATAACAATTTTTTGTTATTTTTAAGGGTCAGAGTATTTTAAGAAAACGATGAAACATAAAAATAATTTTCTAAAATTACCCATTTTTGTTTCTTCCTTGACATGTTAGTATTATCAGAAGTGTGAGCAAGTCGTGTAGAAAGCGCCAGGAGCCCACGGGTGATCAACAAGGCAATGGATAGCAGGCTTATGTAGAGCAATGTGGCTGATCAGATGAGAACAGATGAAACCAAAACAAATGTGAAGAAAAACGACTCAAGGGGATCAATAAAAAAGAGGAAAGGAAACAGAATTGGAACCATCTTATTAGTGAACAAATTTGCACATGAAAGAGGGAAAAAAACAATATTGACATAGAAAATGCCGACTGGCCTAGAAGCTGCAAACTCTGCATGCGGAAAAAAAAATATAGGATCATAGCGTCAAGAAGAAAATTGCGTGAAAATTTGACTAAATTTAAAAAATTACAAAATTTTCGTTACAATTGAACCACGTTGGTAACTAAGCTAAGCAACATGTCGCCTGAAAGAATACCTTCTTTCTAACCAGATTCATCAAAACTTTGTGAGTGACTGCCTGTGCCCGTGAGAGCTAATGCTCAACTTATCGCCGTGGCTGCTTCTGCTTGACCGACAATTTTCAGAGCAGTCTGCCATGATTCCACGAATATCGCAAGACAATTTATTATGCCCATAGGAGTCCATCAAAGCCAAGTTCCAGGCTTGAAACAGGGCTGTCCCCAATTTCATCCTTGCTTGGAACTTGGTTGTCATCAGAATCTACATAAGGCTCCACCAAATCTGATGACCTTTCACATGGAATTCCATAGTCCTTCAGAATACAGGACGAGGCAGCGGCAGCAGACTCTCGTTCCAAAACGGCAAGAAAATTGTCCTCGAATTCAAATACCAAGTATCTGTCATTGCAAGCTAAACCAAAAATGACGAACATATAGAAGAATGAGTATGCTTCGTGTTAATAGCTGCAAGTTTGGAGTGGGATGAGCATCATAGACATAATGCACATTACTTACAGTCAACAAGGTGAGCCAGGTGCCGGATGTTTTTTATTTGATTTCCATTCAGTTTAAGAACCTGTTTCATACGGGAGTGATCAAGAATCTGTCAAATCTACAGTATGTTTACCGATCAAGTATGGCATTAAGTGTCAGTTACCTGTTGGTTACCCATATCCTCATACCCAATGTTCACTTCATTTGCTAATACCTGTGGGGGAAAAACAAACGAGTCACTACAAAAAGAAACAGATCCAAAATTCCAACAGATTAATAAGCACGCGCTAGGAGAATGTGCAATATACATTAATGGTCATAATCCATTACCATGCTTTTGAAAATATGTTTTAAATATCCAAATTAAGCCCAACTGAATTTTTAAATTTTTTGATGATTTTCATATTTTTTAGAATTTTTATTTGGTAATTTTGGGCTTCAACCAGTTAGGTTTAACCCGCATTCGAACCCAATACGTTACCAATCAACCGGATCTGACCTAGTAACCCTCTATTAAAACTCCTCACCCAAACCCTCTCTCTCTCTCTCTCTCTCTCTCTCTCTCCCCCACACACACACCAAAAAAAAAAAAACCAGATGCCTTCCCCTAACTCTCCTTCCCCTTCCCGCAACTCTCTCCAATCGTGCAACCACCACCGCCTCTCCCACATCCCCATGTCTCTCTCCTTCGTCCCCACGATTCCCTGACCTCTCTCTCGTGACACCCTTCTCCATCTCTTTTAAAAAAACCTAAGCTATTGGGACCCGATCTCATCTCTCTTACCGCTTTGATCTCTATGTTACATTTCTTCCTCTTCGATCGGCATAGCAGCAGCAGCATCATCATCATCATCGGCTGAAGCCAAAGCTAGCAGCGAACCGACACACACCATCAATTTTTTTCCCACTTTCTCATGATCATATGTAGGTTTCCTATTTTATTTTTCAAGCCTCGATAAACGGGGCTGAGTTCATTTTTGAGTAATTGAAACTGTTGGCTTACTGATGGTGTTCGGCCATGTTTATTCAAATGGGTTGTCTGTGTTTTTAATGACTGATTGGCCTGGGTTCTTGGGTGGTTGGTGCTATTTGGTTCTGTTAAGGTTTTGATCATGCTCTTCTTTGAATACATGGGGCTGGTTTGGTTCTGCTTGAGTAAGTAGCTATTCTCTTCTTCGATTTCTTTAGGGTTGTTGGACCATGTTGGCCTTTATGGTGATCGGTTACGCATTTAATGGGACTATTTTTCCTTGTTTTGCTTCATGTTATCTTCTGTTGGGTCGTTGATTTTTTACAAGGAATGTTGCTTCCTGATTTGTTTATATTTATTTTTGTTTAGCTTGATTTTACCTTCTTAGAGCTGGTTGCTTCATATAGACACTTATATCTTGGAGCTAAAGTGATTTTATATGAGTTTGACCTTTTTGGTGGCTTCAACCCTTCACTGTTGCTTGATGCATTGTAACATGTAGGCTAATTTAGGACATAATTATGCATAGATAATTAGTCCTAGTGTTGATTTAGATGAGTTTGACCTTGTTGATGGCTTCAACCTTTCACTGTTGCTTGATGCATTGGAACATGTAGGCTAATTTAGGACATATAATTATGCATAGATAATTAGTCCTAGTGTTGCTTTAGGGCCACACCATATATGATTTAGATCATACTTTTGTTGGTTTTCAGGCTATATTAGATGATTGAATTAATTGGATTCTAGAAATGATTATACCACTGCTATTTTTGCATGCCTCTTATTTACATGATAGCCTATCATTATTATACACTGTTTATTGACTGTCCATCAAAGCATATGCACAGTCATATCATGCAATCAATTATAGGCCACTTCGATCCTCATCTGGGTAGCGACATCGAAACTATATCACAGTATACTATGATATGCGAAACATGTCTCTTAGCTGTGGTATCAAGTATTGATCCTGTTATCAATAGTACAGTTCATTTCCTTTAATGAATTAATGAGTGGACATTTTGTATCTTAGATAACACGTATGTATAAACACCACCTGTGTAATGAAATGATAGTATGCAAATAGTTTATTCTAGAAATGAAAACTATTACATGCTCACTATAGTTGTTCACTGTACATATTCAGTGTATCTGCCACTGTATCTGTACATGACATTGCACTTGATATTGCAAGTAAATCATTGATAGATCATTGTACCTGATATCGTATCTGTGTACACCTACTGAATGTGTTATTGTATTTGTCTATTGCATCTATTATCGAATCACTGAACATGACATTGTACATGTACATTGATCTAGATATTGCACTGGTACATGATATTAGCAGTGTTCTAAATATCGGATATCGATATCGTATCGGTTAGGAAATTTGATATCAGATTGCAGATATCGTGGATATATCGGGGATATTGACTAAATATCGGAGTGTCATATCGGAGACTTAAAATGATGACATATGCAAGCATATATGTATCTAAGAAAATATAAATGATACTAACTCAAATATAAGTATGTTTTGGTTATACTTCTCTCGTTAAACATGAATATCGGGGATATTGACTAAATATCGGAGTAGCATTTCAGAGGCAAAATGATGTCAAATAAACCCAAATTGGAAGGAAAAAAATAAAAAAAGTGAAAAAAAATATGGAAAACTAAAAAAGGGATCGACTACTCATCTTGATCGGAAAACACTCTCTTGCAAAGATTGAATGCCGGACGCCGAAGCTCAATTGATTGTCGCCGGAAATTTTCGCTCGACGGAGCTGAGCTGAGCGGCATGAGGACCGAAGCGTCGAGAGGAGTAGATCGGCGTGATTAGATTTAGGAGACGTCCCTCAAAAAGCACCGATGCCTTATTGTTTTAAGTAAATGATTTGGGTTGGATGACCCAGGTCAGATCCACTTTTAAGTGAACCGACCCGCTAACTTTATTTTACAAAAACAATGAATTGCGTCCGATATTTTAAAGGGATATATCGGCCACAATATCGTCCGCAAGCCGATATTGCGGTGGTATTTTCCCAAATATCGGAAACCGCAATATATAAGCATAAATCGTATCGGCCTAGTAATAAAACCGATATTGCGGCCGATATATCGAATATCGATCCGATATTTAGAACACTGGATATTAGAGACGTAAACTTCATTATTTTTAAGGGTCCGCGAGCGACAAGGGTCCCTAATTATCAGTGTATCCATACATATGTGTGAATCTGATATATATTGATAGCATCTTTGGATGTGCATTTTGTTACTTACTGACTGTAATTTTGAGTGTGCATCCTCAAATTTATTGTTAGCACCTATAGATATGCAACTACATGACTCATATCCTGATTATACCCAAATTACATATCGTACCTTTGAACATGAGCTCAACACTAGAATATGAACAATGCACTGTCAATGTTATAATTTAATAACACGATCTTATTAGTGACTACATGTTTGTTCATTACGTCTTGTTCATCATGTCTTTCATGTTGCTATTTATATTGTTATGCATGTTTTATTTCATGTTATATATTATTCTCTTATTGGAAAAATCTATACAAACATTTTCTTTCTAACGGATATTTTCTATTTTTATTTGTACATGTTCTCTGAAACATCCGTTAGGTATGAGATCAGATACGTTGAGGGGGTATTGACTATATTACATTCTCCAATGCAGAACAGATTCAGCATATGAGCATTCTTATCTTTATTCATATCTATTTCAATTTATATGATCATCTTCTTTAAAAATTGTCTTAGCCTTTTATGTTTTCTTGCTTAGTGTAGACTATACGTGACATACTATAGTTGTTCATTATTAGTAATATCCAAAAGAACCTGTAATTTTTTTCTAAACGCTTAATGTATTTAAGCGGAAGGGTGAAATACATTTGGGTGAAATACATTTGGGCTTGTTGCGTTTCCATTTCCTGATAGAATGGGATGCGTGTGTGATATATACAATTAAATCTATTACACATTTGACAACCTTTTTTGAATTATAGGTCTGAATATAAGAAGCTGACTAGTACAAAAGGGTTGATAGAAGAACGTCTGAGATTTAACCTTGAGGAATGAATGGCAGAGATGAGATTTTGTAGAAAGTTTTGGAGGGAAAAACATTTCTCGCGAAATGAAAGTTTATGGAGAAATGAAAATTTTTGGGGAAATGCAAGTTTCTAGGCAATAGCAGAGTGTAATTAATGCATTTGTGGAAAAAACTTTAACTTTCAATTAATGCCGCAGATCGAATGATGTGTAGATCGAATGATCTATCTCTTAACGCAGGCCCACCATCTCTTTGACGCATGAGGCAACAAGATGAGAATAATTTTCCGCGACAAAGGCACCTGCGTCGAAAGCGACCGCTTTTACGCTAATTTGGTGTTCCGCGCCGAAGGAGCCCGCGCCGAATTTGTTGTTCTACGCTAATTTATTGTTCCGCGTCGAATTTGTTGTTTTGTGTAGAAAGCGCATACACCGAATTTGTTGTTTCGCATCGAAGGCGACTGTGCCGTTACATATATTTACACTAATTTGTTGTTCTTTTAAATTTTGGGTATGAAAATAATTTTTTGGGGAACATAGATTTTGCGGGAGGAAATCTTATATGAACCGTGCCTGCGGGCACGGGTCATGACTATACTTTTATATTGTCAGTCTTCATATAAGTGCATTGTACATGTAAATAATTTGATATTATTAAACATTCTTCATAGAGGCAAGATCACTAGAAAGAATGAGAAATAGATGCTCCTAGGTTCTTGATTAAGAATAAATACTCCCATTCAGAATGAATATGTATTTTCACCGATGTTTACAAAATCCAACAGAAATGTGAATGTAATTAAAATAAGCTATACTTATCAGGGTTATGATCTGTGAAGCCTGCTACTTTCGCTGGTCAATACACATCTCAGATCAAAAAATGTTTTAAAATATACACATTAAACAGGGGCAAGATCAAGTTATTTCTGTAATAGAAGGGGCTTATTCTAGCAAGAGTGGCTTATTCAAAGTCTAATTTCTGACAAAAAGCAGATCTTATGATAAATCTAGCAACGATGAAAGATATGATCCTATTCATGTCCACCTCATTAAAAGGTAAATGTTCCTGTCCATCTCCCATCTCAGATTCTACAAAATATAAGGACCATGAATTTCTTGTAACAGAATCACAAACCTGTGACAAAATCACAATCTCTTCCCCTTTAAACCTTGCTAGAGAATACCGTGCCTTTGCCAATAATTTTAACTGAACAATAAGAACAAGAAAAACCACCAGTCAGTTTGCATTAAAAATGAAAAAAGTGGATCATGGAATCTGAAAATATGGAAGAAAAGTCACATTCTTGCTTACCCCTATCGTATCTTCACACTCTTCTCTGCATGGTAAAAACAGAGCCACTGCTTAGATATTAGTGGCATAATATTTTAACATTGATCACATTACAGTTACGAGTATCCATATTAGCAAGTCTGTACTTTACTCTATAAACTTACTCAATTAAGGGTTCCGAAAGTGGTGTGAACACAAGACCTGCAATAATAAAATACGAAGGCTGTCCTCCTTCAATGTGATATGGAACCTTAGAAAAGAAAAACAAGTAGTGTCAAAAATGTGACAAAAAATCACACCAGTTCACCAAGAAACAATGTCAAAGTCAAGACGGCTAAGACACCACCGAGCATCCCTAAATTGCTTACTAAATGTACTCGTGGTTGCAAAACAGTCTGAACTTTCATGAAGGCCCCATTTCGGATAATACCAACCTCGGCAACATCACCAGCAAATCTAATGATTAAACAAAACAATTTCATTTGAGAGTGTGAAATGTAACCAGGAATGAGCATGATATATAATACATTATATAGAAGATAAGCGGGGGTAACCAAGTAAGCAAAATAGTATTAGCAGCCCATTGTTTACATTACTATGGAGGTTTATCATGGGCACATATATTTTAGTGAGATTTTCATGATTAGATCCAGGCTAAAGTTGTCTCCTGATGTTGACAGCAAGTATCAAGTAAAGGAACAAGTATGACTTATGTACAACCATTTACCAAACTTTCTTCACTACCGCGTGCATTTTGCACTATAAAAAGTCTAAGATAAAGTAGGCGGGGATTTACTTTTGACTTATAAGGTAGCGAAAAGCAATACGTTCTGTCAAGCGGAATGGAACTGTTCCTTCACTCCCCACAGGAACACCATCGAAGTTTACAATCACATCCCCCTGGGAAAAGCATCTCAAGAATCAGTTTAAACAGTTTGTGTAATAGTCAACAATGATAAAAGGAGATAATGGGTATGAGCTGGCAGTTCATTTAGCTGAAATGAGCGAGAGTGGAAAAAGTAAGCCCCACCTACTTCCCCCCTCCGATATAATGACCGGTGCGGGCCTCACTAGTTTACCCTCTCACAAACTCATTTTGCCAAAATGAGCCGTCATGTCATGTACAAGATTCTCATGATAAAAATGAACATAAAGATAACGCTGAGCATGGGACATACAGCAATGCAGTTAGCATTAGGATGCAGTAAAATGTCGCTTCACCAACAATGATGACTCCCTAGTCAGCCACCGGCAAGATCATTTCAATTGTAAAATTGTATGCCGTTAAAGGACTTAGTGATGATGATCATGCCAAAGACCTGAATTTTCTCGTGGAAAAGAGAGAGAACGCTTGTAATAGGCAGTACAATTTGATATTTTTTTAAAAGACACATCACATGCTTTCACCAAGTCTTAACTACAAGAATGTGGTTTTCTTGGCTAATACCAAGCAGAATATATCCAGTTATCCAATTGAGTGCAAAAACAAGTATTTCAATTGATGCAAGGTGGAAAGAAAGAACACTTGCCACTTCTCTTCGTAGTTAGGTATAATATGAATTGGCGGAAGAGGTATGTTACCAGTTTATCTATCCATGAAAGCATGTAGATATAGAACATAATTTCATGAAGAGCTTCTGCCAAGATTATTGGGGTCTACAACATTGATGAATGATATCAAGGGTTGGAAAAAGGCGTCAAAATCGGCTTCACCATTGGACATATTCTCTATTATGACTGGATTTAAGGACCATATACCTTAGATACATAACTAGAAGTATTTTTGTTTAATCAAAGGCATCTGAACATGCGCATTTGCAGGGAATGTTACACCCTATTGGTATTCAAGTCTTTCCCTAGCTGGTTAGTGATGACACAATTTGCCACAGTAAGTAGGGGTGGCAATAAAGAGCCGACCTGCAAACTCAATCAGCATCCAACCCTATAAACAGTTAATGGTCAAGCCTAAAGGGGTATAACCCATATATGACCTAACCTGACCCATTTATTAAATAAGTTGGGCACATCTTACTCTTAACCAGTTTTACCCGATAGCGATTCATTACATTATAAAATCTCATCCAGTAGTCTTCTCTATCTTCTTAATCGCTAGCCGATGATAAATTGTTCATAAGCGTTTGTTTGTTGTTTATCTTGTGTCATGTTATTTTAATCATAGTTTAAATAATGGTTAGCACTTGTTAAATCAACTTGTTAACTTATTCAAAACTTCTGATGTAGTATCACATTTTCTAGATATATTCAATTTTCATGTCATTTGTTGTTAAGTTGTTAAATACCTCAAAGTATTGAAATATATGTGCAGGCTCTCCGAGATAGTTTATATGCTAATTTTATTTGAATTATATGCTTGTAAGAAGAAAAAGAAAAAACATCCCAAACTTAGGTTTAACAATTAAGAACCCAATATGATGTGGCTGACCCCAACAATAAAGCAGTCAGTTGGGTCAGGCCGATCTGTTAATACACTGGTTAGGAATGGGTCACAGGACTTGACCTGTGAATTTCATGGGATGTTTACCGGGTCAATAATTCATGGGTCAAACCGAAAATGACCTGATCCGACCTTTTACCTTCCCTAATTACAAGTAACATGTAATGAGGGTATTGGGGAAGTATCCTATGACTTCATGAACTTTAGACATCTATTTTCATTTCTCTGTCCTTTCTTCATGCTCATTGGGTAACAAATTTGAGTAAAGAATTGGAAAAGATCTCCATTCATCTTTTTTGTCAGGGATAACGGATAATGTGTCATAAGCATCCATTTAAACTTTCAGGAGAGCGTAAAGTCCCTTGTTGGCATGTCTGATTGGAAAAGGAAGAAGGTATGATCTCGCAGGTTCTGCCACTATGCTGACTATTTTGAAATTTGTATAATATTTCCCCATGGTTATCTCCCCACAATATTTGGTCATTCACATGTTTCATGGATGCCAGTGCAGCCAAGCTTAACTTGGAAATAGGTCAAAACGTCAGCAATATGCAGAAGGTAGTTGTCCTAGTCCTAGAACAGAACGTTACTATTCTAGAAACCATCTGCTTATGGACAAATTTTATGCTGAAATGTATGATCCTATAATTTATATGTAGGCGGGTGGTATTGCAAATGTCCATGATTAAATTAGAAATCCATCCACAAAGGTCTTCATGCTTAAGCTCTCAGACTAGTGTTATTCTCACTAAATCAAATCTAACTGCTTTGGCCAAAGTCATGCATAGATGATCATGATTATGCTAGTCTTTATCGACATGCGGATCTCTTACAGATCCAGACATGGCTGATTCCATTTCGAAAGTCAATACGGATGGGATGACATTCTTTCTGTTGCTATGGGGCTTCTGTTAGATCCTGTGGATGGCAAACAACACTAGAAGGGGTGGTTGAATAGTTTTGTATGAATAAACACTTTTCGTAAATTAACAACCCAACAAATAACTTCTCTTCCAATGTTGCCCAACGAACCAAGTAGAGTGATCTACGCTTGGTCCTTAATCAACCCGATGATCTCCAAATTAAGATGAGATGATATATCAACAATTAAGCTCAAAAGAGTAACAACAATAAAATGCATCTCACAGCGGAATGAAATAAAGGCTTGTGATTGATGAGTAAGAATAGATAACACGTGATTGCAAATGAAATATACTTAAACAATAAACGAGTAAGTGTAAAGTAAATAAAAAGAGACAATAATCAATCACAGAAAATTCACACAGAGAGACACGCGATTTTATCATGGTTTTCCACCTGGGTACATACAGTCCTCGACTGTCACAAATCGAGATTAAATCCAATATTGCCTTATCAATACAACTACCTAGCTTCACTCGCTAGGATTTCCAATGACCTAGCTCCACCACTAGGATTTCCAACCATCTAGTCTCAACTAAGATTTACAACACCGCCACCTAGCCTTAGCTAGGATTTCCAACACCCTTATCTCCAAGGGACTCAAAGTAAGATCAAATCCAATACACCACAATAAATTACTGGAGATTGGTTTTTACATCCAATAATTCTATAGCCAAGAAGAATGTGCAATTGTGCTCTATGTGGCTAAAGAATTAATCTTTTTCTTTGATTACACAAAGAATATTAGTTGATTCAATGTGATCAAAAAACTTTTGTTACTTTAAAATCCTTTTAAGAATATTCAAAAATGAAGTAGAAAGGATATGAAAAACTTGTAATAGCCAAATAAAATGATCTTAAAAGAAGATAAAAAATACGCACAAGAATAAGATCAGAATATAAAAACTGTTTGGCTATAAAAACTTGAGAACGATGAGAAAATAGAGAGCTTTGAGAGAATTTTGCATTTTGCTCAAGAATAATTGATATAGAAAAGGATCTCAATAGCTCTCTATTAATAGGGCTTAAAATGAATTCAAATCATTTCAAAAACGTTTAACTTTTGCCCAAAAACGGCCAAAAAACAGACTCAATGAATCTGGCCGTCGACAGCTGGTAGTCGACTCCTAAACTTGGTAGTCAACTCCCAGAGCAATTTCTGAGAAATTCTGCTACAGCTGATAGTCGACTCCCAACTTTGATAGTCGACTCGCAGAGCAGTTTTCTGAAAAAATCTGCTACTGAAAGGTAGTCAACTCATAGGTGTTTGGTAGTTGACTCCTTGGAAAATGATTTTCTCAAGAAGTTTTGCTCTCATATCTTTGAGAATAAGTTTATATAATAGTAACATTAATTCAAAGCCATTTTCAAAAATTCTGTGTTTTGTGCATATTCTTTCTTGGCTTTGACATAATACTAAGAAAAATGAAAAACAACTCACACACTAGTCACTATGAAGAACTTGAAGCCGTGGATGAGCTTGAGCTGGATGCATAGGCTTCACTGAATTTGAGCTCCTCTTTAGTTTGAGCTTGAGCACAGTCTTTGAGTATCATCTTCGAGCCTCTTGTGCTTAAGTTAAAGCTTTAGAATGTAGACATGGAATGTGAGCCCAATCTTCATCTTCTATGTGTGTAGTTATAGTTTTTCTCGGAATATGCTTCGAGCTTCAATTAGCTTATTGCACAACCTACACACTTAAGCAATAATTAGTACACAACATTTGGTGTGGTCATCATCAAAACCACTTGGGATGGGACTAGATTTTCCAACACTCTCCCACTTTTTGATGATGACACCCAAATGAAAAACATATAAATAATATGACTTTGAAAATAATGAGTAAATGTACTCACTCCCCCTGCTTAGATGCGGTATGAAATCATATCATACTCCTCCTGCATTAAAGCTGGTTAGCAACATATTATCATATATTACTCATTCATTTTTTTTGCTCTTCACCTTTTCTCCCCTTGTCATCATACAAAAATATGATAGTATACATACCAATTATCAAGTGACAAATGGAGTTAAAAAGAATTAACATGAGTGAAAATAATCAATCCCCCTTGAAAAAAAATTATCTGCATAAAAGAGTTAGTATATAATCCATGCAATTTCATTTCCAACCAAGCAAGTTATATGGGAGATATCAAGAAATAATAATAATAGGCTTGTCACGATAACTAAAGAAGTTTAACGATAATGTATCAAGCATATTACACATCAAGTCATCAAAACATCAACACATCACATGCACAAAGTATTTAAAAGTTATTACATACCAATGTTTGTAAAGCAAAGTATTAAGCATGTGATCAAATAATCTAAGAAGAACCACCATTCTTCTTCTCATTCTTCAGTTCCTTTATCTCATCAAGGATCTCTTTAAAGACTTTTCTGTAATGTGATTGGTGCTCACCACCAAGTCCTTCAGATTCTCCACTTTGTTGTTAAAATCTTTGAAGCCTTTGTCTTGAGAAATCTTCAACCTGTTAATCCTTTTCAGGAGCATATCCTGAAGCTCAATGACATAGGCAAGAACATCGTCAGAAGGGGCATGCTCTTCTTCTTCTTATTCAGTCTCTTCTTCTTCTTTTATGGCTTTCTTACATTTTCTTCTCTCCGTAGTAGAACGTGATTCACCCACTAACCTCTCCTCTGGAACATTCTGGTCTAAGTCTCGGTGAAGTCACATACGAGCAAGAGTACGAACATTAAAAACAACAGTAGATTCCAAGACCTCAGATTCATTGTCCAGTGTGATATCATATGCCCTAAAGATGATGGTAAGATAGTGGCCGTGGGCTAAAGGAGTGTCAACTCTATGGATAAGGCAGAGTGGATGGAGTCCATAATGATCTTAGCCCAGTTCACTTTGATGTTGCCAAGCATAGCATAAATGCACTTAGCCTGACGCTCATAAACTTCAGCATGGCTACCAGACTTTTGGATGATGTAGGACAGTATGTTCGTTAAGATCCTAGCAAGATATCTAAGATCATTACTAGGTATTTTGGTGAGGAAATATCTTCTAGGCAAGAACATCTTGTTCAAAATATTTTCATCAACCATTTCAATCTCATCAAGGAGTTTTCCGATGTAGGGAATTCCTAAGGCTTGTCCTAAAGCTCGAACATAATCTGGAGTTGTGTGTAGAGAATTTTAGAACGAAAGCGAGATTTATTAAGGTCAGCATCAATGTTGGCATAGAATAAGTGAACCAATCTTGGATAGCATATGTATGAATTATCCTTAGAGAATAGATGCAACAGATTTTGATATTCAAGAATGATATCTATTCCATAGTTCTCAAGATCTTCTAGGTTGACAAATCTTTCATTAAGAAATTGACTTTTAGAAATGCTCAGAAATTTGGCACATGAGCTGGAATTAACAAGATATGGTTGAATTACTTTTCTTTCGCTTAATGAATGAGAAGATTCATCTACTCCCTTCTTCATGGAAACAAGCACTTTCCTAGGCATGATTTCTAAGAATTGAAATGTAAGAAATATTGAGGAGAGAAGGAAGAGATTACCTTGATAAAGGAAGTTTCCTTGAAAGTACCAAGGGATCCTAGAGAGATTCAAGCTCCAAAAGAAGAGAGAACCAAGAGAAATCCCAAATGAAGATCCCAAAGGTGGTAGTCGACTACCTATGGTTTGAGAGTTGGAGATTTTTATAAAAATTTGATGAAGAGAGGGAATAATCTTGTCCATTGATTTAAAGGAATGGTTGAGATCTAAAACACTTATTGGACATAAATCATCTAATGGATATAAACCCAATAAGTCTTGGAAACCCCACTTAGAGTAAGTCAAAATAACACAGAATTTCGGCCGAAAATTCTCTGGTAGTCGACTCCCACCTGGGGATGAGAAAACTTCTCATCCCAAGGAGATCCAATTTTGCTGGATGAGTGATTGCCAAAATTTGAAAAGTGAGGTATATAATCATTAAAAATCATAATGTCACGCCCCGCTTCCCAAAAACGATGGAAGCGAGAGCGTTACAAAGGTCCGCATGAACTGGAGCGGTGAAGCTCGAGTTCATTACGCGTCTGTGATAACAACTTGCAGGGTTCTTGCTTGCTTTCCAGAACAATAAAAACATTATTAAATTACATGCCACAATCCAGAAGGTCGCATACTGAAATAAAAATACAAGACAAAGCCTCAGCAGGGCCAAAGAAATACAACACAGACATACATCAATAAAGATACAAATAGCAATCCAGAGGAAACAGCAACAGCTCGGGCGCTAGTCCTCCGCGGGGAGTGACTCAGCGTCAACGGCAAATTCCTGACTTTCCAAGTCAGGCGTCTCGAACAGATCCTCCTGGTATGTAGGCTCGGGATCTGACATACATTCCAAAAACACGAATGTATGTCAGCAAGGGTCTGCAAGAAAAGGTTAGCCGACCCAAGGCAAGGTGTAATAATAACGAAATATGAAATTTTGCGCAAGATGTCTACAACATGGTTATAACAAATTTAAAGAAAGTAAAGTACTTTTAAGCATGGCAGTTCTACGAAATTTAAAACAACTTAGCAGTTCTAATGTATTTAAAACAAGTGGGCAGTTTTAAAGTACGACTAAATTTGTGACAATCATTTCCATTTTCATGCAATGTTTATCTAACATGCTTAGGGTTCTCGCCTTTAAGACGTGATGAGTAAGTCATTCTTCTCGCGGGGGTATAATCGCGATTGATACTAACCCACCGTATAGGTGGTGTTCTTAAAGACATGACCCTTTCATACGCTTAGCGACCGCTCAACCCTAACCCCACCCGAAAATGTGCTGAACACGGGCCAGCCTAATCACGAATGCACGTGTTCACGAAATCGAGATGTTTGCCTTGAAGCAAACGATTTTTACGAATTCAAGTTGTTCAAAGTGTTCCATCAATGTCCATAGTACTAAGCAATTCAAGAGTGCGTTCTAATCAGGTGTGTGTATGGCATGAAGTGAAGCGTATTGAGATTTAACAAGGAAATACAACTTTTGAATAGAGTAACAATTTTAAAAGATTAACAGTTCAAGGTAGCACACTTGCCTGACTGGGATGATTTTGGGTGTCTTAGTAGTTGTATGGAAGGACGCGACGTATCTGCGTTATTAAACGTAAAATATCAGACTAGTCAAACACAACCGATCAAACTAACAACCTATAATTTAACAACCTAGGTTTAACTTGCTAGTTTTAATAAACCCAACCCAATAACATGGTACCCAAACCCAATAACTAAAATTAAACCCAAAACCCATTTTAAAAGCTATACCTAAACCCATTAACATCAGCCCAACCCAATCGCAATAAGAGTAACCCAATAAGAATTATTAAATCCTAAACCCAATAACATATTACCCAATAAGCCAATATCTCTTCTTCTTATCTATTTCCTTTCATTTACTGTTTCCCTTTATTTCTTTTCTTTTAACCTTTCAGCTTCTTACCCTCTCTCTAATATTCCTTGCAGATGAGCTCACGGCAACAAGGAGAGGCAGCAAGATCGGCGGCCCGGGGCAAGGGAGGCGACAGTAGGGCGGCGGCGGCGTGTGCTAGCGGCGGCGGCCTGGGGTCACGGCGGCCTGGGGGAGAGGCTCCTGCGCGTGCGACGGCGGCTAGGGCAGGGGGCGCGACGGCCTGAGGGGGCGGCGGCAAGGGCACACGGGCGGCGGCTGCTTCAGAGGGAGGTGGCGGCTTGGGGGGAAACGCGCGTGGCCTCGGGAGTTGACGCGGCGGCGGCTTGAGCAAGGGGGCGGCTCACGGCAAGGGTTAGGGCACGGGAGAGAGGATGGTTGTTGTATTTGGATTGTATTGCTTTGATCTGAAATTGTAGATCTCAGATCTCTCTTCTCCTCGCAATTTCTGATTTCCGAAATTGATTTTGATTTGGTTTTGGCTTTGGATGTGGATTTTGTGGTTGTGGATTTGTGATTTGGGTTGTTTTGATTTGGAATCGCTGATTGGAGAGGGGGATGAGAACCTGCAGGGAGGAGGGTTGCTGATCTCTAGCTGCCGTTGTTGATGTCGTGTGTATGCTGATTTGAAATACTAACAGTGGAAGGGGACAAATTGAAGATGGGAGAGCTGGTTGTGGGGGAAGGGAATTGAAGACGTTAGTTGGATCTCACCGATTCATTCGGTGGGATTCAATAGGTTAGGTAAGTTAATAATTTAATTAGGGTTAAGATTAATTAATTACGCTATGGTAAAAATTAGAAATCCGAGACGCGCTCGCGTCGACGCGTAGAAATAGGACTCGCACACGAAAATACCCGGACAATCAAAACAAAGTACGGTACACCACGAAATCAAGACGCCTAGAAATACTGGTCGTTACACATAACCATTATTTTAAACACTTGTATAATTCTTACACACTTGCGAAGCAGCGAAATTTAGTCGTTTTTCGCAATGTGTTGATGTTTGTTCCAAGTGTTGAGCAGATGTCTTTTGCCTTCCTTCTTCGTTTAAAGTACCTGAAAAGATGTAAACGTTGTGGTACTCTCATATCCTTGAGTCCGGAGGATTAGTTTGTAGGAAGCCAAACCTAATGGGTTAGCTCCTTCAAGAGAAACATATTTATAGTTTTTATTCGAATGAATACTTTGAATAAAATCAATTAATACCTTTGTTTCTTTTGATAGGACTCATGCTTGAAAATCCATATGCTTAAGAATTTAGTGTTAGCATGATGCATCTTAGTATACTTATTCTCGTTCTTAGCATGAGTAGAGTTATACTCAGTCCGGTCTTACTAGATGATGCTTTCTGACTATCAATTAAGTTATCAGTTTCCCTTTTTCTTTATTAAAATTTTCAACAATCTTCATAGTGGAGTCATATTTACCTTTAATAGACATTAGAAGATATCTAAGCCTTCTATCTTTTTACTCATGGAATCAATATCCTTTTTAAGCAATTCATTTTTCTCCTTTAAAACTATATTCCCGTTGAATAATTCTTCTTTATCTTTTTGTATTTTTCTTAAACAATTCTTCTTTATCTCCAACTCGCTCTAGCACATCGAAGGGTCCAATGTATCTCGGACTAAGCTTGCCTCGCTTCCCGAAGCGGATCACTCCTCGATTCGGGGAGATCTTCAGGAATACATGATCTCCCGGCTGAAACTCCAGAGGACGCCGTTTAGCATCCGCCCAATGCTTATAACGGTCCTGAGCGATCCGAAGCTTGTCTCTGATATCTCGCACAACATCAACTGCTTCGACTATCATCTCTGGCCCCAAAAGCTCTCTATCACCAATGTCATCCCAACTCAGTGGCGATCGACATTTCCTCCCGTAGAGAGCAGCAAATGGTGCCATGCCAATGCTCGCCTGATAGCTGTTGTTGTAAGAGAACTCCACCAGATGCAGATGATCCTCCCACGAGCCTTTGAGATCCAGCATGCAGGCTCTCAGCATATCCTCCAAGATCTGAATAGTGCGCTCTGACTGGCCATCCGTCTGCGGGTGATACGCAGTACTGAATTTCAGACTGGTACCCAGGTTGGTCTGCAGACTCTTCCAGAACTGAGAGGTGAATCTCGTATCTCGGTCAGATACAATGCTCACGGGAACTCCATGCAGTCGTACGATCTCCTACACGACATGTTACACATCACAACCTATACTAGAAAGAATCATAAAGGTATGAGTTAGATCACTACCTCCATATACTTCCTCGCCAGTATCTCCGTGGATTGGCCTACTCGAAATGGTATGAAGTGCGCAGACTTGGTCAATCGATCAACGATGACCCAGATTGCGTCATTCTGCCTGGTGCTCCGAGGTAAGCCAGTCACGAAGTCCATCGTGATGTGCTGTCACTTCCACTCCGGGATTGGCAAAGGTTGTAGCAGTCCAACAGTGCGATGATGCTCTGCCTTCACTTGCTGGCACACAATACATTTGGCAACGCTCCGTGCCACGCTCCTCTTCATTCCGTGCCACCAGAAATTCTGACGAAGATCTTTGTACATCTTCGTACCTCCAGGATGAAAGAATAAGGCGAACTGTGAGCCTCATTCATCAACTCCTCTCTGATATCTCCTGCAGGCACGCAGATCCTACTACCATATCTCAAAGATCCATCCGCGTGAATCAGAAAATCTGTCTGAAGTCCTGCTTCGACTTACTCTCTGATTTTCTTCAACTTAGCATCTCCACCTTGAGCAGTCTTGATTCGATCCACAATCGTCGATTGAATCTGCATGTTCATCAATGACGATGTGACTCCTGGTAGTACAGCTTCAACATCCATCATTCGCAGATCCTGCTGCAATCTCCACTGAGCTGTGAGAATCATCACTTCGGGTAGTCGACTCAAGGCATCCGGTACAACATTCACCTTCCCTGGATGATACTGAAGGTCGATGTCGTAGTCTGCCATCAATTCCAACCATCTGCGCTGTCTCATATTCAGCTCCTTCTGAGTGAATATATATTTCAAACTTTTGTGATCAGTGAAAATTTTCACCTTCTCACTCAGTAAGAAATGCCTCCAAATCTTCAAAGCAAAGATGACGGCAGCCAACTCCAAGTCGTGAGTCGGATAATTCTTCTCGTGGATCTTCAACTGTCGAGAAGCATAAGCGACTACATGACCGTGCTGATGCAAAACACATCCAAGTCCCTTGCCCGATGCGTCGCAGAAAATTTCGAAGCCTCCGCTTCTATCCGGAATAGCTAAAACTGGTGCAGAGGTCAGTCTCTCCCTCAAGGTAGAAAGAGCTTGCTCACAAGAGTCTGACCAACTGAACTTAACATCCTTCCTTGTCAATCTCGTCATAGGCTCGGCTATCCTCGAGAAGTCCTTGATGAATCTGCGATAATACCCCGCCAATCCAAGGAAACTTCTAATATCAGACGCTGATCGAGGTGTAGGCCATTCACTAACTGCCTTAACCTTCTCCGGATCCACTGATATACCAGCTCCTGATACCACATGCCCAAGAAATGCAATTCTGTCCAACCAGAATTCACATTTGCTGAACTTGGCATACAGTCTATGATAACGGAGCGTCTCCAATACCATCTTTAAGTGCTCTGCATGCTCCTCCTCGCTCCTCGAGTAGACTAGGATATCATCTATGAAGATCACCACGAACTTATCCAGGAAATCATAGAAGATAAGATTCATGAGATTCATGAACACAGCAGGGGCGTTGGTTACACCGAAAGGCATAACCACAAATTCGTAATGCCCGTACTTGGTCCGAAAGGCTGTCTTGGACACATCTTCCTTTTTGACTTTCACCTGATGATATCCGCTCCGGAGATCCAACTTTGAGAATACTCTCGATCCACCAAGCTGGTCAAAGATGTCGTCAATACGGGGCAACGGGTACTTATTCTTCACTGTGACCTTGTTCAGCTCACGATAGTCAATGCACATTCTCCTCGACCCGTCCTTCTTCACTAACAAAACAGGTGCTCCCCAAGGAGAAACACTAGGATGAATGAAACCCTTCTCCAATAGTTCATCCAACTGTTTCCTCAGCTCTTCTAGCTCTGCAGGAGCCATACGGTAAGGCGCCTTCGAAATCGGTTGAGCTCCTGGCATAAGATCAATGCCGAACTCCAACGCTCGATCAGGCGGCAGTCCAGAAATGTCTTCCGGGAAGACGTCTTCAAAATCTCGCACTACTGCAGGTTTCTCTGGCTCAGCTATCAAAGATGCAACAATCGGTCCACTCGGCTGGGCCCGGTATCTGACTGGCCCAAATGAACGACCTCCACTAACGAACTCGAACACCGGGTGATCAGGAATTTCAAATACCACCTTCTTCCTGTGACAGTCAATTGTGGCATAGAAAGCTCCTAACCAATCAATGCCGAGAACAGCATCAAAGTTGGGTAGATCATGGACAATAAAGTTAACATATAACTCATGTCCACTAATCACCAACGGACAGGGTCTACATCCCAGAGCGACTTTCACTACACCATTCCCAGTGGTGATGTTCCAACACTTGGGAAGAGTGAAGGTGGGAATCGAATGTTCACATACAAACTTCCGGGATATGATGCACGTGGAAGCCCCCGAATCAAATAGGGTCAGGGCTGGGTGAGAGGAAACTAAGATGACACCTAAATTATAATATAACTAAGTTAAGCATGGTGATCTAATCAAGCATGAATGTATAAAATCGAGTCTAGGTCTAGAAGTTACCTGCGATCACGTCATCTTCGGTTTCTGCCTCTACAGCGGTCATGGTAAACACCCGGCGCTTCGGCTGCTTGGCCTGTTGAAAGGCTCGGTTCTGTGGAACCAGAGGTGGTCCACGCTGTCCAGGTGTAGGTCCCATCTGCTGAGCGGGTCTGGGAGCTCCAGGGGGTGCGGGTCGAGTGCTGAGGGGGCAGTCTCTAGCAGTATGAGCGGGCGATCCACAGACTAAGCACTGATTCAACATCCTCCTGCAATCTTTCTTCATATGTCCCAGCTTACCGCAGTAGTTGCAAACCATCTGAACTCGGCTGGGCCCAGGTGCAGCTGGCCTCTTAAATTGGGTAGTGTGAACAGGACGAACCATAGGCCTGGGTGCACTCCTCTGTGGCTCCATTGGGCGCTTGCCCGTTCCAGCTGAAGGTTCCTCGGGTAGTTTCTCCACAATCTCATGCTCACGAGCACAATCCAGAACATCCTGAAGTGTCGTCGGTCTCGCCGAGCTCATCGAGGCTTGGACCTTGCGATTCAGGCCCTTGCGAAACTGAAATGCACAGTCTTCAGGGTCTTCAACCATGTGAGGTGCAAAACGGCTAAGCATAGCAAACTCAGCCTCATACTCGTCCACTGTCATCTCTCCTTGGACCAGGTTAGCGAAACGTTGCTGAAGCTCTCTCTTGGCTGCTTTGGGAAAATACTTAGCATCGAACCTTTCCCTAAACATGCCCCAAGAGATCGGTCTGACCAGACGTTTCTCCTCCAATTGCCACCAGCTCCTGGCGTTGTCGGTCAGCTGTAGTTTCGCTACCTCGACCCATCCAGCCTGAGGGATACGTGCAGCACTCAGCTTATCTTCGGTCGCTTGGACCCATTCATCAGCTCCTAGAGCCCCTTCTCTTCCAGAGAAGTTTCTGGGCTGCAACTCCTGGAACTGTTTAACTCCTGGTTCTGCCTTCGGGGCCGGTTATTCAACTGGTTCAGCCTTCTGTCCCTGCTGGATTAGTTGTTGTTGAACCTGAAGCATCTCCCTCATGACCCCAAGGATATGGTGAATGCCATCATCTCTAACTCCATCGGCACCGGCTCCACGTCGAGGGTTGCGTCTTCCTGCCATACTGAGACAACTAAACCTCAATCAATTTCATATAAATGGTTGTTCTAGATGCTTGGCTAATAATAACATTCTTATTGTTCTGAATTTTCGCAGATGCAAGACCTGCATGGGCCACCACTAAAACATGTCACGCCCCGCTTCCCAAAAACGATGGAAGCGAGAGCGTTACAAAGGTCCGCATGAACTGGAGCGGTGAAGCTCGAGTTCATTACGCGTCTGTGATAACAACTTGCAGGGTTCTTGCTTGCTTTCCAGAACAATAAAAACATTATTAAATTACATGCCACAATCCAGAAGGTCGCATACTGAAATAAAAATACAAGACAAAGCCTCAGCAGGGCCAAAGAAATACAACACAGACATACATCAATAAAGATACAAATAGCAATCCAGAGGAAACAGCAACAGCTCGGGCGCTAGTCCTCCGCGGGGAGTGACTCAGCGTCAACGGCAAATTCCTGACTTTCCAAGTCAGGCGTCTCGAACAGATCCTCCTGGTATGTAGGCTCGGGATCTGACATACATTCCAAAAACACGAATGTATGTCAGCAAGGGTCTGCAAGAAAAGGTTAGCCGACCCAAGGCAAGGTGTAATAATAACGAAATATGAAATTTTGCGCAAGATGTCTACAACATGGTTATAACAAATTTAAAGAAAGTAAAGTACTTTTAAGCATGGCAGTTCTACGAAATTTAAAACAACTTAGCAGTTCTAATGTATTTAAAACAAGTGGGCAGTTTTAAAGTACGACTAAATTTGTGACAATCATTTCCATTTTCATGCAATGTTTATCTAACATGCTTAGGGTTCTCGCCTTTAAGACGTGATGAGTAAGTCATTCTTCTCGCGGGGGTATAATCGCGATTGATACTAACCCACCGTATAGGTGGTGTTCTTAAAGACATGACCCTTTCATACGCTTAGCGACCGCTCAACCCTAACCCCACCCGAAAATGTGCTGAACACGGGCCAGCCTAATCACGAATGCACGTGTTCACGAAATCGAGATGTTTGCCTTGAAGCAAACGATTTTTACGAATTCAAATTGTTCAAAGTGTTCCATCAATGTCCATAGTACTAAGCAATTCAAGAGTGCGTTCTAATCAGGTGTGTGTATGGCATGAAGTGAAGCGTATTGAGATTTAACAAGGAAATACAAATTTTGAATAGAGTAACAATTTTAAAAGATTAACAGTTCAAGGTAGCACACTTGCCTGACTGGGATGATTTTGGGTGTCTTAGTAGTTGTATGGAAGGTCGCGACGTATCTGCGTTATTAAACGTAAAATATCAGACTAGTCAAACACAACCGATCAAACTAACAACCTATAATTTAACAACCTAGGTTTAACTTGCTAGTTTTAATAAACCCAACCCAATAACATGGTACCCAAACCCAATAACTAAAATTAAACCCAAAACCCATTTTAAAAGCTATACCTAAACCCATTAACATCAGCCCAACCCAATCGCAATAAGAGTAACCCAATAAGAATTATTAAATCCTAAACCCAATAACATATTACCCAATAAGCCAATATCTCTTCTTCTTATCTATTTCCTTTCATTTACTGTTTCCCTTTATTTCTTTTCTTTTAACCTTTCAGCTTCTTACCCTCTCTCTAATATTCCTTGCAGATGAGCTCACGGCAACAAGGAGAGGCAGCAAGATCGGCGGCCCGGGGCAAGGGAGGCGACAGTAGGGCGGCGGCGGCGTGTGCTAGCGGCGGCGGCCTGGGGTCACGGCGGCCTGGGGGAGAGGCTCCTGCGCGTGCGACGGCGGCTAGGGCAGGGGGCGCGACGGCCTGAGGGGGCGGCGGCAAGGGCACACGGGCGGCGGCGGCTTCAGAGGGAGGTGGCGGCTTGGGGGGAAACGCGCGTGGCCTCGGGAGTTGACGCGGCGGCGGCTTGAGCAAGGGGGCGGCTCACGGCAAGGGTTAGGGCACGGGAGAGAGGATGGTTGTTGTATTTGGATTGTATTGCTTTGATCTGAAATTGTAGATCTCAGATCTCTCTTCTCCTCTCAATTTCTGATTTCCGAAATTGATTTTGATTTGGTTTTGGCTTTGGATGTGGATTTTGTGGTTGTGGATTTGTGATTTGGGTTGTTTTGATTTGGAATCGCTGATTGGAGAGGGGGATGAGAACCTGCAGGGAGGAGGGTTGCTGATCTCTAGCTGCCGTTGTTGATGTCGTGTGTATGCTGATTTGAAATACTAACAGTGGAAGGGGACAAATTGAAGATGGGAGAGCTGGTTGTGGGGGAAGGGAATTGAAGACGTTAGTTGGATCTCACCGATTCATTCGGTGGGATTCAATAGGTTAGGTAAGTTAATAATTTAATTAGGGTTAAGATTAATTAATTACGCTATGGTAAAAATTAGAAATCCGAGACGCGCTCGCGTCGACGCGTAGAAATAGGACTCGCACACGAAAATACCCGGACAATCAAAACAAAGTACGGTACACCACGAAATCAAGACGCCTAGAAATACTGGTCGTTACACATAACCATTATTTTAAACACTTGTATAATTCTTACACACTTGCGAAGCAACGAAATTTAGTCGTTTTTCGCAATGTGTTGATGTTTGTTCCAAGTGTTGAGCAGATGTCTTTTGCCTTCCTTCTTCGTTTAAAGTACCTGAAAAGATGTAAACGTTGTGGTACTCTCATATCCTTGAGTCCGGAGGATTAGTTTGTAGGAAGCCAAACCTAATGGGTTAGCTCCTTCAAGAGAAACATATTTATAGTTTTTATTCGAATGAATACTTTGAATAAAATCAATTAATACCTTTGTTTCTTTTGATAGGACTCATGCTTGAAAATCCATATGCTTAAGAATTTAGTGTTAGCATGATGCATCTTAGTATACTTATTCTCGTTCTTAGCATGAGTAGAGTTATACTCAGTCCGGTCTTACTAGATGATGCTTTCTGACTATCAATTAAGTTATCAGTTTCCCTTTTTCTTTATTAAAATTTTCAACAATATTCATAGTGGAGTCATATTTACCTTTAATAGACATTAGAAGATATCTAAGCCTTCTATCTTTTTACTCATGGAATCAATATCCTTTTTAAGCAAATCATTTTTCTCCTTTAAAACTATATTCCCGTTGAATAATTCTTCTTTATCTTTTGTATTTTTCTTAAACAATTTAAGATTTTTTCTATGCTCTCTAATGAGTTTTTCATAAAGATGACATAGTTCCTTATATGCACCCCTATAGTCCATATCTTCATCATCACTACTAAATAGTGTCATCTTCGCTACATGATGAGTGATGTGTTGAGTTCACCTGAGAGGATGTGAAAGCCATGAAGCACATATGAGCTGACTCTCTTCTATCTCTTTTGTCATTGGATGAGGATGACGATTCGTCGGAGCTCGAGTCATCACTTTGGTCAAAGGCTGCATACGCTTCCTTTCTCGATCGTTGGAACTTATTTCTTCTATTGCTCTTTTTATCATTGCTATCTCTGCTTTTGCATCGATCTTTGCTATCTCTATTGTTCTTCTCTAGCGGACAGTCTTTATTCACGTGTCCTGGTTTGTTATAGCCAAAACAGATAATGTTGTTAGTAAAACAAAAAGACCGTTCACCATAGTTACTTGACATAAAGTCCTTGAAATTTTTCGAGATGAATTCAATATATTCTTCTTTGTCACTGTAATCGGAGTCTTCTTCATTGGCATTGAATGCTAGGTTCTTTTTCTTTGGCTTTTTTCCGCCTTCTTATCTTCTTCGAGTTTAATCTCATATGCCATAAGATTTTCCATCAACTCTTCAAGAGTGAGGTCATTTATGTTATGAGCCTCTCGAATGGCTGTCGTCTTTCCTTTCCATTCGGGTCTGAGTGATCTCAAGATCTTCATTAACTGATCATACTCAGATATTTTTTCCATGACCCTGCAAGCTCATTGGTTATATTAGTGAAGTGAATATTCAGATCACTGATAGATTCGCTTTCTTCCATTTTAAAACTTTCAAATTTTGAATTAAGCAGATTAATACGAGACTCTTTTACCTTAGCCGTTCCCTCATGACTTACCTCAAGTGTGTGACAGATCTGATGAGCAGTCACACACTTAGAGATTTGGTTGAATTCGGGTCCGGTTACAGCACAGAACAAAGAGTTCATCGCTTTGGCATTTAGGTTGCCTGCTTTCTTCTCATCTGCAGACCAGTTTTCCATCTCGGTGATCGGCGATGTGTATTTGTTCTTCGTGATTGTCCAAACGTTTATGTCAACTAACTGGAGATGTATCATCATACGGATCTTTCAGTTGGCATGTTTGTGCCGTCGAACAGAGTTGGTCGAAGAGTGTTAAGTCCTTCATTATGGAAAGAAGTTGATGACATCGCTTAACCTTGCTCTGATACCAAGTGTTGGATCATGTGTATGTCAAACAACACTAGAAGGGGGGCTGAATAGTGTTGTATGAATAAAAACTTTTTCGTAAATTAACAACACAACGAATAACTTCTCTTCCAATGTTGCACAAGGAACCAAGTAGAGTGATCTACGATTGGTCCTTAATCAACACGATGATCTCCAAATTAAGATGCGATGATATATCAACAATTAAGCTCAAAAGAGTAACAACAATAAAATAAATCTCACAACGGAATGTAATAAATGCTTGCGATTTATGAGCAAGAATAGATTAACACGTGATTGCAAATGACGTATACTTAAACAATAAACGAGTTAGCGTAAAGTAAATAACAAGAGACAATAATCAGTCACAGAAAATTCACACATAAAGATGAGATTTTATCCTGGTTCCCCACATGGGTACATCCAGTCCCCGACCGTCAGATCGAGATTAAATCCACTATTACTGTAACGGCCAGTATTTTTAGGCGAGTTTCGATTGTGCGTGCCAGTATTTTACTTCTGTTATCCAGTTAACTTTTCATCTGTACGTGTCGACGCGAGTGCGTCACTGTTTCCGTTTTACCGTATCGTCAATATTTACCATCAAGCCTTAATTTAACTTAATTATCTTGCTAATTACATTTTACAAATTACAAAATCTTAATTTCTTTAATTAATTTCACTAATTACTTTTCCATTTTTAATGATGACTAATTAATTACGTTAATTACGTTTTTACCTTAACCCTTAACTACACGACAAAACACATGTTTTAAACAACCAGATACATTTCTAGTCAAAGTTGGCCTTTCTCTTTCTCTTTCATTTAGGCAAAGCAATACGTCTCTACAAAGTCTGAAGATTGCATTAAACATCGTCCTAATCGATTTAATTCTGCTTTGACAAAATGAGAGGGGTGTCTCCCTGCTCATCTTCTTAAGCCCGTATTCTCCCCTGCAGATTGATCTGCAAATCCTCCATCAGATTTCTCAAAACCCATTTCACCCAAACTTCATCTTCTGCAAACAAACCCCTTCACCAAATACCCATCAGCCAAACTAATCTGCAAAATTTCCCAATTTCATCAACCGTAACATGCTAACCCAAATCCATTACCCAAAATCAAACCAGAAACACTTGTTAACAAATTCATCAAATTCAGTCATCATCCCCAAACCAAATCATCCAAATCTCCCCAAAAACCACCACCAAAATACAAACCCAAACTGAAATTGGAATAGGGGAAACAAAGAAGAACAGATCTGAAACTAAAATTTCAGAAACATCAAACCCATTTCAGATCCAAAACACCCTTTGATTCAAAGCAAAAAGCAATTTTAGATCTTAACAAAACCCTCTTCCACCTCCTTCATCTTCTTCCTTCTCCCTCTCCCCTCACCCCTACGCGAGCCGACGTCGCCTGCGCCTGGGAGCCGCACCACCGCCGCCCACGCCGTGAGAAGCCGCCCAGCCTCAGCCGCCGCCGGTCAGCTCCCGCCGCCGCCGCCTGGGTCGCCGAATCCGCCGCCAGACCCGCCGTACGCCGCCATCTCCTCCCCGTCGTCGCGTAGGTGAGAGATCCCCTCCCCTTTTTTTTGATTTTCGCACGGGGCTTTGCTTGCTGCTGCAAGAAACAAAAAAAACAAAAAGAAGAAAATGAAGAACAGATAGAAAGGGGAGAAGAGATAGAGACAGTACTGAGAGAGTATAGAGGGGTTATTAAAAGTTTGAATAAATGTAAGAGGTTGACAGCTTGAATAGGTTGTAGTTAAAAAAAATTGAAAGAGGGTGTCAGCCTTTGGTTTTATGAAAGGAAGTTGTAGTGAGAATTATTATCTGTCGGTTAAAAGTACTGTTAACCCTATCATGTTAATATTAGTTTAAAAATAGTGTGACAGAAGTTATTAACAGGAGAATTGACATACTAGAGTTAATTAGGCCTGAGGGTTATGAAGAGAGTTATTAAAAAATAATGATAAAGAGTAGTTGGATAAATGGGAATTGACGGTGCCTTATTAGTAGAAATCTAGTATGTGAAATATTTAACACCATGTTAACAATGTGATTAGCCTAATTAGTTGCTAAAATTAGTTAGCGTAATTTTAGATGTTAATTTGTTAATATCATTTAAATTCAGTATGTTAGAATTGTTAGTGTAATGATAAAAATTGAATTAAATAATGTGTACCCTGTTTATATAACCCAATATAAACACCACCCTAGCTAGATAACCCGATAAAATTAGACAAACCCACTTTAAGGAATAACTTGATATTTTGATTATCTCACAATAAAATCTAATTCGGTGTATTGTTCAACCAAAACAGAGGACCAGAAATACCAACACTTAGTACTCGTCGAGACGAACCCACGACAACCGATATCACCGGAAACAGGCAAGTGATACTTGCCAGTAATTATTTAGGCCACGTCTTAGGCCAATTTTTGTATTAGCGTAAAAGAGACTAGGCTGTGAAATGATAGTCGCCTAGACGCCCTATTTGATCTAGTTTGACAACGAAACTAGATCCGACACTTTACCTGCTTTCATTCATGCTGTCATGCCATGTTTAATTTCAATTAACGGTACGCAATTTATCTGCTCATTGCCATGTCATTGCATGCATTTAATGTTCATCGTGATTGAGTAGCACACGCTACAAATGTTATTGCTATTGAGGCTAGGTGCACCCCTACGCCAAATGAAAAACACTTCCTGGCTCGTGATCCAGAAGATGGGCGCCAGTCCATATACACGTGGAGGGGTAGGGTTAAGCGACCACTCAGCGTAGAAGTGTGCCCGTACAGCCACTTCAGCTGTAAGGCGTAAACTCTGTGCACAATGTGAAAAGTTAATGTTTCGTGAAAATCGTGAAATAGTGTTTTCGTAGTTTCTGCTACGACGTGCATGCATCATGTCATTTAAACTATTGCACTCTTTAAATGTCATTTCATATTGTTTAGAACTGCTAGTCGTTTTCTATATTTGTATCCTTGCACAAAAGTTCTCCGCTTTCCTTGGGAGACTTTTGCTGACATGTGCCCTTTTCTCTTTGGGTGTCACATGTCAGACTTTGAGACAGAGCAGGTAGCAGAGGACGAGCAGTTCGTGGACGCTGAGTTTGACGTCCCTACTGAGACCGAGTTCGAGGACACCGGTGACCAGTCCTAGTCTCACCTAGAGACTTCTTTAGTTGTTGCTACTTTTATAGTTGCTGTTAGATTTCGGTGTGTAGCACCTATATATCTCGATGTTTATGTTTCGGCCGTGCTTTAGGCCTTGTTCAGACTTGTACTATTATGACTATTCTGTGATGATGTAATAATTATTGGATGTTGTTGGTGGATGTTCTTTAATCTGCTTTATTATTATTATTGTTTCGTCGCGATGCAAGGACCTGCTACTTTTCAAAAAAAAATTTTACAGACGCTTATCAGACTGCAGCTTCACAGCTCCACGTCTGAGCGGACCTCCTCATGTCTCGCCTTCCATATTAGGGAAGCGGGGCGTGACAATTACCTTTAGCAATACAATTACCTAGCTTCACTCGCTAGGATTTCCAACCACCTAGTCTCAACTAGGATTTACAACACCACCACCTAGCCTTAGCTAGGATTTCCAACACCCTTACCTTCAAGGGACTTAAAGTAAGATCGAATCCAATACACCACATTAAATTAGTGGAGATTGATTTTACACCCAATAATTCTATAGCCAAGAAGAATGTGCAATTGTGCTCTATGTAGCTAAAGAATTAATCTTTATCTTTGATCACACAAAGAATATTAGTTGATTCAATGTGATCAAGAAACTTTTGTTCCTTTAAAATCCTTTTAAGAATATTCAAAAATGAAGTAGAAAGGATTTGAAAAACAACTTGTAATAGCCAAATAAAATGATCTTAAAAGAAGATAAAAAATACGCACAAGAATAACATCAGAATATAAAAACTGTTTGGCTACAAAAACTTGAGAAAGATGAGAAATTAGAGAGCTTGAATACTTTGAGAGAATTTTGCATTTTGCTCAAGAATAATTGATATAGAAAAGGGTATCAACGGCTCTCTATTTATAGGGCTAAAATGAATTCAAATCATTTCAAAAACGTTTGACTTTTGCCCCCCAAAATGGCTATAAAACAGATTCAATGAATCTGGCCGTCGACAGCTGGTAGTCGACTCCCAAACTTGGTAGTCGACTCGCAGAGCAATTTCTGAGAAATTCTGCTACAGCTGGTAGTCGACTCCCAACTTTGGTAGTAGACTCCCAGAGCAGTTTTCTGAGAAAATCTGCTACTAAAAGGTAGTCAACTCATGGGTGTTTGGTAGTTGACTCCTCCTTGAAAAATGAGTTTCTCAAGAAGTTTTGATGTCATATCTTTGAGAATAAGTTTATATAATTGCAACATTAATTCAAAACCATTTTCAAAAATTCTTTTTTTGTGCATATTCTTTCTTGGCTTTGACATAATCCTAAGAAAAATGAAAAACAACTCACACACTAGTCACTATGAAGAACTTGAAGTCATGGATGAGCTTGAGCTGGATGCATATGCTTCACTCAATTTGAGCTCCTCTTTAGCTTGAGCTTGAGCACAGTCTTTGAGTATCATCTTCGAGCCACTTGTGCTTAAGTTAAAGCTTCAGAATGTAGACGTGGAATGTGAGCTCAATTGTTCTTCATCTTCTATGTGTGTAGTTATAGTTCTTCTCGGAATATGCTTCGAGCTTCAATTAGCTTATTGCACAACCTACACACTTAAACAATAATTAGTACACAACAACATTTGGTGTGATCATCATCAAAACCACTTGGGGTGGGACTAGATTTCCCAATAGCTTCTTCCAATATGGAATGCAAAGAAAGGCCGGATGATTCCTATGGTCCGTGTGCCATCTTTTATGCCTATCAGGTGTAGACCGCATGCCAGCACCACGTTCCCAGAGGATGCCTATTTGTTCCTATTATCCGTTTTGGTCCAAGTGGGGCTATCCAGCATGTTTACGCAGCAATGTTTGGTCAATCTTTATGTCACCTTCAAGGATAATTTTCTGATGTATTTTTTCAATTGTTGGATATTATTGATTCATTGTTAGATGCAGATCTGATTGATAGTAGGCCAGATTTTAAGAGTAAGCTGATGACACAGATGAAATAACAAACACTGAACTGATTTCGAGCTCTCAAGGGGAGGTGCTACGAGAGATTGTTTGGGCTTGAGGGTCTATGCCAGAGAGGATAGATAGACTCAATAAAAGAATTAGGCCAACTACTGATATGGATGGGATTAATATACTAGAAGCCTATGTCAACTTAAAAAAGATTAACCATATATGAATCATGAGTCAAAGGTACATAACCCCATATCCATCTATTATTTTACTCGATGTGGGAATAAACCTATTGATGCAGTACAAAAGGGGGAAAGCTTTTTTTTGGGGGGGGGTGGGGGGTGGGCGGAATTAAGGAAGAAGAAACTAGGAATTTCATCAGGTTTAAGCCTCTCATCATGGAAATTTGCTAATTACCGATTCCAACACCTTGCATGCAGATATTCTTTGGACCTCACGCTAATGCAACCGAGCTCATTCTTGCGTCTCTTAGTTCAAGATTTTATAATCAAATTAAACCAGGCCCAATGTATTCCAGCTATTCATGCTGAATTAGTCTTTCCTTGTGTTTGTGAACTTTGACGTACACGGTGTGCGCCTTCACAACATGGACATTTGACGTATACACGCCTTCCCAAATGACATTTGCGAACACGAGTGTGCATTCTGTTCGTCCTAAATTCCCACAACACAATATTGTGGGCCTCTGTTTAATATATAGAATAAAATTTGGGTGTATGTGCCTACATTGGAGATCACCTTTGATGCAGCTGAATGGTGAAAACAATTCATGATTTCTTGTATTCGATCTCATAAATTTTGGTCAATGTATTTGATTTTGTTGTCCATATGTTGTTAATGGTTTTATTGAGGAGAGATGAGTGATGGGAAGAGGTCTGGTTAAAATTGGAAATAAGAGTGGTTAAAAAGACAAAAATAATCTAAAGGTGATGTGCATTCATAATGTCGTGCGGTGAATTTAAAGATGCGGTGAATTCATAAAAACTTGTGGTGTAACTAACAGCATTCATGCGGTGAATTCATAAAATTTAAAGATGCGGTGAATTTCATCATGTTTAAGCCTCTCATCATGGAAATCTAATAATTACCGACTCCAACACCTTGCATGCAGAAATTCTTTGGACCTCACACTAATGCAACCGAGCTCATTCTTGCGTCTCTAGTTCAAGATTTTAAATAGATACAAACTCTAAATTTTATTCAATCTATAACTCATAATTAAAAAGTTGAATACAAAGCCATATGTATAGGTAAAAACAAGGACTAATTTGACTCGTTTTTAAATTCATATATATACTAAAATAAAAACTCTTAAATAAATAAACGAGTTTCTTAGAAAAGAAAACTCAAAAAGTTTCACATTCCTTAGAAAAGAAAAGTCTAAAGAGACTCAAATTCTTTTAGAAAAAGAATCTCAAAAAAGAGCTCAAGTTTTTTAAAAATAAAATTCTAAAATGACTCATAATTAAATATAAAAGAACTTAAATAAACCAAAATAATAAAATCTAAAAAGAATCAAATAATAAAATAATAATCTGAATCCAATGTGGATTCCAATCATTCTCTCTAACTTTGACAAATTCATCAAATTATGAATAGTAGTAAGGGAGAGCAATCTAGTAGAAGTCAACAATATTTTGTAATGGGAGAATACAGAATGCATCAAAATATAGACGGTTAGATGAACATCTTTTGAAAAATACATTAAAGTCGCAACCAATATGAAGGCATGTAAAGTCTGATTATTGGTCGGCTGTGAAGGATTGAAGATGATGAAGTTGATGGGATCAACTTCCTCAAGCGGTGTCTTCAAGCTAAGTAGTATATGATCAACATGTGGCTCGGACTTTACCTTTAATTGTAGATTCACCTCATGTTTGGAAACATGATCTGATTTAGGCTCAATCGTAAACTCAAATTTGGATTCAAACTTAATCACATGCTCAGGATCTGGCTAGGGCTCGATTGGGAACTTTGGTAAGGCTCAAACTTGATCTCAAAAAGATGCAGATTCAGGTTTCAGTACAGACTCTATCTCTGTTCCTTTCTAATCAACTCTTATAAAGTTTCAACATCTCTTTGTGGCTCTGCTAGCTATCTCATACATAACTCAATTTTAACATCGGTATCTTGAAGCTGTTTTCCAAACTCTGTATAAAAACTATTAAATTGTTGCCTTAAAAGGATGTCCAAAGAAGTACCAATGTCGTAGCATGATCTTCATCTTTAACCAACTTTGATATGCCTGATAACTTTCAAGCCACCATTCTTGATCTTGCGCATCTAACTTGTACTTAGCATGTAAATATTCATATTCATCCATCAAGTTGTGATAGCAAAAAAGAAGTTTTAAGATACATTTCCACTCTTCATAGTAAGATTGATCAATATATCAAGTGAAAATGGGATTCTTCTAAACGCATCACTTCGAAATATACTTTTTGAATAATAACAATTGTATAAATAATCATCCTAGTATGTCAAAATATACTCAAATATCACAAAATATCTCAAGAGAAATATTGGATCAACTTGGCTCGCAATTGGCTACAAAACAGCTTTCAAAACCAACAAAAATATGCTCAAAAGGTCAAAAATACATCATGTTACTGTTCACCTGCATGAAAATTGGGAAAATATCATCAAAATGCAACACCGTAGCAATAGGTACGGTAACAATACTATATATTGTAGCAATCGGCAACCGTAGCAGTCTATATTGTACGGCATATTGTTGTACCGCATGTTACTACAACAGTAGTTTTTAAAAATTCTTTAATAACTAATCTTAAATGAGGGAGATGATGTAAAACAGGATTCTCTGGCTCTGATACCAATTTGATATAGAATGAAAGAAAAAAATTGTAGTGGAAAAATTAGGAAAAAAGAAATTAGGAATTTGATCGGGTTTAAGACTCTCACCGTAGAAATCTAACGATTGCCAACTCTAATGCTCCGCACGTGGAGATTCTTTGGACCTCATGTCCAAACAACCAAGCACATTCTCACACCTCTCAAGGTCAAGATTTTAAATGGATGCAAAAAAAATTACAAACTATAGATTTTATTCAACCTCTCATTTATTAAAAAGTCAAATATAAAGCCATATATAAAGGTAAAAATAAAGACTAATTTGACTTGTATTCAAATTCCTAATTAGACTCAAATAGAGACTCCTAAATAAATAAAAGAGTTTTTAAAATAGAAAATTAAAAAGACTCGAATTCCTTAGAAAAGAAAACTCTAGATAGACTCAATTCCTTTTTAAAAAGAAATTCTAAAAGGACCCAAATAATTAAATCTAAAATGATTCAAATAAACTCAAATAATAAATTCTAAAAAGACTAAAAGACTAAATACTAATTTGAATCCAATCTAGATTTCTATCACCTACTCTCTAATTTCGTTCCATACCACCACTTTTAACAACTTGAAAGGATGTGAAAACCTCAAATCCTAGCAAATCTCCCCTTTGGCAGCTTGGTTTGTGTCCGACCAAGCCTCATCAACATTAAATGGGGATAGCATCTAACGATAACTTCGCAAATGAATCATATCACACCATGTGATGATGATAATGCAGGTTGCACTTGAAGGCAAAGTGCATTGACATATGCAATAGAAAAGCGTGATATGGAGCTCCACCTCAAGCATAAACAACACATTGAACCATATGCCTTGATAGTGATTTGTAGGAGCAGTATGCCCAAAAGAAGGAATAAGGTTCACGAACTGAGCTAATAGGCGTGAAACTCAAATTAAGTCAAAAGGTTAATCTTGTTTGAGCCACAAGTCCAAACATATTTAACCATAAATCCATCTATTACTTTACTCAATGTGGGATTAAACCCACTCACTAATTATTTGTAATACAACCACTTTTAACCACTTACACAAATGTGAGACAATGTCCATAACAAATCTCAGTCACAAATGTGTTAAACCCTAACGGAGTTCTTATTTAGTAGCCAATGTTCATCGGTCAATCATATGCCAATTTCTTGTCAAATTGCAAGTGTTAAGTCATTGAGTTAAATTATATCCTCAAACTTCAAGTACAGAGAAAAAATTTATGTAACTATTCATAAAAGCCCTAAAATTAAATGCCACTAGACTACCACCAAAATGCTTATGCTCAAGTCCCCAAAGCATGTCATATTATGTGTTTGTCTAGTAAGCCCATGTTTTCTACATCATAAAGTTATTTCGATGATTGGCTATTTACTAATGGGTCACAATCCTATTTGCTCCCTTTTAGGTCAGGAATCCTCCCAACAACTTGAGCTTTTTGACATCAAATCAGCCAATATTGTATTATTTGGGAGTATCGAATAAAACATGCATTACATGCACCGCAAATATTTATACCTGAAAGCCGCAGAACCATGACAAGATTTAAAGGGTTACTCAAATAGTTGGTACAAGGCTTGATGGTAGGATTATGAATTTGGCTTCTTTCCACTTCATCATTTGGCATGTAAAGATGCTACTTGTGTTTACAATTTTTCCTCTTAAAATTATCTCATATGGCTCCAATCCATAGTGCTTGTTAGATGCTAATTAATAAAGATATCTGAAGTGAGAGGTTGGCAATAACGCAACAATAAAAAACAGAATATAACTCAGGGCACACTTCCAAACTCATAATAACATTTTCTTTCTTTCTTTTGGAGTATTAAAAGAATATCATGATGAGATCAAAGAAAGCAAAATTCTAGACAACTCTTGCATCAAGGGTTAACATACCTTCTTTATTACATCATTTGCTGCAGAAGTGGGTTCGACCCTCCTAACCAGGACTCCCTTCAAAAAACAGCACAAAGAAACTGTCAATTTAGCTTGGTACACTAACATAGCTATTATTTCAAGAAAGCAGCCTATAAAGAAAAGGAGGATGAAATCTGATTAGTTGGTGTGACACATTGCAGATGTACACTGTAATGGTCCGGATTTGTAGAGATTATTGGGAGAATTTTCTGTAATTTTTCCAATATTTTTCTAAGCTATTTTCCAATTGTATTTTAGTTTCTCTACTCTTTTCTTCTCCACCTTTCTAATTTCATTTTCTATTCTTCTTTGGCCCAGTCACTCTACCACTTAAATTTTATTCTTTTCTTTTTTCAGTTCAGCCCCAATCCCACTTCCCCTATAATTTCCCACAGCCATTCTTTTCTTCCTTCCTTGAGAAACTCAAGGCCCATTAATATACCCCATCTTTCAGCTTGGCCCAGCCTCTTATCACTTTCTTTTTTCTTCTCCCTTTGTTTCTTTCTTTTTCCCATGGACTAGCCCATAAGCCGTCCTGTCTAAACCCTTCTTTAATATTTCCTAGCTTCAAATTTAAACCAAGCCCAAGACTTGTTATTATTCAGCCCAACAAAAACCCTAACCCAACTTCCTTTTATTTCTTTCAGCCACCTGCAGGTGGGTTCCGTCCCCCCAATGCATCAAGCTGCCCCTCCCTCCTACACTTCGAGACCCTAGCCTCTTCAAAAGAAAACAACAACTGCCACCAAAACGCCTCTTCCCATCGAACCTAACCCTAGCCGCATCCGCCTCTCACCACAGCCGTACCCTAACTGACTTTCATTGGCATGAACCTCGCTCGGAATCAAACTCCTTCTCTACCCTCTCACATGTCTTCTCCTCTCTATAAATATTCCGACGAATTTAGGGTTTTGATGATACAAAAAATATCTCTTCTTCTTCCTCAAATTTCTTTTGATTTCAAGGGTTTGTTTTGAAGCTTTCAGATCTCTGGATTTGCCCCTTCGATTACGGTAGATTATATCCGTTTCCAAAGCTTTCGGTTTATTTTTTATTAATGTTTAATTTCTAAGTTTTATGAGCTTCAAACTATGGATTGTGGATAACATGTTGGAATTGCGTATGGGAGATGATGAGTAACCCAAACCTCTAGGATGTTATATGCGAGGAATTCTCGGTAGCTTTAAGGGTTTTGTGGCGGCCTCACCGTCACCCGCCTTCCTTTAGTTTTTCGGTTGGTTTTCTTTCGTTGCCTATTTTGTAGTTGGCTGTCGGGGAGATTCTCGTTGCCCTAACTATTCTGATGTTGGCTCTCCGATTAACTTTCATGTCGAGCCTCATGCTTGCTGAATTAGTTGTGGACTTGGGCATGGGTTGAAAATTGGGCTTCTTCCATCAATTGTCCTACGTGGGCTTTCTTCTTGTTCGGTCCCTGGGCCATTCGCCCAGCTTTGAGTTTTGAGGTTAATGTTGTTAAACGGCCTTTGGACCTCAGTCCACCGCCGGAATTTCAGAATTAGGTTTTGGGACTATAAATGGGGTTTGGGCTTATTGTTGGAAATTTGGACTTGTACTGTTCATAAGTTAAAGTTGATGCAAATCTCCCCTAGGCGGGTAAAATGCAAATTAATTATGACGCCGAGATCGTGAATATGATCCCAACTGTTTTCCGACTCTTTTGGAATTGTTTAAAAGCTTATAAATAATTTCTGAATTTAATATGATTGTTTAAATTGTTGTTTTAAGAGTTAGTTAAATTACTAAATAAGAAATATCTTTCGAAATGAGAACTCGATTACATCACAAACATGTAAGCAATTGGAACCATTGGACAATATTAGTCAAGGGTTGTGCGTAAAGAATAAATTGACTTCTGACATGAACATAATACATGAACATAGAACATATGCAATTGTTGAGAACATGAACTAGATTTAAGAGATTTGATGCATAAAATAGTGATGGGCTCATCACGTACTTTTGGCGGGGCAAGAGAAGAGGGTCGGACTCATCCACATAATCCAGGGGTGTATTCGTCAACTTTTGGACCTTTTTGTGATATTTTATTATCGTAAGGGGTTTTGTGTAATTTTGATAATTAGGATTCTTATTTAAACTCCCAATAGCCGACCGACCCTAGCATGCATATTTTTGATATTAAATTTAAAAAAGAGAGTAGAGAGTTCCTCGTTCTTCTAACGAGTCTAAGGGCAAAAAAAGCCTACACCGGCAGAAGCAGTTGTTTCAAATCCTGCTCCCGGTTGGCGCTTTCCATCATTCGACCATCCTGTCGGAGAGTACGAATGTCCTCTTCAATCGACGTCTTGGGAAAGCGATTACCTCTACAATTGTAATCAACTGTATCTTTTATTTTCAATTTATTATCAATAAATTTCAGATATTTCTAGTTCCTATCAATTTGGTATCAGAGCACGTCGATCCATGGCGGCGACAACGAGACCGTATCGATGCGGTGGAGGAGAAGTTCAATGGTGAAATTGAGGGCGTGAAGCAAATCCTAGCGAAACATGGTGATGCCCTAACGAAGCAAGGCAAAACCCTAGAGAAACATAGAGAAAACCTAGCACAAATCATGCAACAACGTGCGGAGATTTCAGCAAAATTAAACGGCGAGGACGCAAACCCTAAAACAGCGAAAAAGGTGATGCATTTGGACAAAGGGAAGGGTGTGGCGAATGAATTTGAAGATCGACGTCTCACGGACCTCGACAGGAACGACAAGCGGAGGAGAGGCTTCAGGGGGCCGGCGGCCCTAGCCGGGCCCCCCGCTGGCAGCAGAAACCCCGCGCGGGCCCCAGGGCTCCTCCCCAGGGTCGCACGGGCCAGGAGAACAGTCGACGAGGCCTTACGGCCTTGTCCCAGGGCCACCAGGGCCCTGCCGAATTGCGGCTACCCCCGGCGAGCCCTGCCGACCACCGACAGGGCCGCGCGGGCCCAGACAGGGCCCTGCGACCCTTTCCCAGGGCCCTGGCGTGCCCTGATATGGTTCCTACAGGCTTGCGGGCCCACGACAGGAGTGTTATGGCCCCGACCGAGGATTTCTACCAGCTCGTGACTTTCCGGTGTATACACAGGATGAGGATTTCTATCACATGGAGTTTTTGGGTTACGACTACGATGGTGGCAGTTTGCGAGGGTCCCGAGACCCCCGATATGATGTATATAGACGACGACACCCACCCCCGAGCTATGAGGGGTATCCTGGAGATGACATGAGAAGCTAAGGAGACTTTGAGGAGCGCGTGGACTTGACAGGGGATGATGAGGGGGAATACAGAGGCCAAGGAGCAGGCTCTTAGAGGGGATTTGAGCAGCACCGAGAGCAGTGGCAGCATTACCATCAACCCAGGCATGCAGGCGGACGAGTAGATCAGGGGACCTTTGCGGTGTATAGTCTACAGAAGTTGAAGATGCCCATATTTAAGGGAGAAGATCCGGTGGCATGGATTTACATGACGGAGAGATTTTTCCGGGTGTCCCGCATGACCGAGGAGCAGAAGCTGGGGGAGGCGTGTTTAGATGGAAAGGCCATCGCATGGTACTAGTGGAGAGAGGGGAGGTGGCCGTTTCGCTCATGGGAGGAGATTAAGGATGGATGTGGGGATATTAAGGATGGATTGGTGGACAGTTTCCACGATTCTCACTTGGGGAACTTGCGAAAGCAGCTACTTTCCCTCAGGCAGGATGGCTGCGGGACTACATGGACATGTTCGAGGCATTGCCAGGGCGGGTGCATGGATTTTCTGATGAGATGATGGAGAGTGCCTTCATGAAAGGTGTGAAGGCTAACATTCACACAGAGGTTTGCATACAGAAGCCTCAGAACCTGATGTAAGCCATAGAGTATGTCCAGATAGTGGAGGATTGCCTGATGGAGGAGAGGAGGTCGAGAGGCAGTTGGAGTGGACCCGTTTCATGCAGGCAGACGACGACGGGGGCAGAAGGCAATGACAGAGGCATAGCATGCCAGCAAAGAGAAGACTACGGAGAAGAGTGGAGCACCAACAGGAGGACAGTTTATGAGGCTGATTGACGCCGAGATGAGAGAGAAGAGGAAGACATGGCTATGCTTCAGGTGCGACGAGCGGTTCACCCCGGCACATAAATGCGCAGTGCGTAAGTTGCAGGTGCTGCTACTAGAGGATGATGAGGCTGTCGTGGAGGATGAGACCATAGAGGTTGAGAATGTGGAGCATCACCATCTGGACGCGGCAGAGGTTTTCCTAAACTCCGTTGTAGGGTCATCCCGAACCATACCATGAAGTTGAGGGGACATATTTATGACCAGGAGGTGGCTGTACTGATCGACTGTGGGGCTACCCACAACTTTACCTCCAGGAGAATGGTAGAGCAGCAAGGTCTGCAGTTGGTGGACACAGGCAGTTTTGGCGTCATGATGGAGACGAGCCAGATGGAGAGCAGCCAAGGTGTATGTTGCGGGCTGATTCTAACGCTGCAGGGGATTCAGGTGGTGGAGGACTTCCTGCCCTTACACCTGGTGAGCACAGACGTGATTTTGGGCATGAGGTGATTGCAGACTCTGGGAGATATGAATGTGAACTGGAAAATGCTCAGAATGGAGTTTCAGGAGGGCGGGAGGACGGGACGTTGCAGTGGGATCCTAGTCTCTGCAGGACCTTGGTCTCGCTGAAGACCATAACTAGGACCATCCAAACAGAGGGGGGGTTTCTTGGTGGAGCTGCAGGGTGTCGTGTGCAAGGAGAGAGCTAAGACTGAGAGTGGACAGCGCATTCCAGAGACGGTACAACAGGTGTTGGGGAAGTTTGAGGAGGTATTTCAGGAGCCTCGGGGTCTTCCACTTCCTAGAGACCACGAGCACGCGATAGTTCTGCGGGAGGACGTGTCTCCTATCAGCATAAGGCCTTATTGTTACCCTCAGTCTCAAAAGGATGAGATAGAGAGGATAGTGACAGAGATGGTGCGAGCAGGAGTTATTCAGCCGAGTGTTAGTCCCTTTTCTAATCATGTATTACGGATGAAGTAGAAGGATGAGAGTTGGTATTTTTGCGTGGACTACAGTGCGCTGAATAAAGAGACGGGTCCCAGACAAGTTTTCCATCCCGATCATCGACGAGCTACTTGACGGGTTACATGGTTCCATTATCTTCACGAAGATCGACCTGAAGTCTGGCTATCATCAGATCAGAATACGGGCAGAGGACGTGTCCAAGACAACCTTTAGACTCATGAGGGCCACTATGAGTTCTTAGTCATGCCTTTTGGCTTGACCAATTCCTCAGCTACCTTCCAGGCCTTGATGAATAAGGTATTCCGTCACTACCTCCTACGCTTTGTATTGGTTTCTTTGATGGTATTCTTGTTTATAGCCGGTCCCTGGAGGAGCATTTGGTAGATATTCTTTCAGGAGCTCTAGTACCACCAGTTGTATGCCAACAGGAAGAAGTGCTTATTCGGCCAGCCACAAGTGGAGTAATTGGGACATGTGGTATATTCAGAGGAGGTGGCAGCGGATAGAACGAAGATATTAGTTATGTTGCACTGGCTGGGCCTTACTACTTTATGGGGATTGAGGGGATTCCTGGGATTGACATGATACTACATGAGGTTTGTGCAGGCGAATGGTACTAACGCCCGGCCACTTACAGAGCTGCTCAATGACAGAATTCATTGGAGTGACGAGGCGACACACACGCATTTGATGCCTTAAAAAGGCCATGAATACAGTATCAGTACTAGCTTTACCAAATTTTACCAGACCGTTCATTGTGGAGTCAAATGCTTCGGAGCCATTGCATACTTCAGCCAGGTCCCGACGACAAGGACGAGGCTGAAGTCCGTCTATGAGAGTGAGCCGGTGGCAATTGTTCTAGCAATTCAGAAGTGGCGATATTACCTGTTGGGGCGGAGTTTCGTAGTACGCACAGACCAGAGGAGCCTTAAATACTTGCTAGAGCAGTGCATGTCGGCAAAGGAGCATCAGCAGTGGATGTGGAAGCTGATGGGATACCAATTTGAGATACAGTACCGCCCTGGGCTAGAGAACAAGGCCGCAAATGCATTATCGAGACACGATGAGGACATACGCTTGGCGGCCTTGTCGGTTCATGTACTGTAGAATTGGGAGCCACATCTTCGAGAAGTGGAGGAGGATTAGGAGTTAGCAGAGATACGAGCTACACTCCTACATGGGTTAATGGATCCCCAGCCTATACTTTGGAGGATGTGAGGCTTTTATATCAGGGGCATTTGGTGATACATCACACTTCTACCCACATCCCCGTGATTTTGCAAGGGTTTCATAGCAGTGTGATGGGGGGCCATTCAGGGGGTCCTCAAGACCTATAAACGGCTAGCAAGGGAGGTGGTATTGGAAGTGGATTAAGAGGGACGTCTAGGAGATGGTGGCGGAATGTCACATTTGTCAACGTCACAAGTACATGACGATGGCCCCAGGAGGTTTGCTGCAGTCGCCATCCTTATCAGAGCGGGTCTGGAAGGAGCTGTCTATGGATTTTATAGATGGATTGCCCAAGTCTGGAGGATTCAAAGTTGTACTGTTGTGGTGGACCGCCTCAACAAGGATGCACATTTTATACCACTACGGCATCCTTATAGTGCAATGTGAGTGGCAGAGGTTTTTCTGAGGGAGATCATTCGATTGCATGGGCCGCGATTGCATGGACGGCCGAAGTCCATTGTCTCTGGTAGGACAAAGTATTTTTGAGCAGATTCTGGCTGGAGCTCTTTAAGCTGCAAGGCACAATATTGAAGCAGAGCACAGCATACTATCCACAGACGGACAATCAGATGGATGTGGTCAATATGAGCATTGAGACATATCTACGCTGTTTTATTTCTAAGACTCCTAAGTTGTGAGCGCGGTGGCTAGCCTGGGCAGAGTACTGATACAATACTTCATTCTACACAGCGGCGCAGACTACGCCCTTTAAGATCTTGTATGGATATGACCCACCATAGTTGTTACATTATGGGCAGGATACTACACATGTGTCGAAGGTAAAGCAGTACTTAGCTGAGAGGGACACGGTGTTGGAGGAACTAAAACATCATCTGGCCATGGCTCAGCAGATCATGAAGGATCGGGCAAACGCACAACGCAGGGACGTGCAGTTTGATGTGGGTGATATGGTATACGTAAAGTTACGCCCCTACAGGCAGAAGTCCTTGACCCACAGGAGAAATGAGAAGCTATCTATGTGATTCTTTGGGCCATATGAGGTTGAGGCCAAGGTGGGTCCGGTGGCGTATAGTTGAAGCCACCCCCAGGATCGGTCATCCATCATGTTTTTCATGTGCCAAAACTTTGGCAGGCGATTGGTGATCATACACCCTCACACTTCCTGAGACGTTGACAAATGACAATGAGGTGATCTTGGAGCCCGAGGAATTGAAGAGGGTCCGCACGGGTGCTGTCGGGGAGAGGGAGGTGTTGGTGCGATGGAAGGGTTTACCAGAGCATGAGAGCACATGAGAGTTAGCGGGAGTCATAGCACAGCAGTTTCCTGACTTTCACCTTGAGGACAAGGTGGCTCTTTTGGGGGGAGTAGTGATGGGCTCATCACGTACTTTCAACGGAGCAAGAGAGGATGGCCAGACTTATCCACATAATCTAGGGGCGTATTCAACTTTTGGACCTTTTTGTGATATTTTATTATCGTAGGGGGTTTTGTGTAATTTTGATAATTAGGATTCTTATTTAAACCCCCAATAGCCGCCCAGCCTTAGCATGCATGTTTTTGATATTAAATTTGATAAAGAGAGGAGAGAGTTCATCGTTCCTCGGGAGAGTGCGGACGTCCTCTTCAATCGACGTCTGGGAACAGCGATTACCTCTACAATTGTAATCAATTGTATCTTTTATTTTCAGTTTATTGTCAATAAATTTCAGATATTTCTAGTTCATATCATCCTGAATACGTATTTTAGAACAACATGAAATCTAGACATCTTGAGAACAGTTAGACAACTAATCTGATATGATAGAAATAGAATCTGAACAAGTATAAGGCCAAATGATTAGTATTTTAATGTTCCTCTTACATAGTTTTTGTTATAGAATGTCATTACATTGAAAAGCTCTTGCTACATAGTTCCACATGTAACATGTTCTTGATGTAATAACAATTGACATGATCTAAATACCTGACATGATTGCAATGAAGAGAATAACATGAATCACGTGTCTGAATATCGTACACTGAATGAATGCTTTTAAAATTATATCTGTTCGTTGATCACAAAGGAATATTATACATGCTTATGATTAGAAGCTAAGTGCTACGTGGGACAAAGTGTCACGGTACACATGTGCCACCTCTTGAACCCATGAGAGCCACCTTAAGAATCACTTCCATAGTTTACAATGTAAACCGTCATAATATCAGATACAATATTGCTTGACATGAAACTGAACTTGACACACATCACCAACAATGTTCATAGTATATAGATTGGACTGGTATTAGGTAACTCATATTAGAGTGAGTGCAGGAACTTTTGGACACATGTTTTCGGCCGATATCTGAGAGGATTTCCTTTCATATTTCTTTTCCAAGGATCATGAATCCCATTACTGAACTTTGGCCGATCTGATTAGTACAACCCACTACTGTTATGTCAGATGGACTCGGCCCAGGATAGCTCCCAGCCGTCCAAGATGGTCTTCAGATCGCATATTGTGCTCTTCAATAAGTCACAACACTAGTATAAGACACCACTGTCTAGTGTATAAATAGTACTTGTAGGATAGGATATCCCTTTTTGGTCTTCTGTTATAGTTTCATGTTGCCTTGTTTGAAAGATCATGTTTGATTGTTAGTGAGATACTTCCTTATCTATGGGTATACAATGTTATCAATCATCGTTGCTGCCTTTCTGTTTATTAAATAATATTCTCGTCATGCATGCTTGTCCTCTATTATTGTCGTACTGTTACTTTGCTTGTCTCTTAACTATCCATAGCATGTTGCACTTGTTTAGTGATTTACTTTACTTGCATGTACTTAAACATAACAGTTGCTCCTATTCAGTTGGTATTATTTCCGTCTTGCACAATTTTAATAATTTGTTTCGTTCATAAATTGAATGCTTGGATTTGGATATAATCTACTGTTTAACACAATCCTACATCTCTCGGGCGTAGAAACGGTTTCGTATAGAGTTTCAGAGTTCTAGGATTAATTTTCTTCTCGTTGAGCCAAGTACAGAGTTTTTGAGATTACTCATTCCAAGATGTCTTTACGGTATAGTTCTATTCTTCTGTTTTCATTGGTAACCAGCAGGACCAGCAGATTTTTGAAAAAGTAATAACCCTCGGAAATCGGGACGTTACATACACATGAAGTAAAGATGGATTAACAGAAAGGAAACCAGCATGTGATTTAATAACAAACAGAAACATATGTAATCTGGCAAGAAATTGACTTGTACAATTGTTATTAAATACATGAAAACATACCTCATTTGACGGGACTTTTAAGCATGCACGCAATGCTGGATTCTCTAATTTTTGAAGTAAAACACCGAGGCTAGGGAATCCTACATTCCATTTCAGAACACCAACATAGGTCACAAAAGGAGTGAATATGATTGCGGCAAGTTAGACAATATCAGCAACAGATCATTTGCAGATAAATGCTGTTATCCTTTATTTCTTTAGTTTGCAGTCAAGACCATAAGGCATGATTTAACATAATGCAAATGAACAAAGCAGAAAAAACAATTAAAATACATTACCATTATATACCTACTAAAAATAAAAGTTTCTTCTACAGTAAGGCAATCATAACACTAAAATCATGAATTAAACCTTAGACATTATGCAAAACAGAAACGAATAGTAGAGGGCTACTATTATTGCACTCCATAAAACGAGGTACTTGCAAATACACACAACAATGAATCAGTCTAGTATCCAAATATAGACACCAAATGCTTTAATTATTCTACATTATTTTTGCAAAAGAATAGCATGGAAACCGGCAGTGTCAGAAAGTCAATGCAAAAGGAGAGATGAAGTGTATAACTGTAAGTAGTGACTATAGAGAGATTATGGCACCCATACTTCCTAGGTATCCACCGATATTTTACACTCAATATGTGTGCATGTACAGTTAAAAAGTGTTCACAGAACCACTGAAATAGATATGACAGAACATAGAAAAATGTTTATAGCACCTAATAATTTTTTCAATGTGACCCTCTTTGTGAATATTTAACTAGGATTTGCAATCTTATACATATGCCAAAACAACGAGGATTGATAATAAAAGCTCTGATACGTATGTTCCATGCTGAATGTCCAGTCATACGCCAATAAGACCTATCCATGTTTCAGAAAATATTATAGATGTCTGATAAAAGGTGACAAATAAGGATTTAACAAAAAATTTATGGCAGGATTATCTACCAAACTCTGATACTTTAGTCATCTCATCTTTCCTCGAGCACTCAGCAGCAAGTGGAAGCAACTTTGCAACAATTGCAATTCATCGCATGAACTGTTTGCTAGTGAGCTTACATATGTATTTTTGCGTGCTAGTGAGCTTACATATGTATTTTTGCGATGGTCATCCCAATACTCGTCACATCAAAAATGATAAACTATATTTTCCATGTGGAAGCAGCACATGTCAGGACAGAACAATATAAATTTACAACACAGTCTTGAACCCAGAATTTTTTAACTAATGGTACACACTACACAGACCATGCTAGCTTAAGCTGATAGCAGGGAACACACTTATTATGTAAAGCTTAACGTCCCAAGTCCAGAGAAAACAAAATGCAGGAAGCAGCTTTCCAAAGAATAAAGGGACTTCGCAAAATTTCTCGGGCAATAAGAAATATAGTCAAGGTGATAAAATTTTAATTTTATTCCATGTCGATGTGACAAACCTCCATTACCAAAATCTAACAAAGACAGATAAATTATAAACATACAAGTTTTACTGGAATAATATAATCGTTTGCATAAGGGTGGCAAATAGGTCGGGTGGGTTCGGGTTCGGTTCGGGTCAGATTTGACCCGACCCGGTTAGGGGTAAACCCTAACCCGACCCGGATTGAATCCAGGTCGGGTTCGGGTGACCCGGAAAATTTCCGGGTCGGGCTCGGGTTAACCCGCCGGGTTAAGATTTGACTTATACACAACTGCTCCTTTTTCGATATCCAGTTATTTATTAAGAGCCACCGACAATTTATTAAGTGTTGCATAATTTTCAGCAGCTCGTCGCTTAAACCGCACTGATGACATTAAGAAAGTATAATTAGCTTTACCATTTTATTAACGAAAGTAATAAAATTAACTAAAAAGTTGTATATAAAGAGAAATGAATACAAGACCTCTTGAAGAAGAGGACAAAAATTCAATCGTATAAGCACAACTCCCAATTGCATTTGTGTATTGAAGTTATTATATAAAATTTTATATATATAGAGAAAGTAAACCGGGTCGAATTCGGGTCATTCGGGTTACCATGCCAAACCCATACCCGGATTTTATCCGGGTCGGGTCGGGTCAACCCGGATCCTACTTGACCCGGATTGGCCCCTACCAATACCGGTTAAGGATGCCGGGTTCGGGTGGGGTCGGGCTCATTTTGCCACCACTAAGTAATATGTTGCAAAGACAATTTCTAGAGACAAAACAATCAAGTGATGATCAACAACATGCAGAATTAACAGGCCGTTGGCTAAAAATCAGGAAAGTGTTAAACAAAGAATAAAGGTTGTAAGTTATATAGTAAAGGTTGAAAGTACATGTTTGAAAAAGTATGCTATAAAGTGCACTACGCTGCGCTTTGTAGCATAGAATTGAATTATTTTTTCAAAGCACGATTTAATTGAAGCAGTATGCTTTTGGAAAGAAGCAATATACATTTATACATGGAAAAGCATGGCGGAGAAGCTCACCATATTTCCTAAAAACAATCTCTAGAGAATGAAATTTATTTGGTGTGGGGCCCGAAACTAGTAGTTTCATTTCTTTGGAAACAAGTGGTCCCTCACATTTCATTAACACCTTTGCTCCAAAATTCGAATAGTCAAATACCATGTCACTTCTTTCCCTCCTTTATTATCATCTAGGGCTTGGGACAACCTTTTCGTTTCTTGGCATCATTTAGGGGTTTTCTCCTCTTCTCAGGGCCCCTCTCTCTTCCATATATCCCATCTTCCCTTCCTATTTCTTTCACCGCAAGCGTCACACTTGTTCAGCAAACTTCAGCGCATCAAAATTCAAGCCACCGATAAAATTTATGTAAAAAATCTGCCTTGACAGTCAAATATGAGCAAAGATTGGGGGGCTTGAATTTGCCATTATTAAGGTGCAAGTAACTTGAATTGGGTTTCATGTTTATAATAGATATAATTATCCAAGACTTAATTTAGTGTTAGCATGCTTGTGATAATTATTATCAATACTTATGTAGAACATAGGATTTTTAATTTTTTTGCACAGATTTCCTGAATTTTTAAATGTTGCTTTCTTTTGTTCTTTTTTACTTTGGAGTTAGATTTTAAAAAAATTTATTAAATGAAAAATGAAAATCATGTAGCTTACGCTTCTTGCTTTTTTGCTTACCATATGCTAGGTCTATTTATTCGCTACACAATAATGCTTCTTGAAACATTGGTTGAAGCCACGTCCATTACAAACAAAAATTATTCTCAATGTCAAGTGCAAACAAGAGCAATAAGTTTACATCTGAGAACCTGCATGAGTTATGGACATGCATTATTGTAGCGGTGGACAGTCCCGTAATATTTACGGCACTACCTATAATATATTAAGATAAATAAATGCTCAAGATCGGCTTTAATTAATTTCCATGAATCACCATGAGAATAACAAACAATAACGTACCAGTATACTTTCCATTTATTTCGTAGTCATTCAAGAAATGGGAGACGACAGTGGTGGGAATCACATATCCAATATTTTCAGCATCATCAGACCTGAATACCTAAATGGAGTATCTAGTAAGATACACAATATGACATAAAAACGATAAATTCACTTGAATTTACAAACAAAATATTATCTTTCTAGGAAGGAACACAAGGAAATTGTTTCTACTAGTAAATGTGTTTGTTAGGATGAGCTCTGGTGGTAAAATGCAAAATAGGAAACAAATGCAGTTAAAAGAAAATTTAAGAAAAATGTGAAAGAACAGTGCTATTTTAGATAAATCATCCCAGAAGAGTACAAATCATATCCTGAAATGAAAATTCAATGATATAGCAGAATTCTGAATGAACTAAAACAGCTACAAAAACCAGCAAGCAACAAGAAGAATCGTGCGGATTTTAAAATCTGGAAATCGATGCCCAAATTATAGGTCAGCCCAAAAGCTGCAACACCAAAGGGATGCACTCATCCTCATTGTTATGCACAAAAGAAGCAAGATTGTGATGAGCCAAACAATCGGGCTACAGAATTAGCTGCATCATATGAAGTTGCAAGGGACATGGACGCTATAGAAGTGAAGACTACATGCATTTTATATTCACTGCGACTATTAGGTCTGTTACCAAGCCAAACGTCCCTGGCCTATCTAAGATCAGCCCGGTTAGCAGCAGTTTTGGGCAGTGCTTGGCCATGCTCCTAATAAAACCCAGCTGTGATTATGGAGTTGGCCCGATTGTTTTTACCCATTAAAATTGATCTCTGCCATTCATTTGTACCTACCATTTTTCCTTCTAGTGGGTTAACTGAGACGACGTTATCTCTGCTATTCATAGACTCCTGAAGAATCAACCCAGAATCTTACCACTACCATCTTCCACGAAAGAGGAAAGCAACCTACTTGATTTATCAGAAAGCAGCAAAGTTGCATATGTATAATTTTACATTGTAACATCGTCATGGCATGTACATTATTTTTAATAATATATGTCTAGTATTGTTCTTTCTCATTGTGTTATATTAACCATTTCTTTTCCTCTCAGGCCCAAAACCGAGCCCAACCTCTATTCTTTTTTCTCTTTTCTTTTCTTTTCTTTTCTTCTCCTTCTCTTTTTCTTTTCTTCTGCCCAGGCCCAAGCCCGTGAGCTATTTCCTTTTTCCTCTTCTCCTCTCTTCTTTCTTTTCTATCAGGCCCAAGCCCATTATTCCGCCTTTATTTTCTCCAAGTACTTTCAATCCCCCGCTAACCCTAATAACTCTCTCTTTCTATCCCTCCCTCGCCCACAACCGGACATGTCCTCTCTGTCGCCGCGATTCGTCGCCCCAAGCGATCCGTAGGGTCTCCGCCACCCTCGATCGCGTGTGTCGGTGATCTCCTCATTTACAGCTCTCTTCTCTCTATATCTTCTCATCTTCTTATTTTAAAGGGGTTTCAAGGAAAAATTATTCTCTCTCAAAAGCTTTAACGTTTTCAACTTTTCTTAGATTTGGGAGTTTTCAATCTTGTTTTGGGTTTAGATCTTCTCAAATTTTTCATCTTTTTCCCGATAGAACACCCGCAGCCGCGATCCTGGTGAGGTGATGAGTTTGATTGGATTTTCGATGCTTTTTCGGCTATCCATCTTCGGTGAACGATAGATTTACTCTAATCCAAATTTTTCAGTTTCGATTTTGTTTGTTTGGATATTAAATTTTTGAATCAAGGGAAAATTGGCTTAGGAAAATTTTGTTGGATGTTAAAAATGTGATTTTTATTTGTAAATCTCATGTTATGATAATAATCTTTGTTGGTTGAATCATGAATACTTAGAAGTTTAGTTTGAGCATGGGATAGTTGTTGCGTATCCAGAGGTTTCAATATTTATAACCACAAGTGCACGGCGGCGTCGTAGCGTTTAACGGGTCTTCACAAGGAGATTGTGTGACTGAATACTAGCTAATCATAGGCTATGGTTAGCTACGTTGATATTTTATGGAAGAGTGAGAATAAAATAGAATAAAAAGGGCTCTAGGACTAGATATCTCTCTAATGTGGGATGAACATGGGAATGAACTCATTGTCTAGCTATCGAACCGGTCTTAGGGTGAGATTGTCTAACCTAAGGGTGTCACCTACCCACCACTCTCGTGGTGCTATGATAAGATTGTCCCTCATGTTATCACCTACACCCACTCTCGTGATGCTTGATAGGACTATCCTTCGCATGACAAAGCCAACTCTCGTTGGTCCTCGCCACACGATGGGTGCATGACGCTCAACAATATTCCCCAACCATCGTTTATGCATGGAACTCCGGTCAATACTATGTGGGCTCTAGATTTCGCCCAACTTCCGTTGGTGGCGTAATTAATATGAATCGACATATAGTTGGAAACCCTAAATTAATCCTAACTATCGTTAGCGACTAATTTGGAAAAACCAATCAATGTAGACAATAAACTTCCTAAGCAAAATCCAATTTAACCATTCAATAGTCAAATAATTGATTCAACTCATATTCATCCTACAAAAGAGATAAGCCATACCCTAGATTAAAATCTACTCACTAAACATTGATAGAACACAGAGATAATCGCACAGAATTAATGAGAAAACGTGGAACAAATAAAAAATATAAAACAAAAAAGAGATACTTAGCTACACAAGGTTGCAATACAAAAATCTCCAATTTACAAGTGCACCAAAGGGGGAAACGTAAATAAAACTAATCTAAACCTACTCCTACTCCTAGAACTAATTTCAAATGAAAGGGGAATGAAAACTGGAAGAAAACGAGGCTAAAGGTCGGCCCCATGCAAAAACGGCGCTCCCAAGCTTTTATAACATCTCCAAAACCATAGCGGGTAGGCTGGAAACCCGACCCGACCATTTGACAAATCTACACGGTCGTGTCGACGTAGCATGAAGCTTGGCCCTCAAAAGTCCTTCAGAATATGTGATTCAACGCGGTCGTTTGAAAATTCACACGACCGCGTCGCGCCGGTGGTAAAACGCGGCCCGCTGTCTTCTTTTCTTCTTTTGATTGACGCGGTCGTGTGGGAATCCATACCGCGTCAATTTAGGTTCAGCCCTTCATAAAATGACCCACACGACCACGTCAAACGCTCGTAAGGCTTCCTTCCGCTCCTCTTGCGATGATATCCGACACAGTCATTTGTGATAAGCCACATGACCGTGTCGGTCTTTACTCCCCATGCACTCCTTTGGATAATTAAAACCATGTCGCGTCACCGATCGCTTCCAAAGCCTATGGCCTCGCTCTTGGGTCCCAAAACTCCACGTTTTGACCTGAAATGCACACAAGAAGCACAAAGTGTAAATAGAAACAAAAAGCGGAAGAAATGGTGCGGAAGGTGTGGCGGAGTGGTGTGAAATGCGAGTGAAACTATATGAAAAAGGTTTATAATAAACACTCATCAATAGTAGTTCTCGGATTAATATTTGAGGATTTTTCATCTAGTTGTTATGCTGAATTTGATCAACTTGGATTTTGTTGAGGAAATTCCTAATTCCAATGATAATACTTTTTCCTTGGGGGATTAATGTATCCCCTTTTGCTTTGGGCAAACTGCTTTGTCATAGTTGTGATGCTTGTAGCTCCGTCACATCTCTCTCACGGCCTTGTTGCCGTTCTCTTGGGGCCATGCGGTTCCCTGCCGCTGCCCTTGATGTTTTGTCCATATGGCTTTGTCGTTGCCCTTGTTTGCGGCTTCTTGCCTCTGTTTTGCCTTTATGTATGCATGCGGACTGTTTAGTCCTGTTGTGTTGCCATCGGGTTGTTCAGTTTCACGGTTCTTGCTTGCGGTTTCTCTCTTGCTTGTGGTTCACTCCATGTGGAGTTCCTGATTTCTGTAGTAATTAAAATTCAATGTTACTAATTTCAGCCCATTATATAAATGTGTTTGTGATGAATTTGAATCTGAATACCTTGATGGCTTACATTGGCTGAAAGTGAATTGAATGGATTTGACCCTAATAGAGATTGAGGATGAGTTTTACTCTAAGATCAAACCATGAGTGTCTCTTAAATTATTGTGGAATGTTTTTAAGCATGCATATGATTAAAAATTATCAATTACATCAATTAGTATACATGATTGGGTTTGGGGCTACGCTTGGAATGTGCTATTGAAATAGATTGATATTGTTCTTATGTGTGGCAAATTGTTGGATAATTGAAATTGTTAAAACTTAGATGCTAGGATCTGTAAATTGTTGGATTAATGGATTTGAATTAATCTGGAATTCATAGAACCATTTGCCATGCAGACTAATCATGATGTGATTACTTGGACTTGTTGAGAGACTTTGTCTCAATTTCATATTGATATGCCCCCACAATAAGGAATTAGTAATGCAACTGTTACATGAATTGGCAAGTTACTGCTGTAACAACACCATTACATGCTGTAACAACACCATTACATGTTTCTGATATAAATTAAATTTTGAATATCATGATAAAATGACATTAGATACCATCCTTAAACAACACTCACATTGATACTGAAATTGTATACCTTAAACAAATACTACCGTTAACATTTCAGACTCACTATGATTTTAGGATAACACATATTATAAAACTTCGGTAATACAATTTTAACCTTGAAAAAAGCAAATTTTCTTTAATTTTTTATCCTTTTATTTTATTCTATATTTCTTTCTTTTTCTCTTGGCACATTCAGTTAACCCGCTTTCCCTTTCTCCCTCTTCTTTTCTTTTATTTAAAGCCCAAAACCACTCGTCCTAACTACCCATTCCCATTATCAAGGCACTTCACATTTCTCCCCTTTTCACTCCCTCCCTCGCACGCACTGAACCCTTACACACTCATCCGCGTGCCTCGAGCAAAACCTCTCGAAGCCCTTGATAGCCCTCTCTCTTTCGCCTGATGCCGCCCCCACCTCTCTCTCTCTCTCTCTCTTTCTCTCTCTCTCTCTCTCTCTCTCTCTCTAACCCTAAGGCCACCACAGAAATTAATCCCCACCAACATATTAATTAATTTGAATGACTATAACTCACATAGCACACTAATCATATTAATTAATTTTGATGCGACCCATGAACTTGATTAGGGACCTTGTCTCATGATGCATGCTTGACCAAACAAATACTAGCACTTAAAACATCTCGTGAACACCACTATGATACTGAGAGTTGTACACATTAGCAATACTTGACACTTCAGACTCACTGGATTTTGAGGTAACTCATATTAGAGAGTGTGCAGAAGCGACTGAAGCCATGTTGCTGACGAAATGACGTCATCAAGTGTTTCGATCGGGTCTCATCATGCATCCGATGGACCCCTAAGAGTATCGTCGGACATAATTTTGAGCCACTCCTGATTCTATTTTTGGGCTCAGCCCGAGTGAATGCCCCTGGTACAAAGTGGACTCCCGGTTGCTTACTGTAATCTCTAATATGAGTCACGGCTTAAGATTGGTATAACTGTTAGGATAACTTTAAACTATTTTGCATGCCTATCTTTATTTACTTATTTCTAATTCCTGCTTTACTTTCAGTCATGCGTGTACACTGCTTTAATTCAAAATTCTTGAATTATTATGATTTACTCTAATTGCTAGCGGCTCTTCGTTTAGTTGCACCGCTAGGGGTTGAACAAGAATACGAGGAGATCCTAGTCTCCAAGGAGTCTGAGTTTCCTGCATATGATGTAGATTTCTGAGTGTCAGTTCATGAGCGTATTTTATTATGCATTTTTGAAGTATTTTAAGAGCAGGTATCTGCTTGTATTGTATCAGACTTCGTATTTCTATGTATAAATGAAAATTTCCGTATGAGTATTTTGATACATCTCAGCTCGTGGCATGTATTGTTTTCATTGATAAACAACAGGAATTGTATCACATGTGAAAAATAGTCACATTCCTCAGAAAGTGGGACGTGACACTAACGGTTTGTTGTTGTCTCTATTAGTTATAGAAGTAATCTCTCAAGGACTTGTAATTTGAGACTTTACTTTCATGTAATAAGCTATTTTATTTATCTCAGTTAATTTCCCTTCCGTTCCTATTTACATCATTCGTTATATTTCATACCTAGATCTTGCCTGTTGTTCATATCATACTGTTAATATTAGAATTTCTTATAATCTCACTTTGTGTTGTTCATTAGTAGTTAGAAGCAAACTGACCTTAGGATTTATTTAGACGTGTTCGCACTTAAGCTCAAGAGATGAACTCCCAGAAAGCTTAAGTATGCACGGAATTATCATCCATATTTCCTTTAGGATTTTGGGAAGCGGTGCATGACAAACTCTTGCTTAGATATTTCACTCTGTAACCTTAATAGCAAGTAATCAAGATAGATTTTTCAATTATGGCAGTGGTAATTTCATGCAGATTTGGCCTTGAGACCTGATGATAGCCAGATCTAGTTAACGCTAGCTATTGAACAAGCTGACATAACTAAGAGAACATATATGGGTCTGACCTAAGCCCAGTTACAATCAATAAATATTCATAAGCTAATTATCAAAAAACCACCTTCAAGTTTCAACTTTTTCCGACAATACTACCTGTTGAGTTTTAAAATAACAAAATATTCCTTTAAAAAGTGAAATATAAGACATTTTTCTCACAAAACTACCTTGAAGTTACCTTAATAAGTGAGAAATAGGAAAATATTTTGTTATTTTAGAACTTAAAGGTAGTATTGTGGGAAAAAGCTGAAACATAAAAGTGATTATTTTTTGATAAATTGACATATTCATAAGGTAAACTACTGATACATGTAGTTAAATTAAATATACGTCCATAAGCATAACACTAACTAACCTTCAGACAATAAGGTGGGTCAGCACAAGAGTTGGGACACCAGATTAACCATACAAAAAACAATAGGTTTACCATTGGCTCAAATGATAGAATATTAGTATCAGCAAATGGGCGCATAATTTAAAAGATAAACTGGGGCAACCATTGGATAGAGGTCTCACAAACTTGAGCAAGAGGGTATGGCTCTCATTAGGGGCTATGTTTCTACCAACAAGCAGAAGTCATGGCAAATACATGGTGTATGAACTTGTATTTGTAACGCTCCGCTTCTCGAGTGCCGTCACAATTGAAACAGTTATATGCATGTCCTGCAGTTGCCAGTAAAGTCAATGTGGAGCAATACAGAAAGAAATGAAAAACTCAAAACATGACATGTAACACAGTTCTAAACAGGGGAAGAACTATACAATCTACACTACAACTGAAATGTAAATATAATATTCACATGCAGCCAGCTCCGTCCCAATGTCATGCACTGGAAACTCTGACACCTACTGCTCAGGTGCCTACGTACAATCCTGTGTCACCTAGTAGGACAACAGAAGTCGCACCACAGCTCAATAGAGTAGACAATATCTAAACACATGACATGAAAAGGAACGATGCACAAAAAGAGATATGAACAACAGTTATATGGTACGATACAGGAATGTAATATGTTATGATCGTTAAATGACCACCAACTACTGTAAGGTGGTACTTACTAAAGTGAACCAATCCTAGGCCATGACTTATGAGGGAAAGTGTAATATGCAACCTGAAGACCTTCTTGAGACCACAAGGTTGCTAACCCGGGCCGAGTAATAGACTACTTAGGATCTATTCAAATGTTAGTACCTGGGAAATTAAAGATAGTGAACTATCATGACTGATCGTGGAATGAAAATCCTACCAGACAAGGCCGAAAGACAGGCTCCAATTGCTCCCACACTCTTGCAATCATAAGTTTTCCCAAAACCCGGCGAATCAAACTAGATTAATTAATTATCAGTTTTAGTGTCGTGATGTGGTCTAAGTTTAGTATCATGTAAACTAGGTAGTCAAGGGGGATCCATAGCCAATAATTGAATGAAGCAACTAGACATCTCAGAGCAAAAGAAAATTTCAATAGTTATTCTGATACGAGCGCACCTAATCCCTCGGCGGATGGAGCACGTGGCGGTGGAGGCGTCATCACTTACTCACGTCGCAGGAGACGCGGGAGCGTGGTTTAGGCCTTTTTTATTAGTGGGAGGGTATTTTGGTCTTTTACCAAAATCCCTCCTCTTTCTTTATATTAGGTCTAGCCGTCATCTTTTTCCTTATGCTTGAATTGTGAGAAGACTCTCAAGCGTCATTTGACGGTGCTTAAGCTTTGGTCCGTTCATCCAAAGCGGGGAGATCGATCTTGTCTCTAATAAAGATCATTATCTTTGTCACGCCCCGCTTCACTAATATGGAAGGCGAGACGTGAGGAGGTCCGCTCAGACGTGGAGCTGTGAAGCTGCAGTCTGATAAGTGTCTGTAAAAATTTTGAAAAGTGCAGGTCCTTGCATTGCGACGAAACAACAACAATAATAAAGCAGATAAGAAAATATCCACCAACAACATCCAACAAATATTACATCACAGAATAGTCACAAAAGTACGAGTCAGAACAATAGGCCTAAAGCATGGCCAAACAAAACAAAGAGAGATAGGTGCTACGCACCGAAACCTAACAACAACTAAGGAAAGGTAACAACTAAGGGGAGATTTCAAACGAGTCTAGGACTGGTCACCAGTGTCCTCGAACTCGGTCTCAGCAGGGACCTCAAACTCAGCGTCTCCGAACTGCTCGTCTTCTGCTACCTGCTCTGTCTCAAAGTCTGACATGTGACACCCAAAGAGAAAAGGGCACATGTCAGCAAAAGTCTCCAAAAAAAGCGGAGGACTTTTGTCCAAGGATACAAATAAAATAATGCAACTAGCAGTTCTAACATGATGATATAGCATGACATTAAAAGAGTACAATAATTAAATGAACAAGATAATAATAATCAAGCACGGTGTAGCAAAAAGCTACAATTCACTATTTCACGATTCACGAATCACTGATTTATCACTTTGTGCACAGAGTTTCCGTCTTTTGGCTGAAGTGGCTGTACAGACTCACTTCTACGCTCAAACGATCGTTTAACCCTACCCCTCCACGTGTATATGGACTGGCGCCCATCTTCTGGATCACGAGCCATGAAGTGTTATTGGCATAGGGTTGTGCCCGCAAAGCAGGTGCCTAGCCTCAATAGCAATAACATTTGTAGCGTGTGCTACTCAATCACGATGAACATTAAATGCATGCAATGACATGGCAATGAGCAGATAAATTACGTACCGTTAATTGAAATTAAACATGGCATGACAGCATGAATGAAAGCAGGTAAAGTGTCGGATCTAGTTTCGTTGTCAAACTAGATCAAATAGGGCGTCTAGGCGACTATCATTTCACCGCCTAGTCTCTTTCACACAATTTTACAAATTGGCCTAAAGCATGGCCTAAATAATTACTGGCAAGTATCACTTGCCTGTTTCCGGTGGCATCGGTTGTCGTAGGTTTGTCTGGACGGGTACTACGTAATGGCACGTCCGGTTTTCTGTTTTGGTTAAACAAGTTAACGGATTAGGTCCATTGCAAGATAAGCACAAAATTTAGTTAACCCCTAAATTAGGCTCGTCAGATTTTTATTGGGGTCTCAGGCTAGGGTGGTGTTTATATGGCGTTACACTAACATGGTACACTTAATTTTATTCAATTTTATTACACTAACATAATTTACAATCTTGTTAACATGCTAAAATCAGTTTAACAATTAGTTAACAGTTAACTACTGCTAACAGCTAACTAATATTAACAAAAAGTTAATTAACTAAGCTAATCAATTGGATTAATCAACTAACATGGTGAAATCACATTAATTAACTAACATTATAATAATAAACAAGCTCTCCCTCTCCCTTACTCTCTTTATATCTCTACTATTTTCGTACTGTGTCTTCTTCATTCTTTTAACTAGGCTGACACTTCTCATCTATTATTCATTAACACTGTATGATGTCTCCTTTCATCTTCTTATTAAAACAATACTCTCTCTATACTCTTATTAAGGCTGCCACTATCCCCTGACATTATCTCTCTATTACTTTTAGTAGGGCTGACACCCAAAAACACTCTGTAACTCTTTCATACCTACTAAAAACAAGGCTCCAACCTCTTATATTTAATTTCTATTACTTACTGCCTCTCTCTGACTCTATTCATTTTTTATATCACTAAGGCAAGGCTGTGTAACATATTTTTATTCATTAAAAACAACTTCTCTCTCTCTCTCTCAACTCTTTCTTTCTTTTATTTTGTACAGGTTGTTCCCCTTTCAACTATTCTTCTATTAAATCAACTGCCTCCTTTAATATTTCTCAGACTCTCTCTCCACTGTCATCTTGGTTGTGTTTCTTTTTTTTGTTCAAAGCTAACAGGCCTCACGAAATCAAAATGGGTGGAAGCACAACACTTACGCAAAGGGAGAGGAGGCACTTACCTACGCGCGAGGAGGGAGAACGGACGGATGCGGCTGACCTGGGCGGCGGCGGCGGCTGACCTCCGGGCGGCGGCGCGGGAAGCTTCTCCGAGCGGCGGCGTGCGCGGATCCGTGCTGGAGGCGACGGCGGCTGCTTGTAGGCGAGGGGTGATTGGTCGGGAAGAGGAGGAAGGAGGTAGAGGGTTTGATTGGGTTGTGAATATGAAACAATTTCAGATTTGGGGTTTTGATTCTGAAATTATTTCCAGATTTCTTTTGTTTCTTGAATCTCAATGAATCTGAAATATTTTCAGATTTGGTTTTCTTGGTTTCCCTTCTTTGTTTTGGTTTGGGAATTTGATTGCATATGTTGGAGGGATTTGTGTTGGGAAGATGATGGATTTGGGAATTTGTGGAGGATGATGAATAGGGTTTGGGAAAAGTTTGATGTAAGATTTTGTTTGCAGGGATTCGGATACGCTGGACTTTGCAGGGAAGAAGAACTATTTGCTGGTTGGTTGTTTGCAGGGTTTTGTTTGCAGGATGATGATTTGGTAGGAGGAGATGAAGTTGTTTGATGGGTTGATTTGGGAGAAATTTTGTTTTGGGAAACTGATTTTGGTGGGGGATTTTACAGAAGAGATTTACTGGAGATGATGAGTTTCAGGTTGCGGGGAAGAGAAACATAGCCAGTTCTTAAGGGGATTTAGCAGGGAAGGACGATGGATTGGCAGGAAGGATTCTGCCTTAAGAAGAGATAGCAGTAGACAATTTTAATGGTGTTAGGTTGTTGGAAGATTGATTGAGGGAGATGAACGTGGAAATGAATCCCACGTTTTCTCAGGCTGCCGACAAAGGATATTAGCAGGGGAGACGGTTCCCACTTGTCAAAGAAATTAATTGGTGTTTGTTGACGTTAAACAAGAGAATGCATCTGGCTAACAACGTGTTACGATTCTCCTCCTTATTTAAAGAAAGAGCAGAGACAATTTTAATATGTGCAAGTTAGTGATTAGGACTGAATTAAATGGTGTGTTGACTTAATCAAGTGAAATGAATCTGGCTACAATTGGGTTCACTCCTTGTGAATGATGAGTAGGATATGAGGTTAAAGGATCAAAGTGATTTAGTAAAATTAATGTGAATGGTAAAATAGTTGAATTAAAGTAATTATCAAAATAAGGTAATTAGTAACTTAATTAAAAATAAATAAATTAATTAGTAAATAATGAAAGTGATTAGGAAGTTGTGATTAGCGAGATAATTAAGTTAAACGGATTTGTTAAATTAAGTAGTTAATTAATTAGGATACGGGATAAACGAAATTCAGATATTTGTACGCGTCGACGCGTAACAAAAGTACGGACGAAAAGATTATCCGAACGACAGAAGTAAAATACTGATACGCGCGATTCTACACACGTCTAAAAATTACAGGCCGTTACAATCTTGTTTCTTTTATTCTTCAATCAAGCAAATCCAAATATTTTCCTCTCTTTTAATTTTTCCACGTTAAAGGTGTGAATCGATCTACGACGATTCACATCAATTGGTATCAGAGCACTTCGATTCCATAGCGACAGGGACGAGAGCTTCCGTGGACGAGAAGATCCAAGGTCTCCGCGACGATCTCAATCAAGAGATCGAGGGTTTGAGGAAGACGATGGAAGCTTCGATCAAGGATCATGCAAACACCCAAGAGGACATTCAAACGGAGCTTCGGATCATGAGAAAGGAAGCCGCGGAGTCGGGAAGGGATCTTAAAAGTTTGAAGGACGCCACGGCTGCGATTCCGGCGATAATGGCAATGTTGCAAGGTTTGACCAAGGAGAAGGCGGCGGATCACGACAAGAGGAGGGCAACTGAGGAGATCCAAGGCGATTCCGGCGTCGATTCGACAAATCAGGAACCCCCGAGCCATAGGGAATCATACGCGGCAGCGGAGGCTCAAACCCTAGCCGGCGGGCTAGGGTTTGGCGCGACAGGGCCCGGAACAGCATCCACGGGCCCTGTCGGGCCTGTTTGGGGGTCGACCAGGCCGCCCGGCCCACCCACGGCCTGGGCGGGCCGGGCCAGCCACCCACGGCCTGGGCGGGCCGGGCCAGCCACCCACGGCCCTCGGCGACCCCAATCGGGGCCGCCGGAGGGCCGGCACCCCCTTCCGGGGGTGCCCAGGGCCTGCCGACCCCCATCGGGGGTCGGGCGAGCCGCGCGACCCCCGCCTGGGGGTCGACAGCCCCAGGCGGGGGCGGCGAAGGAGTTCCGGCCCCTGTTTGGGGCCGGGCAGGGCCGCTGGACCACGGGAGGGGGTCAGCGGGCCCAGGCGACTCTTCCGGAGGTGTGGCGAGCACTGGAGGGGCTTTTGGCGGTGTGGCGGGGTTCGTACCCCAATCTGGAGGAACTTCGGGGACAACGAGAGGCGGATGGGCCTCAAGAGCAGCTATTGTGGCCTTAGCGGGCCAATTTTGGAGAACGGAGACAGCCCCACCTGGGCCGAGGCCCGTGTTTGCACGACAACCAGAGTTTTCCGGGTATCACTATCAGCCCGAGGCTTGAGAGAGACCTGCATGGCCGGAGGAGCTGTACAGGGTCGATGGGGGAGGCCCGATGGAGCCCCGGGGTGGCGTTGTGGTGAGGGGCGGAGACCGTGGAGGAGATAGAGGACAGCAGGGAGACATCAACGCCGACAGGCGGTAGATGAAGCTGAAGATGCCTACCTTCGATGGCACCGATCCTGACGGGTGGATATATCGAGCGGAGAGGTATTTCCAGGTGATGGGGCTGACGGAGCAGGAGGTTCTGAAGGCCATCGGGATTTACTTTGAGGGGAAGGCCTTGGCATGGTACCGGTGGAAGATCGCACGGTCCCCTTTTCGCACCTGGGAGGAGCTATCAGCGCTGATCGTGGACCGATTCCAGGAGACAGTAGGGGGGATTTCTACGAGCAGCTGTCGGCCCTGATGCAGGAGGGGGCAGTGAGAGACTATGTGGAGAGATTCGAGATGCTGAACAGTAGGGTGAAGGGGGTGACCGACGAGGTGATGATCGGGAACTTCATGAGAGGGTTGAAGCCCTCTATACGAGCAGAGCTGAGGATGCAGAGCCCTCGGGGTTTGGAGGATGTCCTTAGCCTAGCTCACAAGGCGGAGAAGAAGCAGTCGGAGGATAGGCGCATTAGAGGGACTTGGGGGCGCTAGGCCAGCGCAGCCCGGCAGCACCAACACCACCTAGACCAGCTATCGGACCACCAGCACCAGTACCACCTAGACCAGCTGCCACGCCCCGCTTCCCTAATATGGAAGGCGAGACGTGAGTAGGTCCGCTCAGACGTGGAGCTGTGAAGCTGCAGTCTGATAAGCGTCTGTAAAAATTTCGAAAAGTAGCAGGTCCTTGCATTGCGACGAAACAACAACAATAATAAAGCAGATAAGAAAACATCCACCAGACATCCAACAAAATATCCCAAACATCACAGAGAGAGAGTTACAAAAGTACAAGTCTGAACAGGGCCTAAAGCATGGCCAAACAGAACAAAGAGAGATAGGTGCTAACAGCAACTAAGGAAAGGTAACAACTAAGGGGAGACTCCAAACGAGTCTAGGACTGGTCACCCGTGTCCTCGAACTCGGTCTCAGCAGGGACCTTAAACTCAGCGTCAACGAACTGCTCGTCCTCTGCTACATGCTCTATCTCAAAGCCTGACATGTGACACTCAAAGAGAAAAGGACACATGTCAGCAAAAGTCTCCCAAGAAAGCGGAGAACTTTTGTGCAAGGATATAATAAACTGAAACAACTAACAGTTCTAATATAATGAGGTGATATGACATTTTTAAGGATGCATCAATTTTAATATGACATGAAGCATGCAATACAAGTAATAGAAACACGAAACATTATCCATTCACTTTGTGCACAGGGTTTACGCCTTTTGGCTGAAGTGGCTGTACGGACACACTTCTACGCTCAAGTGATCGCTTAACCCTACCCCTCCACGTGTATCGAGCGTTGGTTCCCCAACAACACTGTGCTCGCTTCTGGATCACGAGCCAGGAAGTGTTTTTCAATATGGCATAGGGTTGTGCCCGCAGAAGCAGGTGCCTAGCCTCAATAGCAATAACATTTGTAGCGTGTGCTACTCAATCACGATGAAACATTAGATGCATGCAATGACATGGCAATGAGCAGATAAATTGCGTACCGTTAATTGAAAAAGTAAACATGGCATGGCAGTATGAATGAAAGTAAGTAGAAGTGTCGGATCTAGCTTCGTTGTCAAGCTAGATCAAATAGGGTGTCGGATCTAGTTTAGTTGTCAAACTAGATCAAATAGGGCGTCTAGACAGCTATCATTTCACTGTCTAGTCTCTTTTACGCTCACAAATAAATTGGCCTAAAAACGTGGCCTAAACATTTACTGGCAAGTATCACTTGCATGTTTCCGATGGTATCGGTTGTCGTGGGTTCGTCTGGACCGGTACTACGTGTCGGTACTGCCGGTTCTCTGTTTTGGTTAAACAAATCACCGAGTTAGATTTTTGTGAGATAGTCAACATATCAAGTTAATCCTTAAAGTGGGTTCGCCTAATTATTATTGGGTTTTCTGGCTATGGTGATGTTTATTTTGTGTTAAACTAACCAGATACACTTATTTTTTATTCTGATATTGTTATCCCAATCTTTTATTAACAATTATTAACACGTTGAAATTAAATAACACTAACCAATTAACATCTAAACTAACACTAACAACTTACTAACTAATTAACCTAATACTAACTAATGGTAAGGTTAACATAGCTAATGGTAGGTAATTAACATCATGTTGAATTATCCCACCTACTCTACACCTACCTCTTATATTAATATTATCTATTAAAAACCCTTTTCATTCTTACAATTTCTTCTCTGTCTTATTAATATTAATAATATTAAGGCTATCCCTCTTTCTTTATTACTGACACTATCTCTTCCCTTTATTAAAAACATGTCTCCTCTTCCACTCTATCTCAAAACTTCTCTATTTCTTTCTCTTTAAGGCTGTCCTCTTCTTCTATCTTTGTTCTTTATTTATTAATTTTTGTTACAAAGTTGCAGCAACCAGAAAATGCAAGGGGTTCTCGTGAAAACAAAGGGATGAGTCTCACCATCGCACAGAGGAGAGAGGAGTTGCCGGCGGCCCCGGCGACAACGTGCGACGGTGCTCCCGGGCGGTTCTGGGCGCACGTGCGTGGCTTCCCAGCGCACAGCAGCGCGGCGGCGGCCTCCGGCCAGCAACGGCGGCACGCGCGACTCTAGGGCGGCGGCGCGAGTTCATGTAGCGGCGGTGGCAAGGATTGGCCTCCAGGTGAAGAAGAGGAGGAGGAAAAGAGAGGGTTTGGTTTTGATTGTTGAAATGAATCTGAAATTTTGAAAGTGATTTGGGTTTTAGTTTCAGATCTTTGGATTTGTTGGCAAAGAAGAGGAAGATGGAAGGAGAAGATGGTTTGAAGTTGTTTGGGTTTTGATTGTTTTTTGTTTTTGAAATGTAGATCTGAAATTTGTTGATTGAATCTGAAATTGTGAGAGTTTGCAGATTTGGGTTTTCATGTTCCACTCTTCCAATTTCTATTTGAATTTTTTTTTTGGGATTTGATTTTTGGGAAGATGATGAAGTTGGGAAGGATTGTTTGAGGGCTGAGAAATTGGGTAGAATCTGAAATTGTATTTCTGTGTTTGATTTGGGGAATGGATTTGGGTTTGCATGTTAATGAAATTTCAGATTGAAGTTTCAGTTTGGGCTTTGGCCGATTGTTTGTTCGAGGGCTGAATTTGGATTTGGAAATGGTGATCAGAATTGAGAAACTGACGTTAGTGATTTGGGATTTGCAGAATGGGTTGAGAAACTAGGTTTTGCAGATTTGTTTGCAGAGAGAAGACGTCCTTAAGAAGTGTTTGGCAGGGGGACAATCTTTCTCTTTTGTCAAAGATTAGGTTCTCTTGATTAAACAGAATTAATGTTACTTTTGACTAATGAAAGACGTCTGTGTTTGGATGTGTTTTGATTAACGACGGGAGTTAATTTGTTTTGTTGACCAAACAAGGGGGGAGGAATCAGGCTACGAAATTCCTTTCTTCCTCTAACTCTTTAAAACAAAAACGTGAACGATGAGTTTAAGATATGAGGTCAAAGGATCAAAGTGATTTAGTAAAATTAATGTGAATGGTAAAATAGTTGAATTAAAGTAATTAAAATAAGGTAATTAGTAACCTAATTAAAGATAAGTAAAGTAATTAGTAAATAATGAAAGTGATTAGGAAATTGTGATTAGCGAGATAATTAAGTTAAACTGATTTGTTAAACTAAGTAGTTAATTAATCAGGTTACGGTAAAAACGAAATACAGAGATGTGTACGCGTAACAAAGAAAGTATGGACAAAAAGATTATACGGACGACTGAAAAATACCGGCACGCACGATCTAAAACACGTCTAAAAATACAGGCCGTTACATTCTACCCATCTTAAGAAAAATTCTGTCCTCGAAATTCTTATCAACTAATGAGCAGGAAACAAGTATGGATAACGCTCTGGTGTTTCTATGAGGTAAATTATGACCTGAAATACTTTGAGACGAAGAGATGAAATTGGTTAGGAAAAGATACAAGTGATGTGGTTAAGATTGAGTTTCAAAAGAGGTTTAGATGACTAAGCATCATCGATGGCCTTAACCGCTAGTGGGCAAGTGAAAAGACTAGGGACAGCTACCCAAGATGTGCATGAACAATGGTGAGAAAGTAATAAAATACAAATATATTTATACACTCCAGTCTGCAACCCTAATATTCTAACACACTGGTTGTTAAACTCAAAATCTCAAACAAGTGTTCTTAGAGTAAATCATCACTTCTTGTCTCGCCACTGAATAAGGTTACTAGCATACCCTGAATTTAAATATAGGTCCAATACTTCTCCTTTCTTTTTGACTTCTATTTCATAATTCTTGCCTCAAACAATTAATAAGGTAACCTCTGAAAGGAAACTATCAACTACCTTTAACCAATACTTCTTGTAAATTTTCTTATTCCTTCGCTCATCATTGCTATAGTAACATCTTCTCTGGGGTCTTTGATGTACGATATCCTTTATACCCAAGTTCTCCAAAAAGCTGTACATTCTCATAGGTTGTCCATCCGTAGTGTATCGTAATTTGTAGTACTATAATTGTGACATCCACAAATCTCAATTCTAATCTTATTCTTATATTAATCCATTGATATAACGGTGATATACCAATTACTAACATAAGATGACAAGTACAAATACGCCTAGTTTACATCACCATCTACCATCAACATTTGTCATGCTCCTAACTCATTCTTCATCGTGACAACTCATAAGTTTAAACGCCTTAATTAACAAATTATTAAATCACATCTCATTATTTCTTATTGAATCTTATCCTAAGTAACTTAGATCGATTTACGTAACTATCCATAAGTCCCAACATATCATGTTATTTCCGACGTCTCCATTACCCTATCTGTACGATGAAGTCTTGTTACTTTACATACTCGGTTAATCATTCTCATCGTCATAAATCATGTAATATCTACAAGGCTACTCTCAGCTGCTACTAATATAAATTCCAAATCCGTAATGTATTCGTCTTCTTGTGCACCACTCATAATATGGAGTCCTATTGAAGCCATTATGAACGGGTATATCCAAATGGGAAAATATAACTTCGAAAATATCATTATATCTGTCATTTTGAAACAATCAATATAACTACACCTTACATAATCTCAACTACTCTTATCCGTAATTATAATCCCCTTATAATAATCATCATATCTAACATCCTATCAACATAATGCACACCAAAATTCAACATTGTTGATGATAGAAACAAGGGTAAAAGAATAACATTTTAAAAAGGTTATATTGCAAATTTAAAACTAATCTCGCTAAAATAAGTAAATAGATGCACTAATATGGTAACCGAGAGATAGTGTAGGATACGGAGTTTTATGATGTAACGAATCAAGTTTGTGACGAATGGGTTCAGGTGAGGCAAGGGTATGGAGTTAGCTTGATCAGGAAGATGATCTTACAGTTACAAGAAGTAAGAACAGACATGCATATTCGAGCGGAAAGTAAAGTACTGGTGGCTGTTTAAGCGTGGCATGTAAAGTGTATGTAATGTATAAAGTAAAGGTGACTGTGCAAGTGCAAAAGTAACGACGGTGGCATGGTATATGGTAGTAACAATGTTTTATCCAACAGGCAATGTGATAACAATAGTAAGATGATTAGGTAGACGCAGTAACACTGAAAAGGACAAGTAATGAGCGAGCATGAGGAAAACAAATGTCGCTTGACTATCTAATAGTGTAGGCTGGCCTAATAATAAGAAGTCTAGCTTAATTCCCAAACCAGCCAGGCAGTCAGGGCTTGAAGGCATAGGTCACTTCTATGACCGCAGGACAAGTCCTTTGGTTGACCAACCCCCTTCCCATTCCTTTCTAGACACTGATCCAGTAGCAATTTAAGACTGCTTATTATATACCGTTCTATCACGTTCGAGTAGTCTCGACTTGGTCTATGGAACAGCGATATCAAATCAGTAGTCGTGACAAGGGTTAACTTGATCAGGTGGCATAGAAATGGTTATGAATAATTAAATGGGAGAGTTGGAGGTATGTGTAAAAATGTGACAATATCCTAATAACGTATATAAGGATAGTGAGTGGGTGGCATACGTTTAAAACAGTAGATAAGCAATAGACGAAGAGTCATGGGTGTAGAAATGTAGTGTTTGTTTCGTAAATGGAGATAGATTTTTTTTACAAAAATTTTAAAAGTATAAATACGATGAATACAGAACTAATACACTGAAATAGTTGAAGTTTTATTTAGCATAAAAAGTATTTAAAATTAGTATATGGTTGGTTATTTCGAAATCCGTTGAAGTATAGTAAGAACGAAAATGCCATACATAATCACGACTCACGTCCTTGCGGTCTAGCGGACACGGCCAGGGAAGTGACTAAGCCAGGATCACTTACCCCAAGTCTAGCAAGGGTGATGCAACAAACTTAGCCAAGCACATTGACCGGATCATGGTCCATTGAAGGAAGCTTATTATTATATGTGTGCCATCAACGAAAGGTTTTAAAGATAAATGTAAAAAGTAAAATATTTGGGTATGGATGGTATATATTAGAAATCATTATAATATAGTGACTAAAAATTTTCAACGAAGGAAACTTGAAATCGAGGAATAATTTTAAACCAGTTGAAAAATATGAGGCCTATGTAAAAGATTTTTAAGAAGTTAAACTGTGCGAGAAATTCTATAAAAGAGATATCGAAAAATCAGTATAGTAATGGGAGTGATTCAAAGGGTAACGATGGCTGTCAGGAAGATCACGTGGGTCGAGAGTAAAAAGGGAGTTGAATGGTTAAAATGTAAACACGATGGGGAATTAACTTAGGTGGATCTGCTACGATGGAATTCTACGGTCATTAATATAGCGATGTCAGGACTAAGAATAATAATAAAAATCAGGGGCCTAATTATTAGGTCGACTAAAGATCAGGAGAACTTAGCACTAAGACTTTCTAATGAACTAGATTGCAATAGAGGTCTCAGGAAAGGGTCCTAAGAGTATCAAAATTTCGTTTTGCTGGCCCGAAAGTTATGGACTCAACGAATGACTAAAGGAAACGCTTTAGGGATCTAATATAGTCAGGGCTGGGTGGGAGACTACTAAGGTAACCTAAGACGAGTACAACTAAGTCTCAACAAAAGCGCCTGATTACCAAACCTGGACGTCCATCTAAGTCTGCCTACCATCTAAGACAAGGAAAACCTTCTGATTAGACTCAATTCATGACTTGAATGTTCCGAATATTTAAATGGATGTTGTTATCATTATTGTTGTTCCGATATTTTGCGGATGCAAAGAGGAGACCTGCATTGGCCACCACTAAAACCTGTCACGCCCCGCTTCCCTAATATGGAAGGCGAGACGTGAGTAGGTCCGCTCAGACGTGGAGCTGTGAAGCTGCAGTCTGATAAGCGTCTGTAAAAATTTCGAAAAGTAGCAGGTCCTTGCATTGCGACGAAACAACAATAATAATAAAGCAGATAAGAAAACATCCACCAGACATCCAACAAAATATCCCAAACATCAAAGAGAGAGAGTCACAAAAGTACAAGTCTGAACATGGCCTAAAGCATGGCCAAACAAAACAAAGAGAGATAGGTGCTAACAGCAACTAAGGAAAGGTAACAACTAAGGGGAGACTCCAAACGAGTCTAGGACTGGTCACCCGTGTCCTCGAACTCGGTCTCAGCAGGGACCTCAAACTGCTACCTGCTCTGCCTCAAAGCCTGGCATGTGACACCCAAAGAGAAAGGGCACATGTCAGCAAAAGTCTCCCAAGAAAGCGGAGAACTTTTGTGCAAGGATATAATAAACTGAAACAACTAACAGTTCTAATATAATGAGGTGATATGACATTTTTAAGGATGCAGCAATTTTAATACGACATGAAGCAAGCAATACAAGTAATAGAAACACGAAACATTATCCATTCACTTTATGCACAGGGTTTACGCCTTTTGGCTGAAGTGGCTGTACGGGCACACTTCTACGCTCAAGTGATCGCTTAACCCTACTCCTCCACGTGTATCGAGCGTTGGTTCCCCAACAACACTGTGCTCGCTTCTGGATCACGAGCCAGGAAGTGTTTTTCAATATGGCATAGGGTTGTGCCCGCAGAAGCAGGTGCCTAGCCTCAATAGCAATAACATTTGTAGCGTGTGCTACTCAATCACGATGAAACATTAGATGCATGCAATGACATGGCAATGAGCAGATAAATTGCGTACCATTAATTGAAAAAGTAAACATGGCATGGCAGTATGAATGAAAGTAAGTAGAAGTGTCGGATCTAGCTTCGTTGTCAAGCTAGATCAAGTAGGGTGTCGGATCTAGTTTAGTTGTCAAACTAGATCAAATAGGGCGTCTAGACAGCTATCATTTCACTGTCTAGTCTCTTTTACGCTCACAAATAAATTGGCCTAAAAACGTGGCCTAAACATTTACTGGCAAGTATCACTTGCATGTTTCCGATGGTATCGGTTGTCGTGGGTTCGTCTGGACCGGTACTACGTGTCGGTACTGCCGGTTCTCTGTTTTGGTTAAACAAATCACCGAGTTAGATTTTTGTGAGATAGTCAACATATCAAGTTAATCCTTAAAGTGGGTTCGCCTAATTATTATTGGGTTTTCTGGCTATGGTGATGTTTATTTTGTGTTAAACTAACCAGATACACTTATTTTTTATTCTGATATTGTTATCCCAATCTTTTATTAACAATTATTAACACGTTGAAATTAAATAACACTAACCAATTAACATCTAAACTAACACTAACAACTTACTAACTAATTAACCTAATACTAACTAATGGTAAGGTTAACATAGCTAATGGTAGGTAATTAACATCATGTTGAATTATCCCACCTACTCTACACCTACCTCTTATATTAATATTATCTATTAAAAACCCTTTTCATTCTTACAATTTCTTCTCTCTGTCTTATTAATATTAATAATATTAAGGCTATCCCTCTTTCTTTATTACTGACACTATCTCTTCCCTTTATTAAAACATGTCTCCTCTTCCACTCTATCTCAAAACTTCTCTATTTCTTTCTCTTTAAGGCTGTCCTCTTCTTCTATCTTCGTTCTTTATTTATTAATTTTTGTTACAAAGTTGCAGCAACCAGAAAATGCAAGGGGTTCTCGTGAAAACAAAGGGATGAGTCTCACCATCGCACGGAGGAGAGAGGAGTTGCCGGGGGCCCCGGCGACAACGTGCGGCGGCGCTCCCGGGCGGTTTTGGGCGCACGTGCGTGGCTTCCCAGCGCACAGCAGCGGCGGCGGCCTCCGGCCAGCAACGGCGGCGCGCGCGACTTTAGGGCGGCGGCGCGAGTTCCTGTAGCGGCGGTGGCAAGGATTGGCCTCCAGGTGAAGAAGAAGAGGAGGAGGAAAAGAGAGGGTTTGGTTTTGATTGTTGAAATGAATCTGAAATTTTGAAAGTGATTTGGGTTTTAGTTTCAGATCTTTGGATTTGTTGGCAAAGAAGAGGAAGATGGTAGGAGAAGATGGTTTGAAGTTGTTTGGGTTTTGATTGTTTTTTGTTTTTGAAATGTAGATCTGAAATTTGTTGATTGAATCTGAAATTTTGAGAGTTTGCAGATTTGGGTTTTCATGTTCCCCTCTTCCAATTTCTATTTGATTTTTTTTTTGGGGATTTGATTTTTGGGAAGATGATGAATTTGGGAAGGATTGTTTGAGGGCTGAGAAATTGGGTAGAATCTGAAATTGTATTTCTGTGTTTGATTTGGGGAATGGATTTGGGTTTGCATGTTAATGAAATTTCAGATTGAAGTTTCAGTTTGGGCTTTGGCCGATTGTTTGTTCGAGGGCTGAATTTGGATTTGGAAATGGTGATCAGAATTGAGAAACTGACGTTAGTGATTTGGGATTTGCAAAATGGGTTGAGGAACTAGGTTTTGCAGATTTGTTTGCAGAGAGAAGACGTCCTTAAGAAGTGTTTGGCAGGGGGACAATCTTTCTCTTTTGTCAAAGATTAGGTTCTCTTGATTAGACAGAATTAATGTTACTTTTGACTAATGAAAGACGTCTGTGTTTGGATGTGTTTTGATTAACGACGGGAGTTAATTTGTTTTGTTGACCAAACAAGGGGGGAGGAATCAGGCTACGAAATTCCTTTCTTCCTCTAACTCTTTAAAACAAAAACGTGAACGATGAGTTTAAGATATGAGGTCAAAGGATCAAAGTGATTTAGTAAAATTAATGTGAATAGTAAAATAGTTGAATTAAAGTAATTAAAATAAGGTAATTAGTAACCTAATTAAAGATAAGTAAAGTAATTAGTAAATAATGAAAGTGATTAGGAAATTGTGATTAGCGAGATAATTAAGTTAAACTGATTTGTTAAACTAAGTAGTTAATTAATCAGGTTACGGTAAAAACGAAATACAGAGATGTGTACGCGTAACAAAGAAAGTATGGACAAAAAGATTATACGGACGACTGAAAAATACCGGCACGCACGATCTAAAACACGTCTAAAAATACAGGCCGTTACACCAGCTTCAGGGAAGGTCTGCACCGCCGTACCGGGTAGGCGCATGACGGAGGTTGATATGCGGGCGCGGCGAGCGACGGGCCTATGTTTCAGGTGTGACGAGAAGTTTACCCCCGGTCATCGATGTGCGAGCAAGTTGCTGCAGATCGTGATCGTGCCCGACGAGGAGGAGTACCCAGAGGAGGAGCCTGTAATTGTGGAGGAGCCTGAGGAGGAGCATGTGCACATGGACTTTGCGGAGGTGTCGCTGAACTCCGTGGTAGGGTTCACTCCGAACCATACCATGAAGTTGGCAGGGACATTAAGGGATCAGACGGTGACGGTGCTGATTGACAGTGGGGCGACCCATAACTTTATCTCGAGGCGGCTGGTAGAGCGTCACGGATTAGAGTTAAGCACAATGGAGAAGTTCACTGTGTTGCTGGGCACCTGGAAGATGGAGGAGAGTAAGGGGCTCTGCAAGGGGGTGTTTTTCACACTGCATGGGCTTCGGATAGTGGAAGACTTCTTGCCGCTAGAGTTGGGCAACGTGGATGTCATATTGGGGGTGCAGTGGCTGAAGAAGCTCGGAGAGATGAAGGTGAACTGGAAGTTTCTTCGGATGGAGTTCCAGGAGGGAGGCAAGACGGTGGTGCTGACAGGGGACCCGACCCTCTGCTTCTCGGTAGTGGCCTTCAAGGCCATTACGCGAGCGTTGCGGGATGAGGGAGAGGGGTTTCTGGTGGAGTATCAGGGGTTGTCCACGGAGGAGGAGCAGCAGGAGGAGACTCCAGAGGAGGTGGATTCGGTACTGGAGCAGTACCAGGAGGTCTTCCAGAGCCCGCAAGGGCTACCTCCGGCGAGGGGGCATGAGCACACGATAGTACTGCGTGACGGGGTAGCACCAGTGAGCGTGCGCCCTTACAGTTACTCGCATGTACAGAAGGATGAGATAGAGAGGATGGTGCAGGAGATGCTGCAGGCTGGCGTGATCCAGTCAAGTGTGAGTCCTTTTTCTTCTCCAGTACTACTGGTGAAGAAGAAGGACGGTAGTTGGAGATTCTACGTCGATTACCGGGCGCTGAATAAGGAGACTGTCGCCGACAAGTTTCCTATTCCGATAATCGACGAGCTGCTTGACGAGCTGCATGGGGCGGCCATCTTCTCGAAAAACGACCTGAAGGCGGGGTACCACCAGATCTTGATGCGGCCAGAGGACGTGCTGAAGACCGCCTTCCGCACTCACGAGGGACATTACGAGTTTCTGGTCATGCCGTTCGGCTTGACCAACGCTCCTTCGACATTCCAGGCCTTGATGAATAAGGTCTTCCAGCCCTACTTGCGGCGGTTCATCCTAGTCTTCTTCGACGACATCCTCATCTACAGAAGGAGCATGGGTGAGCACATTGATCACCTGGAGGTGGTGTTCAGGGAGTTGATTGCACATCAACTATACGCCAACCGAAAGAAGTGCAGCTTCGGTCAGGCGAGGGTGGAGTATCTGGGGCACATGGTGTCAGCTGAGGGGGTGGCGGCCGACAGAGCAAAGATAGCAGTCATGCTGGATTGGCCGGTGCCTACTACTTTACGAGCACTGCGAGGCTTCTTGGGGCTGACGGGCTACTACAGGAAGTTCGTCAAGGGGTACAGCACTATAGCGTGGCCCCTCACGGAGCAGCTGAAGAAGGATGGGTTCCACTGGTGGGAGGAGGCCACCAAGGCCTTTGAGGCCTTGAAGGTGGCGATGATGACGGCGCCAGTGCTCGCCTTGTCAGACTTTGGCAAGGCTTTTGTGGTGGAGACGGACGCCTCAGGGTATGGTTTAGGGGCGATACTCATGCAGGAGGGGAGACCCATAGCCTATTTCAGCCAGGTGCTATCAGCTAGGGCACGGCTGAAATCGGTCTATGAGCGGAAGTTGATGGCCATAGTGTTGGCAGTACTGAAGTGGAGGCCCTATCTGTTGGGTCGAGAGTTTGTGGTCAGGACGGACCAGAGGAGCCTCAAATACCTTCTCGAGCAGCAGTTAGTCACAGAGGAGCATCAGCGTTGGTTATCCAAGCTGGTAAGATACCGATTTGAGATAGAGTACCGGCCCGGGTTGGAGAACAAGGCTGCAGATGCCTTGTCTCGACGGGAGGAGTGTGTGGACTTGAGGGCATTGTCGAGGCCCATGTGGCTGGACTGGGAGCCCATGTTGCAGGAGGCAGAGGGGGATGCGGAGTTGCAGCAGATCCGCGAGTTGTTACAGAGTGGGGTGGACGGGCCGGCAGGATATGCTTTGGAGGGGCGCCGACTACTGTACCAGGGGAGGTTAGTGCTGCCGAGGACCTCTGCCTTCATACCCATTTTGTTCCAGGAGTTCCATAGCTCCGTGACGGGTGGTCACTCGGGGGTGCAGCAGACTTATCAGAGGATGGCCAGAGAGGTGTACTGGCCAGGGATGCAGAGGGGGATTGCACACTTAGTGACAGCTTGTGACGTCTGTCAGCGTCACAAATACATGGCGATGGCTCCAGCGGGACTGCTTCAGCCGTTGGCACTACCAGAGAGGGTGTGGGAAGATGTTACTATGGATTTCATCGACGGGCTACCACGTTCTGAGGGGTACACTATGATCATGGTGGTGGTAGATAGGTTGAGTAAGTATGCCCACTTCATTCCCTTGAGGCATCCTTACACAGCCATATCAGTAGCAGCGGCGTTTATGAAGGAGGTAATACGGCTGCATGGAATACCGGCGTCCATCGTGTCCGACAGAGACAAGGTATTCATGAGCATCTTTTGGAGGGAGCTGTTTAGGGTACAGGGTACGGTCCTGAAGAGGAGTATCGGTTACCACCCACAGACCGACGGTCAGACGGAGGTTGTCAACCGCAGCCTAGAGACGTACTTGCGGTGCTTTGCTTCAGACACACCTCGGCAGTGGTACAGGTGGTTGGCGTGGGCGGAATATTGGTACAACACCTCGTACCATTCGAGAGCAGGGACGACGCCTTTCAGGGTGTTGTACGGACGTGACCCTCCACCCTTGGTGCGCTTTGGGAACAATCAGACTCCTGTGTCACGAGTAGAGACGTACATGGAGGAAAGGGATGGGCTGTTGGAAGAGCTGCGGAAGCACCTGTTACGGGCTCAGCAGGTGATGAAGGCTCAGGCGGACGGGCATCGACGGGACGTTAGCTTCCAGGTGGGAGATATGGTCTATCTCAAGCTACGTCCCTACAGACAGAGATCGATGGCGAGGAGGCCGAACGAGAAGCTGGCAGCTCGCTACTTCGGTCCATATCAGGTAGAGGCCACGGTCGGACAGATAACATACCGGTTGAGGCTGCCAGCCACGTCGGCGATTCACCATGTGTTCCACGTGTCGCAGTTGAGGCAGGCGATTGGAGACCATGCTGTTTCCTCCACTCTTTCCCCTACACTTACGGAGGACATGGAGGTGTTGTTGGAGCCTTTGGAGGTGAGAGCGGTTCGCCAGGGAGCGGGACGACGGAGAGAGGTGCTGATCTACTGGGCAGGGCTACCAGATTGCGACGCTACTTGGGAGGATTATGACGTGGTCCAGGCTCAGTATCCGGATTTCTACCTTGAGGACAAGGTGGCTCTTTTGGGGGGTATTGATGCGAGCGCACCTAATCCCTCGGTGGATGGAGCACGTGGCGGTGGAGGCGTCATCACTTACTCACGTCGCAGGAGACGCGGGAGCGCGGTTTAGGCCATTTTTATTAGTGGGAGGGTATTTTGGTCTTTTACCAAAATCCCTCCTCTTTCTTTATATTAGGTCTAGCCGTCATCTTTTTCCTTATGCTTGAATTGTGAGAAGACTCTCAAGCGTCATTTGACGGTGCTTAAGCATTGGTCCGTTCATCCAAAGCGGGGAGATCGATCTTGTCTCTAATAAAGATCATTATCTTGTTTCTTTTATTCTTCAATCAAGCAAATCCAAATATTTTCCTCTCTTTTAATTTTTCCACGTTAAAGGTGTGAATCGATCTACGACGATTCACATCATATTCCTCAATCGTGCCATCACAAGTAACATCCATTGGACTACGTAATTTAACACAATATTAAACTTCATGTACTAGCATGCTCAATGAGATAATTAAATGACATGATAATAAAGCTGGCATGATATAAAGTAAGGCATGTATATTTCTCATGTCATGATATTCCAAAACTAAACTGATATTAAAAACACCCAACTGTTCCATGCTACACGAACCAAGAAACAAAGGAAATATAATAATTACTTGATAAAGGAAAACCCAAAAGTCAAACTCATAATGGATCTAGAGGCTCTAGGTCAGAGGGATTAGATTTGGGGTCTCTCATCACGTAGAGGTGAGGAACCCGTGCCTACGGCAAAGTCCATGGGGTTTCTAACAAGGAACCAGTGGCTAACAACCAAGACAACTGGGGAATGGGGCTCAGATCCCAAGTAAACCACACCGAAAACCATAAACAACAAGAAAAGGATTTAGCCGACCCCAAACAAGCAGCAGAAAAGCCAACAACAACTCAACAACCGACAAGGAGCTCAAAGCCGCAAGCAAGGGGAGCCACCGAACCCAACTTAAGCAAGAAAGGGACAGACCACAAGCAAGGGGAGGCCAAACCACAACGCTGCAAGCCACGAGGGTCACCGAATCCCCAAAACAGCAAAGAAGCCCAGACCGCAAGCAAGAGAAGAACAAAAACCCCAACACATCCAGCCGAGAGGACCAACCGAACCCCAAAACAGCAGCCATGAAGTCAGCCGAACCCTAAACAACCCCAAGCTAGAACCCCCGGACCCCCACACAAGCAAGCAAGGGAATCCAACTCCACGGGAATCAAACCCTAATATACAACCAAATCATCCTCTCCCATGCAAAATCGAAATTGAAAACTGTAGTAAGGGGATATAGTCTACTGTAAGTATGCCGATAACAAGAAAATTAAGAACCCAAAAATCCACAGCAAGATTCCACAGAAATCAACTCAGAGAAGCCTCAGAAAGCTCCGAAAATTGAAAGTATACTTACAGATCTGTGTAAACAAGAAGGAGAACGAGAGAGGTTTAATAGGAGTCGGAGGACCCCAGGGCTGCTGCCGTACGAGGAGAGAGGACAATGGGGAGAGGGGGCCCTGCTGCGTCGTGCGAGGAGGACGAAAGGACAATGGTGTCGCGGACAGCTACAACGAGGCTCGTGCTGCTGCGAGAGGAGGAGAGAGAATGAGCGAGTCACGTCGAGGCTCTTAGGGCTTGCATCGAGAGAGCGACGCAATCGATTGCGTCAATTGGAGCCCACGAGGCCTTGTCGGGAGGAAATGAGGGGCGGGATCGATCAAAAGAACGCGAAGCCCGAGCGGGCTCGTCGAATGGGCCAGGTAAAAAGAAAAGAATGAAAGAAGGAAAGAAAAAAGAGGGGTGGCCTTTAAAAGAACGGGCCGTTACAGTATTACACTCCATGGAACCACAAAGCAGCACTTTATGACATAGAGGATGACTATATATGATAATAATAATGATGATGACTATGATGATGCATGCTGATGAGATCACATAATAGCCCCCGACTCTTTATCTTCTCACACAGATCATTTGAATATTTCGTCCCCACAGCCTGTCTCAGTGGTAAGAGGGTGTGATCGGAGTATAGAAAATTACGCGTATAAATCGAGGCTACGGCCTTTGTTCCGAAAAGAAAATAATAACATACAAACAAATCCAACATTTCTCCCTTTGATGTGAACAAAACATCAGACAATTAGAACTTTGTAACAGCATACTATAATAGTCTTGTATAGTACAATCACACTCTTTAGCATAAAGAATTTCATATCTCATTATATACCATTAGTATGAAAAAAGTATATTTCTTTGAGGAGTATCCAAAACTGGAAGGTCTAGGATTCACCGTTCATAGGCATCCCAATCTTTTAGCACTAGGTATCTCCAAGATGACATGATATTATAAACTTTCAGTTAGTACAAGTATGATGAAAGACACCCAAAGATCCATCAACTATTCACTGTTGAAACAATATGCATCGCTTAGTTAACAGAGATTGGACAATTTAAGAATATCAAGAACCAAATCACTGGAAGAAGATATTACGCATGTTGTTCCAAAAGAAAATATACCTGAAATGCAACCCCAATGCATTCCCCTTGGTCATTAAATGCAGGACCACCACTGTTTCCTGCAAAAATAACAGAATGAGGCATACTTCTTGCACTCAAAGAAAAGAGTGAGAGAGGAGAAACCCATGAAAGACATCACTATCTCTCGTAAATAAAAGCTGTCAGAAACAGAAACTATAGGTTCAAGACTGAAGTAGACCAGGATTTATAGCTGCATCAATTTGAATGCCAAGCAGATCGGATGCCCCGTGAGCATATGAAGTAACCTGTAACATTCATCAAGATGATGATATTAGTATTTGATTTGGTTGCCAAACATTCAAGCACACATGAGATCAGTTACAAAAGAAAATAAAATCAGGATCACCAACTGTAACGTTTACTTCCATAGAACTTTATGAAATTGTCTCCAGTAACCAATGGTGATTTGGAGGGATACACTATAACACTGATTAATAATAATAATGGGTTAACACTAAAAATACGAGTATAATATTATGACATTGAAGTTTGCAGCAAGACGGGCAAAACAGCACCATTTGAGAACAGATAACTGGCATACTTTTGCAACATGTACAATGAAATACTAATAAAAAGTAGTAACGCAGCCCTAGCCTATTTGGTGAATGATGCTCTCGAATTTGGAGTCCACCTCTTGATTAAATGTTGCATGTTTATCTAATTCCCTGTGCTCAATTAAATAATCTCGATTACCAATGATGATAATAATTAATATACTCCAAGCTTGAATGGATGTTTCAAGATTATCTAAAGCTTTCCAAAGATTGAATGAAGAAAGTTGGATTTGATTATTATAAATTTGCGAAGCTTTGGGTTTTCCTTTCTCTGTATCTCTAGGCGGCTTCCTTGAGTGGTGAGATTGTCTAACGTGCATCAAGTGGTATCGGAGCACCGGTTCAACAAATTTCATCCAGGTTCCATGACGGCACAATGAGGTGGGTGTGGCGGACGTGTTAGAAAAAGGTATGGTGATGTAGCCTCTGAAGATGGCTATTCCATTCATGAATGAGAGCTGTGTGACATTGAGATGGAAGACATGCGTAGGCAGTTAGATGAACTCAAGCGGGAGATGGAAATATCACTGGGGCGATGAGCTTCTAACTCACATTGTTGCAATGATTCAGTTTGGATGTGAACCCGGAGGTTATGGTTTTAACTAGGATGGCGTGAAGGTGGACCTTCCATATTTTTATGGAGGGTCTCAATTGGAGGACTTCATTAACAGGCTGCACACCATGGAACGTGTCTTTGATTCCAAAGACATGCCTGATGACAAGAAGGTGAAACTAGTTACCACAAAACTGAAGGGGGTGTGTCAAAATAGTGGGACCAGAATCGAAGTGTCCATGAGAGATATGGTTAGCCGAAGCTCAATGATTGGGAGAAGATGAAAAAGAAATTAAAAGAGTTTCTTTCATTTAAGAAAAAAATTAAAGGAGATGAGATAGCCTGTAGGGCTGAGGGGTGCCTGTAGGGCTGAGTCTGTTTCTCAGGTTGTCAAGAAACAATCATTTGAGGAAGAAGAGAAAGAAACGGGGGCCATCTAAGACCTAATTTATATCGATAGGGAACCAACTGAACTACCAATGATACCTAGAAAGGTTGAATCACTGCTATGAGAATTAGGAGATGTTTCTTCCAAAAGATTCACCTAAGGACTCCCACCTATAAGGGACATCAAACATTGTATTGGAGATATGTAATGGCCCATTATTTTTTCACTTAGGCCTGGCCCAAGCTCCCGTTCTCTTCTCTCCTCTTCACTTCTTTTCTTTTCTTTCTATTTAACCAACCAAGGCGCCCAACCCACGCACAAATCCCCCAGCACACAAAACCCCATTCTAACTCCTACAAGCCCAAACCCCTCAGCCTTTCCTCTCTCTCATTTTCCCTTAAGCCAACACGCTGATCCTCTAACACTAGCCCCAGCTCGGCAGTTCTTCTCCTCTCTCTCCGTCACAGCTCACCCCCATCATAGAGGAAAAAGCAACGCGTGCTCTCTCAACAATACCTTAACATGCATCGCTTTCCCCACGATAGCCCTGCCACGACACCGCCCTTCCTCTGTTACACGTCGATCACCAGTCAAGTTAAGCCGCCCGCCGATTGAATTTGCCGACATCTCCTCAACCCTACAGACTCTCTCTTTCCCCTCTATAAATCCCATAGGTTTCTAGTGTTTCTTGGTTATTTTTTAAAAATGTTTCTCAAAGAAATTTCGGTTTTTCTCTTTGGATTTGGTGTTGGGGTTTGGTTTGCTTCGCCTTCACATTCTTCCTCATCTGAACGGTCGCATCCGCACAGCGGTAAGGCAACTTGGTTCATCGATGTTGGGTAAATCACTTTAATTCTTGATTTTGGCTTTAAATTTCGTATTTTACATGTGATTGTGATGATGATCTGAGCATGACTCGGTTGTTCTCAAGACTTGGCGACAACCATTGTTGCCGTCTCGTGTCGTCGTAGTGGTTATTTTTTCTATTGGTTGTCTCGGTGGTAACTTTCCTTGGGGCCTCGCCCTATGCCGTGTCTTGCATGGGGTTTTGCCTCCCCCTGTCGTGACCTTGTCTTAGGTTTTGTCCTCTGTTTAGCTAGAATTTGGTGTTGTTGCTCTTCGGTGGAGTTACTTGGTGGCTTGCCTTGGTGATGATTGGGGGTGTTGTGACTGTGGTAGTTGGGTTGGCTGTCTGGCTTGTTGCTATTGGTCGTGTGGGTCGATTGGTTCTTTGTTGTGGACCGACGGGCTGTGATGGTTGAAGCTGGACATTGGCTTTTGCCCTTCTTACTTACTAGACTCTTAGGCTTTGCTCCGCGGAGTTGGATTGGGCTTTTGTTCGGAGATAGTTGGATATTAGATTACACTTGGCTTAGATTCATACTTATACAATCCTGAAGTATCACCTATGATGATCATGTGGCTAGCGACATTAAAAGCATGAATAGATGGATATGTCCCATAAAATGATCAGATGATGAGAACTCTCTTAGATCATGATAGTTGTTCATCCCTCACTGTCAATCCTCCAATGTTTCTATTTGTTATGTCGCTCGCTAAATGTTATCCAGGTTAGACTATTTTGCAAATTGATGCATGTTATTTACGGTTAGTCTATTTTATCATTTTCTATAGTACTTAGGTTGTACTTTCACTTGCTACATGTTATCCACATATTACGTGTTCCATGTTTGTTATTATATCACCTATCACATGTGATTTCATGACACTGAAACTAGTAATATGTTAATGTGCTACGATGACAAAATGATATTAGAATATCCTATTGGAATATCCTGTTTTTATGTTATCCTGTTAAAATATCCTTAAAATATCACGTTGGAATATCCTAGAGATTGGATCTATTAGCATAAACTCATGTGAGCTGCTAGAACTATGAAACATGCCTGGATGTTAATCACATAGCACACCAACATATTAGCTAATTTCAATGTGGTCTGAACCTACTTAACAACCTTATTTCATAATTCATGCTTAACCAAGTGAATATCACCAACTTAGAATAACATATGTGTTATGCCATTGGGACACTGAGAAATGTACACTTGACATGCACTTAGTGCTTCAAACTCACTGGGTTTTCGGGATAAATGATATTAGTGAGAGTGCGTGAGCGACTGGAGCCATACTTCTGATTACATGACCGCATCATGTGCTCCGATCGGGTCTCATCGTAAATCAATGAACCACTTCTAGTATTGAGTCCCTCATGTCTCTGTTCTAGACTCAGAGCCCCTTCCTGCTGTTATTTTTGGGCTCGGCCTGGGTGAGCGCCCACGTGATACAAGGTAGACTCATGCTTGCTTACTGTACTTTCCAATATGATTCACAGCCTAGAATTGGTATACATGCTAGAACCATGATAATGTAACTTTAAACTGTAAACCATCTTGCATGATGTTCTTACTTGTTTCATGTACATGTTTCAGTTTCATGTTTCTAGTAAACTGTAAGTTGTCTTGCATGATGGTCTTACTTACGGGTTTCATGTACCTGTTTTAGTTTCTTGTTTCTAGTACCTGTTATGCTCATATTACTGTTTATCTTTCAAATTCAAGAATTATCGTGATTTACCACTGACTGCTAGCGGCTCTGCGTTTCATGGCACCGTTAGGTGTCACTCAGGTATTCGAAGAGGCCCTGACATTTAAGTATTCAGATTTTGCTGGGAAGAACGCAGACTTTTGAGTATGAGGTTGTTAGCATTTATTTTATATAAGGTATCGTATCAAACTTGTATTTTCCTGTATTATTAAATGAGAAATTTTGTATGAGTATTGTATATCTGCTCGTGGTCTATATTGTTTTTACTGGTAAATAGGAGGATCTGTAAGCATGTAAAAAACATCCACGCCCTGAGAAGTTGGGTGTGACATGTTTTTGTTGTGGCCCATACAGATCCACGTCAACCACCTCGCGAATAGTATAGGAAAAGTAAATGTACTATATAATATACTCATATTGATCTCATTAATACATGATGTCTCGAGCTTTCACATGTATGGGACGTACAGGCAAAAGCTTCTTCTCCTTCCTTGAACTCTTCAACCCTCAACCAGGAATCCTTTGGACGTACTTTCATACTCCCTTCTACATTACCCTTCTTTGTCAAAAATTAGTGGAATCTTTCATGAATTGAACCATTTATTCACATCATCACATTTCTTTCAGCTTATGACGGCTTCTTCTTCATCCCTTCTACACTTGAGTACTTCTCGTTGCTTTCAATTTGTCTATCTCTTAACCAACTTTGGAATTGGGGTGTCAACAAGGACAGTAATGTGTTAACGATAGTTAGTATGTATCATCAATGCTATAAAGTGATTTATAGAAGAGAGCTGTTCGCGGACTTTATGGTGATTGCAATGTTCTAAATATCGGATATCGATTGTGTATCGACCTAGAAAATTTGATATCGGATTACGGATATCAGGGATATATCGGGAATATTGACTAAATATCGGAGTGTCGTATCGGAGGCTTAAAAATGATGACATATGCAAGCATAGATTTATCTAAGAAGATATAAATTATACTAACTCAAATAAAAGTATGTTTTGGTTATACTTCTCTCGTTAAATATGAATATCGGAGATATTGACTAAATATCAGAGGGTCATCGCAGAGGCTAAAAAATGATGTCAAATAAAAGCATATATTTGTCTTAGAAAATATAAACTATAAAAACACGATCGATTGTCGCCGAAATTTTTTACCGGACGGAGCTGAGCGGAGAGTCGAGAGGAGTGGGACGGCATGATTATAATTAGGGCAAAGCAGCGATTATCTCTCAAAAATCCCGATGTCTCTCGTCATTTTAAGTAAATGATTGGGTCGGGTGATTCGGGTTGGATCCACTTTTAAGTGTACCGACCAGCTACCTTTATTTTTAAAAAACTGTGAATTGCGACTGATATTTCAAAGGGATATATCGGCTGCAACCCGATATTACGGCGATATTTCTCCAAATATCGGAAACCGCAATATATAAGGCTATATCGTATCGGCTTAGTGATAAAACCGATATTGCGGCCTATATATCGGATATCGGTCCGATATTTAGAACACTGGGTGATTAAGATGTCGAGCTTGATGTTGTGTTTGAAATGGATTGGTTGGGGACCTTCCACGCCACCATTGATTGTCGTCAAAGGAGGATAGTGTTCGAGATGGACAATCATCCGAAATTCGAGTTCATCATTGGAAGCAGATCCGAAGGACCTATGGAGTTCGGAGCCAGACCAACAAAGATAATGACGACTGCAATAAAAGCTAAACTAAAGATACTAGAAGTGGTGCGAGAATTCATGGACGTATTTTCGAACAGAAGAAATTCGGTCTCAGTTGGACAATTTATTGCTGAAGGGATGTGTACGATCCAGTGTATCCCCGGGGTGCTTCTATATTGTTAATGCATTAGAAGGATAGATCTCGACGCATGTGCATTGATTACATGGAACTGAACAAGATAACAGTGAAGAACAAGTACACTCTTCCTCGTTCGATGACATTTTCAACTCGGAGGATCGAGCGTCTTCTTGACGTTGGATTTGAGGACCAGATACCACCAGGTGAGGGTGAAGAAAGAGGATGTTCCTAAGAACGCATTCAAAACTAAGTATGGATACTACGAGTACTTGGTGATGCTGTTTGGCATGACCAATGCGCCTGCGATATTCATGACCTTCATGAACCAAGTGCCATATGAATATCTGGATAAGTTTGTAATGGTCTATATTGATGACATCTTGATATACTCAAATGACGCATGTGAGCATGTTGAACATTTGAGAAAGGTTCTAAAGACTTTGAGGCGACACTAATTATTTGCCAAGTGTAATAAGTGTGAATTTTAGTTGAATAATGTGGCTTCTCTAGGCCACGTGATGTCTGGCGAAGGAATTTCTGTAGATCCTGAGAAGGTAGCAGCTATTCAAAACTGGCATGTTACTCAGTCAGTGACCGAGAAACGAAGCTTCTTGGGACTAACTAGATATTATCGAAGATTTATCCAAGTCTTCTAGAAGATCGCGGAGCCTATGATGTGATTAACGAAGAAGATGTAGTATTTGTCCGGTCTAAGGCATGTGATAATGCTTTCAAGGAGTAAAAGAGAAGATTGACCTTGGCACCAATTTTGGTTATTCCAGACCGGAGGGGAGGATTCGAAGTATTTTGTGATGTATCTGTCAAAGGACTTGGGTGTGTACTACATCAATACGGCCAAGTCATAGTATACACGTCCAGGCAGCTGAATAACCATGAGAAGAATTATCCCGCTCATGATCTTGAGTTCTCAGCAATTATCGTTGCCCTTAAATTTTGGAGGCATTTCTTGTTGGGTAAGCATGTGAAGGTATTTTTTACAGATCACAAAAGCCTAAAATACTCTTCACTCAGAAGGAGCTCAACATGCGATAACGTTGGTGGATTGAGCTTATAGTAGATTACGATATTGACTTTCGGTATCATCCTAGAAAGGTCAATGTTATCCCTGATGCACCGAGTCGTCTTCTGGCAGTGATGACTCTCACGACTTAGTGGACCTGTAGCAAGAGATCAGGGAAATGAAGATAGATGTCATCTTGCCTGGACTAACTGTCCCAATGAATATGCAAATTCAGTCACTCTAGAGGATAGTATCAAGGCCGCTTAAGTAGGAGATGAGAAGCTGCAGAAGATCATAGGCTTGGTAATGACAGGGCAACGGTCAAAGTTTCGAATTCATGAGGACGGGTCTTGGGTATGACGCAGGATTTGTGTGTCGTCTAACAATGTTCGGGAAGAGCAGTTGAAGGAAGATCACAATTCTCTTCATTACATTCACCCATGTGGGACTAAGATGTACAAAGATTTGAGACAGCATTACAGGTGGCATGACATGAAGAGAAGCGTTGCACGGAGAGTAGCAAAGTGCATGGTATGCCAGTAGTGAAGGCTGAACATCACAGTGTCATCGGGTTGTTATAGATTTACTCATTCCAAAATGGAGGTGATAGCACGTTACGATGTATTTTGTGACTGGACCACTTAAAGTATGAAGCAGAATGATGTTATCTGAGTGATCGTTGATCGATTAACCAAGTCAGCGCAATTTATCCCTTTCAGAGTTGGTTGGTCAACAAAAGTGCTTGCCAGAAAATACATGGAGAAGAATGCGAGGATGCACAGTGTTCCTAGTGTTCCTGTAAGCATCACTTGATTCACATCATCTTTTTTGAAAAATTCTAGAGGATCATCTGGGAACCACTTGAGTTTCACTACGGCCTATCATTACACAGATGGCCAGTCAGAGCTAAGTATTCAGATTCTGTGGATATGGTACACGCTTGTATGTTAGACTTCAAGGGGTCATAGAAAGATCATCTTCACAACAAGAAGTTTGCATACAACAACATATATCGGGACAGTATTGGTATAGCATCCTTTGCAGCGTTGTATGGGAGGAAGGTGTTAGGGTTTCTATCAAGTACAACTAATTTATACGCAGCGGAAAATAGAAACCTACTAAGATCCATGCGTTTCTATTTGATTCGAATAGATTACTAACCTTTCTGTCGATCTGAATCTATCGGACAACAGGTGCTGCTCTACGAACCCACCCTCAATCGGTATCCACACGAACGTCACGAACAAGAATTGCGAGGGTGCTAGCTCCTTCTCCGCAACTAGGGTTTCTCTCGCTCTTTGTTTTTCTCAAAAACGGAGGAGATAGATTGAAAACATAAAAACTGAAAATCGTGATTCTATATCTTATATAGAATCCTACGTTAACCCCTTAACAACATTCAGTTACGCGACGCTATCTTAGGGATAAGAATCCCACGTTAACTCATTAACATATTTTAGTTAAGCGACGATATCTTAGGGATAATATCTTAACGAGATACGATATCTGACGGTTAAGATATTTCACCTTATCACGAATTTCAAATCATATTCGAAATCATGTTTAAACCCTATCATATCCAATTCGTTCTTTGTGTGCGACCCAATAGGCTCATATTAAATTGGCAGTGGGCCTAATCTCATTAGAAGCCCACAAGTCATAATTGGTCTCTAGCAAGACATTTTGACTACCCAATTAATATGAATATCGTTAGTCCGATATTAACCTAACCAATAGAACATGTCATAATCCTTTTGTCACACGATATCTTATTTGAACATAAGTCATGGGCAGTGTCATACTTACATAGTTCAAACATTTAATTTCTCGTTTTCTAAGTAGACTGATAAAATCAAATGACATTCATTTGAGCATGGCCATGCATTTCTCAGTCCTACTTATCGAGGGGCCCATTAGATATCTCTCATAGGAGAGGGACAAATTCCATCTTGTTCATTCACTTTTCTCTGCATAATTCACATCATATTCGATCATAACCTTTATGATTATCTGATTAAAGATAACGTTTGATTATGTCAAAATATGATGTTCCTTATATAGGAAACTGTGATGAGCTCAGGTCTAAGGATTCAATGACATAACTATTATGAGATCATTTATGACACTAATCCATGCAATGATCTCATAGCAAGTATATCCAGTACTTGTTCTCCAACAAGTACCTATAAGTTTGATTTGTATCACCATACATATAATTATCTCATAATTATCTATCAAACTCATACTAGACTTAATTCTTCATTAAACCTTTAATGATGAATGACTAGGTATGCTTAGAATAGCATAAAACAACTATTCAAACATTATTATAAAGAAACATGCAAGCAATATAATAATAACAATAATAAGAGAAACATTTTATAAATGAAAATGACATAACATAGAGGTCCAAATATTTGGCCTAGGGCACAACCACTAACAGTGTCGTTCACCATTAAATTGGGATGATGTGTGTGATTGAGAGTTGATTGGACCAGAATTGATCGTAGATGCAGTTGATATTGAGCGGGCTATCAGAGAGAAGCTTCATGTGACAAATGACCAGTACAAGCATTGGGCAGATGTGAAGCGCGAACACTTGGAGTTTCAGCCTGGTGATCATGTCTTCTTGAGGATCTCTTCCAACCGAGGCCTGATTCGATTTGGACGAAGAGGAAAGCTCAACACTCATTACATTGGACCATATTGGAGCGAGTGGGAGATGGGGCATACGGACTTGTACTGACTCCATCCTTAGAAAGACTACATAATGTATTCCACGTATCTTGGCTATGCAAGTATGTCGGAGATCCAACGCAAGTGATTGATCATTCTACTACCTAACCTGACATATGAGCAGCAGCCAGTAAGGATTATCGACCATCAATTGAAGGCCATGCATGATAATGGCGTCGTCAACCCAATGAATGTGATGTGGCATCGTGACTCGCATGAGGAGTACACCTGGAAAATCGAAGATGAGATGCGTGAGTGGTTGCTCTATGTAAATCTCATCATCAAGAACGCCATAAATAAATGGATTCTTAATGTCGAACTGATGATGGATTAATGGTGGGTAGCTGTAAGTGAGACAAGAAGTCAAAATAGAGGTTAGCTTAACTACTAAAGGAAATATGTCCAGATAATTGAGCCATACACATGAAAATATCCATTAACTATCAATCTAACTTTCAACCAGATCAATAAGCCCTCAAGATTCAGCTTCAGTTTACACATATTTGCTAACAGTAGACTTGACAGGAAAGCTTAACTGAATTTTACATCCTCCTCTAGTACTGTCATTTTTCCTTATTCATTGTCATTATCCATTCTAGGTATGCAAGACCTTTTGACAAGGACTTAGGAACATGATGAGAATCAATAAAAGATTTGATTTATAGAAACAATGATAAAGATATACAAAGGATACTGATTTGTATAATGAATGAGGTTGTACAAACATAAGTACCTTTATGCACAGTAATCAAAAATCAAGGTTAAGAAAATCGTAAGTCTCAACGGTTGAAGTTGGAATGGGATCAATAGGAGTGGGTACATCATTAGAGGTCGGCACAAGAGCACGAGAAGGCTTATGATGTTTATGATACACATATATTGGTTTATCATGATCTTATTGCATATTAGTCTTTGCCACACCTGAAGAGTAATTTTTCACAACCGACTCATTATGAGAAATAAGAAAGAATAGAAACTCAGCATTGGATATAGAATCATGTAAGTAACAAAATTCTGAAATATGCTCTATAGAGAAGTGTAAGACTAGGACTTAAAGATAGGTAACATCTGTAGACATAATAAAATGTCAAGTCCGTGGATAACAACACTTGTTACTTTTTGTGTTGGAGAATGTACTGGTCCGTAGTTTTCCTATACTTTTTTCTAAATAACTTGCTAATTTTTCCTCCTCTCTTCTTTTCTTTCCTTTTTCTTAAATTATTCATTTGTTTTCTTTTGGGCCCACAAACCATGGCCCATTCCGAAGTTTACTTGCTTATTGATTTTCCTCTCCTTCATCAAATCCCACGGCCCACTACCCAAAACCCCTCAGCTCTCTTCAGTGAACCCAAACAGCCCGCATCTCTTTTATTAATTCTCCAAGAACCATTCTCTCTCTCCCCCCAACGAAATCCAGCCGCTCCTCTTCACTCTTCTCAAAACCTTCTTCTCGACCAACTGATCTCTCTCTCTCTCTTCGAATCAACCACTAGTGTCAGCTGCCGCTTCACCTTCGCATATGAAACCTTAACTCCCCCTCTTTCTTGCGGACGAAGCGCCCCTCTCTTTTGACAAAGCAAACCCGCCGCTCCCCTTCTTCCACCCACAACCCGTTGTCCTTCTTCCCTCTTCTGCATAATGGACGCATGACTCTCTTCTCTAACGGCTTATCCTTTCTATTTCTACTTCCTTTCCTCTCTTGGGTTTCATATGAAAATTATTTCCTTCTCGCAGAATTTCAGTTTTCGGCTTCCTGATTTTGAGGGTGTCCGGATCTCCTCAAGTTTCCACCTTTCTTCCGATCAAGCAAGCAGCAACCACGTTCCGACGAGACGGTAAGGTTGGATCAGTTTTTCTTGGGTTCTTGGCCTTCCTACTTCGGTGAACGGCAGATTATTTCAATCCAAGTTTCGGTTTAATTTCTTGTTTAAATTTTGAAATTTTAATTGTTTGATATGCTGGAAATCATTGGGATTTTTGTGTATGGGATATGATGATTAGAATTTGTTTGAGGGGATTTTTCCCTGGAAGATCCGAGGCTCTACGACAACCTACTTGACTTCTCGGCAATCATTGTCGTTGCTCCCATTTGTTCTATATTTTGGTCAAGTTCAGCTGTACTGTTGGCCGGCCGTTGGGGGGCTGTTTTGTTGGCCGCAACCATGGGTTCCTGCGAGTGGTTTACTGTTGGCTGTGGTTCGTAGTTTTGGCCATGTGGTTCATTTCTTGCGAGCTTTAGCCCTTGTGCTTTGCCCCCGGCTTGGTTCTCTGTTGGTTCTGGGCTTTGGCCTGTCACTTCAAATTTTATGGGTTTGTTGCATGTTGTCTTTTTCCTTTGGGCTGTTGCCTAATGATGACATCCCGATGGGCTAAGCTTAGTTGTTTACTTTTCTTGTGTCTGGCCAATTGCACAAATATAGATTATTTCTAATTTTTGCTTCTATACCACCGGGCCTAGGCCTTACATCTATTGATAAGTTATGAGCCTTCGGCCCATATTGTTGATGACCTGTGAAAACCCCCCTTGGGCTGCTAGACTGTATTAGATACTCTGGTTGCCGCGTATTAAATCTGATCCCAATCTCATCACATTCTCTTCTTTTCTTTTTAAAGTATTTTTGAAATAAATTCTAAATAATTTTCAATTTTGTTTTATGTGATAAATTGTTGTGTAGTAAATTATTTCAGTTAGCTTTTGGTTGTCAGAAAACTTTAGAAAGGTAAGCAGTGATCAAGATATGTTATGTCACCGTTCTTAATGAAATTCTGAAATTACTAAGCATGCCTGCAAAAAGAATTAGACATGTTAGTCATATTTTTAAATTGTATAGTTTAGGGTTATACATGAAAATAAAGCGACTTTTGACTTGATACTGGAGTTGACACCTATTACAAGTATTCCGTTTGAAACATGAACTAGAAACTTGAAATGCTACCAGAAACCCCTAAACTATGTAATTTAAGAAATTATGTAACTTAGACACTTCTGAGAATTATGATGTTTCCTGACATGGACACTGATGACATGCAACCTAGAAAACAATTATACAACTAGAAAACAATACATTACCTGGTTGCTACACTTGACAATATACAAAATAATAAAATGACATACAATTGACTCACAGGATGTTGGGTTAACTCATATTAGAAAGAGTGTGGGAGCGACTGGAGCCAGGCTTTATCACAGTTTTTGGTTTGGATCTACTCATGTATCGGTTACTCGTCGAAGGGGTCCTGGAACCCACTCATGAATCAGTTACCCAACGAAGGGATCCAGAGTCCATTCATGTTTCTAAGTTTGGACTCGGCCCAACGTAGCTCACGGTGATATAAGGTAGTCTTCAGGTTGCATATCGTACTCTCCGATATGAGTCACGGCCTGAGATTGGTACAACTTTGCATTCTCATAATATATAAACATTCATAATACAATATTAGATTGCAAACTCATATGCATGCATTGTCATGTGGTTTGTTATACACTTAGCCTGTTACATTTCAGTTCAGTAGTTTACTTTATTTACCTTTTAATTGTATATAACATGTTTAGTAGTTTTTGCTTGTCTTTAAATGTTTAAGTTGTTAGTCTGTCCCATCTTTGTTCTGTACTTACTTTCACGTGCCCTTGTATTTTTTTTCTTTCTATCATTTTGCCTTGCACATAAATTGTTTGCTTGGAGTTAGATATAATCTACTTTTTAATCACGTTCTACATTTTCTTTTTAGTTATAGTAGGACACTTTAGAGTTCTAAGATTAGCTCATATTTCTTTGATCTGGCACAGAGTTTATGAGACTACTCATTCAAGTATGTTTTTACAGTATATTTTTATTTCGCATATATTGTTTTCACTGGTAAAGAGCAGGACCTGTAGATTCTTAAAATTAGGCCGTTACAAAGAATAGCTAAGAAAAATGCATTTTAATGACTATGGATCAAGTTTGGACACATTTAGTCTAGAATCATGCACAAAACACACACACAAAAATATGCGTAGGGTATGAGAAAATAATGGAACATCCAGAATAGCAAGGAGTATGGAATCTTATTATCAAGAACAGAGATGACAGTATTCTATTAATCAGATTACATGCACTGTATTCTATTAATGAGAATACATGAAGTAAGAATAGTATCTACCCAAAAATAAAGAACAGATTTATAAAATAACCGTGTGCGCCCAATACCAAATAAATACCCATTTTTATGTTCAGCCACTCCATTTTCTTATGATGTATTAAGACCAATATAATAGAAAGATTATATGAACTTAGTGAAAGCAGAGCTAAAGTACTCCTTAACATTGTCATTACACAACATGCACATAGATACATCAAATTGAGTTTAATATCAGCATATAGACTTTGAAGAACAGAAAATACTTTAGATCTATCGTTAAGCAAATAAATACATATAACACGGGAGAAATCATCAATAAAAGTAATGAAATATTTAAAACCAAGTCTTGATTGGAATGACATGGTCCTCATACATCGAATTCAACAAGTTCAAATAATTTACTCGCTCTCTTATTAACCCTAGAAGGATAAGACACTCGATGGTGCTTACTTTGCTGACTTGCTAGAGTAATGCTAGAGTAGACAAATGACTCAACTATGGAACTAACAATTTCAATTTATGTAAAGAATGACGTCCCAACCAACTATGACTGTTGATAGGAAACATAATACCAAATAATTTAACAATGTCAAAAATCGCATCAAGTTGGTGTAATATCTACATAAATATAATTATATATACTATTAACACTTTTACAAATACAACCGCATAAATATTGATATTATATACTACAACACCTACTATGCTGAGTTTTATGCCATTGCGTGAGATTTATGCCATAAGGAGCATCATCTATTGTAATGATAATTCATCATGCATTCATATCATGAGGCACTGAAGTACATTAATGGTTCGTATTGTCTAAGCAGAAGGCATGGACAGCATGTGAAGTATTTACAGAAATTCATGTTCTTGTTGAAGCACATTGCCAGTGGCTACCAGGTGGCTGATGCTTTAACAATGCGGGCTCAACCAGTGTGGTTTGATGTCTTCAAAAAGTTGTATCCAGGAGATCCATTTTTGGCCCTATCTACAAGGATGTGTATGCGCAAGTGTGATCGGGTTATCTCCTCATAGATGGTTGTCTTTTCAAGGGGCTATAACTTTTCATTTTGGATTGTTCATTGCGTGAAAAAATAGTTGTTGAACTGCATAATGAAGGTTATTTTAGACCTGATAAGGCTTTGGCGTTAATCTCAAATTTTCAAATTAAAACTTATTTTATAATCTGCTAACGGAAAGGGAGTTGGGAGAAACATAAATTAGTTATACGAAGAGGGAGTTGGGAGAACCATTTGCTAACAGTTGTCTTGCGAATTAGTTATATAATTCATATTTTAGACCTGCTACTTTTGTTTTTAAAATTTTCAAATTAAAACTTATTTTATAAAGGATAATGTCATTTTGGTCATAAAATGGTCACTTGCAAATCACTAGTCCAGATTTTGGCTGGCAGGTTGACAGATGTAGGTTCTTTGAAAAAGCATATGGACGGTAGTTGGGGTTTTATGTTCAAAAAACATTTATAGGGGTTTTCATAATATAGGCCCAAGTTCATTGTGTTTTCAAAATTTAGCCTTAAAAGTAAATGCACATTTCCAATATAATTAAGAAAGGTCACATAAGGCATGGTACACATGAAATTTAACTCAGCTCTACAATCTTTACTGTTCATTCACCTCTCCTCTGCCCTTCCATCCCTTCTGCCCTGATTGTTGAGCTGATAGCATGTCCAATTATGTTGTATGCATTAAATTAATTTGGAGCAGACCATCGGGCAGATGATTATTTCAGAGAGTTCAAATATATGGCAACAGAATGAGGTGAAAACAGACTGAAGCTATGGAAGGCAAGAATTTAAATCTTAACAAAGTAGAGTGTATAAGAGGACATGCAAGTATGAAACAAAGATCATGTTCGTAACAAGCCGAGAATAACAGTAGATACGGAATAACAAGCTGATAGATTTGAATAATATTAGGTATGAAATAACAAAGGGCAAGTATTTGAAAAGGCATACATTGATGTAGAATATAACCTCAATAGGAAACGACTCCATCGGAGAGTTGTTTCTTGCTGTATATGTTGATGTATGCTTTTAAAATATATTTAAAGAAAAAAGGGTACGAGGAACATGATCAAGAATAACTGGCAAGGCATTAATCCTTTTAGATAACATAATGGACCTTACATACTAATTATGCATATAATAGGAGCCCGATGTCCTTAAGATTGACGAACCCTTGAATGTTGCTGACATTACAGAGTAAACCCAAAACAAATATAGCATCATAACTTAATTGCCCACAACAAAACGGAGAGGGAGTTGGGAGAAACAGATTTCAAAACGATGGCACACGGTGAAAACAAACAAAAGTATCATACGAAGAAAATAAAATAAATGTTAACTTATTGGAACTGCACAATGTTCAATACATAAAGAACTATTCCACCAAGCCCATTTAGGCCCAAAAACATGCTTCTACAGAAAACAATCAATTTGTGCATAGATAGACAAAAACAATAACAAGTCATTACAAATTATACACTTGTTCTCTGATCAAATAACATGGTATTAAAGTGAAACAAATTGAAGCAGTGCAATCAAACCATAGAGCAAAAAGAACAATAATGATTCAAACCAAACCTCAATCCGCGAGACCACACCCTTTGTAACAGAGATAGTATCTCCACCCAGCGGGTATCCTACAACAGTTACCGCATCCTGCCAATTACAATAAGAGCTTTGAAGGAATGCATAAAGTAGTACAGACTAATCATCATGGAGCACCACTTTGCAGAAACCAATTTTCTGAGTGTATCTTAAGTTACCGATACGTAAACAACACCTGATATATGAAGACTATGACAGCAGAAAGGGAATCAAGTAACAACTGAAGCTTTTGCACATTGAATATCAAAGTTATTAATTGATATCCAGTAAGACTCTAGGAAGAGGCTGGTGTCGATAGATTAGCACAATTAGCTCAAATTCTCCCATAAGCTACTACTTAAGATAATTCCATTCTTGTAGCACTTTGCATTTCAGATCCTGCTAGTCTTTAATTTCTGGAACCATACAGCTTGACATGTTGCAAAGCTTCCAGCCAGCCATATATCACTAAACATTTTATGTACATGAATGCCGGCAAAAGAGCTGGGCCATCATTACCATTTTTTATATAGTATACTAATGCTGCTGGCAGGAACCAACTTACACGTTTGGAAAAAATTTCTTTAGAAATTCTCTCTGTAGTGTACAATATTCGCAAAGCACCACAAATTCTAAATTCTTTGGGAAGGAAATAATAGAAGAATTTACACTGAGTACTGTCATTGAAATCTTTTTGTAGATTTATAGTTTCTTTAACATATAAAACATCTGTCATCCCCACACACTCATGAGAGCTTTAGTATCATTTTTTTTCATTTACTTATAATAAGGTCCACTTTCTTCAGTTTATCACTTTCCGGATCTTTCTCAACGGCCCCGATTCTTTTTTTAAACCCCTCAGCCTACTAACATTATTAAGTATGATGATGCAGCTCCCATAAATCCTAACCAGTTACACGTCTAAACCACCTAAAATATGCTCCATTTGTTTAAACCCCTCAGCCTACTAACATTATTAAGTATGATGATGCAGCTCCCATAAATCCTAACCAGTTACACGTCTAAACCACCTAAAATATGCTCCATTTGTTTTTACTTCAACTGTATTTCCCTTTATAACTGATCCATCTTGACACTCTCATCTGAGCTACACTCAGTCCCTCAACCCATGTTGTTTTGTCAACATCCTAACTGGTGAAGCGTGGCGGTCTTTTATTAGAATTGTCCCTTCACATGTATTAGACAGTTACAAAGCACCTTACCCACAAACACTTCAACCATCCATCTCTAACTCTATGCAACGTATTGTTCAATTTCACCTTCCTGATGATGCAATCCTAAAATGACCGAAAAGATTAATATTAAGGCACTTCATGGCCATCAATATAAATTATGCCCTTGATTTGCCTTGTAGTCTTGCCTAAAGTAGCAGTCCATATATTCTATCTTGTTTAATAGTTTTAAACCCTTATGGTTGCAAAGCTTCTATCCTGCTTCTATTCGATTTCATATCATATAATCAAGTCCCATAAATTACGGTCTAAGACAATAATACTAACAAACGGAAAATAATTAAAATAACATGCTTTAAAAAATCTGCAAAATGTGATATAACTAAATAACCTGAAGGCATGGAAGTCGCCCAAAGCGAAGTGGTTCAGCTCCTCTCCAGAATTCCTCACTCTCCACAGAGAGCAATGCTATATCACATTCTATACCTCTAGCCAATACCTGTGAATCAGGTCACTGAGGAAATCTTTTAGCCAAGAACAATCAATCAAATCCAAACAGGACTTAGATCTCCTTCAAACCATAGGACAAGAACATCTAAAACAAGAGTTACAATTGACAAACTATGCAACCATCTATTAGTAGCTATGGTGTGTAATCAGACAACATCAAAATTCCATGGAAATAGAAGTTCAGAAGATACATAGGACAAGCAGTTAGAGCAAACTAGCAAAGATGTCAGCATCTTGAGCGCAAATATGTATATGAACAGAAAAGCATAAATTGAACTGTAGAGATGTAACAGAAAAGCACCAATATTCTATCAAAACCAAAAAAAACGGGAAAAGAAGTTTTAGCTATTTTGATGCTCAATATATGACTTGTTATGGCAGCATGATGTACAAGAATTTAATAATAACATGTCAATAACATACACCTATTTATTTACAATGCCTCATTCAAAATCACATGCATATAATATGCACAAAGAGGGTGTTTCGCATTCCAAAACTGAAGGTGAAAGTGAAGTCATTTTCATCCAACATGAAGAAAAGTAAACACATCAAGGAGACAACGTGTTGGCAACATTAAATGGAAAGTGTGAAAATAATGCCACAATGATGCCATATATGACAACTTGTAAATTTTGTGAAAGTGTCACATCATGCCATTAGAGGTGGAAAGTGGGAGATGAAAGTGTGAAAGTAATTAACACTGGGGTCCACATAGAAGACAATTTTCTCGTGTCTTGAAAGTGAATCACTTTCACAAACACATTCAAATTGAAAGACCCCCCCCCCCAAAAAAAAAACAAAAAAAACAAAAAGCAAAAAACAAAAAACAAAAAAAATTCCCAAATCAACCTATTCACTACAAAGATAATAAAAAAAAGTGATGCCTAAATATTGGGCCTCTTGATAGGAAGAAGAAAAGTCCAGTGCCGAAAAGGAGCCATACTCATCATTCTTGCTTTTGTGGATTATAAATCTCAAGCACGTATTACATTCAGATATTCAGATAGGAAGCGTAATATTCCATTAGAAGTAAAGACTTTCCGGCGCATCATAAGAAAAGTACCTTAGCCACAAATTTAGTGTCATCTCCCCTTCTCTTGACTTTAACCTGATGCCACCAGACAAAAATTAATCAAAACGCTAACAAGTTTTATGGTTCCATCAAATTGGGGAAAAAAATCTAAGTTGAAGAAGAAAGGAGCATCTGCACGGAGTCCCAGGATACCCCAGTAGACCGTGTATCATGCTACTGCATTATTACTGTAGCAAAAGCACTTTAAAATATAAATGATCAAATCCGGAGCTCATGTGCCAGTATGATTGTAGGTTTACAGGGATAATAGTGTCGTTTTATGTCCAAACATAGCCATAATAAAATTGTATGCGAGCCATTTTATTCTCGGTGATTACCAATAATATAATAATTGTTATTTAATGTGAATGGGATTTAACTCTTGAATTAATTACGAGATAATTAATTAGATTGAGAGATCAAGATCCATATGATGCATTGTAGAAGGGTATGGGAATCATCAATATAAAATTGCAATAAAACCAAATATTTAATATCCTTGCACCTTAAAATAGTAACAACCAATTTAAGCTTGGTAGATCTTAATTATATAAAGTGCCAGTTGCATGTAGTGGTCATATGATTGTAATTATCGCAATACAGTATGAGATCTTGCACGAATTAATGCACTGACATATTGACCATGGAAAACGTTGTCACAGGAACCGTTGGAACTGTCAAGGCAATAACAATTTTCTTATGTAATGTATTTCATCCTCAGATATTGAGATATTCATGTTAGGTATCATAATGAATGCATGCACTTTGGTCAACCAATGCAATGCAAAATAGGTTAAATATATAAAAGTGTTTAAGCGGCAAGTTGGGTGCAGTCAAACATTATTGAGGTATTATGAAATTCGCAATCACAAATCCACTAACTAATATTTTGATGGAACAGTATTTGATTGTTTGGCAGTGGATCCACTCTAAATTCCTGGCTAGGTATAATTGCAAAGTAGATTTACAAAAGCATAATTGTACATAATATCTACATGGGTTAAGTATTGGCTTCAGGTTGCACATGGACCACATGTTCCAAAAGTGAACACTAGAGGTTGATGTGGAGGATAAAATGCAATATGTAAGGGAATCAATTTGTTCTGCAATGACTAAATCAAATTAAATTTTTTTTGGATAAATTGGACTCAGATCCCCGTTCTATATGAATCGTGTAGCTTAATACCTCTAATATTTGAAACCAATAATGAGACTTGGGCTTAAGTGCATTGGACAACGTGTCTCAAATTTATAATTCATGTGATCTTACTATCAATTATAAAGATTATGACCCTTATAAAATATGGAAGCCTGAGTGCAATTTATCCTTGATTTTTAAGTTATACTTGAGATAAATCAAGCCAACAGATTAGATCCCGTTAAGCATGGCCTAGATTAATGGCTAAATTGGCAGCAATAATATTGGTTCTAGTTAACACAATTAGTTGAGTTTGTTGGGTTAGTCCTAATAACTTAAGCCATTTAGGACTAGAATATGTAACCCTGGCACAGTTTGAAGTAAAAGAGAGAGGTGTGTTTGAAAGATGGCATTTAATCGTTCTTCTAGTTTCTATTTCTCTTAGATTACTGCGGCTTTCAAGGTTATAGGAGGTACATACTTGAATCTTCACATGATCGAGAGGGGTGTTGGCTTTACAAATTCATTTTTTTCCTAGGTCGGATCGATGCAAGAGGATCTACAAAACCACCAAACCTATGTAAGTTTTCTCTTTAGATTAAACACGGTTTAGTTTACTTTATATGTAGATCACAAAATCACCTTCCGCTACCAATAGTGCAGCCTGTTCCAAAACTTTAATTATGATTCATCCTTATCTCTTAGGTTAACTTCCACAAAATCTCACTTTATAAAGTTGAGTTGAAAAAAAAGGAAAAGGATTCCGCATGGTGCCGTCACAAGAGTTTGGATTAGAGGATTTATTGTAGTCCATATTGTTACTGATCAATGTGTAAATCATACAATAATGGCCACAACATGCATGTCTCTTTTCATATACATAAGAGTACTACATAGACACTTGAGAAAGGATAGCGACAATGCTGATCTTCCCATGTTTTTTCCTCTTTTCCCACAAACCATTCGGAGTAAGGCACGAAGAGAACTCCAAGTCTTCAACCATTCATCTTACTACGTTCGAAATGGCTAAATATACTTGCTACGATTTTATAAAAATCTTTTCTTCATAACAAAATGACTCATTTTGTAGTTTCATCAATAATTACAATTGTGGCCTTAAATATAAGAAAGAAGACAAAGACATATATATACTTATTAAAATAGGCATTCTTATATATATATATATACACACACACAAATTTTCAAAATGAGAATATTTCACACGAAATTTTCAGTCAAAAACATTTTTATTTTTTTGAAAAAAAATTAAATTTTTTTTCATCCATTTCATGTTGTTATACACCCCTAAAAATAATGGTTAAAAAATAATATGAGTTGGCCTTCGATCAATGTATTACAAAAAGTTCTATTGTTCTTAAACAGTTAAATTTTGTAACGGGTTGATCGGTGCTCAAACCCCCAGGGTTCACCCATTATTTTTCCTTGTGTATATAATTGTATGGATTAAATATCACAAAAAAATTTTGCAAAAAAATTTCTAAAATAAGTTACAAATGTTTTCGCACGGGTTTTCGCACCAGAATATAGTGTTTTCGCACGGGCTTTCGCACCAAAATATTACTATATATATATATATATATATATATATATATATGAGAATAATGGCTATCATACGCCATATGAGAGCCTCTCTCATACGCCCTCTCACATAAAGCACCCAAGTACAAGCCCACATGGGCTTGTACTTGGTTGTACTTGGATACTTTATGCGAGAGGGTGTATGAGAGAGGCTCGCATATGGCGTATGATAGCCATTATTCTATATATATATATAAGAATAACGGGTATCATGCGCCATATGAGAGAGGGCCTCATATGCCCTCTCACATAAAGCAACCAAGTACAACCCCATGTGGGCTTGTACTTGGTTGCTTTATGTGAGAGGGCATATGAGGCCCTCTCTCATAGGATTCCCCCTCCCGCCCCGAGTCCTCCTTGGAGTAGGATTCCCCCTCCCGCCCCGAGTCCTCCTTGGAGTAGGATTAGCCGGACTATGATACGATTTGGATCGTATCAATGGAAAATCAGCGAAGAAAAGGATTAAAAATTGGAAAAGATGAGATTTTTATTGGTTTTTGAAGAGGAAACAACTACTAAAAACAAGATAACTTGAGCCCTTTCGAGAGGAACTCGCTCTCCTAACTTTGATGAACGGATCAAAGTCTAAAACCCTCACAAAAGACACTTACGATGTTTTTCACACAATAAGCATAACCCTCATGACGGCTAACCCTAGATATAAATAGAGAAAACCTAGGAATAAAATATCATAAGAAAAAGACTAATCCGCCCTTCGACGCCTCCGATAGTAAGTGACCCATCCGCCTTCAGACCCGCTTGGGCCCGTGCCCGCCTCGTAGGGTGCGTCCGCATCAATACCCGCCCCTAAAAGAGCCACCTTGTCCTCAAGGTGGAAATCAGGGTACTGCTCATGTATCGCCTCATACTGCTCCCATGTTGCATCGCACTCTGGTAGCCCCTGCCAGTAGATGAGGACCTCCCGACGCCGCCCTGGACCTCTCCGCACCGCCCGGACATCCACTGGCTCGAGCATCACTTCCATATCATCTGTGAGCGTAGGAGGAAGTGTGGAGGATGTAGCATGCTCGCCGATCGCCCGACGCAACTGGGAAACATGAAACACCGGATGTATCGCTGCCTCTGGCGGCAGCTTCAACCTGTAAGCCACCTCTCCAATCCGAGTCTCCACCTCAAAAGGCCCATAGTAACGGGCCGCAAGCTTCTCGTTCCTCCTGTGGGCCAAAGACCGCTGCCTGTAAGGTCGGAGCTTCAGGTAGACCCTGTCCCCTACCTGAAAAGTCACATCTCGCCGATGTCCGTCTGCCTTGGCCTTCATCACCTGCTGTGCTCGTGTCAGGTGCCTCCGCAGCTCCTCCAGCATCCTATCCCTCTCCTCCATCTGCTCCTCCACCTGTGACACCGGTGTCGCTCGGTGCCCATAATAAACCAAAGAAGGAGGGTCTCGTCCGTACAATATCCGGAAAGGTGTCGTCCCTGCCGCCGAGTGGAAGGAGGTATTGTACCAATACTCCGCCCACGCCAACCATCTGGCCCACTGTCGGGGTGTCTCCGAAACAAAACATCTGAGGTAGGTCTCGACACTCCTGTTGACCACCTCGGTCTGACCGTCCGTCTGCGGATGGTAGGCGGTGCTCCGCTTCAGCACTGTCCCCTGAACTCGGAACAACTCCTCCCAGAAGTGACTGGTGAAAACCTTGTCCCGGTCGGACACTATAGACTTCGGAAACCCGTGCAGCCGCACCACCTCCCGCACGAAAACCCCCGCCACCGAGACCGCTGTGTAAGGATGCTTCAAGGGAATGAAGTGAGCATACTTGCTCAGCCGGTCCACCACCACCAAGATCACGGTGAACCCCTCCGAACGCGGCAAACCGTCTATGAAGTCCATGGACACCTCCTCCCACACCTGCTCGGGCAATGCCAACGGCTGTAGCAGTCCTGCCGGGGCCATCGCCATGTACTTGTGACGTTGGCAGACGTCACAAGCCGCCACCAATCGCGCGATGTCCTTCCGCATTCCTGTCCAGTATACTTCCCGAGCCATCCGCATATATGTCTGCTGCACGCCCGAGTGCCCTCCGATTGCCGACCCATGGAACTCCTGAAAAAGAGTCTGAATCGATGCAGACCCCCGCGGAATCACCAACCTCCCCTGGTAGAGTAACCTTCCCCCCTCTAACGTGTAGCCTGGCACCCCGTCACCTCCCCCCTGTAAGCTCTCCCTGATCTGCTGCAGCTCTGGGTCTGCCTCCGCCTCCTGTGTCAACTGGTCCAATCCTCTCCACTCGGGTATCGACATCGCCTGCAGCTGGCTCCCCTCATCCCGCCGAGACAATGCATCCGCCGCCTTATTTTCCAGCCCCGGTCGGTACTCAATATCGAACCGAAATCCCACCAGCTTCGACAGCAACTTCTGGTGCTCCTCTGCCACCAACCTCTGCTCTAACAGATACTTCAATGCCCGCTGATCTGTCCGCACCACAAAAGTTCTTCCCAGCAGATATGGTCGCCATTTCTGAATGGAGAAGACTATAGCCATTAACTCCCTCTCATACACTGACTTCAGCCTCTCCCTCGTGGTCAACACCTGGCTGAAGTACGCCACCGGCCGCCCCTCCTGCATCAGTACCGCCCCAAGACCATATCCCGAAGCATCCGTCTCCACTACGAATGGCTGGCTAAAATCTGGTAGAGCAAGGACCGGCGCCGTCGACATCGCCGTCTTCAAGGCTTCGAAAGCCTTAGTCGCCTCTTCCCCCCACCGAAAACTGTCCTTCTTCAGCTGCTCCGTCAGCGGCCAGGCAATGGTGCTGTATCCCTTTACAAACTTGCGGTAATACCCCGTCAATCCCAAGAAACCCCGCAATGCCCGCAGTGTCTGTGGTAGAGGCCACTCTAACATCGCCACAATCTTTGCTCGGTCTGCTGCTACCCCGTCGCCTGAGACAATGTGCCCCAAGTACTCGATCTGACTCCTCCCGAACGAGCACTTCTTCCGGTTGGCAAATAACTGGTGCCCCTGCAACTCCCGGAAAACCACCTCCAGATGCCCCGTGTGCTCCTCCAATGTGCGGCTATAGACCAAGATGTCGTCAAAGAACACAAGGATGAACCGCCGTAGGTAAGGGCGGAACACCTTGTTCATCAAAGCCTGAAACGTAGACGGGGCGTTTGTCAATCCAAACGGCATCACCAAGAACTCGTAGTGGCCCTCGTGTGTACGGAACGCCGTCTTCGGGATGTCCTCTGCTCGCATCCGGATCTGATGATACCCAGACTTTAGATCCACCTTCGAAAACACCCTCGCCCCATGCAGCTCGTCGAGCAACTCATCTATCACTGGAATAGGAAACTTGTCGGGCACAGTTTCCTTATTCAGGGCTCGGTAATCCACACAAAAACGCCAGCTCCCGTCCTTCTTCTTCACTAACAAAACTGGGCTCGAGAAGGGGCTGACGCTGGGCTGGATCACTCCTGCTAGCAACATCTCTCTGACCTGCCGCTCGATCTCGTCCTTCTGCACGTGGGGATACCGGTAAGGCCGAACACTGACGGGGGGTGCGCCATCCCTCAGTACGATCGCATGCTCGTGGTCCCGGGGTGGAGGTAACCCCTGGGGCATCTTAAACACCTCTGCGAACTGCTCCAACACCGACTGCACCTCTGGTGGCTCCTCCTCGGGTTCGGGCTCCGCCTCTGTGGTCATCCCCTGAAACTCCACCAAGTACCCCTGCCCTGCCCGTCGAATAGCCCGAGTCATGGCACTGAAAGCTACCATGGCATAACACAAGCTCGGGTCTCCCTGAAGCACCACCGTCCGCTCGCCATCCTTGAACTCCATCCTCAACCGTTTCCAGTTGGTCATCGTGGTCCCCAATGTCTTCAACCACTGGACTCCCAAGATGAAGTCGACCTTCCCCAACTCGAATGGTAAAAAATCCTGAACGATTTGCACCCCCTGAATGACTAAGCAGAGGCCTCGGCATAGCCCCGTACTCTCCTCGCACCGTCCATCCCCCAACTGTACGGTGAATCTCCCACCGGACATCTGCAACCCCAGCAGCTCCACCACTCGCAGGGACACAAAATTGTGGGTGGCCCCACTATCAATCAGAACCGTCACTGCTGTCTCTCCGACCTGTCCCACCAACTTCATTGTGGAGTTCTGTGTGAACCCCATCACGGAGTTGAGGGACACCTGCGCCTGCTCCAGCTCCACCGGCTGCTCTACGGGGACGACCTCCTCCTCGGCCTCCTCTGGGTCGATGTACTCCTCCTCGTCCGGCTCGATAGTGATCTGCAGCAACCGGCTCGCACACCGATGGCCCGGGGTGAACTTCTCGTCGCAACGGAAGCACAACCCCCTGGCCCTCCTGTCCCGCACCTCAGCCTCGGTCATCCTCCGCCCTTGTCCCGCAGGACGCGCTGCTCCGGTCTTCTCCCCCGCTCCGGCCGAAGTGGCCGGTGGTAGTCTCGGGACGGCGGCTGATGTCGGTGGGGACCCTCTGCTGCGGTGCCCCCCACGTCCCTCTGATCCTCCGCTCCTCCGCCTGCTTCTCCTCCGCCCGTAATGCCAGCCGAATCACATGCTCCAGGTCCCTGGGACTCTGCATCCACAGCTCGGCTCGTATCGAGGGCTTCAGCCCTCGCATAAATGCCCCCAAGAATACGTCTTCCGATACCCCCTTCACCCTGCCTGCCAGCACCTCGAACTTCCCCAGGAAGTCCAACACCGTTCCCTCCTGCCGTAGTCCCAGCAACTGCTCGTAGAAATTCGCCCCCGGTTTGGCCTGGAAACGGTCAAGTAGGAACGCGGACAACTCCTCCCACGTCCGAAAAGGGGCTCGGGACATCCTCCAGCGGTACCAACTCAGCGCCTGTCCCTCCAAATAGCAGATGATGTTCTCCAATACTTCCCGTTCTGGGATCCGCATCACCTGAAAATACCGCTCCGCCCGTACTATCCACCCGTCGGGGTCGGCCCCCTCAAAAATGGGCATCTTCAACTTCTCCATCCTCCTGTCTGGGTGCATGGTCGGGTGTCCTCCTCCCTGAGCTCCGTGGCCTCCGTACTCGGTCCTGCCCCTGCCGTAGGTCTCCTCGGAAAACCCTCGCGGGCCCCCAAAATTTTCTGCATACTCCTCCATGGGCCACCTCTGCCGCTCCTCCTCTGTAGCTCCAAAAATCCCGCGATAGCCTCTTGCGGGGGCCCTGATCGGTGCTCGGGGGTCCGAAAAACTGACCCGGGGGGTTTACTGGGCCCCCCCCGGGCCCCAATGTCACTCGCCGGGGCCCAACCGGCCCCAGGGAAGGCCGTGTGGCCTCCCTGGGACTCGGCGAGGCCCAGGCGTGGCCCAGGCGGGCCGCGCGACCCCTCCTGGGCTTCGCGCGAGCCCGCCCAGCTGTCCTGGGCCCCCGCGCGGGCTCGGGGGTGGGCCGTGAGGCCCCCCGAGCCCTCGCGGGGGTCCTAGCGGGCCGCGCGGGGGGGGATTAGGGTTTCCCCCCCAGCCGCCGCTCTCCCCATCCTCCGGGAAGCCTCCGTCTTGTCCGCCGCGTCCCCTTGCCTCCGCAAGAAACCCTAGGGGGTCCCCTTCGCGCCGCCGCCGCTCTCGTTGCACGTCCTCCACCCACGACTCCTCCCGGAACCCTAGATCTTCCCTCTCCTTCGTGACTTTGGTTCCCGGAGGTGCCCCGGATGTATTCGCCATCAACTTTGGATCCCCCCACCTTAGTAAGATGATTCTCCGCCGCGGATTCTTCCCCTCCGATCTCCACTTGCTTCCCTTTCCCTTCAAGTTTTTGAAGAATTTTCAAGATCTGAACTTGAGTGGCGTCCGACTCCTCGTGCTTCTTCATCAAGCGAATCTCCATCTCCTTTTGGGAATTTGAAAGCATCTCGACCGTGACCTCCAAAGCCCCCACCTTTTTACTAACCTCTTCCCGGATCTCCTTTCGCAGCGCCTCCATCTCCGTCTTGAATCGGGTGCCTTCCGCCATTGGATCTATTGCTCTGATACCAATTTGATACGATTTGGATCGTATCAATGGAAAATCAGCGAAGAAAAGGATTAAAAATTGGAAAAGATGAGATTTTTATTGGTTTTTGAAGAGGAAACAACTACTAAAAACAAGATAACTTGAGCCCTTTCGAGAGGAACTCGCTCTCCTAACTTTGATGAACGGATCAAAGTCTAAAACCCTCACAAAAGACACTTACGATGTTTTTCACACAATAAGCATAACCCTCATGACGGCTAACCCTAGATATAAATAGAGAAAACCTAGGAATAAAATATCATAAGAAAAAGACTAATCCGCCCTTCGACGCCTCCGATAGTAAGTGACCCATCCGCCTTCGGACCCGCTTGGGCCCGTGCCCGCCTCGTAGGGTGCGTCCGCATCAGACTAGTCCTACTTGGTTTAGGATTGTCATGGTTTCTATTATAAATAGGGGGTAGCCTTCTCTTATTTTCTCATGCTTAATATTGGAATATTTCTATTGAGCATCCTTTAGGAGTAGACGAGTGCGGACGTCCTCTAGGCGTCTTGGGAGGAGGGCACACCTCTTTTGTGTCCAATTATCTTTTTATTTCGCTTGTTATTTTCTAATAAAAATTCCATCTTTGTTAGTTCCTAACACATACACTTTATGTGAGAGTGCGTATGAGGCCCTCTCTCATATGGCGTATGATACACATTATTCTCATATATATATATAAGAATAATGTGTATCATACGCCATATGAGAGGGCCGCATACGCCCTCTCACATAAAGCAACCAAGTACAACCAAGTATAAGCCCATGTGGACTTGTACTTGGGTGCTTTATGTGAGAGGGCGTATGAGGCCCTCTCTCATATGACGCATGATACCCATTATTATATATATATATATATATATATATATATATTTATATATTTATATATATATATATATATAATTATTACAATATGCATTCTTACTCAAAGGATGGGAGGCACTCAACCAAAGTTTTAAGACACGATGAGATAATAGCTTGAGAACATGTAATGAGCTGATAAGATGGCCATCTCCATGGCATACAAAAGCACTAAAAATAGGTCTAAATCTAATCAATATCGATGCTTATTGTCCAGAAAAGCATCCAAGAACTCTTTAAACATGGGATATAGACATAATACTTGAATGGATAAATTGCATAAGCTACCCTTGTTCTATTAGAATAATAATATTAATACCCCCTTAATCTAAGTGTCGTAAATCAAAACAGAAAATAATATTTAGAATAAAGGCTACAACTATCAGTGTTGTTTATCTAAGTACATACAAGATGAATACTACTAAGATTACAATTCTTATTTGACTCTAATTATAAAACTAAAAACTACAATTCTTATCTATAAATTAATACTATATTCCTTAAGCTGAAGATACATGCACAGCTTGCTACAAATAAGTTATAAGTTGAACGTAAATTCTTCACATCATGGGGTAATAATTGTTTGAACCTTTTGAAATTATTGAACGTCCATCTGATCATGCTAAACCAATCATTTAAAATTATTGAAATATCTGTACAAAACTTCTAAACCAAATGTCTGACATTGTGAAACTATCTGTATCTGCTAAACCGTCTGAAATAGTTTGAACATCTGATCCCTTAAAATCTTGAAAATTGTTGTACCTCGAGAAGTGATGTACATTGGTCTCCAAATCAGCTATCTTCATGCCCAAAAAATCTCACCCTCAACCACAATCTCGACCATGACCTCTCAACATCCACCTCGTCCTCTAATCAAATCCCGAAAACCATACCAAACAAACTTCTAAAACCCAAATTAAACTTACTTTCCAACAAACAAATTCTTTTTTGGAACAGAATACCAAACCAACCCAAATTCTCGAAAACCAAAATCTCAAAACGAAACCGAATTCCTGAAAAACGAATTCTTCATTAAACCCATTTTCTTTCCAAATTCTAAAAACTAAATTGTGTCAATCCAAACTCCTAAACCAAGCTCTATTCAAACTCCAAACTCTTAGAGATCAGCCCCATCTTACGTAAACAACTCAAACTAAAATCCAAACTACAAAACAAACTAAAATCAACTAAATTTTGAAAACAAAATAAACTAAGCTCAATGATAACTTCCAACCAAACTTTCAGCTAATCAACAACATCTAAGTGATCTAACGACTTCCAAGTACCCATAACTTTCAACCAACCAATAAAAATCATTTAATGGTAACAACAACGATAACTTTCAACCAACAACCAATGATAATTTTCAAGCAACGATAACATTTAACTAACCAAGATAACTTCGAACGAACAACTTACCGAAAACGATAACTTATGAAGACGGTCTTGAAGAAGGGACAGTAAAAGCTGCTACATCTCATAGAATAATCTCTTTGAATCATAGGAAACAAACCAAATTTGCTTTTCAAAATCATGAAAACGAAGCTAAATACACTCTCCAAATTCTGAAACCCAAAAACTAAACTCTTCAACTTTTTTCAAAAACACTCTTTTTTTTTCTAAAAATCACTAAACCAAAACAAACTCAAATCAATAGACACCGCTCTCTCTTTTTTCTTTTCTTTCTCTTTTTCGGTTTGATACTAAAGTGGTAATGCACCACCAGCTACAGTATGTTTTCTTTTTTGAAGAAGAAAGAAAAATCAAATATTTGAGTTAAATGGGGATTGAAGAAAATGTTTTTTTAAAAAAGGGTCAACGTAATTTGAAATAGAAAAGAGAATGAACAAGAAAATTGGATGGCTTTGATACCATGCTAAAAATTCAAATTGAAAAATATTATTCCAAATAAATGTCACACCTATTGGTGTTATTTATATTGAAAAATACAAGACTAATATTACTAAGATTACAATTCTTATTTGACTCTAATTCTTAAACTGAAAACTACAATACCTACCTCTAAATTAATTTTAAACTGCAGACTTCTTTCTTCTTAACACTAAGAAATTAGCAAAACACACCCTTGAAAAATAGTAGAAACTAGAAACTACACGTATTCTATTAGCATAATGGGCACCAATACCCCGAGTTCAGTGTTAGTTTCTGCTAATTTCTTAAATTAGGAAGTATTAGTACCCTTGTGCCAATAGAAAAAAAGGTAGTTTTGCAATTTACCTAATTTGAATTACAGATGGTGTGATACTCAGAAAGAATGCACTAAAAATAAGCTATGCCCCTAAATCAACATGATGTCGCATGTACATGTTTTAAGAATTTAAGTGCTACAAGTGCAATATAACGGGGAAAACTCATAAAACAACATGGCATCTCATGTATACACTTCTACACTATGCCTGCAAACCAAAATTGCAATATAACCAAACCCCTCGAAATGCAAAATATTCACGTTTACACCGTAAACTATACGTATCAATACCTGGGTATCATGTTCAACACAATGTGCATTCGTCAAGAGTTTTCCGTCACCAATCATAAAAGCACTGAGAAATAAGAGACATCAGTAAAAAAAATCATATATTCATAGTTATTGGCAATTTAAAGCATGTATAAGAACAATATAAAGATCTCCCATCCACCTGAAATCCTGTCTGCGCTAACTTCCCTACGACATATGAAAATGTCACATTCACAAAGAGTAAGACCCAAAGGATAAATAATGCATGTTATAATTGCCATTGGTTTTAATCAATTTTCAAGAAATACATCATTTTTTCTGGAGTAAACTCTAAAAAATAGGCAAGTACAAAATCAAATAAAATCTAAACATAATATCCTGGAATGAAATGACTTTAAGTCTTTAATCCATGGAGGACATTATCCTTGATGGAAATGAAACCATCTTCAAAGTGTTGAGATCTTGCTGTGATTCTACCTAGGCCTGATATCCTAAAACTGAGTGTCCGTTCTCTTATTAAAAATGTTAAAGAACATCTTGATTCTTGAACATTAATCAAATGGATGTAACAGAAACTTTTAAGATAAAGGAATAGGTATGGCGAAAAACATACATTACAAAGTACAGGGAACATTTCTGTTTACCCCCAACCAATTTCAAGCATACAAGTAAACACATCCAATTATTCTAGATTTCTCCAAGAGTTCTTACAAGGGTTCAATCCAGACTCTGACTCCTGTGATTATCACATGTAACCCAGGTTTCAAGATTACATGGACAATGACTTGACAGTTGACACTATTTAAGTGGAGAAGTTTGGCCAAGTACTAGCTTATGTCCAACATAGATCCATTACAGTATATTAAAGTTTAACATTGGTAGGGAAGTATAGACATACTCTCAATTCAAATTCCAAAGTGCAAGATATTGTCAGTTGATAAATTACACGCATTAAGGTATAAAACACTAAATAAATGTGGAAACATAATGTAACGGTGGAAATATTTCTTTATCTCAATTTTCTCCAAATATCAACAAAACAGGGTGATATCAGAAGCTTTATCTAAAGCCATGTGTGATTTATTTGCACACATTCCTCTGCAAGTTGTATAGTGGCTTACTAGTATCCAGATTGAATATCAACAAATGTGTAACTTAGCCAGAATGAACTAAAGAATATAAAGGACAATCAAATAACAGAAAAAGGTTCAGATAAAAGATCAGTTTGATAGCAATGAAAGCATACCTTCCTGTACTTGTATATTGTCTTTGTTTTTGCCAAGGAAGCGAGTAATCAGGTGCGGTATGGGTGCAGTAGACCTACACAGCACAAAAGATGCAAACTTTAGGTTGACCAGGAATGTTGGATATCAAACTAAGCTTGATGTTAAAAAAGAAAAAAAGAAACTGACTAAAAATGAGAAATCAACAAAGATAAATATTTCCTTGTGCTACAGGAGAGAATGGAAAGGATGTTCAAGTAGTTCAAAGTTTCCAACAAAAAATTATATTAGCAACAAAAATTGGGATTATCTTTAAGAGATGGGAAAACCGAGAGTAGTATATAGCTTGGCAATATCTCACAGTAGCCTATGTTGATCCAACAATAGGGTAAAAAACAATCGGCATTATTGTTTTTATGAGGAGGAAAGGTCATTGATCCTATGAAAATGAGCAGATACATCAAGCCACATGATGAGAAAGATCGTACAAAACCACAGCCGCTCCATTTTCTTTCTCCAAACATGAATTAACGTGCAAGCTGCCACTTTGATTATGTCCAACTGAATCAAACGGTCAAAACGGTCAAAACTATTTTCATGCAACTCTGATGTCGTCAAACCAAATAATATGCACATGTTCCGGTGGTATTAGTTGGAGGTGCATAAAGTTGGTGGCCCCAACTACGATGAAGCAAATTCTACTGTACTTCGCACAGTTATACTTTCTGTGCAAAGCTTTGTCCCGTTTGTCACTACTAGCTTTGTGCACATGCCTTGCACGCAAAAGGAAGAACCGTTTAAGCATAATTAAAAAAACAAAATCAACTGATTATACTACCAAGCTAATAGTCCATATATAGGATCATTTGATACAAAAGGTGAAATAAGAGCAATAGACTCAGATTAATGAGATTCTAAGGAATGAAGTAGATCAAATTAAATTATGAATTTTACACGAATTTCTAAAGAGCAATATAAATTGCCAAAGTAGCCCTCTTAATTATTGGTAATTAGGTAAAATGACTATTAAGATCATTAAAATTATTTAATATTTCACATTAGCATCTATTTCTTCTAAACTGATCATGAACTTAATTATCTGATTATTTAAATAGTAAGAAACTCAAGAAGTTTTCCTATATAATATACCGTAAATAATATTTATATTTCTCATCCTCTATAGATAAGCAAATATCTATTTAAATTGTAATCATCTGAAATTTTGTATTCTTGTAAAGAATATTTTAAGTAAAAATTTTAGAAATTTTTCTGGAATTTTTCTATAATTATTTTGAGTGTTATGTTATTTAACCCATTACCCATTTACAGTTTAACCTGCAACTCGTGTACATCTCCACCCATTTCATATTTTAAAACCGTTTAACCCACTACCCATTAATTAACCCTAACTTTATATCTCTCTCTTCTCTTTTCTCAACTGGCGTCCCCCTCTCTCCATCTCTCTCTCACAATCACTCCCCCTCTTCGTGCGACGTAACCGACGACAGTTGAGGCCGCCACTCCTTCAATTGTTACCCAACAGCTACCCCACGTATCATCTCCCCTATTTCAGCTCTCCCTCTTCCTCTCACGCAAACCCTATCTCTCTCTTATCTCTTGCAAAATTCTTGTGGTTTTGGATTACATGAGCTTCGATCTTCTTCCTTTGAGTCCGATCTCTCTTAAAAACTCTTCATTTTGCTTGAGTCAACCGCAACCCGACGTACGGCGGGGCGACGAGGTCCCGCAAATTTCCGATGATCACATTATCTTTGATGAACGATGTGTTCCATAAACTCCATTTTCAGGCCTCAATAAGCTTGACCAATGCCTGAAATTGAAGATGCTTGTGGTGGTTTGAAGAATTATGATGATTGTTGTGGAAAATTTATTGGGTCATGAATAGTGTTCATTCTTGCATATAGGATCAATATTGGTTGGAAATTCATATCATGCAATTGTGAAATTTAACTGAGTGTATACATATTTTGATGCCTCATAAAATTGTCCGGTTGCTTGGTTGAGATCAATATATTGGATATGAGAGTGGATTTTTCTACGTGGGTGTGCCCTCGATTAAATTCATGATGGGGTGTGCCATCGTGGGTTCACTTTGATATGTTTCGCATGATGATGTGCCTTTGATTGGAGCTTTCGGTTGGGGGTTTTATCCCCTTCGTTGGAGTTCTATGCTTCCCCATGTGTTCTATTTTGTATGGGCTTCATGATGTTTTGTGTCTGCCCTGCGTTTTGTTTTTATGGGGTTGTGATCTGTTTTGTACACTGCTAGATCTGAAATTATGGCACATCAAGAAAGTTTTTTGTACTTTCGAATTTCTAGGGTTATTTTGTAACTTTCATTTTTAGGGTTCTTTTTGTAATTTCTTATTTTCAATTTATTATTTATATGGGGCTAAGGATTAAGGATTTCCATGCTTGAATTGGTGAGAGAAATTTCACAAAGGTTGAGATTTCCCTCTTTTCATTAGAGAGCGGGGCCCCTCTCGAATAGGCAGCTTGGGAGAGGGTACCTCTCGAAAGAACTCATCGGTGTCCTTTGTATCTCATTATTTTCAGTTTTTCTTCAATAAAAATCACACATTTTCCCCAATTCTTCCCATCAAATCCATAAAAATCACACCTTTCTCATAAAAATCATACTTTTCCTCTAAAAACCCTATATTTATTCATCAAAATCTAGCGGTTCCTATCAAATTGGTATCAGAGCGCTACGATCCATGGTGGCGACGAAAAAGATGGATTCTTTGGAGGAACGACGACAAGCAAAATTAGATGCCATGATGCAAACAACCTAACAGCGCATGCAATCAAATCAATAGCTCATAAAAAATCACGACGTGGTCAAGGGCGAAGGATTCAGATATGAGTCGGGACGACGGCATCAACTTATATCCGGCATAAAAGGCGTCAACTTTGAGGAAAAGGAAGGAAAACAAGATCGACGAGACTCGGATCTAGAGCAAAAGGTGCCGTTTTGAACCAAAAAGGCAGAATAGTCGACAACTTTGATGCAGATCTGCATCCAGCCAACGAAAATCGATGCAAGAAGGAAAGCAACGAGATCGCCTACCAGCCCCAGGGGCTCGTCGGCCCCCGAGGGAGGTCAGCCCGGCCTGCCTATAGACCTGCAGGGTTAGCCGATCAAGACTGCAGAGCCAGCGTAGCCCTGCAACCAGCCTACATGGCTCGGCTAGGCCTTTCCCTTGCCTTGATTGCCCGGGTGGGCCTGCCCGTAGGCACACGGGCTCGTCGGGGCATGTGTGTCCTTCTGATGGGCCCATCATAGCCCAACGATACTTTTCAGGACCTGTCTTGGTGAGTCAACACTCTTACAAGGCCCCACGGCCCGTGGTTTTCAGTCAGACGACCTCCCGAGTTTTAGCATTAGTATTTTGGGCACGGTGGACCTTTCGAAGAGATTAACGACTATCATGTCTTCCATCCGAAATTTGCAGAGAATGACAGAGACCTTAGTTGGCCTTACAATGACGGAGGAGGCGCACAATGATATAGCCCACGAGAGCAACAACGCTGGTAGTTGAAACCAATCTTTTCTTTTGACCCAGGAAGAGGCATGCAACCCACTTGGGGCAGATGGCCGACACACTTTATGCACCACCTTGAGGACAAGGTGATTTTTCGAGGACGAAGTAATGATGCATCTGGAATTTTCGTCCATCAGATGTGTTTTCATAATTTTTGAATTTATGGGGATTTTTTTGTAGTTTTCAGTTTTAGTGTTCATTTTGCAATTTCTTATTTTCACTTAATTATTTATAAGGGGCTAAGGGATTAGGAATTCTCATGCTTGAATTGGTGAAAGAAACTTCGAAAAGGTTGAGATTTCTCTTTTCATTGGAGAGCGCGACCCTCTCTCGAATAGGCGGCTTAGGAGAGAGAGTTCATCTTGAAAGAACTCATCGTTATCATTTGTATTTCTTTATTCTCAGTTGTTATTCAATGTTAATCTCGATATGTTTTGACTGCTCCATATGTTTACTGACTGTGTTACGGGCTTGTAGTTGCAGTCCTTTTTCCTGCTATAATATCCCGTAATTTTTGCATATTAATTCTAAAAACTAATTTACAACTTTCCATTAATTAGATATATCGTAATATATATATATATTTCCCATTTTCTTCCTTCCATCATTTCTCTTTCTTTCTCGAGCCCGCATCCCTCTTTCGTTCTTTTTTTCTTCTTTTTATTAAAAGCCCAAGCCCATCATCTCTTTTTAATCCCCTTCACTTCCTTTCTTTCTCTTTTTATTTTTTCTTCTTCTCTTTCCATGGCCCAAACCCACACGGCCTAACAGGCCTCCCATCTTCCTTCCTTTTCTTTTTCTTTATTTCTCTTCTTTTCTGTCCCCGGCCCAACAGCCCGAGGCGCGCTCTTTCGTCCCCTTCCTTTTCTTTTTTCCTTTCTTTCTTCCCTCAAGCCCGCGGCACACGAGGCCCACCCCACTCTCTAATCTCCCATTAGCCCGTCTCTCTCCCCTTCCACACTCAACGCACCCAGTGATCATCAGAGAAACTCTCTCCATCCCCTTCACCCCCGACCAAGTTTCGCCCCATCGGTGAAAATTTCGACGCTCGCCACCTATACGCCTCCACGTTTCTTTCTTCCGCTTAACCCCCCGAGCCCCCACTACCATCAAACATCACCGACCCATCTTTCTGTCCTCTTTGACAAGTTTCCGCTGCTCATTACTCCATCGGCGGGATTTTCGCCGATCAACGTTGTTCGCTGTAAAATCGCCGACCCACACTCCCCTCTTATGTCTCCTCTGAGGTTCTATTTAACACTTCTCCTCTCTGAAATTTCATGCGAACGATTTCATTTTTCCTCTTAAAATTTTTCGATTTTGGTTCCTAGTTGAGTTCGAGTTAAGATTTACGTTTGGGGGCTTGAACTTCTCAGTTTTCACCCCTAAACATGCAGTTGCAGCCGCTCGACGGCACGGCTCGGATTTTCCAACGATTTTTCGATGACATTCGGTGATTGGTAAATTTGCTTTAATTCTATTTTTTTTTCTAATTTTAAGTTATTGTTTTGAGAGGATTTTCCATTGTGTGCTTGTGCGATGTGGTTGATCTGAGCAATGGGTTACGCCTGGTTTTTCTGCTCAAATGTTTGAAACCCCGATGATTTTGGTGGCCTTCATCCACTCTGGGGCTCGGCAGCACCCTCGCCACCACCTCTCGCCTGCCGTTTTGCGGTTGCACCGTTGCCAGTTGCTTAGGGCTTCGGCCCTTCTTTTTGTTTTCCTTTGAGCTTTTCTCCCCTTACTGTCGATGGCTGGTTTCGGCCTTTTCCCTGTTGGGTTGGACTATGGGCTTTGCCCCGCTTTGTTGGCTGGACTGGGCATTTACCTTGTTGGGTTGGACTGTGGGCTTTGCCCTGTTTTACTAGTTGGACTGGGCTTTTACCCAGTTTACTAAACAGTGGGCTTCTACCCTGTTTTTCCTGCGCCCATGGGCTTGTCCTTGTTTTACGATTCCAGTGGGCTTATGGCTTGGCTTTGTTGGACGTGGGATTTATTTTCAGCCCCTACACATGCTAGTATTGATATAAATCTGAAACGTTGTCCTTTGATGTTATTTTGGGTGCTGAAAAAATGAAAAGCATGTGTAAATGGATTTGACCCTTAAAACGATTAAGGATGAGACATCCTCTGAGATCATCAGTTGACCCCTTAAATTATTGTGAAATTACTTTGATGCATGCAAATAATTAGATAATAATTTTGACACCAATTAGGATATGTGGTTGAGGTTATGATAAGATGTGATTTGAAGTAGTTTGATATTATTCCAACGTGTGGCATATTGATGAACAATTGGACTTGTTTGAGATTTGGTATTGTTCTTATATTGATGGATATGGAGACTTGTTGGAAATTGTTATTGTTCTATGTGTCATATTATTGGGAATAGACCAGTTGATATGATGATTTATAAAATTGTTGGAAACATGGACTTTGATGGACTTAGACTGCGTAGCTCCCTAACCATGTAGACGAATCATGAAATGACCATCTAGACTTATTGAGAGACTTTGTTCTTCATTTTTTATTTCATGATGCATGCTAGAGTAATCACCCACAATAAAGAAATTAGAAATTTAACAATTGTTACATGATTAGATGATTAATATTATGGCATGAAAACTATGAAAATAATGTGACAGATTGAGATTAAAGTATCACCTGAACAACCCTCATATTGACACTAAAACTGTGTGTTAGTATTTGGATTTACATGGTTCTTGTCACAATATACCGCTACATTTATCGGCTTATACTTCATGGTTCATATACAGCATGTCCCCAGCCTGATACAATTGATAATGATAAGATACATGATCCAATTACATGACATGATTGTAACAGATATTATATGATGATTACATGCTTTGATATTGTATATGGATATTGTACACTGATTACAAGTTCTTGATATTGTACATGTTCTTGATTAGAAACTAAGTGATATATGGGAAAAAAGCGTCACCTCTAAAATCAGGGGAGAACATCAGGGGACCACCTCTTTGACCTATGGGAGCCACCTCTAAAATCTCTTTCGCATGTTTATACTTAAGAACCATTACGGCTTCGAATATAATATTTTGACCTTACTTATTATAAATTTATTCTAACTTTAACAATTTCATGGGTTATTGCACTGTTAGGTGCTGATCAAGAATATGTGAAGACTCCAATATACGAGGATACCGGGTTTGCTGAGCAAGACATAGATTCTCGAGTGATAGGTCTTGAGTGTGTTCAATTATGTATTTTATTTGTGTATCTAGAGACATTGTATCTTTCCTATTGTATTCAAATTGTACTCTTCGTATTTTAAAAGAGAAATTTGTACGAATATGTCGATACATGTCTAATATTGGCTATGTTGTGTTCACTAATAAACAGCAGGACATGCATTACATGCAAAAACTATCGTGTTTCATATGAAGTGGGGCGTGACACATGTAGTCCCTTAAACTGGGTTGCAGTATTCCATTGCAAGTTACAAGATTATGTTTGCAGCTAAAGCTGGTACCCCTTGATTTGGTTTTGTACTGGGTTTGTGGTCTGAGTTCTGGAGCTTATATTGGGCTCCTAGTATCAATGATGATATATTTCTGAGATAAATGATCCTGAAAACAAAAATCAAATTTCATGACCCTTTAATTATTATGGGACATACTTAGGTGCATATATGATTAAAAATTGGCTTGATTTCTGTAGATCCTTATAGTCAGTGTTTGGGCTATGTTTGGATTACATATTTGGGTTTGATTGGTCCTGATCCTGTGGACATTACATTGTTTTAGTATTATACAGATATTGAGTGGATTGCATAGACCCCCACTTGACTATATGGACTATTACATGATATTGTCATTGAGCTTATTTTCAAGACTGTCTCCTCAGTATATATGATACGTGCCAAGTAAGTCTCACAATAAGATCATGAATAATCATGACAATATATGCTCATAACATGATAGTATTTAAATATTACATGATTCATGATCCTGTTATATGACACATTATCTACATACAACATTTGATAATACACTAGATACACCCCTGACACCCCTGATGACATTGATACATGACACTAAGTCTAACTCAAGAGATAAACAATAAATCACAACTTGCCACCTCTTCCCAAGAGGATTTTTCTTACAATGAAATGATTATACTTTTCCCTATAGCCTTATTTGAAGCTTGTGGATGTGTAGTGGCTACAACATAAATCTCCTATACATGCTGAAAATGAAAGCTTTAGGATATCTAGAGAGTTAGGCCAAGCAAAGATTGAAAACTTTTGGGAACTTCTGGCCAAGAGTGGGATTGAAAACTTTTTAGCTCAAAGCACTTTTTCTTTGAAAAATATTGATCAATGAATCATACTAAAACCAAAACCCAACCCCCATATATAAGGGTCTGCACAAAACAGATTCCCCAAAATACATCTCCAACGGCTAAAATCGACACACTTTCGTAAATCACTGACCTGGTCAAATTTTATCGTTGTAAGCTGACTCGGTAAAAGTAGTCGACTACTGTTCTTTAGGTAGTCAAGACTACTGGAGGCAGTAGTCAACTCTCTGAACAATTGTAATCGACTACTTTCAACTCTAGAAAGTCAGCCAAGAACCAGTGAAGTTAGTAGTCGACTCTTATTCAATGATAATTGACTCCAATGCTGAAACAAGTGATACGGGCTATAAAACTGATACGTTTATCACCTATGAGAGGAGGCGCAAGAAGACTAAGGAGTAATTGCTGGGCGTACCGAAGGTTTGGGGATAAAATTGCTTTAGGCACCATTAGTGGGTCTTAGTTGCTGTACGCACCACGCCTCATCATTATATAAGAGAGGACGTGGGCTAGGGTTAGGGTATCGAATTTGTGAGCCGTCATTTGACATTTCCTAGAGTTCTCCGAGGAGATCTAGAAGAGAGTTTAGGCTTTTCCCTTAGCAAAAGCTAGGAGAGGGGCCAACTCTCCCAAAATTGGCTATTTATCTTGTAACCCTATTCCCCAAATTCCAATAAAAATCCCCAAACCTCTTCTATAAACCCTAGTCCGCATCAATTTGGTATCAGAGCTCTGATCCAATGGCATCAACAAGATCATCCACGGCGAAATCTATGGAGGAGCGGCTAGATGCGGAAATCGTCGAAAGGAAGAAAGACACGGCGGATCTCATCGAAAGGATCGACGCCGTCAAAACCGAGGTCAGATCTGAACTCAATGGAGGACTGGAGCAAATGAAGGAGATGCTCGCCAATTTCATGGCTCAAAACATCACTGCGCCACAGATCTCGCGCTCAAAGGAAGGCGGCACCTCAGATCTGAATCATCAATCAGATCTGAGGGCAAAGGGGAAGGCGACGATGATTCCGGACCAGGAAGGCGTCATTTTAGAAGGAGTAGATCTAGATCTGGATCTCAACGACGACGACTGGCAAGAGGATCTCTCCGAAACCCTAGGAGAGAGCTCCGAGGAAGAACCGGCGACACATCGGCAGCGTCGGAGGCAGGCGGCGAACCCCCTGGGGGTTGCCGACAGCCGGCGACCCCCCAGGGGGCTCGCCGGAGGCGGGCGAGCCCCCCAAGGGGCCGCCGAGGAGCGGCGACCCCGCAGGGGGGTCGCGGGAGCAGGGCGACCCCGCCTGGGGGCCGCCGAGGGCAGGCGATCCCCAGGCGGGGCCGCCGAAGGCGGGCGACCCCCTGGCGGGGCCGCCGGAGGCGGGCGACCCCCCCAGGGGGCCGCCGAGGAGCTGCGACCCCCTGGAGGGGCCGCCGGAGGCAAGCGACCCCCCCAGGGGGCCGCGGGAGGCGGGCGACCCCCCCAGGGGGGCGCCGAGGAGCTGCGGGCCCGCCAGGGCACGCGCGGGCTCCCGACGGGCCGCGCGGAGTACGAGGACCCCCCAGGCATCGTCGGGGGGCCCACGGGACCCGTGAGAGGCGCGCGCGGGGGTGCGCAAGATCCGAAGTACTTCGATGACGATGACTGGGCTCCGGAAGATCAGGATCAGGAGTACGAGGATCCCATCCATCACTACGAGGAGGAGTATGAGGAGGAGGATGAACGGCACTGGAGGGAGGACCGGAGGTGGGAGCCGGAAGGAGACCGATTTGGGGACCACCGTCGCCTGCAGCGTGGGGATCGTGTCGACGGGAGAGATCCACGGGCGGATGATCGCATACGGAAGCTCCAGATGCCGGTGTTCGAGGGTAGTGACGCCATTGGGTGGATCTACAAGGCGGAGAGGTACTTTGAGCTGGCCAGGCTGTCTGAGGAGGAGAGGTTGAGGGCGGTTGCCCTCTGTTTGGAGGGGAGGCTCTGAACTGGTGGAGGTGGAAGGAGCAGCAGAGACCTCTGAGGACCTGGGACGGGTTCAAGGAGGCACTACTACACCGATTCCGAGGCTCTCAGGCGGGGGGAGCTTATGAGCAGCTGCATGCTTTGAGGCAGATGGGGACCGTGCGCGACTACATCAAGCAGTACGAGGAGCTCACTAGCCGCGTGCGAGGGATGCCTGCAGAATCCCTGGAAGGATTCTTTATGGACGGTTTGAAGCCCACCGTCAGGTCTGAGCTTCGTACTCTCAGACCACGTGGACTGGAGGAGCAGATGGAGCTGGCCCTGACGGTATAGGACCGGTTGGCCGACGAACACCGCGCTAGGGGGGGCGTTTGGGTGGCAGTTTTCACGCCCACAGGCGGGCCCAGGCGGACAGACAGGCGCTGCAGGAGGGGCCCCAGCGGCCGGAGGGAGACCCGGGGATGTGAGACCAGGTGGGCCTTACAAGAGGATGACGGACGCGGAGATGCGAGACCGGAGGGCAAAGGGGTTATGCTTCAAGTGCGACGAGAAGTTTACCCCTGGGCATAGGTGTCGCAACCAGGCCCTGCAGGTGTACGAGGTATATGCGGAGGACTTGGAGGAGGAGCAGGCCGAGGAGGAGGCGGCAGGGGCCGAGGAGGAGGGCACGCCTCTACTACTGGAGGCGGCCGAGGTCTCGCTTAGCTCCATCGCGGGGTTTACACGGGTGCACACTATGAAGCTGGCTGGTAGAGTCCGAGACATGGACGTGGTGATCTTGATAGATAGTGGGGCAACCCACAATTTCGTATCCCCTAGGGTGATTGAGAGTCAGGGGTTACCAATCACGGAGACAGAGGGCTTTGGGGTCATGCTCGGGACCGGGGTGGTCGAGCAGAGTAGAGGTATCTGCCGGGACTTGATGGTGTCCATACAGGGGGTGGTGATCACGGGAGACTTCCTGCCCTTGACCTTGGGCAACGTCGACTTGATTTTGGGGATGCAATGGTTGCAGTCGCTGGGAGAGACGAAGTTCAATTGGAGGCTACTACGGATGGAGTTCCAGGTAGACGGCCGGAAGGTAGTGCTGTTGGGCGACCCGAGTTTGTGTTGTTCATCAGTGTCCTACAAGACCATGGCGAAGACACTCCAGGCTTAGGGAGGGGGGTTCTTGATTGAGCTCCAGGGGTTGGCGTCGGACGAGGCCACCGGGGCGACAGTGGTACCGCCGGAGGTAGAGCAGCTACTGCAGGGGTTTGAGGGGGTGTTTCAGCCACCTAGCGGTCTTCCGCCACCGAGAGACCATGAGCACGCGATTGTGCTAAAGGAGGGGGTGTCACCTATCAGTGTGCGTCCGTACCGATACCCCCAGGTACAGAAGGATGTGATTGAGAAGTTGGTGCAGGAGATGTTACAGGCAGGAGTCATCCGCCCTAGTGCTAGTCCTTTCTCTAGCCCAGTGCTTCTGGTTAAGAAAAAGGACGGCAGTTGGAGATTTTGTGTTGATTACCGGGCTCTCAACAAGGAGACTGTCCCCGACAAGTTTCCCATTCCGGTGATCGACGAACTATTGGACGAGCTGCACGGAGCGGTGGTGTTCTCGAAGATCGACCTGAAGTCGGGGTACCACCAGATTCGCATGAGGCAGGAAGATGTGCAGAAGACCGCCTTCAGAACTCATGAAGGCCACTACGAGTTCCTCGTCATGCCCTTTGGGCTGACGAACGCCCCCGCGACCTTCCAGTCCCTGATGAACAAGGTCTTCCGACCTTATTTACGGAGGTTCGTTCTGGTCTTTTTTGATGATATCCTGGTCTACAGTGCATCACTACAGGATCATTTGGGCCATCTGGAGATAGTGCTGCGAGAGTTGGAGGACCATCGGCTACAGGCTAACCGGAAGAAGTGTCTGTTCGGACAGGCGCAGGTGGAGTACCTGGGGCACATTGTGTCGGCGAAGGGTGTAGCAGCCGATCGCTCGAAGATCTCAGCCATGTTGGATTGGCCACAGCCTAGGACACTACGGGCCCTGAGGGGGTTTCTGGGGCTTACAGGATATTACAGGCGATTCGTGAAGGGGTACGGCACATTGGCGTGGCCCCTAACGGAGCAGCTGAAGAAGGATAATTTTTGCTGGGGAGAGGAGGCGACGAGGGCATTCCAGGCCCTCAAGGAGGCGATGACGACGGTGCCGGTGCTGGCACTCCCAGATTTTGAGAAGAAATTCATCGTGGAGTCAGACGCATCGGGGTTCGGCTTGGGGGTCGTACTGATGCAGGAGCAGAGGCCGGTCGCTTACTTCAGTCAGGTCTTATCCACCAGGGCCAGGCTGAAGTCAGTCTACGAGCGGGAATTGATGGCAATTGTGCTGTCAGTTCAGAAGTGGAGACCCTACCTACTCGGGAGGGAGTTTGTGGTACGGACAGACCAGCGGAGTCTAAAGTACCTCTTGGAGCAGCGCATGGTGGCGGAGGAGCACCAGAGATGGTTGTCCAAGTTGAGCGGGTACAAGTTCGAGATCCATTACAAACCCGGCTCGGACAACAAGGCGGCAGATGCGCTCTCCCGACGGGATGAGTGGGTACAAGTGGTGGCTCTGTCTATTCCGCTGATGTTGAGGAGCGACACCCTGCTAGCGGAGATTGAGGCAGATGAAGAGCTGCGGCGGATCAGGGAGGCGATTGTTGGAGGGTCTACAGACTTTCCGGGGTACACATTGGAGGGGGGACTACTCCTGTATCGGAGACGGCTAGTGATTCCCCGGGCTTCGGGTCACCTTCCTGCGCTCTTCCACGAGTTCCACAGTAGCGCAGTGGGTGGACACTCAGGAGGATACCAGACGTATCAGAGGATGGCACGGGAGCTTTACTGGGCAGGCATGAGGAAGGACATTGCGAGGCTGGTCTCGGAGTGCGATATATGTCAGCGCCACAAGTATCAGGCGACGTCTCCAGCCGGACTTCTACAGCCCTTGGAGTTACCAGAGAGGATATGGGAGGACATCTCGATGGACTTCGTGGAGGGACTGCCACGATCAGAGGGCTATACTACTATATTTCTTGTGGTTGACCGCCTCAGCAAATACGGTCATTTCATCCCACTCCGCCACCCATTTACCGCAGCATCAGTGGAAGTTGCTTTTCTGAAGGAGGTGGTCAGACTGCATGGGTACCCCCGCTCTATTGTGTCCGACAGAGATAAAGTCTTTTTGAGTACTTTTTGGAAGGAGATGTTCCGTCTGCAGGGTACAGCACTACGACGGAGCACGGCATACCACCCCCAGACGGACGGCCAGACGGAGGTCCTCAACCGCAGTGTGGAGACATACCTGCGGTGTTTTGCGTCAGAGACTCCTAGGAATGGGCCGGGTGGCTGATGTGGGCTGAGTATGGGTACAACACCTCGTACCACTCAGCGGCGAGGATGACACCGTTTCAGATTGTGTATGGCAGGGATCCGCCCCATTTAGTGCATTACAGTAGGGGATCTACCCCAGTGTCAGGATTGGAGCAGCAGTTAGAGGATCGTGATCGAGTTCTGGAAGAATTGAAGCGCCACCTACTGCGCGCGCAGCAGATCATGAAGAAGAAGGCCGATGCACATCGCAGAGAGGTGGAGTTCGCTGTAGGGGAGCGTGTCTATCTGAAGCTTCGGCCATACAGACAGCGCTCTATGGCTCATCGGCGCAACGAGAAGCTGGCGGCAAGGTACTATGGGCCATATGAGATTGAGGCCAGGATCGGCAAGGTGGCGTATCGACTGAAGCTACCTCCTACTACCCGCATCCATCCGGTTTTTCACGTCTCACAGTTGCGCCGCGCTATTGGAGATCATGAGGCGTCGTCCACTTTACCCCCGACTCTCACGGTTGACATGGAGGTACTTCTGGCACCCGAGGAGGTCACAGGCATTCGTACAGGAGCGTCGGGAGCACGGGAAGTTCTTATTCGTTGGTCGGGATTACCAGAGTTCGAGGCCACATGGGAGTTATATGATCACATCCTGCAGCAGTACCCAGATTTCCACCTTGAGGACAAGGTGAAACTCCTGGGGGGGAGTAGTGATACGTTTATCACCTATGAGAGGAGGCGCAAGAAGACTAAGGAGTAATTGCTGGGCGTACCGAAGGTTTGGGGATAAAATTGCTTTAGGCACCATTAGTGGGTCTTAGTTGCTGTACGCACCACACCTCATCATTATATAAGAGAGAACGTGGGCTAGGGTTAGAGTATCGAATTTGTGAGCCGTCATTTGACATTTCCTAGAGTTCTCCGAGGAGATCTAGAAGAGAGTTTAGGCTTTTCCCTTAGCAAAAGCTAGGAGAGGGGCCAACTCTCCAAAAATTGGCTATTTATCTTGTAACCATATTCCCCAAATTCCAATAAAAATCCCCAAATCTCTTCTATAAACCCTAGTCCGCATCAAAAACATAGGAAATGATTTTAAAACATTTTTGAAGTGTTCATCCGTGTATGTGTGTGAGCTATTAATAAGGCTTAACAAGCTAAAACAAGAAAAAGAAATTTACATCAGATAAATATTACAATAAAGACCGTTGATACAATCTTGGACACTCCAAATTCCTTGTCTTGCTCCAATATGGTTCATGGACGTGTTGAGCTCATCACTAGTTCATTATGTGGTTCTTTGATTTTCCTTAAGCTATTATTCATGAACTCATACCTATTAGATGATATGCTCATCATCAAAACTATACTTAGTGAGCCTCAATATCTCAGCATTCTCTCCCTTATTAATGATGACAAACATGCATGTACAATAATGAAAAAATATACGTACTCAACCTGCAATATATCATGTTAATGAAATAATAATAATATGAGGCTCTAGATACCAAGTGTTGCAATTAGATATAATTATGCATGGCCATCTAATATCTCTTTCCCTTTTGTTATCATTAAAAAGTATATGCAATTAATTGTTCTCTCTCCCTTTTGAAAAACAAATAATCTTTTGAAAATGTTCACTCCCAAATGCAAATATCTCTCCCCCTAAATATATGCATGATATCAAGTGCTTATAAATAAGAATACCATGTATTGAAATAAGAATGTGAAAATTTATCACGTATACGAATACCATAAATACTTAGCTCCCCCACAAATTTGCTCCTCACTTTTGATTTTTTCCCCTGAAATTGTGCATCTTCTTAGCAATCTTGGGACTTGCTTCTAATCCCATTACGAATGAGTACCCAAAAAATCAGTATGTCTTGTAACTATTTTCTTTAAAGTCCATAGGATTAGTCATCAAGCAAAAATATCAACTAATGGGAAACCAACCCCATTTGGATTTTGACTTTCCATTACAATAAAATTTATAATCCTTACTAAAATGAACATTATTCATGAAGCTAAAACGTATTTATAATTCATTTGGATAGTCCATCTCTTGTGTATACAAACTTTAACGAATCCATTTTTAGTTTTATGAACCCTAAATGGATGATGAATAGCCCTAGCATTTTGATAGGGCTTGTCATACCCTAAGCCAAATTTGCTACCCAAGTATATTTATGAGCTACGTAAATCATCTAGTTTTTCCTTATCTTTATTAAACCTAGCCACATTTCTACACAAATCTTCATGCTTGACCTTAATGATGGTAATGGTGTTTTCTAGGTTACTGAAACATTAAGGTCTTTATACTCTACACTAAACCTCCTATTCTTTTCTTCTAGCTCATTATTCTTACTAGTCAATTTTATATTCTCTTCCTTGATCTTTTCTAATACAAGATTAGAAGAATTAGTATTGCAGGTTTTATGCTTTTTCTTGAAAGTCAAAAGTTCTCTTAGTTTGCTCTCATACTCAGCATACAACTTGTGATACCCTTCCTCCAAATCACACTAATCATCACTACTATCACTGTCACTAGAGTGTGAGTATAAGTTTATCTTGTCGTCTTCCCTAGCCATGAAGCACATGTAAGTTTTCTAATTTTTTTTCTTATTCTTCTGATGAAGAGGATGATTCATCGGAGCTTCCTTCCTTATCACTCCTATCCCAAGCCGCATTTGGCTTCTTGAACTTTTTTATGCTCTTTCACTTCTTTCTTTCTTTGAGCTTAGCTATTGGGCAATCTCTCTTCAAGTGCACTGGCTTGTTGCATTCAAAATAAATAGGATCATAGATAATCTATGTTTTCTGTTTCGAAGTTTACCTGACTTGAAAAGTTTTCTAAAACCCATGGAAATGAGAACTAGTTGCACCTCAACATCTTCGGACTCATGTCTCTGATGTGGCTTTAAAGACAATGGATTTCTTCTTGCCTTGCTCTTTATCTTTTCTTTGTTGTAGTCGGTGCTCATATACCATGAGGTTGCTAATCAAGTCTTCCAAAGTGTACTTGTAAAGGTCGTTTCCTTTCTCAATGGACGTGACCTTCCCTTCTCATTCGAGTGTGAAAGATTGAAGAAGCTTGGTCACAAGGTTGCTTTGTGAGTACTTTTTGCCAAGACTCGCAAGAGTGTTGATGATCTCCATGAAGCGAGCAAACGTGTCCTTTAATTGATTCTCCCGGCTTCATCTCAAAATCTTCGTACCTACTAACAAAAAGAGCGATTTTTGAAGTTTTAACTTTAGAATTGTCTTCTTATGTTACCTTGAGAATTTTCCAAATTTAATGGACGGTGGTCGCACGAGCCACTCGGTTGCATTCCATGTTGATGGTACAAAGGAGTGTTCATCGCCTTGAAATTCAACACTTCTTTCTCTTTCTCGGCATTAGTCCATTCATTCACTGGCATTTGATATTGTTTATATACCATGGCCCACAAGTCAAAAGAAATGGAATTGTAATGGATTCGGATGTGGTTCTTTCAAATCTCATAACTTGATCCGCTAAGCACAGGTGGACGATTGGTAAATTGGCCTTCGAGATAGATGTCATTGTTGTTTGTTGATGTCATTCCTTAACTTGGCATTGATACCAAGTGTTGGGATCCTGTGGATGCAGATAGACACTAGATGAGGGTGATTAGTGTATAAAAATTCTTCTAAATAATCTACATAACTTTACAATTGAAGTTACTCAATTTAAAATTAATCAACAACATTTACCTCAAGTAATAGTATGCAACGAAAATGAACACAAGACAATCACCACACAGAAATAAGGACAAACGCAAACAAAAGATGTACATTTGTACGGATACCACGTATCCTACTCCAACCACCTAAGTTCACTCGGTTGTATCCACTATTATACAAATAGTTACAACACATCTTTCCAAGCGGAATTTACAACTTACAATCTCTTATCAAGAGATAAACAATTAATCACAACTTACCACCTCTTCCCAAGAGGATTTTCTTACCATGAAATGATTACACTTTTACCTATAGCCTTATTTGAAGCTTATGGATGTGCAGTGTCTACAGTATAGATCTTCAATAGATGCTGAAAAAGAAAGCTTTTGGGAGATCTTCAGATTTAGGTCAAGAAAAGATTGATGACTTTCGGGAACTTTTGGCAAAGAGCGGATTGAAAACTTTTTAGCTCAAAACACTTTTTCTTTGAAAAATATTGATCAATGAATCATACTAAAACCAAAAATCAAACCTCATATATAAGGGTGAATTCTGCACAAGACAGATTCCTCCAAAATACCCCTCTAACAGCTAAAATCGATACACTTCCATAAATCACGAAGGTGGTCAAATTTTATCGTTGTAAGCTGACTCAACAAAAATAGTCGACTATTGTTCTTCATGTAGTTGACTACTAAAGGTGGTAGTCAACTCACTGAACATTTGTAATCGACTGCTTTCAACTTCAGAAAGTCAGCCAAGAGCTAGTGAAGATGGTAGTCGACTTCTATTCTAATGATAATAGACTCTTATGCTGATACATGGGATACATGCTCTAAAACATAGAAAATGATTTTGAAAATATTTTTAAAACATTTCTAAAGTGTTCATATGTATGAGCTTTTAACAAGACTTTAACAAGCTAAAATAAGGAAAAGAAAATTACATCAAATAAATAAATATTACAATGAAGATCGTTGATGCAATCTTGAACCCTCCAAACTCTTTGTGTTGCTCCAATATGGTTCCTGGCCTTGTTGAGCTCATCACTAGTCCATTGAGTGCTTTTTTTGATTTGCCTTAAGCTCTTATTCCTACACTAATATATGTTAGATAATAGGTTTGCTCATCATCAAAAATATACGAGGTGAAACTCAATATCTCAACAAAAATAACTAGAATACTCAATGGACTCCAACTATATCTCTATTTAAAATCTAAAATAAAAGGACTTTATCTGAAATTCAAATTGGATCTCTATCATTCTCCCGAAGTTAAGAAATTCACCACCTGGTAAATTGCAAAAAGGATAGCATAACCAAGTAGAAAGCAGTAGTCCATTATAATTGGAGAAGATATGTCTATGAACTTTGAAATATAGCAGGATGTATATTTACATACGAATATCTTCTTAAAAGCTTCCCCAGATCACAAGATGACAAAAAACATGAAAACAAATAGAATCTGCTAGTTGGTAGGATGTGGAGGATCTAAGATGACAAATTCAATGTTCACAATTTCCTCAAACGGTGACTTTAAGCTAAGTGCTCGTATATAATCAACGTGTGGCTTGGATTTTACCTTTGGCTATATGTTCATCTCCGTTTCAGGCTTAAACTCAATTTCTGATGCGGATATAATCTCATGCTCCAACTTGGTCTTATACTCGTTATCTGGCTCTGGCTCTGGCTCTTTATTCAACCTTCAAAGGCTTCCTCATTCTCGGCTCATTGAGTTCAACTCATTCTGTTGAGCAACTCGAATCTTAAGTTGTAAAGGTTTCAACACAATATTCTTCCCATTAAATATGAATGTGTAGGCATTTTACCTTTTAGAACGCATCGCATCTAGATCATACAACCATGGTCTTCCTAATGAAATATGTGATGCATACATAAATATAACATCATACCAAATGTAATCATGATAGGTTGCAAGCTGGAGCCTAGAGAGGCACTAAACACTGCAGTCTTATCAATTTAAGCAATGTTATATGATTGTGGGTGAGGCTCAGCTACAGGCCATTTCTTTGTCATTTCTTTTTAAGACTGATTTGACGATAACATTAACACAACTACCTTCATCAATTAATAATTTATTGAACTTATCATATACATTGATGTATTGATGATGTATGTATGAAAAATTATGGTCCTTCGTCAATTTTCATCATCTTAAAGTGTTGTATCAGAGATCTAATGATATTGAAATACGCATTAAATTTATATAAATCTTCATCAGAATCAGTAGTATCTGTAGATGCATAAACTTCTTCAATAGTTCCTTCAGATTGTACCATATGAAAGATGAATAGATCCGAGTGTGATGACGACGATGACGAATGTGGACGATGGCGGAGCTAGGGTTTGTGATGGCGCTGATGGTAAAAAGTTTTTTTCTTCTTCTCTTTTTTGGAAAAATTCTTTTTATTCTCCTTTTTATTCTTTTTTCTTGAATTGTTTTATATCCCTCTTTTTTATTTGTTTTCGATCTCTCGTTTTTTTCGTTAATCTCTGTTTTTTATCTTTTTTATTGTTTTCTCTCTTTTTTAATCCCTCTTTTTATCACTCTTTTCAAATCCAAATCTAATTGGAAGATAGAAGAAACAGGAAAAGAAAAAGAAAAAAGAAATGTCTTTTTTGACGACGATGGAAAAAATGAAGAAAAATTAGGATTCTTTAAATCTAAATTGCTAAAGATTAGAAGTTGAATAAAAAGAAAGGATGAAGAAAAGAAAAAGGATTTTTATCTTTGATGTAAAACATATCTAAATGTAAAAAATGAAAAAAGAGTTTTAATGAGAAAATGAAAAAGAAGAAGAAGACTAATCAGTATTTGGCTTTGGCTCTGATATCAAGTTTGACGCAAAACAAAAGCGGGAAGGGGTGTGATGGATATTTGGGAAAGAAGAAAATTAGAGATTTGATAACTTTCGGACATTGCACCCCAGAGATCAAAAGATCATTGACTCACACGCCTTGCACGCAGAGATTTTTCAAACCTCTCGTTCGGGCAATCAAGCACACTCTTGTACACAAATGCAAAAGATTTAATTTTTTTTTGAAGAAACTAAAAGACTATACCATCTATTCTTTATTCATTGATCTAATAAATAAATAAGTTTGTGGCATGTATATCGGATTACAACTGGACTTTCAAAAATCTCATCTAATATGAGATAAAAACTTTAAAATAACTAATAGACCTAAAATAAATAAAAGACTCAAAATAACTCAAACTCTACTCTAAATAAAATAACTAAAAAACTCAAAATAACTATAATACTTAATAAACACAAGCTCTATCTCTATTTAAAATCTAAAATAAAAGGATTCTATCTGAAATTCAAATCGGATTTCTATGTCACCCCCACTAAGGCCTAGCAACGGAGTAAAGTGCTGGGGTGGAATTATAAGGGTCGCAGGAAGTCCAGGTTGTTAAGATAATGTGCTATAAAAATAGCCACATATCGGAAACATAAGAGAAGTGAAGGGCCTACATTAAAATTATGGCCTCTACCAGCTTAGGTTTTTGGGTTATAATGTTTTAGCCTATAAAATGCCTTGACCAGTTTGACTCCCCTGCAGAACCCCTCTTGATCCCGTTCTATTTTATTCTAATATGGTATCAAATCCATCAGTCTACTTCCCTCTTCTGGTCCATGATTCTCGGATCCTCTTTGATCATGATAGTCCGCATTAACCAGCATCGGCCTCCGCTATATGATTCCCACACGGGATTATTGTTAGCCTCAAATATGAGATCTCCAAGTGGATCAAGTTCTTTACAAACTCAAGGTTTCATCTTTAAGTTTAAGGAGGTTGTTAATATAATGTCCTTAAAAATAATCCCTTAACAGAAACATAAAAAAATTGAGATGACATCTAATGAAATTTGGGCCTCCACCTACCAACTTAAGATGTTGAGTTTGAGGGTCGCATCCATATTATGCATTCATCATAGTAACTCCCCTGAGACCGTTAATCATGCTCTATTATGTTCTAATATATTAAAGTTCATATCACTGCACCAAATCACTGAAGCCATGAAAAGGGTTGAGAGTTGTATTTTTATATTCTAACACATTAATGCATGTTGAGCATATTTTATATGGACCAAAACCTGAGCATTTGCATAGCAATAATTTTTCTAATCAGCTTTTTAATTTTTACCCAATGGAATTTGAACATGGGTATCTGTAATATCATATTAAAGTCATTGCTACTACACCCAAGCTCCAAAGGTACGATAAATGTTAAGTGTTATATTTTTACATTCTAACACAGGCAATGGCCTTCGTTCCATATAAAAAATAAGAACAAGAATAATAAGCAAATTAAAATAATCATGTGTACGATCCAAAATCTTACTGAAGTTGCCAGGACACTGCTTACTCAACAACAAACAGGAATACAAATAAGCACTTATAATTACATCCAGGTACAACAATAATATCCAAAAAGGAGTATGTTATGAGGCATACCTTGACTACAGCATTAAGAAAGGTTACATCTTGAAGATTGTCCATGTCATTGACCTAATACATAATTTATTTCTTAGAATTTAGTCGATGACAAATAGGATGTAAGAACAAACAATAGATGAAATCATCATGGAATAATAATATGCAAAATTTTGAAATATTGTTGAATGTAGAAACATGAATAAACACTATCAATCAAGCATCACTATCAAAATAGTTAGTCAATGGATGTCAATATTTTCACCAATAGAGAAGATGCAAGAAACCAGAATTGTAAAATAATGCTACTTTAGCCATATAATAGTTCTTGCGGGCAAATCAAAAATTTAATCAGTTTTTAAAATTTTTTTAATTATTGTGATCATTTATCTTTCCATGTCCTCTTTGTTCTTCTCTTCGACCTCTTAGCATGGTTCTCCATTTTAAAATTCCAGACAGTAAGAAAGGTTGAATTAATCCCTTCCTCGTCGCTTCAAACCAGATACCATATAGACCTATTTCGCAATTTTGTAACCCTAGGTTATATAAGTTTTGTTATCGGATCCTATCCAGCATCCAATATTATGCCTGTCAACTCCTCTAGCTTACCACAATAGCTCTCTACATTGCTGATAGATGAACTTCGAAAAATGTTAGAGCCCTTCATATAGAATACTTAAAAAAATTATATCCTAACTCGCATACCATTGCAGATAGAATCAAGCCTCTATTAAGCATAGCCGGAATTGAGCACATCATGCATTTAGAACCACACCAGCTTCTTCTTCAGATCAACCACTAATCACGCCTGATACACCACACAGCTGTCGGCGCTATCAACACAGCCCCAGCCTTTGTCACGGTTAATGACAACAACTGCAATCACTGTATGTAAAAGCCCATCTCCTGATGTGTAAATAGCAAATTATATATTGCCAGAGTTTCTCTTCATAATAACTTTTGCTTGGCATTTAACCAGTCATTGCTTATACCATCCTCTGTAGGCTGAGCTCAGTGGTAGAAGTATGGTTGTTGCCCAACATTTCTTCACCCTTGCCCTTGACACTCTTGCTGCAATTGACTGAGATGCATGGAGTGTACTTATGCATCACGTTCGATCAAGAAAAGAAGAATATGGAGGAGTTCATTAAGTTCTTTTAGATTATATTTACATTTATTTGTGGACTTCTAATTTTCAGCTTTACAGTTCTTGCTTGCAAAATCTCAGTTTTAGATTAGGACTAGAGAGTTCAATGATGAAATAACATCTTTTAGAAACTCTAGCCTAATAGACAGGTCAACATTTCAATGGTAGGCAAGAAAATACAACCACCTTTGGTCCTTCATTGATCCTAGAAAGGTTTAATCCTAAAAATTGGAAATGATATAAGATTATACAATACATCATCTAACACAAAAAATAGCAAAAGGCAATATGATCTGAAGATCAGCTGCAAACCTCCTGGCTACTGACCTAAATGATTGTGTTGTTGAACTAGAGATGATTTCTTGACAGAATATAGTGAAAAGTGAGATGAGATTGCCCCAAGTCCTGATAAGTTGGACGAAAGCAGCAAGGGTAGTAACATTCTACATGAGATGTTTATACAAACGTTCATAAGCAATTCCTTATTTTCAACCTTGAGGCAAGCCAAATTGTGATGGAAGGGGAAGTGCAATAGATGCATGCATGACGCTTGCAGGAGTAAAGTGATGCCAGATATAAAGGACACTAGCCGGAGAGCAGCCTTGGCTATAGAATGGACATTCTCTAGAAGCAAATAAGGAAGAGGAGATAGCTAACGAATAGTATATGTTGCTGTGAAGAGTATGGATGAAAACAGCTAAGGCAGTTAAAATAAGACTAGTTGAAACTATCCCATTGATTCTTCTTGGGACCACCAGGGATCGATCCCTGGTGGATGTGGAATGCACACGCGCCTTTAACCAGCTTTCCGATGTATCAAAAAAAATCTATCCCATTGAGTCCCCATCGCAAAAACTTACCAATCATTTTGGTTTAGTTCTTCTCCAAAAAACTATGTAATTAAAAGTTTGTCTGATGAATAAGAAAGAATCATGCCACTGTGTCAACTTGTTTTGAGAAATGCAACTGCATCAGACCCTGAAGTAAAAGGTTACCCCTAAATTACATCTCTAGATTCTCCACCAGAAGAAAAGTTTACAATGCATGTTAAACTTCAAATGGGATATCCCAGTTCAAAAAAGTTCTCAGCAAGCAATATAAAAGCCCATACAATGGCGTGTGCAACCTTTGAGTGCTAGGTTGAATGGAAAAGTCACTGTGTTGCAGCAAATTTAAGTCATTGAACAAAAACAAATCAAATCCATGGATACCCAATTCAAAAAGAAGCCCATAATTATCAATTCAAGCGAAGGGCATCGGGCTATTGGCCAAACCTGCTGCTCGTTAAGATCATAGACTAGGCCCTTCTCTTTTTTCTGCATTCCGAACGATTTCATCGCGCTCGAGCTTGATGAAGGCTCTTCCCTCCCTCTCCCAGGATACCTCCTCTGGGAAACAGATTCAATCTAAAAGCCCAACACAAAAATGGACGAAATGGGTCAAAATAAATATCGCAGAAAACTGGAAAAAGATGGCTACGTTAGTAGATGTGCCTCATCGCCATTGGGTTCATGAGAAAAGCGGTGCTTTTGGAGAGATTGCCGCTTGGGGCGGTGGGGGTTGCGAGAGGAGCAGGAGAAGGCGGCCGTTCTGCGAGAATTGGGGAAGATGAGAGAAGTGGAGCAAGAAGGAGAGGCGATGACCGCGCTAATAGCTGCCATTGTTTTTAGGGTTTAAGAGAGAGAGCGGAGAAAGGTTTTAGAGAGAAGCAGATTGTGAGGTTTTTGCCGATTCCTCCTCAAATTGCATTTTACTCCGGCGCCTCCTCCTCGCCTTATCCTCAACCGGCAGAAAGAAGTATTTATAACGGGGTTAGCGTTTAATAATATTGAGAGGGACGATTTTTTGAAAAAAATTAGCAAATTCGGCTAAATTCAAAACTAATGAGGAAAATCAACCAAGAATTTGCCACGTCAACGCCGAGCGGGTGACTGTGTACTGACAAGGATTTTTTATGTTTTGACCGCGGTTGTAATAATACTAGAAATAACCCATGCATACAGCAGGCATACAGTGCACGACGCCAAAAACATATTACGGAAAGGATGCGGTGCATGTGCGCAACTGAAAAGGAGTGAGAACTGTGGCTGTGTGTCTGTATTGTTGGGTGTAAAAGGTCCCCAAAACAAAGCTCAAAACCCCACGCCAATGCGACCCATCGAGTTTGAACTTGGGTGTGTTTTTGTGTGCGTTTTTGGGTTTTTTTTGGGTGAATGTGTGTGTTTTTGGGTGTGTTTTTAGGTGTCTTTTGGTGTTTTTTGGTTGTGTGTGGATGTGGTTGAGGGGTTGTCCCGTGTGGCGATGTGACATTACCACATGAGACAAAAATTCAAAACAAATCCCTGAATTGCAATATAGATTAAGAGGTACTATTTTTTGAAGAAAAAAAGCCAAAAATAAAAAAATAATCGGATTCGACTAAATTCAAAACTAATTAGAAAAATCGACCCAAGTATTCGCCTCGTCAGCACCCAGCTGGTGATTATGCGCTGACTGATATTTTTTATGTTTTGGCAGCGGTTGCCAACTGCGGCCAAAATCTATGCCCTAAATAGTAGCCTGGCAGGGAAACAGCCTCGATTCTAAATCATTCGATCGCTACTCTGTTGCCCCCAAGAATCCATAGATTGAGAGCGTCCCAATCCTAATGTCCGTCGCTTCACGAGAGAATAGAGATCGGCACCAATCCACATCTTTATTCTGACCGTAACTTTTCCAATTCGATGTGATTACATATGATTCCTTGATAGTTATTGATATTCGAATTTTTATCTTAAAATTATAATTTTAGTTGGGGTAAATTTTCGAATTTTTATCCCAATTTAGATTATAATTTTTGTTAGTGTAAATTGTCTTAGATTATATTCAAATGGTTATCCCAATTTAGATTATCTTATATTATATTCCATTGTTATAGTAAATTTTGCCTAATCACATCAACCACATCAAATTTGATATTATATGGCTTGAGCAATACGTATAAACGGTATGTAAAAAAGAAACATCGTGGTTATCTTGACATTGGAGCTCATTTGTAAATTGTAAATGTGTTAATAATTTGGAGTTCACTTGGTGGATGAATTTCAAGATTTTAAGCCAATCCTATAATTAGTGTTATAGAAATATTGGATATATCAATTTGGGATGCTTAGTTAAAGATTATGATTGTAAAGTTATATATCAATTATAAGTTTCAAAGTACATGCATAGCATTGTTCAAGTTTGTTTGCAAATTATAGGATTGCATCTCATGGAGGAGGCGGGTCTCGTATCTGATGTGGTCGGTTGGTGTTAGGAGATGGAGATGTCATTGAAGAGAGCTTGTCTAAGTAGATAGAGGGTCAACCTAATGAATTTGATTGCTGCTCGAGATGAAGAGCTTGGCCCACTTGCTTGGATGATTAGAAGATACGGATGAGAGCATTGCTTGCTTCTTGAGTGAGTTGAGGAAAGGAAGGGGCCAACTTATTTGATTGCTTGATGAAGATTAGGGATGGGCAACTAGGATAACTTGTTAGGGTTTTATTTTCATCTCTCATAATCTTGCGGCTAAGTGCATGGGGGTATATGCAGAAGTTGAACCCAAGTCCTAGTAGCACTTGAACGCTGTGTTTGATGTGCACATGAATACTAGTAATACTCAAACGTTGTATTGCACAGTAACTCTAGTAGCCAACTAGACTTTTTGGTGCACAAGAACTCTTTGAGTCAACATGCACTAGAACTCTAGTAGTAGACCCATATCTAATAGTTCATGTGCTTGAATCCTTCTTGAGTTCTTCCTCAACTGTGCTTTGGCTTTCTAGAAAAGTTTGGCCAATGCAAAATTACCAGATTGCCATTTGGCCAATGTAGTCTTGTTTTGATCTAAAAGTCACTCAACAAACAGATTAGTAGCATGTGATTTGTTTGTCATCATCGAAATTAATAGTATGACCTAGTTAGTAGGCTAACCAAGCCAACAATCTCCCCCTTTTGATGATGGTAAACAAGTATAGAAAATTGAGATAAAAACATAGAGTTATGTCAAAACATACACATGATCATGAATATAGTACAATGACCCCCTATCCATGTGCTCTCATGAATTATGTTACGAGCTCCGCCTAAGTCCATGCATATATCCATTTTGCTATCTCTGCCCTTTTGTCATCATGCAAAAAATATAGGCATGCATCTCTCAATATTCAATTTTTTATTTCCATCCCTCTTTTGATATCAATCGAAAAGGACAATCATGAACAATAGAATATCACCAACTTCATTGAAATTGTTAAGCAAAAGACATGAAACAAAATTAGCATATCGAAGATGTAACACCAATTATGACCTACCTTCATGCCATTAATCCAGTAATCATGGGCAGCCATCATGGCCACTAGTCCAGCAATCATGGCTTACCCTCATGGCCATTAGTCCAGCAATTATAGCCTACATTCATGGCATCCATTTCTCCATCAATGATGACAATTAATCCAGCCAATACTTCCTCATTAGTGCCCCCACATCAATTACGACAATAAAGATTCATTATTGGCCTAGACACCACGAGGCAACGCCTTATCTATAAGAACTACTGGAAGTGACTGGAGAAGGGGGGAGATCTCTAAGATCCAACACCGAGGTAGGCTAACACTCAATACCTATTATACCAAATCGCATATTTTCCTCCTCCATAGCTCGGTCAGAAGACTAGCGGATGACCTCCCAACAGGTCGATCCTTGATCGACCCGGAATTAACTCCGAAACGATGTCGTTTTACCGCAAGCGAATGTTATAGTGGCAAGCGGGTATCGAACACAGGGAAGCGGTGCTATACTACCTATCTACTCATATGTGGGTTAGACTGCGAGTTTATTGGTGGATGTGGATTATGGAGTGTCGTGATGGTGATGGATGCAAAAGTTGTGTCACTCAACGTCGCAAACAAGGAACTCCACAAAGAATGGAATAAAAGAATAGGGCTTTAGGAATCACCACTAGGATCGTCGGATGTCGATGCTTGGTTAAGACTCTTACGTTGCATTGTCATTATTAGGTATTGTCGCATCTAAGATGTAAAACAATGGTCAGATAACATTAGCACCATTTGTCTAACGTATCACATTAACCCCGCTCTCGCGACGGACGCATACGATATGTGCATTAAGAATCGACAATATTCATGTCACTCTCGTAGACAGAATGATCTAAACTCATGCCACTCTCGTGGGTTAGAGTTTCAATGTATTTTGGTGGCTCTCATTGACGTAATGACGGTAGCCGTCAATTAGTAATATAGTTCGTCAGTGGATCCCATCAAGACACGAGCTGGGCATGGTCAGAGTCCCAATTGAATCCACTAACTCCCTATTTAATCCTATAGGATACTGCTTAAGCCAAACGATTCGACCGACCGTGGGCACGATCTCAGTACGAGTTCTCCTACAAACTTTGCAAGATCAACCAAAATACTTCTCTTTTATACAAACGCAACCTAAAAATCCTAACTTTGCATCTCAATCCTAAAATCCATGTGCTAATCCATTAGCCCTAGAAAAGACTACTCAAGCATAGCAAACATTATGAAAACAATAGAGATCATTGCTAGCATCATAGAAAAACAATAAGAAGAACTAAAATAGAATTAAAGAGATAGAATACTTAGCTTGAAACAAGAGGAGGGGCCTATGGCATGACCTAACTCCTAAAAGAGTCTCCAAGAGCTCCAAAGAAAATAAGATCTAAACTCTTAAAAAACTCCCCTCTAATGACGGCTACAATCCCTATATATAGTCCCCTCAAAACCCTAGCAAATAACCTAAGAAACCCTCTGAAATTAGTTCACAAAATCAACTCTGGCCGCAACTTAAGTTCTGGGCTGCAGCGTGCTCGGTCGAGTAGCCCCTACTCGGTCGAGCTACAGTAGATCAGAACTTCCTTCAAAAAGCTGTTCTGTTTGATAACGACTCGGGTCGAGTAGGTGAGCTGCTCGGTCAAGTAGGTGACCTGATCGGCCGAGTATGTGACCTTCTCGGTCGAGTTCCAGGGTCCTGGGGAGAAGCTCAGAATCATCGCTCTGTTTGGTGCGACTCGGGTTGAGTAGGTGACTTGCTCGGTCGAGTAGAACACAGTACTCGGTCGAGTACAGATTTCAGCACTGTAGCGTCAACTTGCAGAAATTCTCCAGATTTCATCCGACCTTCGATTGGTACGTTCTTGGCGCTGTTGGAACCGTCATGAAGTCTACTATCCATAAAAAATATGAGAAAAATACTTGGCAACTGGAATGAAAGCATATATCAAAAGAGTGAGAGGTTGTCTGAAAATTTGGGCGCTTGCCTTACTCGACCGAGTAGCGTTCGTGCTCGGTCGAGTAGCCCCCATACTCGGTCGAGTAGGTCGTGGCCATTTCCGTGCTAACTTTACGTGTCAGCGCATCTGAGTAGCTGTTGCTACTCGGTCGAGTCACCTGGAAAACTGAAGATGGCCTGAGCTTCTCATCTTTCGCTCTCTTCTCCTCCTCTCGTCTTCTTCGTTGGCACCTCAGGCATGTCATCACGAGTCTTCTAGGTGCTCTCACGTCGCCGATCGTCTCATTGACTCCAAATTTCTCCAATATCGCTCCAAATCCCTGAAATGGGCATAAACGCTCCGGAAGTCATATTGTTCTAAATAATAGCGTAAAAGCGTATAAAATGAGGGTTTGGGGGGTGAAATGCGTCATGGAAATATGCGATAATTCATGCAAAATAGGAGCATATCAAAATCTCCCAAGCTTACCTCTTACTCTTCCTCGAGGAAGACGAATACGAAGCTCACCGGGAGGTAAAAATAAGAAAATGAAAAAGAATACGAAGTGTAAGGGGTTTCTAGATTATTCTCTCATATCTCAAGCCATAAGCTACACATCACGATAACTCAGAAAATACAAATCACTTGCTATAAAGATTTCATATCTTACTTAAACATGGTACTTGCAAGTTTCAAGAACTACAAAAGGGACTCTCTAAATTCATGCAATCAACTCATATTCACATCATACAATTCATAGAATTTAATATACAAATGATGGTGATGCACTTTTCAATCAAAAGTTATAAATGAAGCATACAAGAATTACACCAAGCATGCAATGGAGAATGGAATAAATCATGGCATTTACATATTTATATCGAATCATAAGAAATCTCCCTAACTAAAGCATTTTGCTAAGTTTCAGCATTATCAAACTTCCCCATTCGTGCACCTCTCCACTCTAATGGCGTACTCACTCTTATGGTCAAATGAATTCACCCCCCAAGCTTAGCTTGAGGCATCACATCTAAAGGAAAAGGATAGGGGAAATGGATTTTTTTGCCTTGGTTTTCCCAAATATTTTTGTGGCTCCAATAATAAGATAGAGAAATATTTTTCTTTTTTCTTTTCGGTTCTCATTTTTCTTTTTGGATTTTTGTAGGAGCTATATGATATGTATTTTTGGTTTTGGGCTCCTTTTTGGATTTTTGAACTTTTGAAGCTAACTTTTCTTTTGCAATGGATTTTTGGAAATAGATGCGGTATGAGTAGCTGCAAGGGGTGAACTCAAGTGACATGTAGAGAATAAAAAGATATATTTAGAGAAGGAAATGATGTAACACTCGGTTCACTTATAAGATGTGCACAAACGGTTCAATAAGATAGTACCTCAACTAAAACTCATATGTAAGTTTGGATATTCTTAATCATCTCAATAAATAGTGAAGTCAAGCGGTAAAGCATACAATCATATCAGGCATGCAACAGAAGGTGAATAAGATAATAATTCAGATGCTTCAGATATACAAATGATGCGAGAATCTTGGTGCATTTCCAACAAAAGCATACTAAATACTATTGCATACATTCAGCTTAAATTACTATCATGCATTCATATAGAGGAATCATCAAAAGAATATATAATTTGCAAGCACATGTGAATAGCAAGATTATGGAGTACTCTAAGTAACACGATAAGAATAATAAGCATCGTGAAAGCTGCTAAAGCTATAAGAGATGTCATCATAAGGAACATATCTAGCCAAAGAAGGAAAAGAGAATAAAGAAATAAATACAAAAGAGAAGAAGGAAAAGAAAAACAAGCAGACAATATGATGCATGAACACATATAAAAGGAAAATAAGATGGAAAAATTGAAAAGATGATGCAAAAATTTGAAATTTTTTGCAAATCTTAAAATGAAGTAAAAATGCAACTAGATGGCATGGAAATGCACTCCCCCAAGCTTAAACTTCACATTGTCCTCAATATGATCATAAAACGTAATTATGAGGAACAATGATAAATATGAGGGGGGTGAATGAAAAATGATGAAATGAATGACAAGAAATCCTAATGCAACTACATGCACATGCAATGATGCATGAGGCCTTTCCCCAAGCTTATATCAAACAATCCTATTCGAATGACTTATCAAAAATGTCACGGCTTTGCTAAGCAAGATCAAGTCAAACAAATATGAAAGTGAGTATTCACTTGAAAGAAATGCTCGATGGTGGTGAGCAAAAGGACGTGACACATCAAAATGTGAAGAGGGAAATTAACATATATAATGGGTTTGGGGTGTAAAAGATTATTTTTGTCGTCATATGAGGTGATATTTATTCAAGCAAATCTATACGGTCCTCTCGCTGTCGAGAGGATTCGTGTTTATTTAAAGCATAAAATACTACACTACTGGATTGATATCACCTATAGCAAAAGGCGGATCAAGTATCTTTGCCGGTGCAGGCAACTGCTCTAACTGCTCCTTCCGTGGCTCCGCCAGACGCATGTGTCCACAGACTCCATCAGATTCCAGCAATGCGGCTTCCAGCATCTCTCCAAGGACTCCACATGTATCCTACAAGAGATAAGCCGCATCAATCTGATGTGGATAATTCTTCTCCAAAATAAATGTATTCCAAAGAGGGTCATCAACATAAGTATTTAAAATTAAAGATGGTTGACAACACTTCCCTGGAAATAAATCTTTACTCTCGTGCACCACATCAACCAACTCGTCGTAGTTTGCCTCAGGTTCTTCAGGTAACTCTGGCATATAAGTGTGGGTCTCATCAGGCAACTCCTCATCATCGTCAGACTCGTCCTAGCGCACCTCCTGAGCATATTCAATAGCATCCATGGGTGCTAACTCCTCGTTCTCCTTCTCGTATACGTCCCATCGTACCTCTTGATCATATGTATGTGTATCCTACAAAAGGCACAATGAGTCATCAAAATCTGAATCATAAAAACATCATACACGGGAGTGGAATAAAATGTAATAAACGAGGGGGGTAAAGAGATCTCCCTGGGTGGGAGCAGTAAGCTCTGATGGGTGATCCTCTGAGGGATGCTCAGCCTCCGTAGAAGGTGGGGGCGGTGCAATCTTCTCTGTGGCCTCCTCCTGAACATTAACCTATAGCTCTGCAGTGATACTCCCCGAGTGTCTCGTCTCATTTATCTCATCAGAAGTAACTGCAATCGTGCCAGGTGTCAATGTCTCATCGGAGGTGACAGGGTCCATATTCTCACAACGCACTGCCTCAGCCTCCTCCTCGGGCTCCTTAGGTATAGAAAGCAATGTAAACTTAATCTTCTCCTTTTTATGCCTTCTTCTTCCTTTCCATTCTGGAACACGAGGCACCATATAGTGTGGGTTGGCCTTTTCAATAATAGGTGCAGGTGGCTCTATGGGCTCCTGTATCTCGGCCATGGTATAAAAGTGGGTCTTGTGCCCTTCAACTAGAGCGTAGACTCCATCATCAATTGTGCTTGTGAAAGAGATACGATGAGTAATAAAGTTTTGAAATCCAAGCTCATAAAGGTCACCTGCCGTTATTATTAATGGACCGGTGTACCGAACTGCGTCCATGATGCTTCTCAATAGGTCCATATATATGACCTTCTCTGGCAGCTTAAATGTCTCTATTTGTGGAGTGTTGATGGTATAAATGTGGATACGATCACTTTCAAGTGAAATATACACTCTGTATATGATAGTACCTGCACCAGAGACATTAGCCATAATGAAATCGATGAATACTTGGTCGGATGGTTTACCTCCCATAACGGTTAGCGAACCGGTGGATCGAGCTTCATCTATCATTTGTTCCAAGGCTGCTGCCAACTGTAAATCACTGAACTTTCCTACGTGCATCCTCCTTATAAACTCACGTGAGGGTCCCTTTAGCCCTTTAGCAAAGATATGAAATAGCTTGGAACGATCCCACTCATGGTCTGACTCCGTCTGGAACATTTTTAACATTCTTTCAAACCTGTACAAGGCTTCCCTGAAGGACTCTCCATCAGCCTAATTGACCTAATTGAATGTAGAGAGATATATAAAGGATTGGATAGAACCCGGTCGGATCTTTGGAAGCACCATCGCTGCATCAACTGTACCTGATTAAGCAAAGTAAATAACCTGAAGAAGAATGTCAGTGGCACAAGAGAGATAAAGAAAAAAAATAACGTGGTGGGGGGGGAAATCACTCTATTATTATTATTATTATTAATTTTTTACGCAGTCTAATCAACCTAATTGTGATAAATAAATAATATGGCAGAACACCTCCCCGGTAACGACGCCATAAACTTGATCGGCCCGGAATTAACTCCGAAACGATGTCGTTTTACCGCAAGCACACGGTATAGTGGCAAGCGGGTATCAAACACGGGGAAGCGGTGCTATACTGCCTATTTACTCCTAGGTGGGTTAGACTACGAGTTTATTGGTGGATGTGGATTATAGAGTGTCGTGATGGTGATGGATGCGAAAGTCGTGTCACTCAACGTCGCAAACAAGGAACTCCACAAAGAAAGGAATAAAAGACCATGGCTTTAGGACTCACCACTAGGATCGTCGAATATCGATGATTGGTTAATACTCTTACGTTGCATTGTCATTATTAGGGATTGTCGCATTTAAGATGTAGAACAATGGCTAGCTAACATTAGCACCATTTATCTAACGTATCGCATTAACCCCTCTCTCGTGACGAGTGCACACGATACATGCATTAAGAATCGACAATATTCATGCCACTCTCATGGACAGAATGATCTAAACTCATGCCACTCTCGTGGGTTAGAGTTTCGATGTATTTTAGTGGCTCTTATTGACGCAATGGCGGTAGCTGTCAATTAGTAATATAGTTCCTTGGTGGATCCCATCAAGACACGAGCCGGGCATGGTCACAAGTCCCAATTGAATCCACTAACTCCCTATTTAAGCCTATAGGATACTGCTTAAGCCAATCAATTCCACCAACCGTGGGCATGATCTCAGTACGAGTTCTCCTACAAACTTTGCAAGATCAACCAAAATACTTCCCTTGTTTACCAACACAACCTAAAAATCCTAACTTTGCATCTCAATCCTAAAATCCATGGGCTAATCCATTAGCCCTAGAAAAGACTACTCAAGCATAACAAACATTATGAATATTGCTAGCATCATAGAAAAACAATAAGAAGAATTAAAATAGAATTAAAGAGATAGAATACTTAGCTTGATACAAGAGGAGGGGCTGACCGGCGCCCGCGAGAGTCGCGGCGGCACGGTGTCGTCTACCGCAAGTTTCACTGTTAGTGTAGGGTGCAGGAATATCGAACTCAGGGAGGCGAGGTTGTGCTTGGGTCAGGTAGGACCTAAATCACCCCGAGGGGCGAGCTAGCCCGAATCGGTGGATGGTTGTCACGAAAGGAAATGAAAGCGTATGAACAAAAAGAAAGTAAACCCGGGACTTTGGTTTCCGACCCGACGAGAGACTCTCGCCGCTACGGCCTACGGGTATGGATAGCGATCGGGATTAGGGTCTAATGGTGAGACGTTGCCTCTGAAAGTGGTACCGGCGTCCCATGGGCCCGATATTCCGGTCGGTGCCCAGGATGATACACCGGACTTCCCGGATTCGATCAGTGGGCACTCCCGTGTCCAAAAACACTGATCGATCCCAGGAGCACTAAGTCCGCAGCGATATCTCCCGACGTCTCATCCTGCCGCTCCCGCGTGCTAGGATTTGGCGTCTACGCTAAAGGCGTGAGCTTTGGCTAGGGAGTCAACCGCCAAGTTTATTCCCCCTTGGCCCGACGGTCAAAGGCGGTCTTTTTCCCGCCGATGACAATGAAACGCCCCGCGTAACCGTTAGATTCCTACTCCCTATCGATTTCCTAACCCTATGGATGCATCGGGAAGAGCCCCCGAAGGGGTTTCCACCAAAATCCCAGATTTGGGAACTACTCACAAAAATTCATGAAAAAGCAATCTAAATGAAATTTAACCGTTAGAATCATAATCAGACAATTGCAATGCGGAAGTAAAGGAGTAATAAAGACAATACTAAAAAATTAGAAAGATCTGAAAACTTACTTAAGAGTAACAATTACAGCCGTCACAAGGAAATAAAACAGTAAAAAAATACAACTCTCCCGTTTCTGGAACCCTAGGGGTCCTATATATAGATTTTCGGATCAACCGATCGGGTGACAAGTCAACCGATCGGTTGACCCGTTACAGATAAATTACAGAAAACGGCGAGTTTTCACCCGATCTCATGAACCGATCGGGTGAGTTCTTGAGCGACTGGTTGGATCTTGGAGCAGTCGGGCGAACCGGTCGGTTCGACGCCCGTGTCTTCAGCTCTTTTTCTCAGCTACAGATGAACCGATCGGGTGAGAGTCACCCGATCGGTTGGAATTCTGCTCGAAAAAACAGAGAATAGCCACCCGCAGAACCGGTCTGTGAACCGGTCGGGTGACTTCTTTGTGAGCTGCGGTAGAGACCGGGTGGTGCACGCGTGCATCACCCGATCGGTTGAAGATGATCAACCGACCGGGTGAGGGGCTGAAAGATGAATTCTTCGACGTTTGACCCCCTGGATCACGCGTGACTTCTCCCGTTGCTCCGGGGACTTGGGATATCATCGTAAAACGTCCCCTACGTGGTCGAACTCCTGCAATCATGGACAAACAAAGAAAAGTGAAAGAAAACGGGAAGATATACGAAAACGAATAAGAGACGGCGGAAAACACGGAGAAACACAAAAGAAAACGTGCGTGAATATATGAAATATAAGCGCACGTCAAAATCCCCCAAGCTGAACTCTTCCTCGTCCTCGAGGAAGACGAGTGAGAGTAGGAGCTCGGAAGGGGAAAATAGAGAGGAAGAAAGAAAAAGAAAACTCTAAACCCTAGATCGTCCATCAGAGCCACCAAAATCAGAAACGACACACCAAGCAAGCAAACGGAAAATCACACCACTAAACCTAGGAAAGCGAGTCCAAATAAGTGTCGTGGGTCCACGCAGTGAAGCGCGAGTGAGCGTCGTCGTGTGCTAGCAAATGGTGATGCTTTCTACGATGTGCAGTGATGCTCGATATACACAAATCCAAGATATGACCCAAAATATCGATCCGAATTGAAATAAGCGGTGAATATAAGTTCAAGCATGCATGAGAAGAGTTAGAATAGAAGCGTATCATGCATCGGGGACTCCACAACTAGGGTTAAGGAAATCACGCCACTATAGCCTAGATATTAGCTAAAAAGTTCCTAAGCCAAGTGTTTTTGATAACGACGGGGGTTGAGATGATGTGGAGAAGAACACTCGGTGCAAATTCTCGCCTTCCCTTTATTCTTGGCAAGTATGAAAAAAATATTCACACGGAAATTTTTTTGGGTTTTGGGTATTTGTATTTTTTTTGGATTTTGGGCTATACAAGATTTTTTTTCTTTTCTTTTCTCCTTTTTTTTTGGATTTTTTGGATATTGGGGTATATACATGTGTACTCTCCCAAGTGGGAGAACGGTACACGACGAGGGGATTTTCACCAAGTAAAACAAAAAAGAAGTCGAAATCTAAACACTTGGGCAAAGGAAACTATTCTCGCTAAATAGAGCGTAGGCTAAATGGGTTATCCTAGTCCTTAGTTGTGGAATCCCGACGCATGTGAATTGAAGTATACGATATAAATATATAGCATGCAAACAGTGGAAACATATACCGCATATTCAAATCGGAGCATGACAATCTAGGGGTCATTCCTGGACAGGTATATAAAGTAAAATCACAAAGCAGAAGCACACCAAATGCTAGTCACGACACACGACTCACAAAAAGCTAAGTGGACCTGCGACGCGTGAAATGCAAGAGGACTCGAAATCCTAGGGTTAGTGAGTGTGATCATCGATGCAATGCTAGGTGTGTGTGACTTTGTTGCGATTCATCATAGGAGTCATTTCTAGGAGAAAGAGATAAAAAAAGAAAAACAAGAAAAAATAAAAACACGATGAAAACGACACGAAAAATACGGAAAAAGGACTCAAATGACGCACACAGTGCGACTCCCCCAAGCTGAAGTTTGCATTGCCCTCAATGCAATATGAGTGAGCACGGGAGGGCAATGAAAATGGGGGGGGGGGTACGCACTGACACAAGAAGAAATGAAAACGAGGAAAACACATAGAAAAAACTGAAAAAGAAAGGAAAATGAAAGTCAAAATCAAACAATACGAAAATAAAAAAATAAAAATAAAATCACACGACACGACACTCAAAAAATGAAAAACAAACACACATACAAAAAATGAGAAAAACAAATAAAACACGACAGCACACCAAAATAGACTTCCCCCAAGCTAGACCAGAAAGTGCTAGCGAAAAGATGTGATCAATGAAATGCAGAGATGTGCAAGGGGGAGTCAAAAACAAAAAGGGTGAATCAGAAAGCAGGAGGAGCTCAGTCCTCGTCCTCCTCGGAAGAGGGAGTGGATGGGTGGTCGGGGGAGGCTGGGGGTGTGCTGAGAAGGGGGGAAAGAGGCGAAGGAGTGGGGGCAGTGGTGGTGTGAACAATGGAAGGAGTGTCGGTGGTGGTGGGTGGTGGTAGGCTGTGTGCGATGGGTACGACGGGTGGGTTTAGGGTTCGAAGAGCTAGCGTCGGTGGGTTTAACACGGCGGGGAGGCATTGTGTAGGCGTTGTTTGTGCGCGTGGGTGTGTGAGAGTACAACGAATTCAACACAAACACAAAATACGACCAACAAGCAGACAGAATATTTGGGAAAAGATTAAAATTAAGCAAAGGAGCGAGGTTACCCAAAATGAGATGAAGATAGTTGCTCGTGGATGCCCCGATGCTGCTCGATTGGAGCACGATGTGAAGCCGCAGCGATCTCTTCGACAAGTTCCGAAGCGGGGGGGGGGGGGGGGGGGGAATAGGTGAAATCTAGGGTTTGTGTGGAGGGAGATGGCGGGGGAATGGAGAGAAATGATGGTAGATGGGTAGGGAAATGGTTGGGGAAGAAGATCGAAGTTGATCTTGGGGAAGAAAGCAAGAGGGCGCACGAGGGGGGACGAAACGGCAGAGGTTTGGGCGATCAGGCGAGGGAGAAAACGAACGGGTGTCGGGGGGGGTTATATAGGGTTTTAAGTCGAACCGATCGGGTAACTTCTCACCCGATCGGTTGACTGTTAGGTCGAAAATTTTGCCGAAGAAATGCTACAGGCGAACCGATCGGTTGACTTGTCAACCAATCGGTTGGCCGCTCCACTCAATTTCCCGAGAACTTAGGGCTTCTCACCCGGTCAGGTCAACCGATCGCGCTCGAACTCAACCGATCGGTTGATATTCCCCAAAATTTTCCGAGAGTTCTCCCCAGCTCACCCGGTCTGCCACCCGGTCTCTTCATTACTCAACCGATCGGGTCATATGGGGACAGATCTCGGCATGTATCTAATACATCCCAACCGATCGGGTGAGTTGTCACCCGATCGGTTGAGGCTTGTTTCCAGCAAAAACCAAGAGAATTGATTAAGTCCCCGAACGGATGTTCTCGCGGCCGATTTTATTTAAAAAAATAGATAAAATAAAGTAAAAAATAACGCTAAAAATTTGAGAAAAAGTTTAGAACATGGGTTGCCTCCCATGAAGCGCACTTGTTTAACGTCGTTGGCTCGACGCCCGCAAGAGATGCTCATGGTGGCTTATACGGGTGATGCCCAAGTTTCGGCATCTCTTTCTCGCTGGAGCTGAAGGTGCTTGGAGTAGTAAGAGGCTGGAAAAATACTTGCTCGACTACCCCCCCTTTGTTCTTGGGGTCCGGGGGCTTTTCCTTGGTGTTGGCGCTTCCCGCCATCTTTTTCAGGATCTGGACCTCGTCTTTAGTGAGGTCCGTGTGCTCTTTCCCCGTTCTCCTCACAGGAGGAGCCTTGGGGAACCCGGGAGGGGTCGTTCTCGCTGCACTTGGTTTTCCAGCAGCTTCTTTGTCTTTGTGGCCTTCTTCATCTTCTAAATCCCCCAAGTCATCGGGGGGGGGGGGGTTTCTCAGGAGAATCTCCCAGGAGTTCTCCTCTACAGCTTTTTCTTCTTCTATCTCAAGCAAATTGCATCCAGGGTCATCAGGGGGGTCGGGGTGCTTCATAGATAATCCCAGGTCAAACTCCACTTTCTCTCCGCTGACGTTCAAAGAGAGTTTTCCGTTCTTCACATCTATTAGGACGCCAGCAGTGGCCATGAAAGGCCGTCCCAGGATAATGGGGGTGTGTGCATCTTCGGGCATGTCCATGATTACAAAGTCCACGGGCACATGCACCCCTCTCACATTCACGGGCAAGTCATCCACAACTCCTACCGGATACTTTACCGACAGGTCAGCTAGTTGTAGGGTCATCCCGGTGGGCTCCAAATCACCCATCCCTATCCTTCTGTACATCGACAAGGGCATCAAACTAACACTCGCTCCGAGATCGACGAGTGCACGATGAATCTTCACTGCCCCGATCGTGCAAGGAATGGAAAAGCTCCCCGGGTCTTTAAGTTTCGGCGGATTTGCCCTCTGGATAAGAGCGCTACACTCCGCCGTCAGCACTACTTTCTCTTTTCTAGACCCTCTAGTCACCAAATCTTTCAAGAATTTTGCATAGGAGGGGATTATTTCGATTGCTTTCAGGAAGGGGATTTGCAGGCTCAGGTCCTTGACCATGGCGAAGAACTTGCCATATTTCTCATCAATTTTCGCCTGAGCCAACCGTTGTGGAAATGGCACAACGGGTTTATATACTTTCGGGCTCTCTTCCTCCTTCTTCTCCTTCTCTTCTTCAGAGACTCCCTCCGGAGTCATAGGATTTGATGACGAAGCACCGGCGTCGTTAGATTTTTCGATCGGTTTCTCAACGATCGACGGTGCTTCCGGGTTGCTAGGGGGCACTCTAGTAGGAATTTGTGTCCCGCTTCTCAGAACGATAGCGGACACATTTGCGTGCTCGTGCACGAGTGCCAATGCCTGGGTTGCTCCCCTCGGGTTCACCTCCGGTTGTGGCGGTAATTGGTTTTGTGACCTTGCAAGGTTCGCCACTTGTAACCCCAGCTGGGTTACTTGGTCCGTGAGGGTCCGCTGACCCATTTCCATCTTCTGGTTGATCCTCTCCTGGTTGGTAATATATTGAGTCAAGAGAGACTCAACCGGAGAGACGGCCCTTTGTTGGCCAAACTGCTGCTGCTGCTGGAACGGCTGCTGATTCCTGGGGGCGTAAGATTGTTGCTGAGATGGTTGCTGCTGATATTGTTGCTGCTGAAACTGACTCTGCTGTGGCCTAGCCGGCTGATATGCTTGTTGCTGCGGCTGCTGAGGCGGCGAGGGTTGAAATGGTGGCCGGTAGCTGAAGTTCGGGTGGTTCCGGTTGTTTGGAGAGTAGGTCGGGTTGGAATTTGTCCTTGGCGGGTACGTCGCATTTCCCGTAGGGTTGTAAAATAGTGCGCTCGCCTGATCCAACGGTGGTGAGATGTCACCACCGTCGAATTCCCCGAAGAATCCGGACTCTACTGCTGAAACCTGCTGTGTATCGGCCCCACCGGCTCCAACCATTAGTGCGGAGATCTGGGTCGAAAGCAAGTCAAACTTGCTTGAAAGTTTGTCGATGTCCTCGACTCTGTGTACACCCCCAGATCTTGGTGTGGCTCTCTCGTCACACCACCGCTCATTGTTCGATGCCATGTTTTCTAGAATATGTCCGGCATCTTCCTCGCTTCTAGACATGAAGGAACCCCCAGCCGTGACGTCCATAGAAGATTTCAGGTCATCCCTCAACCCATTGTAGAACAGATTAATAATCTGCCACTTCGGAAGCTCATGGTGAGGGCATCTTCTCTGCATCTCTTTATATCTCGTCCAAGCTTCATGCAAGGACTCGTGGCTGGCCTGGGAGAAGGAGGAGATCTCACTCCTCAACTTCATGGTCTTCCCCGGAGGAAAGAACTTTGTAAGAAAAGCATTGGAGAGCTTCTCCCAGGTGTTGAAAGTGTTGGGGTCCTTCCCCCCTAGCCATTGCTTGGCTTTGTCTCGTAAAGAGAAGGGGAACAGCTTCAGACGGATAGCCTCTGTTGTGACACCATTGATCCGGAAGGTGTCACACTTCTCCAAGAAGGAGTCTAGATGCTCGATCGGGATCTCCATGGGCGCACCCGCAAACTGATCCTGCTGGATCCACGCCACCAATGACGGCTTCAGCTCAAAGCTTTGGGCCGTGATAGCTGGAGGACGGATGGCGGAAGTGGACTCGATAGATGGCATCGAGTATTCCAGTAGGGACTTTTGAGGTGGGGTGTTCTCCTCCATGGATTCGGGATCTTCCCTTCTCCGCTTCTCGGCGGCCAAGCGCCTAAGAGTGGCGTTAATCTCTGGATCGAGGGGGATCAAGTCGTCAAGACTCCTTGAACTCCTGCGCATGAAAATCAACAAACACCCGTGAAGCGACAAGTGGGAAGGAAACAGATAAAATAAGAAATAAAAATAAGAAAAATAAAAAGAAAAAGGAGAATGCGAAAATTATCGCGAGGTAGGGATATGAGCTAGACACGAGGGTTCTCAAGATCCTAAAATATCAAGCACGTTGCCTCCCCGGCAACGGCGCCATAAACTTGACCGGCGCCCGCGAGAGTCGCGGCGGCGCGGTGTCATCTACCGCAAGTTTCACGGTTAGTGTAGGGTGCGGGAATATCGAACTCAGGGAGGCGAGGTTGTGCTTGGGTCAGGTAGGACCTAAATCACCTCGAGGGGCGAGCTAGCCCGAATCGGTGGATGGTTGTCACGAAAGGAAATGAAAGCGTATGAACAAAAAGAAAGTAAACCCGGGACTTTGGTTTCCGACCCGACGAGAGACTCTCGCCGCTACGGCCTACGGGTATGGATAGCGATCGGGATTAGGGTCTAATGGTGAGACGTTGTCTCTGAAAGTGGTACCCGGCGTCCCATGGGCCCGATATTCCGGTCGGTGCCCAGGATGATACACCGGACTTCCCGGATTCGATCAGTGGGCACTCCCGTGTCCAAAAACACTGATCGATCCCGGGAGCACTAAGTCCGCAGCGATATCTCCCGACGTCTCATCCTGCCGCTCCCGCGTGCTAGGATTTGGCGTCTACGCTAAAGGCGTGAGCTTTGGCTAGGGAGTCAACCGCCAAGTTTATTCCCCCTTGGTCCGACGGTCAAAGGCGGTCTTTTTCCCGCTGATGACAATGAAACGCCCCGCGTAACTGTTAGATTCCTACTCCTTATCGATTTCCTAACCCTATGGACGCATCGGGAAGAGCCCCCGAAGGGGTTTCCACCAAAATCCCAGATTTGGGAACTACTCACAAAAATTCATGAAAAAGCAATCTAAATGAAATTTAACCGTTAGAATCATAATCAGACAATTGCAATGCGGAAGTAAAGGAGTAATAAAGACAATACTAAAAAATTAGAAAGATCTGAAAACTTACTTAAGAGTAACAATTACAGCCGTCACAAAGAAATAAAACAGTAAAAAAATACAACTCTCCCGTTTCTGGAACCCTAGGGGTCATATATATAGATTTTTGGATCAACCGATCGGGTGACAAGTCAACCGATCGGTTGACCCGTTACAGATAAATTACAGAAAACGGCGAGTTTTCACCCGATCTCATGAACCGATCGGGTGAGTTCTTGAGCGACCGGTTGGATCTTGGAGCAGTCGGGCGAACCGGTCGGTTCGACGCCCGTGTCTTCAGCTCTTTTTCCCAGCTACAGATGAACCGATCGGGTGAGAGTCACCCGATCAGTTGGAATTCTGCTCGAAAAAACAGAGAATAGCCGCCCGCAGAACCGGTCTGTGAACCGGTCGGGTGACTTCTTTGTGAGCTGCGGTAGAGACCGGGTGGTGCACGCGTGCATCACCCGATCGGTTGAAGATGATCAACCGACCGGGTGAGGGGCTGAAAGATGAATTCTTCGACGTTTGACCCCCTGGATCACGCGTGACTTCTCCCGTTGCTCCGGGGACTTGGGATATCATCGTAAAACGTCCCCTACGTGGTCAAACTCCTGCAATCATGGACAAACAAAGAAAAGTGAAAGAAAACGGGAAGATATACGAAAACGAATAAGAGACGGCGGAAAACACGGAGAAACACAAAAGAAAACGTGCGTGAATATATGAAATATAAGCGCACGTCAGGGGCCTATGGCATGGACTAACTCCTAAAAGGATCTCCAAGAGATCCAAAGAAAATAAGATCTAACCTCCTAAAAACTCCTCTCTAATGACGGCTACAATCCATATATATAGTCCCCCTCAAAACCCGAACAAATAATCTAAGAAACCCTCTGAAATTCGTGCACAAAATCAACGCTGGCCGCAACTTAAGTTCTGGGCCCCAGTGTACTCGGTCGAGCAGCCCCCTACTCGGTCGAGCTACAGTAGATCGGAACTTCCTCCAAAATGCTACTCTATTTGATGACGACTCGTGTCGAGTAGGTGACCTGCTCGGTCGAGTTGCACGGTCCTGGGGAGAAGATCAGAATCATCGCTCTGTTTGGTGCGACTCGGGTCGAGTAGGTGACCTGCTCGATCGAGTAGAACACAGCACTCGGTCGAGTACAGATTTCAGCACTGCAACATCAACTTACAGAAATTTACTAGATTGCATCCGGCCTCCGATTGGCATGTTCTTGGCTGCGTTGGAACCGTCATGAAGTCTAATATCCAAAAAAAATATGAGAAAAATACTTTGCCGGTGGGAATGATAGAAGATCTCAAAAGAGTGAGAGGCTATCTGAAAATCTGGGCGCTTGCCTTACTCGACCGAGTAGCCTTCGTGCTCGGTCGAGTAGCCCCCCTACTCAGTCGAGTAGGTCGTGGCCATTTCTGTGCTAACTCTGCATGTCAGCTCGGCCGAGTAGATGTTGCTACTCGGTCGATTCGCCTGGGAAACTGAAGATGGCCGGAGCTTCTCATCTTTCGCTCTCTTCTCCTCCTCTCGTCTTCTTCTTTGGCACCTCAGGCATGTCATCATGAGTACTCTAGGTTCTGTCACGTCGTCTATCATCTCATTGACTCCAAATTGCTCCAATATTGCTCCAAATCTCTTACATGGACATAAACGCTTCGAAAGTCATATTGTTCCAAATAATAGCATAAAAGCGTATAAAATAGGGGTTTTGAGGGGAAAATGCGTCATGAAAATATGCAATAATTCATGCAAAATAGGAGCATATCAGTCCTGCCCCACCAAGCCCTTTCAAGTCGGCCATTGACTTAAGCATCGGAGGGGCATTGGTCGAAGCCCAGCCTCGAGCCACTGACGATTTTCCTGTGTTGCAGATGACTGGGGAGATAGCTAGGTCCCAGCTTCCACTTCACAGATCGGAGACCCGCCAATTGGGAGTTAGCTCGCCCAATCGCCCACCTGCTGCGTGCCCTGGCTAGTCCAACCAGGTTCAATCAGCAACCTTCATACACATTTGATGTGCGGAATTTATCACGTAACATTTGGCACCGTCTGTAGGAAAGAGTCGACATCCACATCATCTACCATGCCGACAATGACTCGTTCCATTAACCAAAATCTTTCATCTTAACAAATCTGAACATTTTCTCTGTTATATCTCTCTTAGTTCATAGAGAGAGATATATATTAGATATTTTCTTTTGAATTTGTTTAGGCAAAATGTGAGGAGAGAGAGAGTAAGTGAGTGAGGGGATCACAACTAAAATTGAGTCTCATCCTCCACCTTCAGCTCTCAATTGTCCCTATCAAACAAAAAGTGTCCATTATAAATTATTAAAAATAATCGACAACAAGCAATTACTCGATAAGCCATACATAGCCACAAGCACCAGCGGCGACGGAGCATCGTTAATGACGGCTTCGAGAGAAGAAGAAGAGGCCCTTATAGCTAATTGTGGAGAAATACTATATATCCCCCCTCATTTCTGGGAATTTTATGTATATAATCTGTTCATATTGACTTTGATATGTGCATATTAGTGATATGTCGAATATTAGAGCTTATTCTCTTTCTATACATAAAATGTGATTTTTATGGCTTATTTTGGCTCATTTTATTTTCGAGGTGAAGATTGTAATTTTTTGAGTCCAAAGACTATTTTTCCAGATTTTTTGGATGTCAGAGCAAATTTTTGGAATTTTTTAAGGCCAACATATATTTATGGACAAGAAAATAAAGAAAAAGAAAAAGGGTCTATGAGCAAGCCCAACTGGCCAACCCGCCGTTACAAAAAAGAATCAAAAAGAGGAAAAAGATTAAAACCCCTGGGGGCCAGGCCTCTTGGCCGGCCCACACAATGCTGCAGCGAGGCATGCGCTTGACGCGTGCCCACCCAATTGGCAGGCGGTCTATAGCGCCTAGGCAGGTCGTACGCGCAGCGACCCGACCCAGACCCAGTTCAAATTCAAAGGTATGCAGTGGCCGTGGGGAACGGGTGAGCGGGTGCAGATCCAAACCGTTTACATGCACAGTATAGACCCGAATGCCAGAAGGAGGGGTTTAGGTGAATTTGGGGGCAATTCTTCATCATTCTACTTCATTTTTCTTCCCAATTCGAAAGACTAGAGTTTAGATTATTTAAAGGCTTTTGAGGAGAGATTTTCAGGTTTTGGAGGCTAGGAGCTTGGAGGAGGATGCTAGAGGAGGATTGAGCACATTCTTGAGAGATTTTGGTGATCTCTTTCCTTTTATTTGCTGTTGTTTCATTGTTATTGGATGTATTGCGATTGGATGATATCTTCAATGAAAATTGTTTTTTCTTTCTCATTATGTCCAATTAATATTGCTATGTATGGGGTATGATGCATCAGGGTTTGTTGTTAATGATGATTTTGATTGTCCCTTGCATGTAATTGGGTGTACGGCTTGAATCCCTAACTTCTACATAAATTTCCATTTGAATTTTGCTAGAGATAAGATATTTGGATATAGAGAGACCCAAAAGGGGATCTAGCCATATTTGATGTAAGATTTGGGATGTGAGCATTACCATTGCATGCTATTGAGTTCATTAATTTGCATTAAGGATTTCAATTCATATTTTGTGCATGTATGGTACTTATTTGGTCTCTAATAAGATCGTATTTTGAATACCCTTAATCATTAGAGCCAACTCTCATTTTATGCACAAAATGTCAATATATTGAGTATCTATACCCTTTTTATATTTTTCATGAGAAGATCTCGATCTCACTTTTCCAACGACTATTTATTTGTATTTTTCTGAGATATGTGCTAATTACTATGAATTTTTGAATGCAGAATACCATTTAAATGAATAAATACGCAAGAAATACGGTCGAAATACGTGAATACGGCAGCTCGTACACGTATCAGTCAAATAGGCGGGCCAGGTGGCAAACTGTGCGCCGTCCGATCTCCATCCAATGGCGAGCGAAGCGTAGCAATCCGGAGGGCGCCGCGGCTGACTCGTAGCCGTTGATACACAATCCAACGGACGAGATCAGCTTCGATGCCAGCAGCGAAGCGGGGGAGTATGGGACACATGGCAACGATCGAGCATTTCCCGCTCAATCAAACGAACACAACGCACGGGTGACGCGGCGCATTTAAAGCCGCTCGATCAAAATCCAACGGCCACAAACAATGCCGCTCTTGTATTTCACGTATTTAGCATGTATTTTGACGTTTTGATCATGTATTTGCTAATGAAACTGAGCTTTCTTCTCTTCATGCGTGGCTAGTGCCCTCATATGTTGGTTGTGATATAGTTAAGGCTATGTGATCGTTGATTTTGTTGTCTTTTCGCCCTATATGCATGTTATAATCACGTAATTTATTGTTTTCTATGTATAATCTAATTGAGTATGTTAATCGGAGACGTGTGCATTGTAACGGTCACTATCCGACCGAACGTTTGTAGCGTGTATCCTTGGTTGTTTTGTGTGCGCGTTACCGTATTTGATTTTATTATACTTTCCATTTGTTTTTCGTGAACCTGACGCGCGACCGAACCCCGTAATCTCGATCCCCTCGGAGGCGCGATCACCCCGGTATTTTCCTTGTAATTTTTTGATATCAACCGACCAATCTGATTATTCCATTATAAGCTCATATAATAGTGTTTTATTATTAATTATTATTATGAAATCCTGATGTCTGTAACGTTTGTGTTCTTTTTAAATGGGAAACAAGCCATTAACTTATTAATTACAAAAAAACAACTACTTCTCTTTGTTTCCAAAAGAGAAATCAAATCAAAACCATTAAAAGGGGATCAAATCTTTTTATAATCCTATTTTCAAAATCAAACTGTTAGACTTGTTACAAATCAAGACGATACATCAAATCCAAGCTATTTTTTTGATAGGAATCCCAACAACCCCTCTATTTGCTCTATTCCACGTTCACCCCCACGTACACCCTCTCTCCTCTCCCTACAAAACAAAAGTGGCCCTAGGCAGTGCATTTGTTTTTCTCCACCCTAACACTAGCAACAGCAGCATCCTATTTTTTTGAACTTGCCCTAACTGTCAACCTTCTTCCTCCTACCCACGCACAGCAGCGTTTCCCTCCGGTCATCTCGCCCCGTGCACCTCTCCTCTCCTCCTCCGTGCGCCATCAACGAGAGACTCTAGGCCGCGTCAACACCCCACTGAACCACCTCACCGCACCCTCTGAAGCTACTGCCGGCCACCCATCCTCGCCGCCAAACACCCTAGCAGGTCGCATCCTTGCCGCTGGCCGCCTGATCCTCTCCCCGCTAAGAGCAGTCGCCAGCAGTTCTTATGTGCGCATCAGCAGCCTCCGCCACCAAACCCTGAGAGCCACACGCCCTGCATCTTCGACCTCCTTCATCAAACGCCGCCCCGCCTGAGGACGCCTCTTCCTCCGGCACACCACGATAGCCTCCCGAATGGCCTACTCGCCACCGACCTTCACCTCCTCCCATGTCGCCACAACGGCCGCAAGCTCATCCCTTCCGATCACCTCGCCTCCTCTTCCGGTCGACCTTCCGTCGTTCGCCCGACCATCTCGTCCGACCCCGACGTTGCCGGATCCCCGACAACACCGCCTGAGCCCATCTGCCCCTCAAGCTCCCAGCAGAACTCCCCCGCTCGGCGCCAACGCCACCCCGAGCAACCCGGCGACCTGATCTCTCCCATGAGGCTCCCCGACGCCCAGCAACCCGATGCCCTAGCTCTCCACGCCGGCGGCCAACTCCGGACACCATCTCGCTGTTGACAACTCTCGACTCGCCGCTGCCTCTCAGCCCGACCGCCTCCAGCTCTCATCGACGACGAGCCCCTGACTGCCGACAGACCCCCCAGCTGCTGGCGCTACTGATCAGTTCCCGCCTCCGTTTCGCCCCCGTCGCCACCGGGCCCGAGCTCGTCGGGGCTCCCTTCGACGGCGAAGGCCACCCTACAGCTGCGCTGCTTTCCCCTGACCCGCAGTGCCCCGAGCTCCATCACTCCGATGCTGCCGCCTTGTCGCCGTCCAACGCCTAGCTTCCCTGTAAAACAAAACGTAAGTTTGTAGGATGAATTGGTTATATAGGCTTGCATGATGAGTTATGGCATGCTACCTTGTCACAGTTTCCCTGAGAGCTTAAGAAAAGAAAACTTATTTCTTATTAAAATTATATTTGGGTTATAAGTTGGGTTGGTACAAGGACCAGTACCCTATGAGAAATTGAATCATGATGACCTGTAGGATAATATGATGATAGTAGAGCTTATAAATATTATAATGTGAGCAATCACTCAAACTGGTCATTGAATGGTAAGTGTTTTTGTATATGTATTATAGGTGAGTTGTACAAGTTATATACCTACATTAATATAGGTGTTATTTTGGGGGTACGTAGACAATGAAATCAGTTTACTTTTTAATATATGTTAGAATAGTTATTTATAACTCTATTAGTATGAGTTAGATTTTATTCGTATTATAGTTAGTTAAATTCTTTACATTGATATCGTTAATCTATTAACGCAGATCTATCGCCGTTCAGACCTGACTTCCACTTGTTGGACGACATCACGAGGTTGGTTCCCTAATTTGTAGCAAACCCACACCGTAGCAAAACTGAACCCTAACTAAAAATCGGACAACGATAACTAAATTTACTTTTCCGCACCAGTAAAATGATGTCACTGTAGAAATCGACCGTCGGACAACTTTTCTGTGCATATAGGGTAGTGGTCGATTTAGGCTGATGAAACACCAAAACGTGACTTATGACAATTTGGATAGTCCCGATAATCTAGAAACAAACCCTAATAGGACTTGATGAAAATCGTGACCTGACACCGTCGCCGTGACACTGTTTCAGACGGACTACCGCGGACGCGACGCCTGGACGAGACGCCCTGGACGGACGACACACTCGCCACCGCAGGAAGTGTACTCACTTGCGCTTTTGGCCGTGCCTTAGACTTAAACTGCTAGAACTATTAGACTGTGAACAAATAGAACCGGACGTGAAATGATAGCGTCCGGGACGCCCTGACGAGTTAGACTTGACGACGAAGTCTAAGCGTAACAACAAATTTTGACACTGTAGGGTTATCTTGTGTGTGTGTGCGTGTGGACCCCCTAGAAGAACTATCCCTGTTGTGTCACGTCGTGTCTTGTTTTGCACAGCCTGCGAGCAATAAAGCACTCTCTGAGTGATCCCTTGTACGGATACACAGCCTGCGGGCAATATGGCACTCTCTGAGTGATCCCTTGTACGGATACACAGCCTGCGGGCAATAGGACACTCTCCGAGTGATCCCTTGTACGGACTTGTCTTGTGCACTTGGGTTGGGGTAGGGTTGAGCGTGCGCACTGGGAGAGGGTCTGATCCCCCTCGAACCGTAAGGCGTGAACCCTTCGAGTCACACGTGTCTTACCTTGTCGTGTCTTGTCCTGTCTTGCTGGTCTTGTCACATCTTGTCACGACCCGTTTAGGTTAGTCCAGTAGTCGGTAGCACACGCTACGACTATTGCTTGCTACGCGTTACTTTCCTGCTTCGTTACTTCCTTTTTGTTACACTGTTATAACCCCAGCATGCTAATCAACCAGTAAATTGATGTTTAATAGTTCGACACACTTGCAGTAGAGTTTGACCTCTTTTGTAGACTTTACCTGACGTACAGTTCCTTTCTTTTGGGTGCTGTACGTCAGGTGTCGAGCCAGAGTTCGTGGACGAGGTAGACTTACCGGAGTACGTGGAGCCCGAGGACGTCGATCCAGAGTACGTGCCTGACGAGGACCAGACCTTGAGGACTTTTCAGTCGCCGCCTTTAAGAGGTTACTACTTTTAGTTTGCTCTTTCGATAGTTTGTTGCCATGCTTAGGCCTCCCTTATTAGATTTTTCATATGCTGGATATTATCTCTATTATAAAATGAATGCATCTTTTTCCTTCTGTACTTTTGTTGTTTCGGATTTTATAAATGCAAGAACCTGCAAATTTTAAAATGGTACCCACACAGACGCTTATTGGGTCCGAGCTTCACAGTTCCGGCCTAAACGGGCCTTAGTCACGTTTCGCTTCTGTCGTTTTGGGGAGCGGGACGTGCCAGGGTTTTAGTGGTGGCCCATGGAGGTCTTGCAAAAGTTCGGAACAATAAGAGTATCGCATTCATTTAATATCCATGTACAAGTCTAAATTAGGTTTACCCAGTCTTACATAGTAGGAAGATTTAGATAGACGTTCAGGTTTGATAGTCAGACGTCTTGGTTAAGATTTAGACATATTCGTCTTAGGATACCTTAGTGGTCTCTCACCCGGTTCTGACCATGTTAGATTCCTAGAGTCCTTCTATTAGTCGTTCACTCGGTCCATCGACTTCGGGTCCGGCAGAACGTGATCTTAATTCTCTTAGGGCCCTTCCCTGAGATTTCTCTATTTCAGTATAGTTCATTAGGGAGTCTTAGTGCTGAGTTCTCCTGATCTTTAGATGGCCCGATAACTAGAACCACTGACTTCTAGCGTCTTCCTGATCATTACACTTTTGTGTTATCGGCCGTAGAGTTCCATCGTAGCTTTCATGAATCATATCCTAGGTGTATCCATCATGCGATCATTTTCCTTCCTCCCGATTCACGTGATCGTTTCCTGACGATTATTATTGATCCTTCAAATCTTTCCCTTTGCCAAATCTGCTTCTTCTAAAAGTATTTTCGAAATTCCTTATTAAGTTCATCGCTCAGCTTAATTTCTTTGAAAGCCCCTTTATTATATATTTAAAATTTCTTGTTTTTTTCGGTTGAGTTAAAATTCTTTCACTGATTTTGAAACCTTCTTGGTCGTAAATTTTAAGTTACTATCTCGTACTTATTTTCGAATCGGTATCTTCCGTCTTTCAGTTTTAAAACTTTGTTACCATTTTGAAAATTCAATATATCATTTTTCTAAACTACGGAATTTATTTATTATTATTTTTTCCACTTACCGTACATACTTTTAGAATACTTTCTGAGCTAAAAAGAGAGCTACAATTTATATATATATATATATCAGTCGTTCATCGTGCTCATACTTCAAAAGAATTTTTGTATAAACTAATTTTTCGTTGCAAAACAATCACTATCTCACCCTCCTATTTTTCCTTCATCTAACTCTTTTTTTCCGAGTTGCAATATTTTCTACCATCTGCTCACTATTTCTACATTTTTAGATAAGTATATAGTATATGATACCATATTTTACACGTAATTCTCCTTTCATCTATCTAATTATTTTAAGCAATATTTTTGTTCCACCCAACCAACTATCTTCTTACCCCGCCTTATTTGAACTCGTTCCTTCCGATCTTATTTCGTTACACTTTTGGCTTCTGTTTCCCTTCTTTTGTGTAGACATCAGTGCCTGTAGTTGCCTGTCATCTCTAGTTAGTAGTGAGCCCATTGGTTTGTGATGTCGTCGTAGTGCATGTGTATAGGTAGAGTGTGTGGACCTGTACGAGTGCGCTGCCTTTAGGATATTAGTGATGTCCCTTGTGTCATGTGGTATACTCAGTGTTATCCGTGATATAGGTATGAAGTTGTATGAATGATGGTATTCATATAGGTGTGAATAGCGTCATGGCAGGCAATTCCTTAGAATTAGTCTTTCGTATCATAGAATAGCTTATCTTTGGCTGCATGTGACTGTATCAAACTTTTGTTTTCTTTTAAACCAAATCTTTAAAGTTTTTGAAACTAGCTCACAAGATCACAAATCACTTATCCTCTCTCAACCATTACCACCACTCCACACGTTTTTACCCACATGTTATATATATATATATATATATATCATTGGCCTTAAGTTTTCCTTCCTCTTCTCTCTTCTTTCTCTCTTCGAAATGTTATATATGTTTATTGTTGTTATATTTGGGACTAGCTATTATTACTATAGGATCTTGTGTGCGGGTAGGTATAGTGTGGTGAGATATGTAATAGCGATGATTAATTTATTTTGGGACACAAGGATATGAGATTAGATTTCCTTGGATGAAATTATGTATAGGGAGATGAGTACTTAATCGATTTGAAACTTGGACGAGTGATAGATAAGAGCAGCTAGGACGGGATAGTATGATTTGGAGTGATCATGAGAATGAGGGGAACATTTAAAGCACAAAGACGTGATTATTAAGTTGAGGTGAGAAGACAATGGAGTTAGCACGACACGTTGGGACGAACGAAATGTTATGAAGACGGATTTAGTATAGTTAGGAGATTAGATGTTGAGGGTAAAGGATAGCTGTGGTTCGATGGTTCATTGATTAAGGAGAATAGATTCATGAGTCGATATGAGGGATGATACTTTGGGGACGAGATGATTGAAGACTGGTAGGCGATGGCGTGGATCTATGATCAGGTGCTAGGGTGTGATTCTAGCTGTAGCATTAGCCAGAGAAGAGACGAGCTGTAATGGATTATTTGAGGAACGTTGTTTGAAGTTATAGGATTAGCGATCGTTATGTGTAGATATAGGAGTTGCAGGCATAGTGTTTGTACATATCATTACTATTAGTATAAGTGATTCCGAGGACGGAATCATTTCTAAGGTGGGTAGAATGTAACGGTCACTATCCGACCGAACGTTTGTAGCGTATATCCTTGGTTGTTTTGTGTGCGCGTTACCGTATTTGATTTTATTATACTTTCTGTTTGTTTTCCGTGAACCTGACGCGCGACCGAACCCCGTAATCTCGATCCCCTCGGAGGCGCGATCACCCCGGTATTTTCCTTGTAATTTTTTGATATCAACCGACCAATCTGATTATTCCATTATAAGCTCATATAATAGTGTTTTATTATTAATTATTATTATGAAATCCTGAGGTCTGTAACGTTTGTGTTCTTTTTAAATGGGAAACAAGCCATTAACTTATTAATTACAAAAAAAACAACTACTTCTCTTTGTTTCCAAAAGAGAAATCAAATCAAAACCATTAAAAGGGGATCAAATCTTTTTATAATCCTATTTTCAAAATCAAACTGTTAGACTAGTTACAAATCAAGCCGATACATCAAATCCAAGCTATTTTTTGATAGGAATCCCAACAACCCCTCTATTTGCTCTATTCCACGTTCACCCCCACGTACACCCTCTCTCCTCTCCCTACAAAACAAAAGTAGCGCTAGGCCATGCATTTGTTTTTCTCCACCCTAACACTAGCAACAGCAGCATCCTATTTTTTTGAACTTACCCTAACTGTCAACATTCTTCCTCCTACCCACGCACAGCAACGTTTCCCTCCGGTCATCTCGCCCCGTGCACCTCTCCTCTCCTCCACCGTGCGCCATCAACGAGAGACCCTAGGCCGCGTCGACACCCCCTGAACCACCTCACCGCACCCTCTGAAGCTACTGCCGGCCACCCATCCTCGTCGCCAAACACCACAGCAGGTCGCATCCTTGCCGCTGGTCGCCTGATCCTCTCCCCGCTAAGAGCAGCCGCCAGCAGTTCTTGCACGTGCATCAGCTGCCTCCGCCACCAAACCCCGAGAGCCACACGACCTGCCTCTTCGACCTCCTTCATCAAACGCCGCCCCGCCTGAGGACGCCTCTTCCTCCGGCACACCACGATAGCCTCCCGAATGGCCTACTCGCAACCGACCTTCACCTCCTCCTGTGCCGTTACAACGGCCGCAAGCCCATCCCTTTCGATCACCTCGCCTCCTCTTTTTGTCGACCTTCCGCCGTTCGCCCGACCATCTCGTCCGACCCCGACGTTGCCGGATCCCCGACAACACCACCTTAGCCCCTCTGACCCTCAAGCTCCCAGCAGAACTCCCCCGCTCGGCACCAGCGCCACCCCGAGCAACCCAGCGACCTGATCTCTCCCATGAGGCTCCCCGACGCCCAGCAACCTGATGCCCTAGCTCTCCATGCCGGCGGCCAACTCTGGACACCATCTTGCTGTCGACAACTCTCGACTCGCCGCTGCCTCTCAGCCCGACCGCCTCCAGCTCTCATCGACGGCGAGCCCCTGACTGCCGGCAGACCCCTCAGCCGCTGGCGCTACTGATCAGTTCCTGCCTCTGTTTCGCCCCCGTCGCCCCCGGGCCCGAGCCCGTCAGGGCTCCCTTCGACGGCGAAGGCCGCCCTACAGCCGCGCTGCTGTCCCATGACCCGCAGTGCCCCGAGCTCCGTCACTCCGATGCTGCCGCATTGTCGCCGTCCAACGCCTAGCTTCCTTGCAAAACAAAACGTAAGTTTGTAGGATGAATTGGTTATATAGGCTTGCATGATGAGTTATGGCATGCTACCTTGTCACAGTTTCCCTGAGAGCTTAAGAAAAGAAAACTTATTTCTTATTAAAATGATATTTGGGTTATAAGTTGGGTTGGTACAAGGAACAGTTCCCTATGAGAAATTGAATCATGATGACCTGTAGGATAATAGGATGATAGTAGAGCTTATAAATATTATAATGTGAGCAATCACTCAAACTGGTCATTGAATGGTAAGTGTTTTTGTATAAGTATTATAGGTGAGTTATACAAGTTATATACCGACATTAATATAGGTGTTATTTTGGGGGTACGTAGACAATGAAATCAGTTTACTTTTTAATATATGTTAGAATAGTTATTTATAACCCTATTAGTATGATTTAGATTTTATTCGTATTATAGTTAGTTAAATTCTTTACATTGATATCGTTAATCTATTAATGCAGATCTATCGCCGTTCAGACCCGACTTCCGCTTGTTGGACGACATCACGAGGTTGGTTCCCCTAATTCGTAGCAAACCCACAACGTAGCAAAACTGAACCCTAACTAAAAATCGGACAACGATAACTAAATTTACTTTTCCGCACTAGTAAAATGATGTCACTGTAGAAATCGACCGTCAGACAACTTTTCTGTGCATATAGGGTAGTGGTCGATCTAGGCCGATGAAACACCAAAACGTGACTTATGACAATTTGGATAGTCCCGATAATATAGAAACAAACCCTAATAGGACTTGATGAAAATCGCGACGGACACCGTCGCTGTGACACTGTTTCAGACGGACTACCGCGGACGCGACGCCTGGACGCGACGCCCCGGACGGACGACACACTCACCACCATAGGCAAGTGTACTCACTTGCGATTTTGGCCGTGCCTTGGTCTTAAACTACTAGAACTATTAGACTGTGAACAAATAGAACCGGACGTGAAATGATAGCGTCTGGGACGCCCTGACGACTTAGACTAGACGACGAAGTCTAAGCGTAACAACAGCAACTTTTGACACCGTAGGGTTATCTTGTGTGTGCGTGTGTGTGGACCCCCTAGAAGAACTATCCATGTCGTGTCACGTCGTGTCTTGTTTTGCACAGCCTGCGGGCAATAGGGCACTCTCTGAGTGATCCCTTGTACGGATACACAGCCTGCGGGCAATAGGGCACTCTCTGAGTGATCCCATGTACGGATACACAGCCTACTGGCAATATGGCACTCTCAGAGTGATCCCTTGTACGAATACACAGCCTGCGGGCAATAGGGCACTCTCCGAGTGATCCCTTATACAGACTTGTCTTGTGCACTTGGGTTGGGGTAGGGTTGAGCGTGCGCACGGAGAGAGGGTCTGATCCCCCTCGAACCGTAAGGCGTGAACCCTTCGAGTCACACATGTCTTATCTTGTCGTGTCCTGTCCTGCCTTGCTGGTCTTGTCACGTCTTGTCACGACCCGTTTAGGTTAGTCTAGTAGTCGGTAGCACACGCTACGACTACTGCTTGCTACGCGTTACTTTCCTGCTGCGTTACTTCCTTTTTGTTACACTGTTATCACCCCAGCATGCTAATCAACCAGTAAACTGATGTTTAATAGTTCGGTACACTTGCAGTAGAGTCTGACCTCTTTTGTGGACTTTACCTAACGTACAGTTCCTTTCTTTTGGGTGCTGTACGTCAGGTGTCGAGCCAGAGTTCGTGGACGAGGTAGACTTACCGGAGTACGTGGAGTCCGAGGACGTCGATCCAGAGTACGTGCCTGACGAGGACCAGACCTTGAGGACTTTTCAGTCGCCGCCTTTAAGAGGTAACTACTTTTAGTTTGCTCTTTCGATAGTTTGTTGCCATGCTTAGGCCTCCCTTATTAGATTTGTCATATGCTGGATATTATCTCTATTATAAAATGAATGCATCTTTTTCCTTCTGTACTTTTGTTGCTCCGGATTTTATAAATGCAAGAACATGAAAATTTTAAAATGGTACCCACATAGACGCTTATTGGGTCCGAGCTTCACAGCTCCGACCTAAGCGGGCCTTAGTCACGTTTCGCTTCTGTCATTTTGGGGAGCGGGGCGTGACATGCATGCTTAATTGAATATGATCTGAGTAGGACTTATTCTTGATGCGATCCAAGAGGACGTATCGTGACCCGAGAGGGTACTTGTATGTATTTTCCTTATGAAATCAATGCTATACGTGGTTACTTTTTGGCATCTTGTTTACATGCTTTATCGTCATACTTTCCGACGTTCTCATACCCTAGCCGGATGAGACGTTGAGTTATAGAAAAGATATTCAAAATCATCGATTACAAAACCCTTAACGAAATCACAACCGACACATGTTCCTCTTATTGGCTATTTATATCGACTCTCCATACTTTCTTTAGTCTTAAATTCTCGTTTACTTAAGACCATCATCACGATTATCTCACCTTCGAAAGGTGGTAGTTTTTCATCGTTTTATTAATCTTTTGAAACTGATTCTTTTAGTTTACAGGTCAACTGTCCCGTGGATTCGATCCCTGACTCTCCAGGTTTCCTACGTGATCGATCTCCTACACTTGGGAGTAGCGCTCACATATTTTGAGACGAATCAATTTTTTGGCGCCATTGCCGGGGATATCGGTATTTGTGATCCAAACTATCAGTTTCTCTCGAGGAATATTCGGTGAGATCTTTCCATCTTTTAGTTTAGGATTTTTATTTGCTTTCTATTACATAAAAACACAAAAAAATATAAAATCATAAAAACAAAAACATCCTTTTCTGCTAGTTTATGTGGCATAAGTCTCTTACTTCACATAGATTAGTACGTACAGAAAATATGGCTAACAATAATAATGAAACACATATCACACCACCTGTACAAGAAAGACCTTTATTGGAAATTTGCCTGCAGTCTAGGGTGGTGTCTGATTCATGCATAATTCTACCTGTGGATGCTCATAATTTTAATCTGAAGCCTGGTGTAATTCAACTCTTACCATCTTACCATGGCTTTGAAAATGATAATCCTTATTTGCATGTCAGAAATTTTGAAGAAGTATGCTCAACACAGTTGGATGGAAAAATTAGCTCTGAATCTGTTTATCTTAAACTATTTACATTCTCGCTGAAAGATAAAGCAAAACATTGGTTTAATTCTTTGCCACCTAGATCTATCTCTACTTGGTTACAATTGCAAACTGAATTTCCAAAAAAAAAAATTCTTTTCTTTGCAGAGGACCCATGCCTTGAAGCGACAAATTATGTCCTTTTTGCAGAAGGAGAGGGAGTTGTACGGCCAAGCATGTGAGAGATTCGAGGACCTATTGATCGCCTGCCCACACCATGGATACGACAAAGGCTGTGCCATTGGATTCTTTTACGATGGCTTGCAGGTTGCAGCCGTAAACTAGGCAATACATGGAGATGATGTGCAACGGTGAGTTCTTTCAGAAAACTCCTACGGAGATGATGTGCAACGGTGAGTTCTTTCAGAAAACTCCTACGGAGGCATTGGATTACATGGAGACCATAGCGAAGCATGCGAGGAGATGAGAGTCTACTTCAGAGTTTGATAGATCAGAGCCACTTCTACCATCTAAAGGAGGCACGCACTCATTGAAGCCAGACGATGCAATAAGAGCACATGTGGATGCATTGCTGACGCAGAGGCTACAAGGCCTAGACTTGAGAGCAGCAAAAGCAGTCGAAGCTGGACCGTTTTGTGCCATTTGTGAGCAGCCCACTCATGACATGTCTGTTTGCTCCGCGATCCCTGCTATGAAAGAGACCATAAGGAACCCATAAACTGAAGTGAATTGGGTGTCCAATCAAGGGGTAAATTCGAACACTTTCAAATCTTCTTGGAAGAACCAACCAAATCTGAGATGGGGACCACAACAGCCAGCACAACAGACGACCACTCCTTACCAGCATCCAAATCATGCGAGCAATCAAGGGAATAAGGAGCAGAGCACTGATATTACTGCCGTACTTCAGCAAATGATGCAGATGCAGAATCAACAACAACAACAGCTTCAACAACAATTTCAGCAGCAGTTTCAGCAGCTTAACGAAAACTTTTCTAAAATTGCTGCATCTTTAGAAAAAGATAGTCTACCAGCTCAATCTATTGCAAATCCTAACATAAATTCCTCTTCTTTTTCAGGTGATAACGTGAAACCATGCAAGGCGGGCTACTTTGCACAGCTGAAGAAATATAGAAAAACCAGAACCACCTAGGCATGAACAAATAGTCGAGGAGAAAGAGGATGAGCTTGTACCACAAAAGCTGCAGGAGGAGGAGAAAAGCTTGGAAAAAGAGGAGGTCAAAGAAAAGGAGCCTGAACCATATACACCTCCAGCTCCATTTCCACAGAGGCTAGCACCACCTTCAAAAGATAAGTATCAGGCAGAAATAGGGACATCTTCAAACTGTTAAAAATTAATATTCCCTTGCTTGATGCGATAAACCAAGTGCCTGCCTATGCTAAATTTTTAAAGGACTTATGCACTGTGAAACGGACGCTTAATGTGAAAAAGAAAGCTTTTCTAACGCAACAGGTAAGTGCCATAGTTCAACATAACACTCCACCTAAATATAAAGATCCAGGTTCTCCCACTATTCCATGCACTATAGGAACTAAGAGCTTTGGAAATGCTTTACTGGATTTGGGTTCCAGTGTGAATATTTTGCCTTACTCTGTTTTCTTGAACCTAGGTATGTGAGAGCTGAAACCAACGCTAGTGGTGCTACAGTTAGCAGACAGATCAATGAAAGTTCCAAGAGGTTGCGAGGAGAATGTTTTGGTACATGTGGACAAGTTCTACTACCCTATGGATTTCATCGTCCTAGACATACATGGACCACCTTCTGGTAACATCACTCCTGTCATTTTGGGACGTCCATTCTTAGCTACATGCAACGCCGTAATCAATTATAGGGATGGACAATTGAAGATAACGTTTAGTAACATGAAGCTTGAATTAAATATCTTTAAATCATGTAAGTTGCCAACAGGTGTTGAAAGTGTTGAAGATGTATGTTTTATTGAAAATTTGATTGAAGACTATTTTGAGGCTGAGTATGAATATGAATCTCATTATATTGATTATAATTTTGATGATATTAATGAGTCTTATTTTGTGCAGGGCACTCATGAAAAATCAAGGGAAGCATGGGCACCGAAATTTGAACCATTGCCAGCTGGACTGCTACTATAACTACCCTCTGACGTGGAGCATCCAAAGCTTGAGCTGAAGCCATTGCCGGACTACTTGAAGTATGCTTTCCTTAGAAAAGATGAGACTTTCCCCGTGATAATATCCTCCAAACTTACACTTGAACAGGAACACTCATTGTTCGATGTACTTATGGAAATAAAGGGGCCATTGGATGGTCCATTGCAGACATCAAAGGTATAAATCCCTTAACTTGTACACATCACATTTATCTTGAGTATGATTCAAAACCTACGCGTGAAATGCAACGTCGGTTGAACCCGATGTTAAAAGAAGTGGTAAAAGTTGATGTTCTTAAATTACTTGATGTTGGAATTATTTATCCTATCTCTGATAGCAAGTGGGTTAGTCCAACTCAAGTTGTGCCTAAGAAATCTGGTTTAACTGTAGCTAAAAATGAAAATAATGAGCTCATACCTATGCGAACCACCACTGGATGGAGAATGTGTATTGATTATAGGAAGCTAAATTCAAAAACAAGAAAAGACCACTTTCATTTGCCTTTCCTAGATCAAATTTTAGAGAGAGTGGCTAGTAATGAATATTATTGTTTTCTAGATGGCTACTCAGGTTATTATCAGATAGAGATTGCTCTAGAGGACCAAAAGAAAACCACTTTCACTTGTCCCTTTGGAACTTTCGTATTTAGGAGAATGCCATTTGGTCTATGCAATGCACCTGCTACTTTTCAATGTTGCATGTTAAGCATATTCAGTGATATGGTTGAAAAGATAGTAGAAGTATTTATGGATGATTTTTCTGTATATGGCACCTCTTTTGAAAATTGTTTATCTAACTTGGCCATTGTTTTGTGCAGGTGTAAAGAGAAGAACTTGCTACTCAATTGGGAAAAGTGCCACTTCATGACTACAGAAGGTTGGGTACTTGGTCACTTAGTTTCCAAAGCAGTTATTCAAGTGGATAAGGCGAAAGTTGAAGTAATAGAGAAGTTGCCAACGCCAAAAAGCATCAGAGATATTCGTTCCTTCTTGGGTCATTCAGGATTTTATAGACGCTTCATAAAGGATTTCAGCGCTATCTCTCGACCTCTTTGCAATTTATTAACTTCAAATTCTAAATTTATTTGGACGCAAGAGTGTTAAAATTCTTTTCAAAAACTGAAGTCCTTACTTGTCTCATCGCCTATTTTACAGGTTCCAGATTGGACTCTTCCTTTCGAGATTATGTGCGATGCGAGTGATTACGCAGTGGGGGCGGTGTCATGCCATATTTAGCACTATACGTGTATTCTACTGAACACACGTGGTATTTCAACTTACGATACATGGGTAGACATGAAATAAGCGTAGATATTGATGTATGTAACGTAGTGCAAGGGGAATTGGGCCGTAATATGTGGTTAAGAGAAGTGAATGCGAAGTGGGAATGCGAAGAAGTGCAAAAGACGTCGTGGGTATAAAACAAGAGGAATGTGTTAGACGTGTGAGAGAGAGGTATGCATGCATGCATGGATGTGCATGGATGTGTGTAGGAAGACTCATGCAAGTGTGAAAAGGGGTTAGGGGTCAATGTCAACCCCCGTAAATTTTTAGAAAGGCGAGGGGCAAAACAGTCATTTGGACCAAAAGTGCTGTGCGTACATACTAGAATGGTGTGTACGTAAAGTAATGCCATACTTGTAAATACCTAGAATATGGAGGGGTATTTTGGTCATTTTACTAGATGCATGCTTATCCTAAAGAGCTTTCTAGTGGAAGATATTTGGAGAGAAACTTCTCTCTTTTTCTTTACGCTTCTTCTCTTTTCTCATTTCATTTTCTTTCTTCAGTTTCTCCCCTATAGGGCCGGCCACCCTCTCCCTCTCTTTCCCCTTATTTTTCAAATGAAAAACCCTAATCTCCATTCCCAATTGAAAGGAATTCATGCTTGCTTGAAGAGAGAAGTAGATGGAGAAGAAAGAAAGAGGAAGAGAAGTGGAATTAAGCTTTTGAGGTAGGAACTCTCTTGGTTTGAAATTCCATCAAATTAATTTTTGCTAATATGTTTTTATAGCATGTTTTATCTAATATGTGATGAGGATAGTCAATTTTTACTTGCTATGGCTCAATTTCACAATTTCCATTTGAAATTCTTAGCAAAGCCATCTCCTTTTGAAATTCAGAAATCTTGATGTCTGATTTTGCCTTGATTGTGGTTACTGTAGCTTGAATTAGGGTTCGAAAAAAATATGAGCTTGTAGATCTTGAAGTCCTACCCCAAAATCATATAAATTTTGACATAGTTTCAATTCAGAAATTAGGAACAATAAATCCATCTTTACAACCTGTCTGTTTGATTTTCAGTGTTGACACAGTTTAGTAAAATTGGCATAGACACCTGCACACATCATGAAATTTTATGATCTTGGTCTTGTTGAAAAGTTAACCAGTCTTTCTAAAAATTCATCAGATTTCTTATATGTCGAATTTCTGGCTCCAACATGTCCAAAATTGGCTTCCAATACAGACCCAGAAATCTGTCTGAAAAACAGATTTGGCACACTTCACCAATTAATTCACCATAAATCATATAGTTCATATTTTTACATGAAATTTTATCTGTGAATCCAAAACTTCCATATATTCAACTTTTATTTATATAGTTTTGTCAAATTCCCAAGATAAATGAATGAAATGTGTTGATCTTTAGGACTGTTCTTGCAATTCCAGCAAGCTGAACATTAAAGTGATGTTATAAATTGTGCTCTATTGCTATTTCACCCTCTATAGTGCATGATTATTGTTGTTGCATGGAAGATGGATTCATGATATGTTTTCCCAATGGATTTGCTAATGTTCTTACGGACATACACGTCACGTACACCACGTGTTCATCAAAATGCCACAATGAAGTGAAAGTCGAATAATATGAGAAATGAGCTTGCAAACATTTGTGCTATGAAATATGTTGTGAAATAGAAATGATGGGGTCATGTGAAGCATGGTATCATATGTTATGAGTGATGAATTGAAATGTCTATGTTAAAGGGCATGCCACTTGGGTGCATGACCCATGTTGTTATGAGTGTGAAATGTGAAACCATGCAACATGTCCCCTTCAGTGCTATATATAATGTTGAATGAAGTTTTTGAATGTTTTAATCCTCTCTAAGGAGGGTGAGTTAGCAAAACCCGGGTTTTAGGTGGGATTTGAGTAAATTGTGGATATGAGGCCTGGACTGCGAAGTTGGGAGATGAGTATGTGATGTGTGGAGTTTATACCCACTCGCCTTTACCGGGAGTGGAGGGGATTTTTATACCCACTCACCTTTACCGGGAGTGGAGGGGAAGAGGGCATACGGAGGTTGTGATATGAGCCTCACTCTTGCCAGGGACGGGAAAGCTGAGAGGCCCGGTGTACAGTGCCAGTGTCCACTGCGTCGTGTGCTATATTCACCCCAAATTTGGGATGAAGTGCAGGTCCTGGTATCACACAGTTTACCCAAGTTCCAATTAACTCAATTATGAAATAATAAAATAAGAATTGTGTGTTACTTCTACTCCTGGCAGCACTTCCCCTTCCCTTTGCCTGTTTTTTTGGTGACTCTGTGTCATGCCTCAGGCACTTGCACTTATCTTATTAGATATTGGTTGCTTGAACACTTGTGTTATTATTATTATTATTATTCGTGCTAACCCTTTCTTGCAGTAACTCGATATTGGACCGCATGTATGATTCCCTTGTTTTAGCTATTTAACTTTCATTATATCACTTAGTTACATGCTCTATTTCTCTTGGCGTGCCTTGTGGATTGATAACCTTAGGATGGCGTTCCAAATCCAAGTTGGTTCCTACTGGGGCACGCATTGACGTGCTCCTTTATATTTTTTTCAGGTAGCATGGTTATCATGGTTGGTGGTGACTTGGAGTTGGGTTCAAGGGTAGCACATGGTGTGAGCTGTATTTGGGGTGTGATATGGTTGGTTTGGGAGGTGGAGAATGACTGTGTATATGTAGTGGTGCACCTGGATTATGTAAATAAATGGAAGTTGTTATCTATATGTTATGTTGTTGGTATTCTTTATTATTCATGAGATTGTTTTAATATTATTGTGGAGCTTCACTTGTACTATCCCAGCATGTGCACAGTGGCCTGCTTATGTAGTTTCTTCTTTCTCTCTCTCTTTTCCTCTCTTATCACCCTCACTCTTCAGGATACTTGGAAAGAAAAAAAATAAATTATAGATACCGGGTATTCTGGGGAACGGGGCATAACTGGCGGTCTTGGGCAAAAGAAAGAACAAGTTCATTATGTGATCTACTACGTAAGTAAAACCATGAATGATGCTCAAAGAAATTACACGACAACGGAAAAGGAATTACTTGCGGTGGTATTTGCATTGGACAAATTCAGGAGCTTCAATTTGGGATCTCCTATCATCATCTATACGGACCACTCTACACTCAAATATTTATTATCTAAAAAGATGCAAAGCCTAGACTTATACGATTGATTCTTCTTTTGCAGAAGTTCAACATCGCGATACGAGACAAGAAGGGAGTGGAGAATCATGTTGCAAACCACCTCTCTCGATTGACAGTAGGCACAGAGTCATCAGATACACCGTTGAGAGATTCCTTCCCCGATGAGCAACTTTTCGCCGTCTCTACTCTACCATGGTATGTAGACATAGTAAATTATGTGGTGAAAGGTAGAACTCCATCACATTGGTTCTCTCTTGATTTTAAGCGTTTCAAACATGAGGTAAAATCTTTCTACTTTGACGATCCTTATCTTTTTAAATATTGTGGAGACCAAATTGTGAGACGATGTATACCCGATTATGAGGTTAGTAGTGCTTTATAATTTTGCCATGATGGGATATGTGGAGGACATTTTTCTACTCATAAAATTGTTGCAAAAATTTTACAATGTGGATTTTTTTGGCCCACCATGTTTAAAGATGCATATGCTTATTGTAAATCATGTGTGCGTTGTCGACAGTTGGGGGGAATCATAAAAAGAAATATGATGCCATTAAATCCCATGTTAGAGATAGAAATATTTGATTGTTAGGGGATTGACTTTATGAGACCTTTTTCACCTTCATTTGGTTATGTTTTCATATTCGTTGCGATTGATTATGTTTCTAAATGGGTGGAGGCTATTCCTTGCAGGTCTAATGACGCATCCATCGTGCTAAAGTTCTTAAAAAAGAATAATTCACCCTCTTTGCAGTGCCAAAGGCCATTATTAGTGATGGAGGATTCCACTTTTGCAATAGGCTCTTCACAAATCTAATGAAGAAGTTTGGAGTGAAGCATAAAGTTTCCACTCCATACCACCCCCAAACGAATGGACAAGCTGAACTTGCAAATAGAGAAATCAAGAATATCCTTCAAAAAACTGTGAATCCCATGCGCAAAGATTGGAGCCTTCACTTGCCGGAAGCTTTATGGGCCTACAGGACGACATACAAGACTATTCTAGGGATGTCTCCTTACCGTTTGGTTTATGGAAAAAATTGTCATCTCCCCGTTGAATTAGAGCCTAAATCTTATTGGGCTATTAAAACTTTAAATCTGCTTGATGACTCATCGAATGATTCTCGTAAATTGCAGATTTTGGAGCTTGAGGAGTTACGGAGGGAGGCATATGAAAATGCAAAATTGGCGAAGGAACGAATGAAAGCTGTGCACGACAAGACAATCTTACAGAGAGAATTCAAGCTTGGGGACAAAGTTCTTCTCTATAACTCAAGATTGCATATATTTCCAGGAAAGCTATGTTCCAAGTGGTCGGGCCCATTTCTTGTCAAACAAGTTTTTCCACATGGAGCGGTAATTGTGGCGAATGAAAAGGATGGAAGCGAGTTCAAAGTCAATGGGCAACGACTGAAACACTTTCAAGAACTTTGGAACAAGGAGGACACGACCATGGAGCTTACAGACCCACCTTCGGGTGGCACTTAGACCGGTGTGTTCTTTCCTTACTCAGTAGTAGTAGATTTTTCTTTTCTTTATTTTACACTTTTTAGGAGTCTTGCCTCGAGTATACTCTTTTCAACATTGAGGACAAAGTTTGTCTTTGAGTTGGGGGGAAGTGTATTAAACTTTTTGTTAGGATTTTTTTCTTAGTTTTTTTCATAAAAAAAGTGAGAGAAAATAATAAATCACCATCACTTATCTTCTAACCATCATTTAAGCCCTCTTAAAGTGTCACTTTATCGGATGATAATGCAATAATGGAATTCTAAAAATTGTCTATTGCTTGAAATCATTGTTTTTCTCTTCATGGAATTAACCATTAATATGATCCTTATGAAAAGTTTCAAATCTCATGACTAATATCTCGAAATGGTTTGAATTAATTCCATGCAAGTCGTTGTGATGCATAAGTTTAAAGTGGACACGATTGATATGAATAATTTTCTTTTTGAAGAGGAATGTAGCTATGAATATGTGCTGAAATGTAAGTATAATGAATGGGTGTGAGTTGCCAAGGAAAAAAAGAAACAACAAAAAAATGAGAAAAAGAATAAAGTGCATCGTTCCCTTGAGCTCATCAAGTAGCCTGGTCTTCGTGCCTCAGGAAGCAGTAGAGATTCACGTCGAAAGATGGATGTATGGGGAGTGCACTCACAAAAAAAGAGAATAAAACTTAGATGATTCGAGTTATTAAGTTCGAGGGATCTTCTAAGGTCGTCTGACCTAGGAGTCATTAAGGGAAAGCTCGATACATGGATCCTTCTAAGTTAAAAAGAAAGAAAGAAAATGGCACACTCAACTCCCATGAATTAGACAATCTTTAAATAAAACCGATTCCTTGAAATATTAGAAAGTTATCAATTGATGTTGTGTTATACTTTTTGTCCATGCAAAACGATGCTTGTATTTTATGTATTTAAACTGGATTAGAGAAAATGACATGGATTTGATCTCATTCATAATTGTGTATATTCGTGATAAATGTTATGATGGAAAGTGTGTTATTGAACCAAGCCTTAAACAATTGAAAGGATTTAAAATTTTCTAAACATGTGATTTAGTCGCTCTTTTTGCTAGAGACTAGCAAAATGCGAGTTGAGGGATGTGATTCATGGTAAATATTACATATTTAGCCCCTCATTTAGCTCCATTTTGTGCATATATGGTACTTAGTTGGTCTCTAATAAGATCGTATTTTGAATACCCTTAATCATTAAAGCTAACTCTCATTTTATGCATAAAACGTCAATATATTGAGTATCTCTGCCCTTTTTATATTTTTCATAAGAAGATCTCGATCTCACGATTCCAACGACTATTTATTTGTATTTTTCTGAGATTTGTGCTAATTACTATGAATTTTTGAATGCAGAATACCATTTAAATGAAGAAATACGCAAGAAAAACGTTTGAAATACGCGAATACGGCAGCTCGTACGCATATTAGTCAAATAGGTGGGCCACATGGCAAACTGTGCACCGTCCGATCTCCATCCAACGGGGAGCGGAGCGTAGCAATCCGGAGGGCGACGCGGCTGACTCGTAGCCGTTGATACACAATCCAACGGACGAGATCATGTTCGATGCCAGCAACGAAGCGGGGGAATATGGGACACATGGCAACGATCGAGCGTTTCCCGCTCCATCGAACGAACACAGTGCACAGGTGACGCGGCGAATTTAACAGCCGCTCGATCAAAATCCAACGGCCACAAACAACGCCGTTCGAAATCGAACGCGAGGGGGCGACGTACATGTGCTGTGGGGCGACGTGGCAAGAATCTTTGCTGTTGCCCGCTCGATCCAACGGTCATGAATTCGGCCGATTCAAATTTCAAAACACATATACATCGGGGCGACGTGGTGGCATCTTGATCGTCCATACTTTGATCCGACGGTGTGGATTCACTCCGAGAGCGATTCGGATACGAAATCGGAGCGGGCGAAGTGGCTTCATCCTCACTGCTGCGTCACGATCCAACGGTCACGACTAACTCCGAGCGGGATTCGGAGAGCAGAGCGGATGTGGGCGCACGCAAGCGACGATCCGAAACCGATGGACACGCGTCGCTCGCATGTTCGATCCCGCTCCCATCCGACGGTCAGTAATTGCTCCGATTGCGGGTAGCGGATCCAAGGGGAGTTTTAATCGGATTTGAGAAAAACAATAGGATCCGCAACCGACATTAAATCCCTATAAAAACCCTATTATTCCAGAGGGTATTTACACCAGTTTTGAGCTTATTTTGAGCGTATTGGAGGGGCTACAGAGCGTATTTTCGTGAGATTTTCTGGGGCTTTGGAAACAGAGATCAGAGGCTCATGCAAAAGAATTTCAGAGGATTTTTGAGGAGTTTTGGTGATTGAAATCTCAACTTTACTTTTGTATTTCACGTATTTAGCATGTTTTTTGATGTTTTGATCATGTATTTGCTAATGAAACTGAGCTTTCTTCTCTCCATGCGTGGCTAGTGCCCTCATGTGTTGGTTGTGATATAGTTAGGGCTATGTGATTGTTGATTTTGTTGTCTTTTCGCCATATATGCATGTTATAATCACGTATTTCATTGTTTTCTACGTATAATCTAATTGAGTATGTTAATCGGAGACGTGTGCATGCTTAATTGAATATGATCTGAGTAGGACTTATTCTTGATGCGATCCGAGATGGCGTATCGTGACCCGAGAGGGCACTTGTGCGTATTTTCTTTATGAAATCAATGTTATACGTGGTTACTTTTTGGCATCTTGTTTACACGCTTTATCGCCATACTTTTTGATGTTCTTATGCCATAGTCGAATGCGACGTTGAGTTATAGAAATGATATTTAAAATCATCGATTACAAAACCCTTAACGAAATCACAACCGACACATGTTCCTCTTATTGGCTCTTTATATCGACTCTCCATACTTTCTTTAATATTAAATTCTCGTTTACTTAAAACCATCATCACGATTATCTCACCTTCGAAAGTTGGTAGTTTTTCATCATTTTATTAATCTTTTGAAACTGATTCTTTTGGTTTACAGGTCAACTGTCCCGTGGATTCGATCCCTGACTCTCCAGGTTTACTACTTGATCGATCTCCTACACTTGAGAGTAGCGCTCACACATTTTGAGACGAGTCATCCCTACGCTAGTTTTGTACTTAGTCCCTTGTATGCTTCATATTTATGTGCTTCTTCAGATTAAAACTTTCTATTCAAACTCTTGAAGTTGTGCTTTACATGTGTTTATTGTTTTTCTTCGTGAAGTCACTTTTAATATGCTATTCATGAAAACTAGTGTTTAATTCCATGAATTTTCTCTTCAAGTTCGTTTAGATTAGTTTTGTGCAAACTTTATGATACATGAGTTTGGATTGAGCCAATTGAATAGACTGGTTTTTAATTTGATGGCATTTGGCCATGTGAATATGCTTGGGTTATGCCTAAGGAGTGGTTGGTTGATATGTTTAAAAAAATGAAATGAAAAAGAGAGAGAATGAATAAGTGCATCATTCTTCTAGTCTTATTGAGTAGCTGGGTCCTCGTGCCTCAAGAATCATTGGGGATTCACGTCGAAAGATAGGGTTTAGAGGAGTGCACGAGAAAAAATATAAATATGAACTTAGATGATTTTAGTTAGTAGGACTGAGTGGTACTTCTTGGCCTAATGTCCTAAAATCATCTTGTCACGTCCCACTCCCCAGGATACCCAGGGAGCCGAGGGTGAAAACGATAAAGAAAACCAGATTGCAGGTCCACTGCGCACTGCTGGGAAAGTACACAAAAAATTCCCACAACCAAACAACAAGGACAATAACAGCTCAGACAAAGAAAACAAAAAAAAACAGAAAGAAATGAAAACCAACTCAGAACTCAATAACTCATATATACACAATAGCTCCCATATACATCTCTATACAAACAACATCTATACATTCTCACCAAACAGAAAAAACCCAAGGCCAAAAGAGCCCAGAAGTACAGAGTCACACAAACTCGTCTCACAAAACCAACCCACACTACAACCACTACTCCAGCTCCACTCCATCAGCTCCAGCCACCAACACCAACACCTGAAACCACGAGTGGGAACACGTCAGAGCGTGACCCAGTAGGATATCCATGCTCCAAGTAGTCTACCATTCACATGAAAGCAACTACATAACAATGCAAAACAGTTAAAGTTCTTGCATCGCATGTGTCACGCCCCGCTTCCTTAATATGGAAGGCGAGACGTGAGGAGGTCCGCTCAGACGTGGAGCTGTGAAGCTGCAGTCTGATAAGCGTCTGTAAAAATTTCGAATCGTAGCAGGTGATCGAGCCCCGGATATACACCCGGAGAACGATTGTAGTTTTACCGCAAGCGCACGGCAGAGTGGCGAGCGGGTATCGAACACAGGGAGGTGGTGTTGGTTCCAATCTATCCTAGGTTGGTTTGACTACGAATGTTTTATTGGTGGAGATGGCTGTGGTATGATATAATGGAAATGGTGGTGGATGTCGGTGTCGGTGATAAATAAATCGGTAAAATATCGATTCAAATACAATATAATAAAAGTGTCTAGGGCTAGGAAATTCCCACTACGGATCGTCATACATCATCGTAAATAGTGAATCTCAATATTACTAGACTTGTGTTGAGGTGAACTAGTCGTAACTGAATAGAGAACCAAGCTCACGCTCTCGCACTATTGCCGGTCTATAGCAACCCTAGGATAGGGCCCAATCTCTTGCAAACCCTAGCCTAAGCCACTAGCATTAGGATCGACATCATCGTTCAATCGCCCCTCGAGCCCACTCTCGTGCAAACTCGAGTTACAATCTAGGTTGTGATAGTTCGTATTCGTCCAATCTCTTGCAAACGAATATGTGTATAGATTTATAATAAAAATCCTAGCTTTGGTCCAATCTCTTGCAAACCAAGTCTAGAGAATCTCGATTGTAAACCTAAATCGAATATCTAGGCCTTCCCATCGATCAGAATCCAATCTCTTGCAAACCCCAATCGATGGAAATCCCTAGCTATCCGTAATAAATCGATCACAACCTAACCTCCTAGCAATTCTAGCAATAATGAAATCCATTCATCACGAATCTGAAATTAGATCCGTAGGGTTCATCCCCAAACCCTAGAACAACAAATCTACTCTAGCATAGCAACAAGGATATAAGAATCAATAAAAATCATTGCTTGCATATAAAAAGATAGAAAAACAAAGATTCAAATAAGAAGAACAAAATACTTAGCTTGATGAAGATCTTCAATCCAAATACAAGCTTTTAGATCCAAGAGGGGGCCTAGGGCATGGCCTAACCTCTAAAATAATCCCTAATAAAACATTTTGGGAACCTAAGAAAACATGGGGGATCCCCCTCTAATGGTGGCTACAAAACCCTTAAATACTCCCCCAAAACCCTAGCAAGAAACCCTAGAAAACCCCTCAAATTCGTGCCCAAAACCAGCCTAAACCGCAACTTAAAATCTGGGCCCGTCGCCGACTCGGCCGAGTGGAAAATGTGACTCGGCCGAGTGGAAATTCCAGCAATGCAGCATCAACTTGCAGAAATTCTCTAGATTTCATCCGACCTCCGATTTGCGCGTTCTTGGCGGCGTTGGAATCTTCATGAAGTCTACTATCCATAAAAAATATGAGAAAAATACTTTGATTACTGGAATGATAGCAGATTTCAAAAGAGTGGGAGGCTGTCTGAAAATCTGGGCGCTGCATGTCCTCGACATCACTCGGCCGAGTTGACTTCTCTACTCGGTCGAGTGAGCTTCTCTACTCGGCCGAGTGACAGACCCTGTAGAATTCCGGTAAGTCAGGGATCTTGGGAGCATGTCTTCGGAGGTGACTCGGCCGAGTGGCTTTACTCACTCGGCCGAGGGGCATTCGGTACTCGGCCGAGTCAGAACCGTCAAAAGCATGTACATTTCCAGTAAGTCGGCCTCTTTTGATGGTGGATTTCTCATGCCACTCGGGCGATGCGATCTTCTTACTCGGCCGAGTGAGATATCATCCATCGGCCGAGTGCACGCCCAATTCCTTCTGTTGGAGCGTGTCCGGTCTGGTCGGCCGAGTGGTCTTCTTGCTCGGCCGAGTGGCTGCTCCACTCGGCCGAGTGGCATGCTGTAGATGCCCAATCTTCTCCGTTTCTCCTCCTCGTCGCTCCTACGGAGTTTCTTCTTCTTCCACCCGTCTCCCATCGTCGAATAGCCCTCAAAAGTGCCTTGGGTGACGCTCCGGAGTGGGTGCAAGTCCCTTAAGCTCATTTTTGCTCCCGATCGCTCCATATTTCCTGAAATCCGACAAAAACAAGAAATAGTGAAAAGTAACGCAATATCGTCGAATACTCGTGAAAATCGCAATATGAGCAATCGAAATGGCGTGAAAACATGCAGAAAAAAGGTGTAAAATATGGAGTGATCAAAATCCCCCAAGCTTACCTCTTACTCGTCCTCGAGGAAGATAAGTAAAGAGACGGACTCGGGAGATGAAAATAAAGAAAATGAAATAAAAAAGAAAGAACACGAGGTGGAAGGGGTCGCTAGATTCTTCTCTCAGATCTCAAGCCATAAGCTACACATCACGACAACTTGGAAAATACGAATCACATGCTATAAGGATTTCAAATCTTACATAAACATGGTTCTTGCAAGTTTTTAAGAACAACAAAAGGGATTCTCTAAATTCATACAATCAATTCATATCCACGTCACGCATTTCATAGGATTTAATATACAAATGTTGGCAATGCACTTTTCAATCAAGAGTTATAACTGAAGCATATAAGAATCACACCAAGCATGCAATAGAGAATGGAATAAGAGACATGGCATTCACATATTTATTTCAAATCATGAAAAATCTCCATATCTAATATATTTTGCAAAGTCTAAGCATTATCGAATATCCACATTCATGCACGTCTCCACTCTAAGGTCATACTCACTCATTTGGTCAAATGAATTCACCCCCCCCCCCCCCCAAGCTTAGCTTGGGGCATCACATCTAAAGGAATATGATAGTGGAAAATGGGATTTTTGCCTTGGTTTTCCCAAGTATTTTGTGGCTCCAATATTGAGATAGAGAAATTTTTTTTTTCTTTTGGACTTTGTTTCTCATTTTTCGTTTTGGCTTTTTGTAGGAGCTATATGATTTGTATTTTTGGTTTTTGGCTCCTTTTTGGCTTTTTGGACTTTTTGGAGCTAACTTTTCTTTTGTGGGGATTTTTGGGAAATAGATGCGATATAAGTAGCTTTAGGAGGTGAACTCAAGTGACATGTAGAGAATAAAAAGATATATGTGGAGAAAGAAATAATGTAACACTCGGTTCACTCTAAGATGTGCAAGAACGGTTCAATAAAATAATACTTCAACTAAAACTCATATGTAAGTATGGATATTCTCAATCATCTCAATAAAAAGCGAAGTCAAGCGGTAAAGAGTACTTTCATATCAAGCATGCAACAGAAGGTGAATAAGATAATAAGGCAGATGCTTCCGTTATACAATTGATGCGTGAATCTTGGAGCACTTCCAACAAAAGCATACCAAACACTAATCCATACATTCAGCTTCAATTAATATCATGCATTCATATAGAGGAATCATCAAAAGAATATATAAGCAAGCACATGGATAGTAGGACTATGAAATACTCTAAGTAGCATGGCAAGGAATAATAAGCATCGTGATGGTTGCTAAAGCAATAAGAGACAACATCATAAGGAACAAATCTAGCGAAAGGAGGAAAAGAAAATAAAGATATAAAATAAAAGAGAGGAAAGAAAAGAAAAACAAGCACACAATATGATGCATGAACACACATAAAAGGAAAATAAGATGGAAAAATCAAAAAGATGATGCAAAAATTTTGAAAAATTTTAAAAATCCTAAAATAAAGTAAAAATGCAACTAATGCATCTAAATGGCATGGAAATGCACTCCCCCAAGCTTAAACTTCACATTGTCCTCAATGTGATCATAATGAAAGAATATGAGGAACAACGATAATAATAAGGGGGTGAATGAAAAATGATGAAATGAATGACATGAAATCCTAATGCAACTACATGCACATACAATGATGCATGAGAGCGCTTTCCCCCAAGCTTATACCAAACAATCCTATTCAAATGACTCAATCAAAAATGTCATGGCTTTGCTAAGCGAGATTGAGTCAAACGAATAAGAATGTGAGTATTCACTTGAAAGAAATGCTCGATGGGTGGTGAGCAAAAATGATGTGGCGTATGAAAATATGGAGAGGGGAATTAATATATATAATGGGTTTGGGGTGTAAAAATTTTTGTTGCCGTCATAAGAGGTGATATTTATTCAAGCAAATCTATACGGTCCTCTCGCTGTCGAGAGGATTCGTGTTTATTGAAAGCATAAAAATTTCTACACTACTGGATTGATATCACCTATAGCAAAAGGCGGATCCAGTATCTTTGCCGGTGCAGGCAACTGCTCCAACTGCTCTTTCCGTGGCTCCGCTAGATGCGTGTGTCCACAGACTCCAACGAACTCCAGCAATGCATCCTCCAGCATTCCCACAAGGACTCCACCTCTACCTTGCAGAGAATAGGATGCATCAGTTCGTCGCAAAAAATTCACCCTCGTAATAAAAGTATCCCAAAGAGGATCATCTATAGAAATATATGAAATAAATAATGGTAGACGATACTTCCCTGGAAATAATCCAATATCATCTTGTGCCTTGATAGCTATCTCCGTGGTGTCCTCTCTAAGCTGCTCAGGTAAATCTAGATCATATGTGTGGACTTCCTCGATAGGCTCGTCAAACTGTGACACGTCCAAGCATACCTCCGATCCATAATCGTACGTGCACTGCAAAAGGTATGACGTGTCAAAAATATCTGAATCAAAGTAAATATCAAATGGAATACATGATTCAGAAATGGAATGGGTAAAAATATCTCCCTGAGTGGGAGCAGTAAGCTCTGTGGGATAGTCCTCGACGTCAGTGGAAGGATGAGGTGGCTGTGGGAGCTCTAATGGAGGAGAATAGTGCTCGGGATCCTCATGAATGGCTATGTCCTCGTCCCGATGTATGACCTCCTCGGTGATAAGCTCTGGCTCTGTATGTAAGGCCTCCTCAAAAGCATGCTCGGGCTCCGCATGTGAGGCCTCCTCGGCAATATGCTCTGGCTCGACAGTGTGCTCCTTTGCCTTCTCATCAACTATCAATGTGGGCTCTCTCTGGGATGGTGATGTTGGCTGCTCAGGTGTGTCAGCTTGTGGGGATGTATCATGTGGAGGGGAATGCCCGCAAGCAATCCGAAAATATAGTCTATCCCCCTCAAGACTGACATGGATGTCCTCCTCAATTGTTCCTGCAGCTGAAACACGGTTCATAACAAAATCTGCAAATCGTAGCTCAAATGCATCACCTGCTGTAATGCTCTCTGAACCGGTGAACCTCACTGACTCCAAGAGACCCTCCAATAATCTCTGAAATCCATCCTCCTCTGGCTGCACTGGTGGCTCAATTTCTGCTTCCTCCACTGTACCTTCGTCCATCCACTTTTCATATGCAACAGCTGTATTGTAGGATGTGGGATCGACGGCGGCACATTCTGGCTCTGGTAATATGATTGGAGATGCTTCTTGCCCATAAGATGAAGGAATAGAACTGATATCTTTGGGAATCATCGCAACCTTAAACATGAGCGCATTCATTTCAAGTTGCCTCTTCACCCGTTCCAATAGAAGGTTACTCTTTTCAAGCCCGACTTGCATTTCAACCTGGTGTGCATGCATTTCATCAAAAAGGATCCTTTGTCTCTCATCAAGCTCGGGCCAATGCATCTCCTCAAAAAAGTATTCTCCCATCTGAGCACTCTGATCAAAATAGTAATCTCCCATCTGAGCACTCTGATCAAAATCTGTCTGGTCCACGTAGTATAATCCATAGCACCTGATCAACAAAGATAAATACCTGGAGAAAAGATATCAGTGGCACAAAAGAATATAGAAATGATAATAATGGTGGCGGGGGTGAAAATTTCCTTTTGTTAGTTTTTTTTCGTAGTCTAATCAACCTAATTGTGACAAATTGGCACCCAACGGAAAACACCTCCCCGGCAACGGCGCCAAAAACTTGATCGCTTCCAAAATGCAACCCAAGCCCCTAGTATGGCGGATATACACCCGCCCGGAGAACGATTGTAGTTTTACCGCAAGCGCACGGCAAAGTGGCGAGCGGGTATCGAACACAGGGAGGTGGTGTTGGTTCCAATCTATCCTAGGTTGGTTTGACTACGAATGTTTTATTGGTGGAGATGGCTATGGTATGATATAATGGAAATGGTGGTGGATGTCGGTGTCGGTGATAAATAAATCGGTCAAATATCGATTCAAATACAATATAATAAAAGTGTCTAGGGCTAGGGAATTCCCACTACGGATCGTCATACATCATCGTAAATAGTGAATCTCAATATTACTAGACTTGTGTTGAGGTGAACTAGTCGTAACTGAATAGAGAACCAAGCTCACGCTCTGGTGCTATTGCCGGTCTATAGCAACCCTAGGATAGGGCCCAATCTCTTGCAAACCCTAGCCTAAGCCACTAGCATTAGGATCGACATCATCGTTCAATCGCCCCTCGAGCCCACTCTCGTGCAAACTCGAGTTACGATCTAGGTTGTGATAGTTTGTATTCGTCCAATCTCTTGCAAACGAATATGTGTATAGATTTATAATAAAAATCCTAGCTTTGGTCCAATCTCTTGCAAACCAAGTCTAGAGAATCTCGATTGCAAACCTAAATCGAATATCTAGGCCTTCCCATCGATCAGAATCCAATCTCTTGCAAACCCCAATCGATGGAAATCCCTAGCTATCCGTAATAAATCGATCACAACCTAACCTCCTAGCAATTCTAGCAATAATGAAATCCATTCATCACGAATCTGAAATTAGATCCGTAGGGTTCATCCCCAAACCCTAGAACAACAAATCTACTCTAGCATAGCAACAAGGATATAAGAATCAATAAAAATCATTGCTTGCATATAAAAAGATAGAAAAACAAAGATTCAAATAAGAAGAACAAAATACTTAGCTTGATGAAGATCTTCAATCCAAATACAAGCTTTTAGATCCAAGAGGGGGCCTAGGTCATGGCCTAACCTCTAAAATAATCCCTAATAAAACATTTTGGGAACCTAAGAAAACATGGGGGATCCCCCTCTAATGGTGGCTACAAAACCCTTAAATACTCCCCCAAAACCCTAGCAAGAAACCCTAGAAAACCCCTCAAATTCGTGCCCAAAAACAGCCCAAACCGTAACTTAAAATCTGGGCCCGTCGCCGACTCGGCCGAGTGGAAAATGTGACTCGGTCGAGTGGAAATTCCAGCACTGCAGCATCAACTTGCAGAAATTCTCCAGATTTCATCCAACCTCCGATTTGCGCGTTCTTGGCGGCGTTGGAATCGTCATGAAGTCTACTATCCATAAAAAATATGAGAAAAATACTTTGCTTGCTGGAATGATAGCAGATTTCAAAAGAGTGGGAGGCTGTCTTAAAATCTGGGCGCTGCATGTCCTCGGCATCACTCAGCCGAGTTGACTTCTCTACTCAGTCGAGTGGGCTTCTCTACTCGGCCGAGTGACAGACCCTGTAGAATTCCAGTAAGTCAGGGATCTTGGGGGCTTGTCTTCGGAGGTGACTCGGCCGAGTGGCTTTACTCACTCGGCCGAGGGGCATTCGGTACTCGGCCGAGTCAGAATCGTCAAAAGCCTGTACATTTCCAGTAAGTCGGCCTCTTTTGATGGTGGATTTCTCATGCCACTCGGGCGATGTGATCTTCTTACTCGGCCGAGTGGGATATCATCCCTCGGCCGAGTGCATGCCCAATTCCTTCTGTTGGAGCGTGTCCGGTCTGGTCGGCCGAGTGGTCTTTTTGCTCGGCCGAGTGGCTGCTCCACTCGGCCGAGTGGCATGCTGTACATGCCCAATCTTCTCCGTTTCTCCTCCTCGTCGCTCCTACGGAGTTTCTTCTTCTTCCACCCGTCTCCCATCGCCGAATAGCCCTCAAAAGTGCCTTGGGTGACGCTCCGGAGTGGGTGCAAGTCCCTTAAGCTCATTTTTGCTCCCGATCGCTCCATATTTCTTGAAATCTGACAAAAACAAGAAATAGTGAAAAGTAACGCAATATCATCGAATACTCGTGAAAATCGCAATATGAGCAATCGAAATGGCGTGAAAACATGCAGAAAAAGGTGTAAAATATGGAGTGATCAGCAGGTCCTTTGCATTGCGACAAAACAACAATAATGATAATAAAGCAGCGGAAAGAAAATCCACCAACAAAACATCCAGTAATTATTCCAACATCACAGAAAGAGTCACAAAGTACCAAGTCTGAACAATAGGCCTAAAGCATGGCCGAAACAAAAGTAAAGAAAGTCAGGTGCTACGCAACGAAAGCTAACTGCAAATACTAAAAAGTAAAGACATCTAAGAAGACTCCAAGTGAGGCTAGGACTGGTCACAAGTGTCCTCGACCTCGGTCTCTGTAGGTACCTCGAACTCAACGTCTACGAACTGCTCGTCCTCAGTGACTAACTCTAACTCAGAACCTGACATGTGACACCCAAAGAGAAAGGACACATGTCAGCAAAAGTCTCCCAAAAAAAGTGGAGGACTTTTGTGCAAAGGATATAAATAAAAGAAAGGCGTCTAGCAATTCTAGTATAATGAAGTGACATGACAATTAATGTATGCAACAATTTAAGATGACATGATGACATGCATGCACGTCGTAGCAGAACTACGAAAAACACCATTCACAAACATTAACATTTCACATTGTGCACAGGGTTTTCTCCTTACAGCTGAAGGAGCGGATCAGGCATCCTTCTACGCTGCGTGACAGCTTAACCCTACCCCTCCACATGTATCGAGCCTTGGTTTCCCAAGTACGTGAGCTCGCTTCTGGATCACGAGTCCAGGAAGTGTTTTTCAATATGGACTGGCGCCCATCTTCTGGATCATGAGCCAGGAAGTGTTTTTGGCATAGGGTTGTGTCCGCAAAGCAGGTGCCTAGCCTCAATCATTACAATAAGTGTAGCGTGTGCTACGCAATCACGAGGAAACATTGAATGCATGAAATGACATGGCAATGAGCAGTTAAATTGCGTACCGTTAATTGAAATTAAACATGACATGGCAGCATGAATGCAAGCATGATAAAGGTGTTGGATCTAGCTTCGTTGTCAAGCTAAATCAAGTATGGTGTCGGATCTAGTTTCGTTGTCAAACTAGATCAAATAGGGGCGTCTAGGCGACTATCATTTCACCGCCTAGTCTCTTTTACGCTACTACACAAATTGGCCTAAAACATGGCCTAAATAATTACTGGCAAGAATCACTTGCCTGTTTCTGGTGGTATCGGTTGTCGTGGGTTCGTCTGGACGGATACTACGTGTTGGTATTGCTGGTTCTCTGTTTTGGTTAAACAAATCACCGAATTAGATTCATTGCGCGATAGTCAAAAATATCAAGTTAATCCTTAAAGTGGGTTCGTCTAATTTTATCGGGTTCACTGGCTAGGGTGATGTCAATATGTGTTACACTAACAGGGTACACCTTATTTTATACTAGTATTATCACCCTAACATTATTTACTAAACTAATATGCTGAAATTAAACAATATCTTAGCACATCGTCATTTGAATTTAAACTAGCACTAACTAATATTAAATAAGCTAATTAACTTACTAAGCTAATTACAAGTTTTAACATGATATTTAACTCTCACCTACTAACCTACTAACTTTCACCATGGGGTACTAGGTTAACATGTTATAACTTATATCATTTCTTAACACCATTTAAAATAACCCTATCCCTATCTCTCTCTCTCTCTCTAACATTTCTATCTTTATTTATTTCCTATTCAAGGCTGCCCTCCCTAATAAAGGCTAAAACATCTTTCCCTCTGTCACACTATCTCCCCTGTCTCCCTTTCTTTCTTTTTGCTGTGCTTCGTTTCTTTCTTCATTTTTTGTTTTAAAGTTGTAGACAGCAGCAAACAAGGGAGCTGATGCGAAAACAAAAAGGAGGGTCTCACTTCGCGCGTCTACGGGGAAGGAGGGCGGACGGGCGGCTCCCGACGGACGGACGGCGGCTCCGGTAACCTGGGCAGTTTTCGACGCGCCTCCGGTGGTCGTGGGCTGCAGGCGCGTGCGTTTGGGTTGAGGTGGAGGCCGGCCTAGGAGAGGGAGGAGGAGGAAGATAGTTGCGTATTTGCTTTGAGATCTGATGTTGTTTGGGTTGAATCAAAAGCTATTTTGGATCTGAAATGGGTTTGATTTCTGTAAGAATTCGTGTTTCAGATTTCTCCTCGTATCAAGATTTCTGATTTGGATTTTTGGTTGATTGTTTGTTGGAGGCTGAAATGATTTTTTTGGGGGGGCTGATTTGTTGAATTTGGTTTGGGTTTGGCTTGTAGAATTTTACAGGGGAATTGCGTTTGATGGGTTGCAGGGAAGAAGAAGGTTGCAGGTTGGTTGTTTACAAGAGAAGAGGATGACGATGGTGGTTTTGCCCTGTCGTCGTTGTTGTAACTGTTATAGGAATAGTGAGGGGAGCATATTGAAGGAGAGATGGCTCGAGGTAGGGGTGGATTGATGAGGAATGTTGGATCTCACCAATAGGTAGAGGTGGGATTCAATAGGGGTTTAATTAGTTAGGGGAAAGATTTTCATCCAATTGTAAAAGTTTAATTAGTAATTAACTCTTTTTAGTTAAGGTAAATAAGTAATTATGTAAAGTGTGATTATTAAAATAAATGACGTAATTAGTGAAAGTTAAAGGTGATTAGCAATTTTGTAATTAGTGAGATAATTAGGTTAAGGTAATTAGTTAAACTTGATAGTCGGTTAATGGTGATACGGTAAATGAAAAATAGATACGCGCTCGTGTCGATGCACAAAAGAATTCGCACACAAAAATATCCGAACGATCAAAACAAAAATACAGGCATACACAAAAATACGCTTAGAAAATACCGGCCGTTACATTCTACCCACCTTAAGAAAAATTCCGTCCTCGGAATTCTTATCAATTAAGGCGCAGGAAACAAATATGGATAACGCTCTCGTATCTCGTCTTCCCGCTCCCAGGTAGACTCTCCTGGCGAGTCGCGACGCCACATCACTCTGACTAGATCAACAGTCCCGTTCCTGAAGACTTTCTGACGTCGATCTAGGATCTCCACGGGTTGCTGCTCATACGTCAGATCTGGTCGAACTGTAATCTCAGAGTAGTCCACAGCATGAGAAGGGTCGTTGATATAAAAACGGAGCTGGGACATATGAAAGACGTCATGAACTCCCTCTAAGGATGGTGACAAAGCTAAGCGATATGCTACTTCTCCAACTCGCTCTAGCACATCGAATGGTCCAATATATCTCGGACTAAGCTTCCCCCTCTTTCCAAATCGAATCACTTCTCGATTCGATGAGATCTTCAGGAACACATGATCTCCCGGTTGAAACTCTAGAGGACGCCGTTTAGCATATGCCCAATGCTTATAACGGTCCTGGACGATCTGAAGCTTGTTCCTGATATCTCGCACAACATCAACTGCTTCCACTATCATCTTTGGCCCCAAGAGCTCTCTATCACCGATGTCATCCCAACTCAGTGGCGATCGACATTTCCTTCCGTAGAGAGCAGCAAATGGCACCATGCCAATGCTCGCCTGATAGCTGTTGTTGTAGGAGAACTCCACCAGGTGCAGATGGTCCTCCCACGAACCCTTGACATCGAACATGCAGGCTCTCAGCATATCCTCTAATATCTGGATAGTATGCTCCGACTGTCCATCCGTCTGGGGGTGATACTCAGTACTGAACTTCAGACTGGTACCTAGATTGGTCTGCAGACTTTCCAGAACTGATACGTGAACCTCGTATTACGATCTGATACAATGCTCACAGGGACTCTATGTAAGCGCACAATCTCCTACACAACATAATTCATATCACGACTAGTACTAGAAGGAAACTATTAAGGTATGAGTTAGGTCATTACCTCCATATACTTCCTTGCTAATATCTCCGTAGATTGTCCAACTCGAAAAGGTATAAAGTACGTAGACTTGGTCAATTGATCAACGATGACCCAGATCGCGTCGTTCTGCTTGGTGCTCTGAGGTAAGCCAGTCACGAAGTCCATCGTGATGTGCTGCCACTTCCACTCTGGAATCGACAGAGATTGTAGTAATCCGACAATGCGATGGTGTTCAGCCTTCACTTGCTGACACACAAGACACTTGGCAATGCTACGTGCCACACTTCTCTTCATCCCATGCCACCAAAAATTCTGACGAAGATCCTTGTACACTTTAGTACTTCCAGGATGAATAGAAAAGGCGAACTGTGAGCCTCATTCATCAACTCCTCTCTGATGTCTCCGGCAGGTATGCAGACCCTATTACCATATCTCAAAGACCCATCCTCATGAATCAGAAAATCTGTCCGAAGTCCTGCTTCAACCTGTTCTCTGATCTTCTTCAACCTAACATCTCCATCTTGAGTAGTCTTGATCCGATCCACAATCGTCGATTGTATCTGCTTACAAATCAACGACGAAACCTCTCCAGGAAGCACAATCTCAATACCTGACTCATAGAAATCCTGCTGCAACTTCCACTGTGAAGTCAACATCATAACCGCTGGAAGTCTGCTCAGCGCATCAGGAACCACATTCACCTTGCCAGGTTGGTACTGCAAATCGATCTCGTAATCCGCCATGAGCTCCAACCATCGACGCTGTCGCATGTTGAGCTCCTTCTGCGTAAAGATATATTTCAAGCTTTTGTGATCAGTGAAGATCTTCACCTTCTCACTCAGCAAGAAATGCCTCCAAATCTTGAGCGCAAATACGACTGCAGCCAACTCCAAATCGTGCGTCGGGTAATTCTTCTCATGAGCCTTAAGTTGCTGAGAAGCGTACGCGACCACATGCCCATGCTGATGCAAAACACATCCGAGACCTTTGCCAGAAGCATCACAAAAGACCTCGAAACCTCCACTCCGATCGGGCACAGCTAGAACAGGTGCAGTCGTCAATCTCTCCTTCAAAATAGAAGAGGCCTCCTCACAAGCTTCAGACCAAACGAATGGTATATCCTTCCTCGTCAGTCTAGTCATCACCTCTGCAATACAAGAGAAATCCTTAATGAAGCACCGATAATATCCTGCTAGCCCAAGGAAACTCCTGATCTCAGACGATGTTTGCGGAGTCGGCCACTCTCTGATAGCCTTGATCTTCTCTGGATCCATGGTTATGCCATCTCCTAACACCACATGCCCAAGAAAAGAAACTCTATCCAACCAGAACTCACACTTGGAATACTTCGTATACAACCGATGCTTCCTCAAAATCTCCAGAACTGTCCTCAAGTGCTCAACATGCTCCTCCTCCGACTTCGAATAGATCAAGATGTCGTCAATAACGATAACGACAAACTTATCTAAGAAGTCATAGAATATCAGATTCATTAGGTTCATGAAAACTGCAGGTGCGTTGGTCACACCGAAAGGCATAACCACGAACTCATAGTGCCCATACTTCGTTCTGAACGCTGTCTTCTGCACATCCTCCTTCTTCACCCTCAGCTGGTGATATTCGCTCATGAGATCCAGTTTAGAGAAAACCCTCGATCCTCCAAGCTGATCGAAAATGTCGTCAATCCGCGGTAATGGATACTTGTTCTTGATGGTGACAGCATTCAACTCCCTGTAGTCCACGCACATACGACGTGAACCGTCCTTCTTTTCACCAATAGAACAGGTGCTCCCCAAGGAGACACACTCGGATGGATATAACCCTTCTGCAAAAGCTCATCCAATTATTTACATAACTCCTCCAACTCTACCGGAGCCATACGATATGGTGCTTTCGAAATGGGCTGCGCTCCCGGAATAAGATCAATCGAGAACTCAAGAGCTTGATCGGGCGGCATTCCTGAAATCTCCTCGGGGAAGACATCATCGAAATCTCTCACCACACCTGGTCTAGTCACCTCCATTTGCATAGCCACAAGCTCCACTACCGGCTTGGCCCGAAATCTGACAGGCCCAAGCGAATTGCTACCGCTACTGAACACGAAGGTCGGATAACCAGGAATCTCGAACACCTCCTTCTTCCTCGACAGTCGATCGTAGCGTAGAAGCAACTAAGCCAATCCATCCCAAGAATAGTATCATAGTTGGTAATATCATGGACGATAAAATCGGCGTAAAGCTCAAATCCACAGACTACCAAGGGACAAGATTGACATCCAAGGGACACTGAGACCACACCATTCCCGGTAGCGAAATCCCAACTTTTGGAAAGAGGGGAAGTCATCAGAGAATGCTTGTCCATGAAACTCTGGGATAAGATGCACATGGATGCACCAGAGTCGAAGAGAACCCGAGCGGGACAAGCACAAACCAAAATAACACCTAACAAGCAAACTAGCAATCAAAACCTTTTCTAGCAAACACTATCTAATCTAATATGCAAGATCAACTAAATAAAAGTAAAGACTAGTCTGAGGGTTACCTGTAATAACGCTATCCTCAGCCTCTGCCTCTACTGCGGTCATCGTGAAAGCCTGCCTCCTAGGGTGAACAGCCTGCAGAAATGCCTGCTTCTGGGGAATGAGAGGCGCTCCACGTCCATCGGCTACTGGTGCTTTCTGTGGATGTCTAGCAAGCGGGCAATCCTTCACTGAATGCTTATCGTTGCCACAAAGTAAACACTGGCCCAGGAATCTCCTGCACTGCTCCTTCACATGGCCGGTCCTGCTTCAAAAATGGCACGTCTTCTGAACAGGCCCACCTGGCCTCTTAAACTACACGGACTGATTAGGCTTGAACCCAGGCCTAACCACAGCTTTGGCCTGCTCCATAGGCCCCTTCCCAGCACCTGAATACTGCCCTCTCATCTGATTGGAAATTAGCTCCTGCCTTTTGGCAGTTATCGGCAACTTCTGGTAAGAGTCTAAGTCCAAAGAGGACATCAGACTCTGTAGCTCCAAGGATAAACCCTGTAAGAATCTCTGAGCTCAATCTTCAGCGGTCTGAACTAAATTTGGTGCAAAGTGGCTCAGTCTGGTGAACTCTTGGTGGTACTGATCCACCGTCAGATTCCCCTGCTTCAGATTGATAAACTGCGGCATCAGCTCCCTCCTGGCAGCTCGAGGGAAATACTCCTCATTAAATCTCGCCTTGAAAGTGGCCCAGGGGATAGGCTTCACCAACATCTGCTCTTCTGACTCCCACCAACTGCGGGCATTGTCCTTCAGTTACTTCTTTACCAAGTCAACCCATCCGGCCGGGTTAACCTTCGAGAGAAGCAGATTATCCCCCGTGTTCTTCATCCATTCATCCGTAGCTAATGATCCTTCTGACCCAGTGAAATACGTCAGGCCCAGCTCCCGAAACTGCTTTGCTCCCGGCTCGAAGCGAGGGGCATTCTGAAGCATGCCCTGCTGCACGTGCATCATCTGCTGCATCATCCTCATCATCTCCATCGTGGTGGGTTCTCTATCAGCATCCTCACCGTGTCTTGCTCCACCACCATCTCCAGATCCACTACCAGCTTGGGCGATTCGTCTTCTCACCATCTAAGACAAGAAAACGTTCAGATTAGACTTAATTATGACTCGAATGTTATGAATAATTAATTGGATGTTATTTATCACTATTGTTGTTCCAATATTTTGCGGATGCAAAAACGACATGCATGGGCCACCAACAAAACCTGTCACACCCTGCTTCCCTAATATGGAAGGCGAGACGTGAGGAGGTCCGCTCAGACGTGGAGCTGTGAAGCTGTAGTCTGATAAGCGTCTGTAAAAATTTCGAATCATAGCAGGTCCTTTGCATTGCGACGAAACAACAATAATGATAATAAAGCAGACGAAAGAAAATCCACCAACAAAACATCCAGCAATTATTCCAACATCACAGAAAGAGTCACAAAGTACCAAGTCTGAACAATAGGCCTAAAGCATGGCCGAAACAAAAGTAAAGAAAGTCAGGTGCTATGTACCGAAAGCTAACTGCAAATACTAAAAAGTAAAGACATCTAAGAAGACTCCAAGTGAGGCTAGGACTGGTCACCAGTGTCCTCGACCTCGGTCTCTGCGGGTACCTCGAACTCAGCGTCCACGAATTGCTCGTCCTCAGCGGCTAACTCTAACTCAGAATCTGACATGTGACACCTAAAGAGAAAGGGCACATGTCAGCAAGAGTCTCCCAAAAGAAAGTGGAGGACTTTCGTGCAAGGATACAAATAAAAGAAAGGCGTCTAGCAGTTCTAATATAATGAAGTGACATGACAATTAAGGTATGCAACAATTTAAGATGACATGATGACATGCATGCACGTCATAGCAGAACTACGAAAAACACCATTCACGAACATTAACATTTCACATTGTGCACAGGGTTTTCTCCTTACAACTGAAGGAGCGGATCAGGCATCCTTCTACGCTGCGTGACAGCTTAACCCTATCCATCCACGTGTATCGAGCCTTGGTTTCCCAAGTACGTGAGCTCGCTTCTGGATCACGAGTCCAGGAAGTGTTTTCAATATGGACTGGCGCCCATCTTCTGGATCATGAGCCAGGAAGTGTTTTTGGCATAGGGTTGTGTCCGCAAAGCAGGTGCCTAGCCTCAATCATTACAACAAGTGTAGCGTGTGCTACGCAATCACGATGAAACATTGAATGCATGAAATGACATGGCAATGAGCAGTTAAATTACGTACCGTTAATTGAAATTAAACATGACATAGCAGCATGAATGCAAGCATGATAAAGGTGTTGGATCTAGCTTCGTTGTCAAGCTAGATCAAGTATGGTGTCGGATTAGGGATGGCAATTCTACCCGCGGGTACGGATACCCGTGGATACCCGTCCGTTTGGGTACGGGTACGGGTAGACTTTTGTACCCATGGGTACGGGTATGGGTACCCATGTTTTATCCACGGGTAAAATTGGATGGGTATGGATATTATATATACATACCCACGGGTACCCGTACCCGGTCATTTTAATATTAATATATTATTCTTATAAAGTAAATTTTATTTAAACCCCAATTAAATATTTTTCAAAGTAATAACTAAATTAATATATGTAAATACAATGAATAAAAATATAAAACTATGCATAACAATTAACAAACCTAGAGTTAACACCGCATCCACGGGTTTCAAATTTGAGGTCTCACAGGTATAAATACTGATTCAATAGTCAAGGCCAAGGGTTTCCAATTTCCTCCAGTATGCGGGGTTGCAGCATCTCTAATTATTATTATTTATGTGTTTCATTCAATATTTTCTACATATTGTGCTATTCTGTGAGCCAAGTTGCAATTGTGTTGGATGTTGCATTATAAGGCTTAGTGACAAAATGATTTCTTGTATATATGCCTTAAACCAGCACTAAACTCTACATGTCTTTGTCAATCTTTTAAACCAGTGAAGATGAGGAAACTGCTAATTTGAACTTGATTGTTATATAGTCTCTTGCATACATGTGTATTTTTACTACTTTGATGTTTAAAAAAATTTCAATAATTTTTTACATGTCACTCAAAAAGCTTGCAGTATGGATACAGATATGGATATTTGTCAATTTTTTTATAGGTAATGGGTATGGATACCAATACCCATTGGGTATATGCATATCCATACGATGGGTATGGATATCCATACCCATACCCAGCGGGTACACGGGTACACACGGGTATCCGTATACCCGATGGGTATGGGTATGGGTGCAAAAATTTACCCATCACGGGTATGGGTACGGGTATGGATACGGATAAATTGAATGGGTACGGGTATGGATAGTGCATATCCCTACCCGCACACCCATTTTGCCATCCCTATGTCGGATCTAGTTTCGTTGTCAAACTAGATTAAATAGGGGCGTCTAGGCGACTATCATTTCACCACCTAGTCTCTTTTACGCTACTACACAAATTGGCCTAAAACATGGCCTAAATAATTACTGGCAAGAATCACTTACCTGTTTCCGGTGGTATCGGTTGTCGTGGGTTCGTCTGGACGGATACTACGTGTTGGTATTGCTGGTTCTCTGTTTTGGTTAAACAAATCACCGAATTAGATTCATTGCGCGATAGTCAAAAATATCAAGTTAATCCTTAAAGTGGGTTCGTCTAATTTTATCGGGTTCACTGGCTAGGGTGATGTCAATATGTGTTACACTAACAGGGTACACCTTATTTTATACTAGTATTATCACCCTAACATTATTTACTAAACTAATATGCTGAAATTAAACAATATCTTAGCACATCGTCATTTGAATTTAAACTAGCACTAACTAATATTAAATAAGCTAATTAACTTACTAAGCTAATTACAAGTTTTAACATGATATTTAACTCTCACCTACTAACTTTAACCATGGGGTACTAGCTTAACATGTTATAACTTATATCATTTCTTAACACCATTTAAAATAACCCTATCCCTAACTCTCTCTCTCTCTCTCTCACATTTCTATCTTTATTTATTTCCTATTCAAGGCTGCCCTCACCTAATAAAGGCTAAAACATCTTTCCCTCTGTCACACTATCTCCCCTGTCTCCCTTTCTTTCTTCTTGCTGTGCTTCGTTTCTTTCTTCATTTTTTGTTTTAAAGTTGCAGACAGCAGCAAACAAGGGAGCTGATGCGAAAACAAAAAGGAGGGGCTCACCTCGCGCGTCTACGGGGGAAGAAGGGCGGACGGGCGGCTCCCGACAGTCGGACGACGGCTCCGGCTACCTGGGCGGTTTCTGGCGCGCCTCCGGTGGTCGTGGGCTGCAGGCCCATGCGTTTGGATTGAGGTGGAGGCTGGCCTAGGAAAGGGAGGAGGAGGAAGATTAGTTGCGTATTTGCTTTGAGATCTGATGTTGTTTGGGTTGAATCAAAAGCTGTTTTGGATCTGAAATGGGTTTGATTTCTGTAAGAATTCGTGTTTCAGATTTCTCCTCTCATCAAGATTTCTGATTTGGATTTTTGGTTGATTGTTTGTTGGAGGCTGAAATGATTTTGGGGGGGCTGATTTGTTGAACTTGGGGCTTGGAGAATTTTGCAGGGGAATTGGGTTTGATGGGTTGCAGGGAAGAAGAAGGTTGCAGGTTGGTTGTTTGCAGGAGAAGAGGATGACGATGGTGGTTTTGCCCTGTCGTTGTTGTTGTAACTGTTATAGGAATAGTGAGGGGAGCGTATTGAAGGAGAGATGGCTGGAGGTGGGGGTGGATTGATGAGGAATGTTGGATCTCACCAACAGGTAGAGGTGGGATTCAATAGGGGTTTAATTAGTTAGGGGAAAGATTTTCATCCAATTGTAAAAGTTTAATTAGTAATTAACTCTTTTTAGTTAAGGTAAATAAGTAATTAAATAAAGTGTGATTATTAAAATAAATGACGTAATTAGTGAAAGTTAAAGGTGATTAGCAATTTTGTAATTAGTGAGATAATTAGGTTAAGGTAATTAGTTAAACTTGATAGGCGGTTAACTGTGATACGGTAAATGAAAAATGGATACACGCTCACGTCGACGCACAAAATAATTCACGCACAAAAATATCCGAACGATCAAAACAAAAATACGGGCACACACAAAAATACGCCTAGAAAATACCGGCCGTTACAGCATGATAGTTAATAATACATGAAAGTATGCTAAGGAGGAATTACATGTGCATGCATGGCAGTGTGCAAATATGACATAGCAATGAGTTGAAGTAAACGTGGCATGGCAAGTATGAATATACAAGGCAAGGTGCAATAATGCAAGTGAGGATGGGTGTGACAAATTAACAGAGTGTTAGGCAAAAAGAAACATAACTAGCTATGTTTACCACAATAAACATAAAGTGCTAAGGCATTAAGGTAAACACTACTGCAAAGAAGCAGCGTGCGTAAAGTAAACACAACGAGTAACACACTAAGGGTAAGCAAGCAACAAGGAACCAAGCAATAAACGAGGCATACAACCAATTAATTACATTAGCATACCAAACATAAATACGCCACCAACCACAAGCCAAGATGCAACATGTTGCAATGCAATTCCTAGGGATCCCATCCTATGCCGGTGTGCAAGTGTAGCATGACTACTCCATTATCAACAACCACGACAACTACCTAATGGAATGAAGAGGTTGCCAACGGCGAATACACCCGCCTCCTACCACGGCACTTTGGCCCATGCACGTAGTGCCACTCGTGTCCTACTCAAAGTGTGTGCATCACACTTCACATCTCACTTTCCATATCATATCCACATGCTTTTCAATATACAAGAAGAGAATATCACCATTTATGCACATTTCCACAATATCACCATTTAACAATTTAAGGGATAATTTTAGACATGCTTCTTCATAGGGTGGCAATTTACTATAATAACAAGGTTACAAGGATCAAGGAATGCCCTTGGACGAAATTACAATGAAGAAAAATGCCATCAATTTAACCCAAAATGCAAGAGAAGATAGGGATCACCAACATGTAAATTTTCTCTACACAAAGCTATACATGTTTCTCATGTAAAAGAAGTCAACTTGCATGCATATATATAAGAAAGATTGTAGCTTTGCAAGAAACATACAAGAGGGTAACCACTTTAACTATCTATATTAAAAAGATGGTGACATAGTCAAATAAATAAGAGCAACATACCCAAATGAGCAATTTTAGCAATTATAATTAGGAAAGTTAGCAACTTTACACAAGATTCATTAATAAAGATGCATCTATAATAGACACAATTCCTCAAGGTACTAACTTGTGCATATCAATAGAATAAGGATGTTAACTTGCATATTAAATGGCAACTTTAACAATTAAAGAAGTAAAGATAGCAACTTTACTCATGAATTAATAAAGAAGCTCACTTTCTTTATAAAGGTAGCATCTTTTTCACAATTTCTTAAACAAGATAACACCTTTCATGAGAAATAATAGTAAAGGCATAAGCTTGATCATCACAACGTATTAAACATGATAACTTTCACAAAATCATGCATGTGTATACTAAAAATGAGAGCTTTATGCTAAACATGCCATGCAAAATAGCACACTAGAGAAAGTTGGATTCCTACCTCACAACTAAGCTTCTTTCTCCTCCAAGAATCTAACTAGAGCTCCAAGAAAGCTCATCATCAAAACTCTTCCAAGCCTCCATAGAAAACCACCTTTTTTCTCCTTCTCTTTATCCTTCGCATTTCTTTCTTTAATGTTCCATTTTTAGTAAATCCTCCAACATTCCATCTTCTCTTTATTTACAACAATGCCATGGCCATAAAAGGAAATACATCATTCCAATGCCTCTCAACTATTTACTAATTTACCATTACCATTTAAGGAAAGTCTCTTCCAAAAATATCTCCTCTACTATATGCACCCCCACATCTCAACATACACCCCTCCCAATAATCACAAGTGTGCATTAAGCACTAACTACCCTCTAAACATATATCTAACTAAACTACTCACAAACCAACATACACAAACACAATATTACAACAAATACACTATTATTACACAAAAATAATACACTATTCATACATGTATACACATATACACAAACCACTTAGTATACCCCACTTAGGGGTATTACACATCTGATTTGGGCGTCACTGACTGAAAACTTACTATATGGATCATCCTAAGTTTCATATACAAAAAACAAAAAAAATAAAGAATAATCATGAGTCACATATTCAACCGCCACAAATTAGGAAAAGCCTAGTGTTGTTTTGGTCAAGTCTTTGAAAATTGGGATACTATGATATGCCATTGTGATTTAATCTAAATGAATGCAAAATATTGGTTGTGCTTTATTGGTTTGAGTCACATTGAAGAATGTTCATGTGTTTGCTCTTTTTCATGAATGTGTATATTGATTTTGAGATCACGATTGAAAATCTTCTATTTTCCATGAACAATGATGGGGTTTGATGTGTGTTTCAATTTTATCACTTATTTTGCTAGGGACTAGCAAAAAGCTAGTTGGTGGTGTGATTGTGGAGAAATATTGCATATACCCCCCATTTCTGGGCATTTTATGTATATAATCTGTTCATACTGACTTTCATATGTGCATATTAGTGATATCCTTGAATATTAGAGCTTATTCTCTTTATATACATAAAATGTGATTTCTATGACTTATTGGGGTCGTTTTAAAAGGTAAATATTGTAATTTTCCGAGTCCAACGGCTATTTTTTTCGGATTTTTCGGGCATCAGAGCAATTATCTGGGATTTTTTTGAGGCTAAAATATATTTCTGGAAAAGAAAATAAAGCAAAAGAGAAAGAAAAAAGGGTCTGCAGGCCAACCTAACTAGCCTGCTCGTTGTTACAAAAAAAGAAACAAAAAGAGGAAAAAAAAATAAAAGCCCTATGGGCCGGCCCGCACTACGCTGCAGCAGGGCACGCACTTGGCGCATGCCCCCCCCCCAATTAGCGGGCGTGCTGCACCACCCGAGCGGGTCGGACATGTAACGACCAGACCAGACCCAGTTCAAGTTCAAAGGTGCGTAGCGGCCACGGGGTGTGGTCGAGCGGGCGCAAATTCAACCCGTTCACCTGCACAGTGCAAACCTGAATGCGGAAGGAGGGTGTTAGGCGAATATTGAGGCTATTCTTCATCATTCTGCTTCCTTTTTCTCCCAAATTCGAAAACCTAGGGTTTAGCTTATTTTTAGAGGCTTTTGGCGATAGATTTTCAGGTTTTGGAGGCTAGGAGCTTGGAGGAGGATGCTAGAGGAGGATTGAGCACATTATTGAGAGATTTTGGGCGATCTCTTTAATTTTCTTTGGTGTCGTTTTCATAGCTATTGGATGTATTGTGATTGGATGATAGCTTCAATGAAAATTGTATTCTTTTTCATTATGTTCAATTAATCTTGCTCTGTGTGGGTTATGATGCATCAGGGTTTGTTGTTAATGATGATTTTGATTGTCCCTTGTATGTAATTGGGTGTATGGCTTGAATCCCTAATTTCTACATAAATTTCCATTTGAATATTATTAGAGATATTATATTTGGATGTATAGTGACCCAAAAGGGGATCTAGCCATATTTGATGTAAGCATTACCATTGCATGATATTGAGTTCATTCATTTGCATTAAGTATTTCAATTTATATTTTCATTCACATATAACCCGAGAGGGAGTATTTGGATGCAATATGACCCTGAGAGGGGCATTGGCATATTACCATGGAACCCATGATGCGAGTGATGACCATGACGTCTTGAGAATGATCCCGAGAGGGCATAGGGTCCCACAATTGAGTGATGGGTCTAATGTGCTCGATTGCACAGGCCCAGAGGATCCGTAATCATGCCACGCCCAGCTTCCCATTAAACACGGGAGCGAGGAGGCGAGCGGGCCTACGATGTGCTTAAAAGAAGGAGGAGAGAGAGAGTGTATATATATTCCTTTTTTCTTCTTTTTTCCCTTCTTCCTCCTTGGTTTAAACACACCAAGAGTCTGTGATTAAAAATGACAGGTCCTTGCTTGCTTGCTTAAGAAACAGCATATATAACATTATTATAAATCAAAGCGTCCAAAAATAAAGATACAACCATAGGCCTAGCTTGGCCAAGACAACATTACACACAAATTACATTAATACTTTTTAAAAGAGTTGACGTAAAGGTAATAATCGCTCTGGTCTTCAGTAGACTGGAACTCAATGTAGTCATAAAGTAATTGCTCAATCTCTGCAACAGTATCCTTAGTAAACTCACTCTCAAGACCCGACAGACATTTCACAAGACAAGACAAAATGAAATGCCCGTTAGCGAGTGTTACTCGACAAGTATTTCCCATAATAGGTAAGATGAGTATAAAAAGAGTTATAACGAATAACATGGTATGAGCATGGTATAAAATAAGAGTTAAACATAAAAACATGATGTGAACATATGATTATAATATATATCATGATGGTATGAAAGCGTATAAACACAGTGACAAACATGATAAGAGCATGGTGTGAGCATATTATGAGCATAGTAGCATAATATGACCGATCATGGTATGTGCATAATAAGAACATAGTAAAAGCATTAGGAACATGATGTGGTAGCATATATAACATGATTATGATGTGGGCACATTATGAGCATATTAATAGCATAGTGTAAGCATGGAACGACAAAATAAGAGCATGGTTTGAGCATAGAATGAGCATGGTATGAGCATCTTAAGAGCATGGCATAGTATGATATGTACAGATTGAAAAATGATAATAGATAGCAGTTAGAACATTTAATATCATAAAAAGACTGCATGATATATTAAATCAGTATTTGATTACTGTCAGTTCTAGTGCTAAGTCTATGTCCAAGAGTACGATATGTGGCTAAAATGCACCCTGCCATGGGAGCTACTCGTGATGCTACTTACCGATCCCATACTTCGGGTGACGGTCAAGTTTCTTGCCTTCCATTTGTGTGTTTGAGGTAGCCATAGAGCAGATCCAGATACTCTTGTATCATCTGTGACCATAAACTATCCCAATACCCATAGGTTAAGTCAAGTGCCAAGTCAATTGTTCGTATTCTATCGATTGATAGTATGCATCACCGTATAGTTCCGTCAGTCATATTATCATTTCTATACAGTTGAATCATAACAAATGCATCTAGCATGTCCATAGTATCTCATGAATTCATGCATCAGTTCAATATAATTTTCATGGCGAGTGACAAATCATCAACTCATAATATACCCATTTTACTATTATTGAATCAGGCAGTTATAATATAAAATGAATTCAAAAACATTTAAAACTAAGCACATAGGTACATTTAAGAAAGAAATTATTTTTGGAGTCTAGCAGTCATTTTTTATAATTTTTAAAAAATTAATAAGCAATTTTCTTAATTTTAAATGGCCAAAAACTAATTTTTTAATTTAAAAATTAATTACTAAAGTTGCTCCACAATTTATTTAGAGAAAACTACACGTCAGAATCTTATGCAAAATATGTCAAAATATTTGTCGTACCTAGTAGAATCATGGATAATTTTTGTGCATATAAGTTTACGTGAAATTGATACAATAATTTATTTAGCGAAAATGGAATAAATAGCATTAAACTTTAAAAATCTATTATAGAAGAAATACTTGCCTGAAATCTACGAGACAGGTGCCTACGCGTTCATGGCGATGCACTGGATTTTCTGGTGGTATCAGTTTATTTTTCCCATACTTAAATTATTTATTAGGAATTAAACTAATTTTCCCCCTCTTATACTATCTATATATACATATATATACTAGTATAATGTATTACACTCACACACGTGCACAAATATACTCTCTCGCACTTTTACGCTTTCTCTATCTCTCGCTTGTATGGAAGCTGACGATGGCTGCAGCGACGCGGAGGGGGAGGGCGAGGGGGAGGCGAGGCGGGCGATGGCGGCGCAGAGGCGAAGTCATGAGCAACAGGGGCTGTCGACGATGTGTGGCAGTTGTTGGCATGGAGGTCGGAGGAGGACGCTTGGCCTGTGCTGCGTTTGGCAGCTCTGGTGGCTGTGGGGTAGGCCGACTGGCTTGGAGCAATTGAGGGGGGGAGAGCAAGGCTATGGAGGGCTTCATAGTTCAGTCGGAGTGGCAGAGCTTTGCCCGTGGCTTGGGGAGGAGAGGGTGAAGGACAGAGCGTGGGGATGTGGAGGGGCTCTCGGGGTTGGTGCGTCGGTGTGGAGGGGCTGGAGATGCTCTGCTTGACCGGCGGTCTTGAGACGGTGATGGGAAGAAGCCCACGACGGCAGTCAGAGAAGAGGGAGAGGGAAAGCTTAGGATCACCGCACAGAGGGGAGAGTCGGCGTGGGGATCTCGGTCGGGGTGTCCATGGGTTGGTCGGAGACGGTGGAGGCATGACGTCGTTGGCAAGCACGGCTTCGCCGGAGGGAGGCAACATCAACGGTTTGGCCATGGGAGGAACGAGAAACGTGAGAGAGATGGGGTTGGGTGATGGTGAGGGTGCGTATGTGTTTGTGAGAGAGATGAGGAGAGAATGGGGGTGTTTAAATAAGATGAAATATTATTAAATTAATAATTAGGGTCTTAATGAGGTTAGGTGGTTAGTTTAGACTATGCAAAGAAAAATGCGTGAACTCATGATTCACGTTGTGACTGCCGACATAGTTGGGTAATTTAATTAAGTGAGTAATTACATTAAATTAAATGTAAATTAGCTATGTAATTAGTAGAAATAATATTATTTTAATATTAAAATATCATTTTTCTCATCTGACTCCGAAAAATTCCAAAAAAATACCACGGGTTCATCATGTCGTGAGGATCATGAAAATAATATACATATCAGATTTTGAGCACGAAAATATGAGTTTTGAGCCAAAATATTTTATTAGTCGTGGGTTGATGGATATGAGCCGTCACAAATCCAGTCACATACACATTTAGCTTTATCCCGAAAGGGCCTCATCCGATCATGCTGGCCCGAGAGGGATCCATGATTTTGTCATATTAGGAGCATCAGAATCATGGTTGACAACAACCCTAGTGAACCATGACCCATGCACTCCTCCTTGCTAGTCTAGTCTCCTGCATGGTCTCTACCCCTAGCAATGTAGGATTAGGTTGTTAGTGTCACCACCACCCTTTTCCACCGTACCCTGTAGTGAGTTGGTTGTATTATCACCAATATTTTCCATAATCAATTGAACATGTGATTTGTAGAACGACTTGTTCACGTGATTCGATCCTGGGCTCACCAGGACTTTACTGCTTGACGACCTCATATACTTGTCACTTGTGAGTAGTGTGCAATAGTTTGCACTGGTCAATGGCCTCTGTCGCCATGGAGGTTGGTACAGTGACAACCGACTGTGTCACTAAGGTTGGCCTACCCAGAATGTCATTGTCCAGGATCGAAGATGAACAGCCGGTGAAGACTATAAGGGATGCACTGGGGATCTTCTTGATGGAGTCCAAGAAGTTTGGTACATCTCCCTTCCCATCGTATTCTTTATGGAGCTCGACATTGGAGCTTGAATTTGTCCCATGGAGCTTGGCCTTGGAGCTCGGCCTTGTCTCGAAGTTCGGCATGTCTCCTCAAGCTCGACATGCCCTCCCTGCATTCCCCCAAGCATAGGGCTCAGATTCTTCTTGGAGCTCGGTATTGGAGCTCGACTTTGTCCCGGAGTTCGACATGTCTCATCTAGCTTAACATGCCCCCCGGCATTCCCCCGAGCATTGCTTTGTTCCTAGAACTCAGATTCTTCCTGGAGCTCGCCATTAGAGCTCGATTTCGTTCCCTGGAAGAAAGAGCGGGTGCTGTGATATTTCTATTAATTAATTTTGATTGAAATTTTAATCACATCAAAAAATTGCTTTACAGAAAGACGTTAGCCCTCTCGGTAATCTGGGGGATAAGTAACATTTTATAAATGATAATGAACAACATGATTACACTGAAGAAAACTGTTGTATACGTATTGGCTCGGCTTTGTCTCCTCAAGCTTGACATGTCCCCCTGGCATGCCCTTAAGCTCGGCTTTGTTCCCTTGAGCTCGACTTTGTTCCTCAAGCTCTGCATATCCTCATGGCATGTCCGGGCACCTCGTGCTCAACTTTGTTCTTCAGCACGTCCGGGCGTAATCAAGCTTAGCTTCTTTCTCCACTTCTCTCAGCTCTGATCCAAGTTAGCCATCGCCTCATCCTCATTTCTGGCCTCCAATGCCAGGTCTAAATCCATGTCCATGTGGGTTGGGTTCATGGACTACTTTGCCAACCTGTCGACCCTAACATCATTAGCTCGTTGGCTGGGACCAGTATCGAGCTTATGATCGCCATCCTGAACAACAACCACGAAGGCATCTAGCAGTTCCTCATCATCGGTAGCTTTGCCTTCATGGAGATCACCTGGTCAATATTGTTATTGATGTAATGCTTCACGAGGAACTCAATGATGAAGCAGTAGTTGGCCACCAACATCATGACAAACTCAACTGCTTCGTGGTCTGTTGCAATTCCATAGTATTGCATCTTGGCCTCCTCTATGTTGGCCTTGATTATGCCGTTGAAGTCATCCAGGGAATTCCAACGGCTGTGTTGGCCTTGATTACCACCGTCATCCACAAGCTCCCATCATGCTAGAAGTGGAATTACATCTGATCTTAGCTTCCATATAGCTCATGTGGGGCTCCTGAGGTCGCATGTTCAAGGGAACTTGTCTCGGTATCAACTAGTGGAGAGCTTATTTATGGTCTTGGGGATCCTCCCTATCTAGACTGACCTACACATGATGATTTATACTGCATCTGTCATCCTAGCTCATTCAACAGCTCAGATAAGGTAATATCGATAAAACAATCCAACCAAGCAAACTACTCCGTTTATTTTGGTTTTTATTTCTACTAAGCTAACATAATTTTGATGTGCTGACATATCTTCGACAAATGTACTCCAAGAGAGCATTTGATCAGCCTCATTTCCCTCTTTATTTTTTTTTACTAAAGTGTACATGGTCACAAATAGCTCAGAACACTTCACAAGCTAGTCTGCCGTAAGGTGAGGGGCTACTCCCATCGTGCCCAGACATATCACTAAGTATGATGTAAGGTTACGGGCCACTCCCCCTATTGGTCCATCTGCTCCAAATCGGTCATTAATCGATGAAAGCACCCCCCTCACAACCTATCGAAGACTTCGTATACCGTAAGACTGGAGGTCACTCTCCCAACAGGCTGATCTACTCCAAATCATTCGTTAGTCGAGGGTGTTGGATACAACGTGTAGTTGGATACAACGATCTATGACTTCGTGTTTGATGATACCAAATGTATGTGAACGATTTGATGTGTGTGCTAAGTGTTTTCAGGAGTGGCAAGCTCGTAAATACTCAAAAGGGGATTTAGTCAAAGTGATGGAGAAATTGCAATTCATTTGCAATTTGGACTTGGCCAAAGATGGAGAGATATGGAGAGATCTTATTCATATCAAAAGTGGTTGAATCAAATCCTTACTACACATATGAAGACTTGGTCAAAGATGGAGAGATATGGAGAATCTCATGCAAATCAATTTGTGATTAAATGAGATCCTATTCAAATCCTATAGCCATCCAAATTCAAACTCCATATCCAATGGTGATTGAAGAGATCTTCCATATGATTACTCTAAATCCTAATCAAGTTAGGATTCCACCCATTCTCCATATTCTATGGGATTCTACTTGAGCCAAAGAGATATCATCCTCTCCTATATAAACCCATCTCCAAAGAAGACCAAATAAAGAGGGCAACCAAAAGAAAATTTCGGCCACCATCATCCTCTCCCCCTTAGTTGCGCAAGTTGCAAGGAAGAACTTTCAAAAACTCTTCCAAGGCCGTAACCTAGCAAGATTGAATCTCCAAAGCTTCATTGCCCATCTTCATTGCGCAAGACATAAAGAAGCTCGCATCCATATCCTTGTGCAACCTTGCAAGCATCTCCAAGCCAAACTTCATCTTCAACCCATTGCGTAAGACCTATGAAACATAACTGTAACGACTGCTTTTCATGTATCCGGATTTATTATAATATAATATATATTTTGGTGGATTTTCTCCTCGTGCGTGGTTTTCGTCTCCGTAGCTTTCATTTTCGATCGATTCGTCGTAATTTCTCGTTTCTTCCTTAGGATCGTCGATTTCGAAGTATGTCATTCGTGACGGACTTCATAACGGTCATATCTTACTAATAGATCAAGCCTAGGAGTCTTAGGAATCGATCCCGGGGCCCCGCGCTCCGTATCGGAACTTTTGGTGCTCATTAGCCGGTGTAAGAAGGGGCACCGACCGACTAGATGACGATCCAGTCGGTCGGCAATCCTTCTTGGACCGACTAGTTGGCTTTCTAAATGTATTCTGAAGCTACTGTTTATCGTTAGTCGGTCTAAGAATGTTGGTTGACCGACTAGGTTGCAAACTAGTCGGTCGGCAATGCTTCTTTAACCGACTAACACATCATCTTAATTTTAGTCGAGATACTGTTTACTCTTAGTCGGTCCAAGAACGTTCATCGACCGACTAGATGCTAAACTAGTCGGTCAGTATTTGTTCATGGACCGACTAACTCTAAAATCTTATTTTCGTTCAGAAGTTACTGTTTACACTTAGTCGGTCTGCGTTGGTCGACCGACCGACTAGTTGCCAAACTAGTCGGTCAGTGGTTGCTCTTTGTCCGACTAGTCTGTGTTAAAACCCTAATTTCTGGGCAGCCGCCAGCCCATCCTATTTAAACCCCTCCCAAACGTTTTCTTCTTCCTTAACACGACCCAAAACCCTAAAATCGCCCCCATTGAGCCCCCATCTTCCTCCAAGCCATATTCCTCCATTCAAAGCCCTAGATCCATCATCCAAACCATCCATTCACTCTACCTACCTCTCATCTTCCCCAAATCTCCATCAAAACCCCAAAATCCCCCAAAAACCCTAATTCTCCAAACTTCTCCAATCTTTTCCAGATCTGATCCTAGGGTTCTCCGGAGTGTTTCTTCCGCCTCCTCTCGGTAAGAAATCGATTCCTTGGTGTTTTTATAACCTAGTTGTATTTTTTATGAAACCCTAATAAATTTCATGTTGTTTGATGAATGTTTCCCCATAACAGCGATTTCCCTCGTAGAATAGCATCGACGAGGCGAACCTTCGTGATCGTCATCCTCGGTGCTAGGCAAGTGAAACTTGCCACCTAGGGTTTAGGCCATGTTTTAGGCCATTTGCTTGTTGTAGGCGTAAAAGAGGCTAGGCGACGAAATGATACTCGCCTAGGCGCAAGTTCAGGAACTCGCTTGACAACGAAGCTAGATCCGACATTTATCATGTTGCACAATTACCATGTCATGTTTAATTTCCATTAACGGTACACAAAGTAAATGTCATGTCATTGCATTCTCTAAGTGATCCCGTGATTGCGTAGCATCGCTACACTACTTGTGTTCCTGGCTCGTGACCAGAAGCGAGCATAATGAGTTGCTAACCCCAACGCTCGATATATTGAATTGTGAACTAAGAAACAAGCTCCCGTTCGGGGCAACCCTGGCTCACTTGCTGGGCTCATGTGCAGGGACCCTGGCTTGTTTATATGTGGGTATTGGGGGTGAGAGTTAAGCGGCCATTCAACTGGGAGTCTGCCCGATCAGCAACTGCAGTTGTAAGGCGTAAACTCTTTGGGGTGGGGTAGTGTTTAGTGCCGATCGGTCTGAATGTTGTACCATTCAGCGAAGGGCGTAAACATCTACAAACAACAGTGAAACGTGAATAGTGTTTAGTGTCGATCGGTCTGAATGTTGTACCATTCAGCGAAGGGCGTAAACATCTACAAAACAACGTGAATAGTGAATTGATTGAGATTGTTAGTAGCTTGGCTACTCTTATCTTGTCCCGATGATTGTTCTCTTGTACAAATTGTCTTGCCATGTCTTAATTGTGCACTCATGTTATAACTGCCATGTCATGCATACTAAAACTGCTAGGTTGCTAGTTGCCTTACTTTCAGTTTCCTTGCCCAAGTCTTTTGACTTGCTGACATGTGCCCCTTTACTCTTTTGGGTGGCACATGTTAGATCCCGAGCCTGAGTACCTTGTTGAGGACGAGGTGTTTGCTGACGCCGAGCCCGAGCTTGTGTTTGACGGGGAGTACGTGGACACTGGGGACCAGTCCTAGTGTCTTCGTTGTGTTTTACCTTTAGACGGTGTTTTGTTATCGGTGCGTAGCACCTATACTTTGTTATGTCGTTGGTTTTGTTGGCCTTGTTCTGGGCCTTAGACTCTTTTCTTTTAGCCTGGTGGCTTTTCTGGATGTTGGACTTATTTTCTTGTTGGACAGATTTGAGATGTGAGATTTTATTTCATGTCTCTTCTTGCGTTATTATTGTTATTCCGTCGTGGTTACAGGGACCTGTTTATGTTTTATGGACGCTTATTGGGTTTGGGGCTTCACAGCTCCACTCTCGTGCGGACCTTTTCACGTCTCGCCTCCATTTTAGGGAAGCGGGTCGTGACAATAACCCATCCTCCATTGCATAAGCTAGCAAGGTCTCAAGTGCTTCACCTTTCCAAGGCTGCAATATATCCTATAAGGCTTCATCTCCATTGTGGCAACAAGCTTCAAGAGCTCCTTCCTCCTCTTAGCCACAACTTGCATCTCCAACTCCCTCAAGGCTGCAATACATCAAAGACTCCATCCTCTTCCCACATTGCGCAAATCAACAAGGGGGGCTATCTTCATTGCACAACCTTCCAAGCTTCATCTCTTCACATTGCACAACATCCAAAGGGTCTCTCTTTCTCCTAGCCGTAACTTGGAGAGCTCAACTCATCCTCATTACCGCAAGCAACTTCTAGAGCAACTCCCTCCATTGCACAAGGACCCAAGCAAGCAAAGAAGTCAAGCTTCTCCAAGAGCTCCATTATGCAACATCAAAGGCTTCATCCTCCCATCCATTGTGCAAGCCATCAAGGTGATACCCTCGTACATTGCGCAATCTAGAGAGCCACTTCAACACCAAGGCCGCAAGCAAAGAAGGACCTCTCACATCAAGGCCGCAAGTTTCTAGGGTCTCTCCCTCCATAGCTGCAACTTTAGAGTATCATCCAGAGGCAGCTCTGACGACTACATATTGTCAGATCACATCTGACCTGAGCTGATTGACAGAGACTACAACACCGACACGAACTGAGCTTTCTAAACTCCTATTACTTTATATTCGTGTACTTGGTGTATAGATCTTTGTAGGTTACTTATTCATTCTTTTGGGGTCTTGTCTAGTTGATGCTAGACAAGAGGGTCTTGACTAGTCGGGGCTAGTCGAGAGAGAGAGCTTTAACTAGGGTTATTAGTGTTTAGCACTGTGGGTGTGCGGAACGAGAACCTGGTGAGTGTAGAGTATGTGCTCTAGCTTCGGTTGTACCAGTAACATTATTAATCTATTATTTGCTTATGGGACTGGAGTAGGTCGTTGGGACGATCGAACCAGGGTAAAATCTGTAGTGCACTCTATGATTGCTTTATATATACTCTGCACTTGATTATAACTGCCTGTGATTGCTTGTGTGTTTACGAGAATTTTTATTAGCCTATTCACCCCCGTCTATGCTTAGTTCCAGATCCAACAAGTGGTATCAAAGCATGTTAGAGGATCTAGGCTAGATTAACCATGAATATCTCTGATTCAGCATTTGCTGAAGGTCAGTCTATTGCCCGACCCCCTAAGTTTAATGGTGTATACTATGCTTATTGAAAATCGAGAATGAAAATCTATTTAGTGTCTATTAATTATAATGTGGAGAAAATTGTTGAAAAAGGATGTAAACTACCTATGATTAAAATTGAAGACACATAAATTCTTAAACCTGAAGATAAATGGGGTGATGCTGATTGGAGACTTTATTCATTACATGGAAAAGCTATGAATGCACTTATTTGCTCTTTGGATACAGATGAATTTAATCGTATCTCACAATGTTTAACCGTGCAAGAAATATGGCATACGCTGGAGGTGACGCATGAGGGAACGTCATATGTGAAGGAGTCCAGACTTGCTTTTCTCAGCACTGAATATGAAAGCTTTTGCATGCTTCCATCAGAGTCCATCAAGGAGAAGTTTGCAAGGTTCACAGACATCGTCTACAAGTCTAGCTCTCTTGTAAAGCCATACTTAAGCCTGGAGCAAATTAGGAAGATCTTGAGGGTTCTGCCAAGCTCGTTCCGTCCTAAAGTCACAGCCATTCAAGAAGCTAAAGATCTATCAAAGATGAGAGTGGATGACTTGATAGGTAACTTAATGTCCCATGAGCTTTAACTGTAGAGCATCGAAGCAAGAGAGAAACCAGAGGTCAAGGATTCCAAACCACTAGCTCTTCAAGCTAAGGAAGATGAAGATGAAGACGAGGAGGAATCAATGTTGGTCAGAAATTTCAGAAGATATATTAAGACCAACCAAGGGAGAGCTAAAATGTTAAAAAGGTTTAATCGCTCTAACAAATCTAATTTTGCTAAAAAATCTTCTGAGCAGACTGCAACCTAATGATGTTCAATGTTTTAAATGCAAAAACAAGTGACACTATATGAAGGATTGCCCACAACCAAAGAACAACATTGCAGAGAAGAAATGAAAATCTTTAGCAATAACGTGGGATATAGATAGCGAAGATGAAATCGAGGAGGAGACTACCCACTCCTCCCTCCGCTTGATGGGAAAGCTTGATGAGGTAACCAAAGTTCAACTTCTTAATGAAATGCAAGGTGAAATTGAAAGCTTAGAATCAACGGTAGAGAAACTTGAATCCACTCTAGAGAAGTTTAGAAATTCTAATGATGAACTGCAACAAGCTAATTACAACATGTCATTGGAAGTAGATGAACTGAAAGAAAAAATTGTTGCAAGCGATTCTACCATTAATTTGTTGAAAAAAGAAAAATCTAGCTATGTTGAAAAAGTTGATTGTCTTTCTTGTCCTACTTTGTTAAAAGATATTAGCATGCATTAAGAAGGAGTTACTAAGCTGGAAACTGAAAATAAAAAGCTTATTGGAAAGATGTGCATGCTAAATAATGAGCTTAAAGAAAAGATAATTGATTTTGAAAAGAAAGTTGAAAACATAAAAAAGAATGAAGAGGAAAACAAGAAGGCTTTCATTAGTAAATGCACTTTGCTTGTGAACGAAAATACCTATTTGAAATCTAAAGTCACGAACCTAGCATTGACCATTAAAAAATTTGGCGTGGGAAAACAATCTTTAGATATAATTCTTGGAAACCAAATATATGGCAATAATAGGCGCAGACTAGGATATGGTTTTAAAAATGTTGAAAAGTCAAAATATAGGAGAGTTCATATTGAGACAACAAAAGTTGGAAATATTCATATAAAGTGCTTTACATGTGGTTGTGTTGGTCATACTTCTCATTATTGCAAATATAGGAACAAGAACATTAAATTCAAGCAAATATGGGTTCCTAAAAATTTGATGACTAATGTGAGTGGACCTTGTTGGATTCCAAGGTCACACATAACATCTTCTGTGTAGGTATGATGGAGTGGCGAGGAACTATGGATTGGACGTCGCATTTCACTAAAAAGTGTTGAGTATTGTACTTCTCCCTACTTGTTGTTAATGATGAGCAAACATAAATACTTGTGACTAATCCCCTATTTGCAGTTAATCCATTGCCTAAGCATATCATGAAGATCAATTAGCAATGGATGTCACTCAAAGATCAATCAAAGCATGAAAAGTGGATTGGATGATTAAAGATGGTGATTGAAGCTCCTAGAAGACTTCAAGCTCTTACTTTAGATAGAAGAGAGGCTTCTACAAAATGTAATCTTTTTATTCTCTTCTAGTATGTAGCTTAGAAGTAGAACTATGTTGGAGTACACACACATCTTCATTTCTGTCCTAGGAAATCATTAGATCACATTTCCTTAGACTCCAATTCACATTTCTCAAGCATGTGCATTTTGGGATTTCATCAGGTGACTGCTGAACGTTTACAGGCACCTGTCTCAAAATAGTCGACTGTGATTTGTTCTACAGTTGCCTGTTATGCACATACTTTATCAATTGGTTTTTGTACTTTTAGCTTTAACTACATTCAGGCGACTGCTGTACAAAAGACAGGCGCATGTCCAAGCTATATGCGACTGTGATTTGTTAATCAGTCGCATGTCTCTCTCCTCTCCAAAGGTCATTTTCTTTTCCATTTGGCCAGTCGACTGATGTTGGATTGATAGTCGCCTGTCCAAGGCACAGTCGATTGTCAATGCTTCAACAGTCGCCTGTCTATGATTCCTCTGCAGACTCTGCTCTCTGGAAAGTTTCAAGTATTAGCGACAGTCGACTGATGTTGGTTTCATAGCCGCCTGCCCATGGCGCATGCGCCTGTGTGTTCCACATCAGTCGCCTGTTGTGTCTGCCCAAACCTTTCTGAGTTTTCTTAGCATACCCATGTTGCGGCAAGTCTCCTGTCGAAGTATTTACAGTCGCCTGTTAGGTTTACATGCACCTGTCTTTTCTTCATCAGTTGACTGTCCTACATGGTAGGTTACCGTTTGAATTCTCACCTACCCTCTGACACAGTGCAGCAGTTGACTGTGTTTTCTTCACCAGTTGACTGCCGACTGTGTAAATTCTATCAGTTGGATTTTTCTCCACGGATTTCAAAGGGGATTTTGGGGATTCTATTTGGGGGTTTTGGGGAACCTATAAAGAGAGCTTCTACTGTTCTATTGAGGGGTGACTCATCTTCTTGATCATCTCTTGAAAACCCCTAGCTTTGAACTTCAAGTTTTTCAAAGCTCTCAAATTCAAAAGCCCAATAATTCCAATCTCATTCTCTCTTGCTCTCTAACATAGAATCAAAGTGAAATCCTCTATGCAATTAGCGGTGACAAGAGAAAGGGCTTTTCTCTCTTTTTGAAAGAGACTTCAACACACAACACACTTGCTCCTTCAAGTTATACTTCAAAGCGGAGGGGATTTTAAGTATTGTTATTTCATTATTTCATATCTTTCGATATTAGTTTAACTCTCGGTTTGTGAGAGTGGTTTGCTTGCTCCCAAGTTCTGGGAGTCAATGACATCGATTGTGTTTCGATTTCACTTGTAGGATTGCTACAAGTGGATTTAAAGGAAACCTCAAGTTAGGGTTCTAACTTTAGTATCCGGTGGTATCCGGGTGGAAGGTGTTGAGAGATGGGTATGCCCTCGAGGCAAATTCATCCTTGTGTATATATACAAACATCTTGTTCGAAATAACAGTAAGCTGTTTGATAAGAATTTATCTAAGTTAATAGAAATGTTGTAAGCATTAGAAACTTAGGTAAAGTCTTGAGACTTAATGCAAGTTCAAACATGTACTGAGATGAGGATCTCGATCATGGAGAAGTGCTTGACCATTAGTAGCATAAGTCTAAAAAGGTTCGTGGTTGTAGATGTTTCGAGAAAAGGATATCGAAACATCGGATAGACCATTGTGTCTTAGTCTTCACTGTGTAGTGGTGACGATGATCTCATGATCGTTTGACTTGACGATGTCGAAGACGAGACACATGTGCTCATTGGAGAATGAGTTCACTGAACGACCCAAAAAGAGTTATCATATGGTTATGATTGACCAATCTGTCAATGATAACTCTTAGTGATGATAAGCAAGTTGGTCTTTTGACTTGAGGTCATTGTACGAACTTGTGTATGAACGGTGTTACTTAAATCACTGATCTAGCCTCGGGTAAGCCCCTTTGAATGGTCTTTGGTTGGATGACATTTGAAACGTGCGAGGAGAGTAAGGACCAAGATAGGATTTGTCTCTCCCAGTCAACGGGAGTTAGTGTCGTAGTGTTAGTTCGATCTTTAGCAAAAACTCTGGCCAGAGTATGTTGGAAGATGTCCAATATTATTTGACTAAAGATCGATGGAGACTAACCGGTTTCGAGCTATTGGGGTTGACAGTTTAGCCGTACCCTAGGCTTGAATTAAACGGCATAGTTTTGACAAAGAGACTAAAACTGGGGTATTCATAACCGACACAGTCAGGGTGGTCTCGACAATACTCATATCAATGAGTTAACCACATAAGTATGACACTGAAATAGGGATGGCACCTGCATCTCGCGATTACTGCCGTCTGGGGTTTCGAGCCCCACCGGTAGTAGGGTCAGGCTGTAGGGTCTCACATAGAGTACGACCTTCGTCAAGTAATAGGTATAAATTAGGGAGAATGTGCATTTGATGCAAGGGATAAAAACTACAAAGAGTTTGCAGTTAGCTCCAGCATTCAGGATTGTCACGCCCCGCTTACCAAAAATACGGAGGCGAAGCGTGACTAAGGCCCACTTGGGCCAGAGCTGTGATGCCCGGGCCCAATAAGCGTCTGTAGGGGGTACCATTTTAAAATTTCATGTTATTGCATTTATAAAGTTTGAAACAACAGAAAGTACAGAAAGAAAGTTGCATTCATTAATATAGAGAGATAATATCCAGTGAGTACAAAGTCTAAAAAGAGAAGCCTAAGCATGGCAACAAACTATCGAAAGAGCAAACTAAAAGTAGTAACCTTTTAAAGGAGGCGACTGAAAAGTCCTCAAGGTCTGGTCCTCGTCAGGCACGTACTCTGGGTCGAAGTCCTCGGGCTCCACGTACTCCGGTAAGTCTGCCTTGTCCACGAACTCTGGCTCGACACCTGACGTACAGCACCCAAAAGAAAGGAACTGTACATCAGGTAAAGTCTACAAAAAGGGTTAGACTCTACTGCAAGTGTACCGAACTATTAAACAACAGTTTACTGGTTGATTAGTATGCTAGGGTTATAACAGAGTATCAAAAGGAAGTAAACGCAGCAGGAAAGTAAAGCGTAGCAAGCAGTAGTCGTAGCGTGTGCTACCGAGTACGAGACTAACCTAAACGGGTCGTGACAAGACGTGACAAGACAAGCAAGACAGGACAGGGCAAGACAAGACAAGACACGTGTGACTCGAAGGGTTCACGCCTTACGGTTCGAGGGGGATCAGACCCTCTCCCCGTGCGCACGCTCAACCCTACCCCAACCCAAGTGCTCAAGACAAGACAAGTCCGTACAAGGGATCACTCAGAGAGTGCCCTATTGCCCGCATGCTGTGTATCCGTATAAGGGATCACTCAGTGAGTGCCCTATTGCCCGCAGGTTGTGTATCCGTACAAGGGATCACTCAGAGAGTGCCATATTGCCCGCAGGTTGTGTATCCGTACAAGGGATCACTCAGAGAGTGCCCTATTACCCGCAGGCTGTGCAAAACAAGACACGACGTGACATGACAGGGATAGTTCTTCTAGGGGGTCCACATGCATGCACACATAAAATAACCCTACGGTGTCAAAAGTTGTTGTTGTCATGATTAGACTTCGTCGTCAAGTCTAAGTCGTCAGGGCGTCCCGGACGCTATCATTTCACGTCCGGTTCTATTTGTTCACAGTCTAATAGTTCTAACAGTTTAAGACCAAGGCACTGCCAAAAGCGCAAGTGAGTACACTTGCCTGCGGTGGCGAGTGTGTCGTCCGTTCGGGGCGTCTCGTCCAGGCGTCTCATCCGCGGTAGTCCATCTGAAACAGTGTCACGGCGACGGTATCAGGTCACGATTTTCATCAAGTCCTATTAGGGTTTGTTTCTAGGTTATCAGGGCTATCCTATTCGTCAACGTCACATTTTGGTGTTTCGTTCAGCCTAAATCGACCACTACCCTATATTCACAGAAAAGTTGTCCGACGGTCGATTTCTACAGTGACATCGTTTTACTGGTGCAGAAAATTAAATTTAGTTATCATTATAAAATTTTAGTTTATGGTTTGATTTTTCTACGGTGTGGGTTTTACTACTCGTTAGGGAAACCAACCTCGTGATGTCGTCCAACAAGCGGAAGTCGGGTCTGAACGGTGAAACGTCGGTGTCGTCTGGAACTCCTCGGCCGCGGGTAGCGCAGCTAGGTACCTCTGGACAGTGGGGTGGTGGCACGAGATCAGCGAGCTAACAGCGATTCTCCTCCCGTTGCGAGTAGTGCAACGGATCTTCACGATAATGGCGACGTCGGCTAAAAGTACGCGTGTGTGGCAATGCACGTGAACTCTGAGATTCCAAGGGGGCTGTCGGTAGATGAAGTAGGACTAGAGGAAGATACTCGGCCCGGTGGGTGGCCGACGGCATGAGCGTACGGCGGTGGGCGGCCGTGAGAAGCCGGAGAGGACAGATTCGCGCAACGTCCGTTATCACGCCTCTCAGCGGAATTTCAGCAACGAATAGCGAAAACGGGAAGTTGCAGAAGGTAAATGACTTCAAGATGAAGCCAACGGCAGTGGAGTTGTCGTCGGGGGTGGTCGGAGGTGGCCGTGCGCGGGTGGCGAAGTTCAGCTTCCAGATCTGTGAAAAATAGTTGATACGGCGTGTTCCGACGAGGATTCCGGAAGCTACAGGTGGGCTATGAGCGTGAGGGAAGTTGCAGTTGGTAGGGAGTTCGATAGGAGTCCAACGATGGTAGGGTGGTCGTCGTAGGTGGCCGGATGGCCGGTGGGCACGAGTTTTCCCAGAGGTGGAACAGATCTGTAAAACTGCGGCTAGATCTGAGTTCCACGGGGTTTTCGAGGAGATCGAGACGTGGAAAAAAGGTAAGGGGAGTTGGAGATGCTCGGGGGGTCAGAGAGGAGTTGATCGGGGGTGGTGGTCGTCGGAGGGGTGCTGGTGGTGGCTGCCGGCGGCGGGAGGGAGAGGCAAAAATCGGCCAAGATGGGTTCATGCGTTAGCTTGTGGGGTTTGGCCTGTTTTGGTTTTTGAAGAAGAGAATTTGCTAAAATGTGTATAAATTGGGGTATAAGTTAAGTGGTGACTAGGAGAGAGGGTGAGTAAGGGGGTGTGCAAATAGGGGAAAAACTGGGTGAGGGTAGAAACAGAATCAATAGTGATACGTATGCAACCATATTTGATTAGGTTAAGATTTAAAATTCGAAATGGATTAGAGCTAATCAGGTTTGAAAGTGATTAGTGGGTTTGGCCAAGCAAACGGTGTCCGAAAATTACGAAAAAAATATCGGGACGACCGTGACAAAGAGAGGCTCAGGGATATGGTGGTCAATCGAGCGTTTGGTCCACGAAAAACGAACAGAAAAATAAAAGACCTGGCAACTACGTCTAAAGTTACGACGATCATGCAATCAAACCTGATTTGTGGGAGAGCGACCCATGAAATGACGTTCACCAAAAATCCCACAAATAACTACTCTTCCTTACGGTCACAACGACATATCATATCGTATAGTCTGGATCCAAGAAGAGGAAAATATAAATACGCACACGAAAAGAGTCGTACGCGCAGAAAATACGAACGGTCGAAAAGCGGCCGTTACAGCGATAAATGATCCTGAGTGTAAGTGGGAGATGTTGGGGATGTAAGCCCTCAGATCATTTGTATTTAATGCAAATGATTTTATATAATAGATGTGGAGATTTTTGCATTTGATGCAAAGGAAAATTTACTGCATCGTAAATTGTTTACATGCTTATTTAATTAAAGAAACGTGAGGAAAAGGTTACCTGGATGACAGGATCATTGTAACGCCCCACTCTCCAGGATACCCAGGAAGTACGAATCCGTCCCAAGTATTCATAGATCAACAAGTATTACGGAGAAAGAGAGAAAGAAAGAGAGCAAAAGAACGCTGCAGGTCACTACGCACGTGCTGAGAATTCTTAGTGGTGGAGTGGGTGATGTTTAGGGTGGTGATGGGAGGAGGAAGGAGGAGCAAAAGGGGAAAATGGGGGAGCAATTTTTAGCCAAGGCTGAAATGGGAGAGATAGTGAGTGATTTTGGATTTTGTTTTCTTTTTCTTGATTTGTTTTCTCTCAATTAATCTCAACCACTCATATAGTCAAAGGGAAAGCCAAGTGTTATCTCTTAGGCTTACAAGATGACACATAACTAGTGATGTGTCATGGTTAGGATTTTTAGAATTTGTATTTTTTAGAAAAAATAGAAATACAAGGGAAATACATCATACCTCTTTTAATGCAAGGTATTTCATCCAAATACTTCTATTTACTAATACCAAATGGTGAGTTTAAATCTTTTAAAAAATAATTCCTACACCAAAATAATTAAAGAAAAATACGTGCATACTCCCAAAAATCGTACGCACGTATCTACGCCCAAAAATACCTACATATATACGTATATAGGGATACGAGGTATTACACTCTACCCACCTTAAAAACAAAGTCCGCCCTCGGACTTTTCATGCCAAGGGTCTGTCCTGAGATTAAATAGTAGAAGGGTCTCCCTACCCACGACATACAAACAACGCTATATGTATATACAATACACCCATGTATACATGCACGATACTATATATTATACACATATATGTATATATTCCTATCCAAGGATATATGCATGCTCTTAGACAAATCATCATAATACGTACATAGTACTATACATAAGAATTCACACAAGTATATGCTCAAGAATAAATGTTACTACATGGTCACACATATAGGTATACCTAGATACATACATCAACACATGTCACACTCCTTATAATTACATATTACATGCTCACATGGTATATAAACACACAGCAATCATAAGTCATAAGGCTAGTATACATATACATACACACATATATACATACCTATATACATCCAAGTAAAGACCAAGTATACATTCATTTATATATACACATACTAATATAAACATCACATCCAATATGCATACAACCGTACTAACATACATATGTAAATATGTATATCCAAATATTAATACACTTATAGCATATAGTCATACACCAATACTTTACACACCGATATAATGCACCACATATCCAATGGGTAACCATACACAGGCATATCACTTAAGCACGTAAGTATAAACACCTTCAACTATATAGACAATTATATATAATAGTTCGCACACAAGTATGCACATAGTACATATCACTATAGTAAATAGTCCTGACAGTATGTATGTATAGTATATCAACCTTCTAGTACACACTTACTTTATATATGCAAGTATACATTCATATGTATTCATAGTCTATATTTATCCACCTATACACGGTACAAATATACTTACATACAAGCCATCAGCGTAACATATATTCAATGTAGTATATATATACACACAACACTATGTAGAAATAATAGCACACAAATTATATCAATACAGTATATGTATATATACACACACACTTGTACACACAAGGCATATCCATATATAAATCTCATTCACATGTTACACTCACATATCATCACATAATATATATAAGTACACACTAATATTGTATAACTTGGCATACCTACTTATGTATGTCTATACACACCATTTAGTAAGACAATATATTTTGCACACTACTTATACGCCTCCAATAGTAGCATACTCATATATTCATATATCAATATATCAATTTACACAACCACATTTCTAGTATGCATACACATACACATCATTATATAGAGTCTCATATAACAATAACATCACACACGGATATTTATATAATGTCCATCCAACACTGGTGTAAGCGTATCCGCTTACAGTCAGACATGCAACCATATATATCTTTCATATATGTATCAAACACACAACTCTAGTACACCTAGGGCATGCCCACTCATGATTGAGTGGAACACAAAGATCCGCACATGGATTTACACAATCAGCATGTACATATACATCATATATTACCAATACATACGGTATACCGTATGTATACATCGCCTAGAGCTCAATCAACTATATAGGTCCCTGATACACACTTCTTATAGGTCACCATATGTTAACATATGTACACATGAACCTCTATACTTAGACATACAATCATGTATGTCTCCTAGTACCCATCCAACATTCACAGATGTATCATTACATAAGATCTGCCATATCAATATTAATACACATAGATAACCATACAAAATTATATTCATCTATATACAGGTGTAAGCGTACCAGCTTACAGCCATACATGTATCATATACTCATCACATACATCAACTCATAACACTAATACTCTTAAGACATATACATGCATACTTGGGTGGAACTCAAGGATCCACGTATGCATTTGCACACTCTACATGTGCATACATCACATGCAGTATATAGTCACTACACAGTATGTCTATATAATGATATAGATATTCACACACACGTATAAGCATACAGCTTATAACCATACATATAACTTTATACATATCACATATATCACCAAGTCTGTGTATACACCACAATAGACAACCATAATATACTCATATACCAAGAGTATGCCAACTCATATATGAGTGGTACACATGGATCCTTGGATCCACACACAGGCTAAATATATCACACAACATATATATATATATATACACACACACACACACACACACACACACACACACACATACTTACTACTTACATCTCAATCAATACAATCACTCTATAAACACCTATATCTGATGGTGCAACCACATATTAACACATGTACTTATAATATCACATACCAACATATAGTCACACAAGTAGCTAAAATAGTAGTATATACATATATAGGTAGCTACAGATACACACATAAGTATGCCACACAGATACATTCGACAACAAACATATAATACTTGTATATCCATTCAGTCACATAACCACATATACATATAATTATTCTACATATACATTTATACACTCTTATGCATCCAAATGTACTTCTACCCAGGCGTACAAGTAACATCCATATACCAACACATTAATCATGAATTTTATTTATACACTAATATTTATACACATAAATATTTTATATATTTAAACATCCATTAGATATTCATATTCAAATTATCTACTTACACCCCTTAAATATATAATTCAGTATCTATACCTATAACTACACATAAAATCATATAGTCATCCACATACACTTAATGTAGGTAAAACATATATTAGCACATGTTTATATACGACACACAATACTTCATTACAGAGATAGTATGCCTTACGTTTAGATTTACATATCCTATATTATTTACTCCTCAATTCATATAAACATCATTTCCATACACATGGCTTATAAGGATACACACAAATAATCATACGAGTATATATACGAACGCTTACAATATGGCTTATAAGGATACACACAAATAATCATACGAGTATCTTTAATGAAGCGTACATCCAGGTATAGTTATAGATGTATGCTTATGGGAATACATGCAAATATACCTATAATTTCTTATATATCTATGCGTACACATAACCACCCACACATACTAATATATTCTATGAACACATACCAATGTACTTTACTAGCTCTCTTACTAATGCTTCCATACTAGAGTTATACCTACTTTACCAATGAATACATTCTAACTACACTTACAAATGCCGAGGTATAACACAAGGTGACAATCTGTCCACTTAGGACTAAGTCCAATTTTTTGGCCTTCTAAAACTAGGGCTCTATACTATTGATGGTTCATTTAAGATTCTAAGGCCTCTACCCACCTTAAGACACGACTACTCCTATGGAGCATTACCCATACTATCCTTACGCACGCCGTAGTGTGGAGACCTGCATGGGCCACCAACTGTAACGCTTCACTCTCCAGGATACCCAGGAAGTACGAATCTGTCCCAAGTATTCCTAGATCAAAGAGTGTTACGGAGAAAGAGAGAAAGAAAGAGAGTAAAAGAAAGTTGCAGGTCACTATGCACGTGCTGGGAATTCTTGGTGGTGGAGTGGGTGATGTTTAGGGTGGTGATGGGAGGAGGAAGGAGGAGCAAAAGGGAAAAATGGGGGAGCAATTTTCAGCCAAGGCTGAAATGGGAGAGACAGTGAGTGATTTTGGATTTTGTTTTCTTTTTCTTGATTTGTTTTCTCTCAATTAATCTCAACCACTCATCTAGTCAAAGTGAAAGCCAAGTGTTATCTCTTAGGCTTACAAGATGACACATAACTAGTGGTGTGGCATGGTTAGGATTTTTAGGATTTGTATTTTTTAGAAAAAATAGAAATACAAGGGAAATACATCATACCTCTTTTAATACAAAGTATTTCATCCAAATACTTCTATTTACTAATACCAAATGATGAGTTTAAATCTTTTAAAAAATAATTCCTACACCAAAATAATTAAAGAAAAATATGTGCATACTCCCAAAAATCATATGAACGTACCTACGCCCAAAATACCTACAATTGTCCCGGTCTAAACGCAGGTTCAAATCGCATCAAAAACGGAGTCCAAATGCACAAGATATGTCACAAAACATCAAAAGGGGGTCAGCCCAATCTGTTGGGCTGAACCTAGCCTAAAAGGAAGCCCAGAGGATAGGACATGGCAGGCCCGTGCCAACCAGGCGGGCTGGCCCGCCCAAGGCTAGGCGGCTCAGGGCAGGCGCCCGACCCGCCCGCCCTTGGGCGGGTCTTGCCTGCCCCAGACCCGCCCGCAGGCTACGGGAGGGCCGCACCCAGCCTAGGGATGTGTGTAGTTTTTTGGCAGCTGGTTTTTGCAAAAATGCATGGGTTTGGCTGATCTTTGGACACACATTTGAGGGGTCAAACGAACTCCAAATGACTCGCCCTTTTTTCTACGCGTTCACCGTTCAGCACTCTTCGATTTGATAGGTTGTATCAAATGTGAAGCTCAACGGTGAGGTAGTTAAAATTCAATGAAGTTTGGCCCTTTCTTTAAGGCAAACTAACTTGAATTATTTACGCCAAAACATTTAGTCCCACATCGGAAGTGGAGTAAAGGGGATGGGTCAGCCGCCTATATAAATAGGGGTCTGCCCCTCGTCCCAAGCTCTAGATCTGAGCGGCTCTCAAAAGTTTGGAGCACGCTCGGATCTATGTTTAAAATACATATTTTGCTCTCCCTATATTTCTTCCTTGCTCTTGAAGGGCTCTAGCAAAGCCACGAAGGGGCTCGGATTCGATCCGGAGTCTTGGCGAAGGATCTACTCAAGGTGAAACTTTCTTTGGCATGTGGTGGGCTAAGCGACAAGGGGGTTGCTCGCCACAGGACATGGTGCGGTTCGAGAAGCGATTCAGCTCGGGACAAGGAGCGGCTCGGACGCGGTTCGATACACTTTGCCGGTGCAAGCAAAGTTCTGGGTATGTAGTTTAATTAAGCATTTCATTTATTATATTGCAGTAGCTTAGATCTATCTTGGGGTGGTCGGACCCACCTCAAGATAGTAGAGATCATGGCTAGGGTCTTGAAATCCTTAGGGCTTGTTCGTTAAATAGTTTAACATTTTTCCGCCGCTTGCTTTTCTTTTGCCACTAGCGTCCGTCAGACGTAGGACGAGCATAGATTTGTGCCTTAAGGGTCCATCAAAACCCATCAATGGTATCAGAGCTTTAGGTCTACTTCTGATCTAAGGACTGCAATATTTTAAATGCAAGTATGCTTTTTAAATACATATAAAATCTATTTTAACTGTATGAGAAAATTGTTAAGGTGGAACCACTTGTTATTAGATGCTTTAAAAATTATTTTTATGTGATAAAAATTCTTTTTAGTAGCATGCTAATTTTAATGTGATGATTTTAAAACAAATTTTCTTGAATTAAAATTATGCGATAATTTTTTGAACATGAAACAATTAATTTTATTAGATAAAATTTTTCTGTTTTAAAATTATTCTTTAAATTTATGTGATAAATTTTAAAGTTGCATGTTATGTTTGTTAGAAACATAAAATAATTATGAGATAATTATGAACTTAATTTCATGTGATTTAATTAAGTTGTAAATTTTAAATGGCTATGTTTTATTCTTGCTTATTTGATAACTCAAGAAAACTTTGTTAGGTTAGCCATTAAAAGCCGTCTAATAATTATAAGATAATTTTTAGATTGCTTCTGCTATGATTTAAAATTGTTTTAAATGCCTAATGCACGAGTAGAATAGCACCTCTATAAATTATTCCTTATAGTTGATAAGGACTTAATAAAAGTTATTAACAAATCCATAAAATTTTGAATTTTAAGGATTCACTAGTTGATAGGATTAACTAGTTCTAATAAAAACGATGATCTAGGATCTCTAGTTTGATGATGACAAACGTGTGTTGCTATTTAACAGTGTGTGCTAAGTGTGTTTCAGGAATGGCAAAGCGGTAATTCTTGAAGAGATGACTAAGTCAAACGATGTAGAAATTTCTAATCATAGAGCATGGTGGGAGAGAGATTGGATGAGATCTCAAATCAAATAAAATTGGGATTAGAACAAATCAATTAAGGTTATTTGCTTCTTTCTAGTTCCTATTCAAATCCCAATTAGATCAAATCAAATCATATTCAATCTTCAATTCCCTTAGATCTAAGGGATTCCCATTCTAGCCGAATTCTTACACATGAGTTTTCTCCTTTGTGCGGAAACCAAAATCCTAGCCCAACTTCTCTTTGCCGCACCCTATTGAAGCCCTAGCCCTATACGTTTATAAGCTCTCATCTAAACATTGGTTACGGGTTGTCGGCCATATTACAATCTTCCCAAGAGCATTATCCCTTAGCAAAAAACCCTATTGCCTAACATCTTCTTGCCAAAGGAGAATTCACGCAAAGCCTCATAATCTTCCTGACACAAGCCAAGCACTCAAGGCAAACAAGCCTATTGCCGCAACAAATTCCCATTGATCATCTCCTTTAATTGGTTTGAGCTTTAAGGGGAGATTTCTAAGTGCAGCACAAGTTGCTGCCTAGTGCCAAGGAGCCCGCCTACCGACTCGTCCACGTGCCATCAACGCTCGCAAGCCATTGCCAACCGTCGGATCCAGTTGCTTGCCAACCACTGCCTTGATGTGCCATCCACTCTTCTAACCGAGCCGCTCCTAGTGCCACCAAGCGCTCCAACATTGCATGCCGACACGCGCTGAAAGTGCATCAACTTGCTAGTGCCAAAGCTCTGCCGATCGAATCTTCATTGTGCCATCCGCAGCACCATCAAGCAGCCTGCATCACGTTGCTGACCGACGCACCAAGGAGCCATCCTCATTGTCGACCAACAGACGGGCCGTGCCTTTGCTTTGGTGCTGACCGACTGTAGACCCAAGCCCAAGTTGCTGCCGACCGAGAGCTCCTCCTAGCCAAAGCTTTGCCGACCGAGCCTTTACATGTGCAGATCCTTTTTACTTATCGAGAGCCTCTACTAGCTCACACCATTGCCGACCGAGAGGAGGGCTGAGCCAAGTCTTTGCTGACCCTTGATTCATAGTGCCGCAAGTCTTCAAAGGGGAGCCAAAGCCGTGAGTTACCAAGAAGGCATACCAAGGCCGTAACATCAAGGAGGAGTTGTCGAGAGATAGCGAGAGACATCCACATCATACCAGACGACAGCTGGCCCGTGCTGATTGACGAAGACGACATCGCTACACAAAACTGAGCTGTCTAAACTCTTAGTATTATTTTGTGTAGTATTTTTGTTAGATCTTCGTAGGGGAAACTTTATTACCATATTTATGACTATTTAGGGACTTGTCTGGTTGGGGTTAGACAAGAGGGTCTTGACGTGTTGTAGCAGTCAAGATACACATTTACTTGGTTGATAGGGTTTTGCACTCTGTTGAGCGTGGTACGTTCTAGGTTGGGAGTTGGAGCTAGGACCCCATTGTAGTTGTACAGAAGGAACATATTAATGCTAGTATTTGCTTGGGGGCTGGAGTAGGTCGCTGCTGCGACTGAACCAAGGTAAATCTGCTGCGTATTTTGTGCTTGCCTTTTATTTACCCTGCTTGTGTTTTTAACTGCGTGTGATTTCTCGTGGGTTGCGCAAGAATATTTTATTAGCTCATTCACCCCCTAGGCTTAGATCCAGATCCAACAAGTTGTATCAGAGCCATGTTTTAGGATCTAGCTTAGGATTGACCATGTTTAACTCTAGTGATTGTGCTTTTGCTGAGGGTCAGTCCGTATTACGCCCCCCTAGATTTTATGGAGTAGATTATGCTTACTGGAAAAATCGAATAAGAATCTACTTAATTTCTATTGATTATAAAGCTTGGCAAATTGTTGAAAAAGGCTACAAACCACCTGTCGTTAAAGTTGGAGATGTTGAAATGATTAAACCTGATGATAAATGGGATGCCAATGATTGGAGACTTTATTCTCTTAATGCTAAAGCTATGAATGCTCTCATTTGTTCATCAGATAAATATGAATATAATCGCATCTCACATTGTCTAACTGTGCAGGAAATATGGCATAATTTGGAGGTGACGCACAAGGGAACGTCACAGGTGAAGGAGTCTAGACTTGCACTTCTGAGCACAGAGTATGAGGGATTTCGCATGCTACCATCAGAGTCCATATTAGATATGTTTGCGAGGTTCACCAGCATTACCTACAAGTCTAGCTCGCTTGGTAATCCATATTCTAGTCTTGAACAGGTGAGGAAGATATTAAGAGCACTGCCAAGCTCTTTCAGGCCTAAAGTCACAACCATCCAAGAAGTGAAAGATCTATCACAGATGAGGGTGGAGGACTTGGTAGGTAATTTAATATCCCATGAGCTTGAATTGCAAAATATTAAAGAAAGAGAGAAACCTGAGGAGAAGGAAAAAGCTACAAAGCCACTTGCTCTGAAAGCCAGCGAAGATGAAGATGATGAGGAGGAGATAGTGCTAATGGTTAGAAATTTAAGAAAGTATGTCTGGACTTCTCAAGGAAGATCAGAAATGCATAAAAGGTTCATTCGCTTTAACACTTTTAATTATGATAAAAATTCTTCTGAACAAGATTCTGCTGATAGAGTTGAATGCTTTAAATGCAGGAAAAAGGGACACTTCGCGAAGCAGTGCAGATAAGAGACTGCTCAGGTTGCTAAAGATAAAGGAAAAGGCAAAGTGATAACGTGTGACATGGACAACGAAGCTGAGGATGAGTCTGAGGAGGTTATAACTTTCACCTCCCTCTGCTTAATGGCAAAGAGCGATGAGGTAAATTCCTTCACTAAAGCTGAATTGTTAGATGTTTGTAAAGGAATGCAAAATGAGATTAATGAGCTAGAACTCACGTTAAATGATTATAGGAATGCCAACTTTAAATTACAAAAAGAAAACTGTGACATTTCTAAAGAAGTTGACATCCTTAACGAAAAACTTGATGCACGTGATTCTACCATTGTTGTAATGAAAAAAGAAAAAACATGCTTTAATGAAGAAGCTGCTTGCCTTTCTTGTCCTTCCTTATTGAATAATATTAGCATGCTGAAGCAGGATTTGATTAAGCTCAAAACCGAAAAAGACTATGTGATTAGAGAGCTTAATGATTAGTTGTGCATGTTAAATAACGAACTTAAAAGGAAAATGAATGAATTTGAAAAGAAGGAAGAGAAGAACAAGAGAGATTTTCTAAGTAAATGCACTTGTGGATGAAAATAAATTATTAAAATCCAAAGTTTCTAATCTAGAATTGTCATTAAGAAAATTTTCAATTGGTAAACATTCGTTGGATAACATACTTGAAAATCAATTATATGGCAATAATAGAAGATGACTTGGATTTGGTTTGAAAAATGTTGAAAACCCCAAATTTAATAAATTCCACAATGTGCCTTCTATTGTGAAAAATATGCATGCAAAGTGCTTTACTTGTGATAGTGTTGGTCACACATCCTATTATTGTAAGTTTAGGAACACGAACATAAAGTTTAAACAAGTGTGTGTTCCTAAAACTTTGATGACTAACACTAGTGGAGCTTGTTGGATTTCAATGTCACACTTAACACCTTTCATGTAGGTGAGATGGAGATTTGGCAAGGAGAAATGAAATGAAAGTCTCATTCTTTTAGCTCCTTATTCAAATAGCGACGCGAAGGTATATCTTTTCCCTCTTTGCGTTATTGCATACCTTCATAGATATTTTGTGTGTGCTTGACTTAATTTTTGTTTGTGTACTTGTTTACTTGCTTTTTAGCCTTGTTTTAGTTCTTTATAAAAGAAAAACAAAAAAAATTATACTTAATGAATACCTCTTTATGATTCATTATAAGTGGTATTTTTTGAATGTTCATTCATATCCTTGTAGAAATCATTGTATTATCGTTATAGCTATATGCGCATGTTAGATTTTATTTAGTAGCCATGACATGTTTCATGAAATGAATAATTTGATTTCTACACCTACATGCTCACTTCCACGAATATTAAACATGTTGTACATTTGGAGATTTCTTTTATGAATATTGGAAAGTGAATGTAGGATGATAATAACTGAATAATCTAAGGGATATGATGTTTATTGCCATGAATAAAAATTGAGCTCAATAGTATTGAAATAATAAAAAAAATTATAAATATTGCTCCGTATGAAAAATGGATACAATTCATGGCAAGTACACTACTCACGAGTATCCAATATATGCTTTATGGGCACTCTTTAGCGTTGGTGTATTTTACTCGTCAAGCAATGCCAGCCCCACATCTAAGAGTCCTTATAGGCTATGCTTTGGGGGTTTGGTAACTTGAACTCATTTTTAATGAGGTGGGAAAAATCAATCCTAGTGATATTCATGTTTAATGGAAAATGTGGATTGGTTTTAGTTGATGTTCTAAATTGAATCTCCCTTTGTACTTCAACGTTTATATTATTACACTTACACAATGGTGGTGAAGTCTAAATTATGATTTTCAATGAACTTGAATTTCCTACTCTATGAAAAATACATGCAGGTGCTAGTTATATCTATAATGCTCTATTTTTGCAAGTGGAATTAGATTGACTTCATTAATCCATTTTTGATGATAATAAGGGGGGAGAAAAGTAAAAGTTGTTGAAAAAGATTTGGTATAATTGGCATATCATATGGTATTATTTATGAGCAGTAGAAATACATGTTTATTGGTTCAAGGGGGAGCTTGGAAATAGGGGGATCATGCTTTTCACTTTGGTAAATTGTGCATGCTAGTAATGCTTGCCCATTGTATACATCATATTGCATTACATCCCTCATCACACTTCACACACTCACAATTATTTGCTCAAATATTTTATGGGTTTGTCATCATCAAAAGGGGGAGATTGTAGGATGCGACGATCTAGGATCTCTAGTTTGATGACGACAAACATGTGTTGCTATTTAACGTGTGTGCTAAGTGTGTTTCAGGAATGGCAAAGCGGTAATTCTTGAAGAGATGACTAAGTCAAAGCGATGGAGAAATTGCTAATCATTTAGCAAGGTGGGAGAGAGATGGGATGAGATCTCAAATCAAATAAAATTAGGATTAGAGCAAATCAATTAAGGTTATTTGCTTCTTTCTAATTCCTATTCTCATCCCAATTAGATCAAATCAAATCCTATTCAATCTTCAATTCCCCTAGATCTAAGGGATTCCCATCCAAGCCAAATTCTTACACATGAGTTCTCTCTTTTGTGCAGCAACCAAAACCCTAGCCCAGCTTCTCTTTACCGCACCCTATTGAAACCCTAGCCCTATACCTATATAAGCTCTCATCTAAACATTGGCTACTGGTTGTCGACCATATTATAATCTTCCCAAGAGCATCATCCCTTAGCAAAGAACCCTATTGCCTAACATCTTCTTGCCAAAGGAGAATTCACGCAAAGCCTCATCTTCTTCCTCACGCAAGCCAAGCACTCAAGCCAAAAAAGCCTATTGTCGCAACAACTTCCCATTGATCATCTTCTTTAATTGGTTTGAGCTTCAAGGGGAGATTTCCTAGTGCCGCACAAGTTGCTGCCTAGTGCCAAGGATCCTGCCGACCGACTCGTCCACGTGCCATCAACGCCAGCAAGCCATTGCTAACCGTCGGATCCAGCTGCTTGCCGATCGCTGCCTTGATGTGCCATTCACTCTTCTGACCGAGCCACTCCTAATGCCACCAAGCGCTCCAACATTGCATGCCGACACATGCTGCAAGCACATCAACTTGCTAGTGCCAAAGCCCTGCCGACCAAATCTTCAGTGTGCCATCTGCATTACCATCAAGCAGCCCTCATCACGCTGCCGACCGACGCACTAAGGAGCCATTCTCATTATCGACCGACAGACGTGCCGTGCCTTTGCTTTGCTGCTGACCGACTGCAGACCCAGACCCAAGTTGCTGCTGATCAAGAGCTCCTCCTAGCCAAATCTTGTACCGACCGAGCCTTTACATGTGCAGATCCTTGTTGCTTACTAAGAGCCTCTCCTAGCTCACACCATTGTCGACTGAGAGGAGGGCTGATCCAAGTCATTGCTGACCCTTGATTCATAGTGCTGCAAGTCTTCAAAGGGGAGCCAAAGCCGCGAGTTACCAAGAAGGCATACCAAGGCCGTAACATCAAGGAGGAGTTGCCGGGAGATAGCGAGAGACATCTACATCTTGCCAGACGACAGCTGGCCCATACTGATTGATGAAGACGACGTCGCTACATAAAACTGAGCTTTCTAAACTCTTAGTATTATTTTGTGTAGTAGTTTTGTTAGATCTTTGTAAGGGAAACTTTATTACCATATTTGTGACTATTTGGGGACTTGTCTGGTTGGGGCTAGACAAGAGGGTCTTGACGTGTTGTAGCAGTCAAGCTATGCATTTAATAGGTTGATAGGGTTCTGCACTTTGTTGAGCGTGGTACGTTCTAAGTGGGGAGTTGGAGCTAGGACCCCATTGTAGTTGTATAGAAGGAACATATTAATGCTAGTATTTGCTTGGGGGCTGGAGTAGGTCGTTGCTGCGATTGAACCAGGGTAAATCTGTTGTGTATTCTATGCTTGCATTTTATTTACATTGCTTGTATTTTTAACTGCGTGTGATTTCTTGTCAGTTGCACAAGAATACTTTATTAGCCTATTCATCCCCTCCTCTAGGCTTAGATCCAGATCCAACATTCAACACCAAGGCTGCAAGCAAAGAAGGACTTCTCAAATCAAGACCGCAAGTTTCTAGGGTCTCTCCATCCATAGCCGCAACTTCAGAGTATCATCCAGAGGCGGCTGTGACGACTACATATTGTCAAATCACATCTGACCTGAGCTGATTGTCAGAGACTACAACACCGACACGAACTGAGCTTTCTAAACTCTTATTATTTTATATTCGTGTACTTGGTGTATAAATCTTTATAGGCTACTTATTCATTCTTTTGGGGTCTTGTATAGTCGGTGCTTGATAAGAGGGTCCTGACTAGTTGGGGCTAGTCAAGAGAGAGAGCTTTTACTAGGATTATTAGTGTTTAGCACTTTGGGAGTGCGGTACGGGAGCTTGGTGAGTGTAGATTAGGTGCTCTAGCTTCGGTTGTATCAGCAACATTATTATCTAGTATTTGCTTTTGGGGCTGGAGTAGGTCGTTGGGACGACCGAACCAGGGTAAAATTTGTTGTGCACTCTGTGATTTCTTTATATTTACTCTGCACCTGATTATAACTGCCTGTGATTGCTTGTGTGTTCACGAGAATTTTTATTAGCATATTCATTCCCCCTCTAGGCTTAGATCCAGATCCAACATAGGGGTGATGAGTGCTCATTATATATACATTTCATGCTTTATTCATATGCATACCACACCATTTTATTGCCCGTTCCACATCATTTCCACCACTTTTAGTTTCTTTTATACTCTTGGGTCTCTCGTGCATATCACATGCGTAAATAAAGGACCTTAGGACCCTAGAGCGTAGATAAAAGTGATCGATTGAAGCGAGGAGCAAATGGAAATCATAACCAAGGGGAGTGAAGAAAATATGGCACACGCGACCGCACGACAGAGCCAAACGGTCGTGTCACCAGGACATCCCAAAGAGCGGCAAGGAGCATTTGATGCATTTGCGTGAGTGGACTAAACGACTGCATCACCATGGCGCAAAGATAAGAAGAAGAGAGCTTGGACGCGGTCGTTTGGGTTGACGACGTGACCGCGTCACATCGAGGAACTAAAGTCTCCAAATGGTCGCCCACGTGACCATTTGGATGAAGATTTTGAAGAGCTGAACCGTCGATCGACGCGGTCACATAGATTTCTATGTAGATGCATCGATACTAAACAGAGCAGCAGAAGTCGACATTGTGAGCGACGCGGTCACAACGAACTCGACGTGACCGCGTCAATAGAGATTTTTGACAGTTTTCTGGGCGCCATCAAGGGCATTTTTGGAAACTTTTGGGGATTTTTATGGGGTATATTGTTCTTCCTCTGAGATAGAGGACACCTTTTAAAGTACTTTTCTGGGAATTATAAGGTGTTATCTTTCAGTTATTCTCTGTAACTTTTATAACCCTTTTTATTCTTTTAGATTTTAGCTCTCAATTTTGCATTGGAATTAATTTTTCTTGTTTCTTTCCATTATGGATTGTTCAATTGCTAATCTCTATCTCATTTACATTGCCATGATGATTCATTTGATGATTTTTATTGTGTCTTTGCTGATAGATCATGAGTAGTCACCCATCTAGGGCTTGGGTTGAGCCATATTGGATTTGACCATGGATTAATAGGAATTGGTTGATAGTTACATGATTGGAGATGAGGGGTATGCTAGGATGATTATTATCGATGCTTATGATCTCCCCCTCATGGATACATAGATTAGTCGATAGCGGGAGCTAAGGCTAATCTATAGTTTTCGATCCCAACATCGATTCATACTATCCATGTCGCCAACGGGCGTTGCGTGGAAGAGCACTCCTAGCATAGATCCGAATCATATTTACGGGAGTGGCATGGAGGAAGATTGAGGACATTTATTGGGCGTAATGCACCTACCGCATGTAGATGACCAATGGGAGTTGACTTCGGCATGGGGTAGGTAGACCTATCTCAGCATCACAGAAGTGGGGGACATGGATAACATAAGGAAATATCCTATAATTGCATCACGGAAGTGGGGGATAGGAGAGTACTCTTAGGTTATACAACCTCTCTCTATCCCATGAAATCAACAACCGATCAATCCAATCCAATCCAATCCAATCTTAAATCCAATAGTGGTGATACCTCGGCCCTAGAGCCTTGCCATATTTATATCTTCTCTTTGCTGTTATTACTTTGCCTCATAATTGATATGCTCCTATTTTGCAGGATTAGTCGCATATTTCCACGGTGCATTTTCACACTCCAAATACTCATTTTATATGCTTTTATACGACTATTGGGGACTATTTGACTTTGAGAGTGTTTGGCCTTATTTCAGGGAGTTGGAGCGAAATCGGAGCAATTTGGAGTTAAGAGGATGATCGGCGATGCGGAAGCACCGAGAAGACTCATAATGACAAGCTTGATATGCCAAAGAAGAAGGCCAAAGAAGAGGAATGAAGAAGGAAGCAAGGAGATGAAACTTCCCACCCTTGTCAGCAGTTCCAGTCCACTCGGTCCGAGTGGAATTGCCACTCGGTCCAAGTGGGTAAGGCGTAAAGGAAGGGGCGAAGGACTTAGCAGTTGTCCGAGCTTGAAGGTCACTCGACCCAGTGGCATCGCCACTCGTCCGAGTGAAAAATAAGACAATATGACATTTTCAAGTGTTTCTAAGTCCTCTGAGCTCGACCGAGCAGATATGCCCACTCGACGGAGTGCCTACGTGACTAAATCGAGTGAAAGCCAAGATAGAACGACATTTTCGACAACTTCTTGAAGCTATGAACTTGACCGAGTGGATTTGCCACTCGGTCGAGTGAATCTTTGATTCAGATCGAGGGCAAGGGAATGCTGTAGCTACTCGACTGAGCGTGAAGGCCACTCGGACCGAGTAAGGAAAAAACATTCCAGATTTCAGGACAACTTCTCACTCTTTTGAGATATTCTATTATTTCAGTTGGCAAAGTATTTTTCTGATATTTTTCATGGATAGTAGACTTCATGATGGTTTCAAATCCACCAAGAACGTGCCAAACGAAGGTTGGATGAAATCTGTGTAATTTTTACAAGATAGCACTGCAGTGATGAATTCCGCTACTCGGCCGAGCTGTCTGGGGCCCACCATTTAAGTTGCAACCCTTATAGGGTTTGGGCACGAAATTGGGGGGTTCCTTTAGGGTTTTGATAGGGGTTGAGGGGGAATATATAATGAACTTTGTAGCCATCCTTGGGGAGGTGGCTAGTTATTCTATGGAGCTCTCTTTTTGTTCTTGAAGACTCTTTTAGGAGTTAGGTCACGCCATCGGCCCCTCCTCCATCGTAATCAAGATAAGTACCATTGTTTCTATTTAATTCTTTTTTATTTGTGTTATCTATTATGCTAGTGGTTTGAATAGGGCCTTGAGACATTTGGTATTATCTATTATGACATTTGGTATCAAGGACCCTTCGCATCAACCATAATTGTAAAAGACATTTTGTATCCTAATCTATATATATGACATATGGCCTTTGCCATAGACTTGATTCTCAACACGTTATCAGCACGGTTACGCTCGTAGAGAAGGAAAAGATGCTGCAAAGCTCTGACAAATTTTTCGCGACATCTCCAAAAATGAATCGATGCGCGTAAAAGGCTTTGTAGCACACGCGATCTAGAGGTATTTCTCGGTTTGTGCAAAAATTCCAATTTTATTATTCATGATCACGATTTCCTAGATCTAATTTTGTTTTTAAATTAAAAGCATTTTTAATGCTCTAAATATAATTTTTAGATCAAAGACTTGAACTTTTAGGATCTAGAGACTGATCGTCTCGGATAGTAACTCCGAAAACAATGTAGTTTTACCGCAAGCGCACGATTAAGTGGTAAGCAGGTATCGAATCACGGGGAGGAACTATTGGTATCTATATAGATTACTAAGCTATTGTGAATTAGTGGCGAAGAAATATTGGTGTCACAATCGTTCAAAGTGTTGGTCGTAAATTCAATTTATAAGAATGCCTAGGGTTTGGGAATCCCCACTATAGATTTCAAGCAATCAATGTGAAACACGAATTTCTGCATTACTACTCTTGATTTAGGGTGAACTTGTCGCAACTAAATTGGGAACCAACGCACGCTCTCAGGCTACGCAAGTCTATAGTAATCTAAACTAGAGCCTCACTCTCTCGCAAGCCTAGTTCAAATTACTAGCATTAAGATCGACAATAATATTCAATTCCAACTCAAGCTCGCTCTCGCGCAACTTGAGTTCGAATATAGATCATGATAGTTCGTATCTGTTTTACCGTCGTACAAACAAATATAATTATAGAAATATAATAAAGATGCTAGCTTGGGTCGCTCTCGTGGACCAACTCTAGGGAATCTCAATTATAGATCTAAATCGAATATCTTGGGCTTCCCTTAGATAGGGCTTCCCTTAGATCAATATCCTCTCTCGAGCTCTCAAGATCCAATAGAAATCCCTCGCTATCCATAGTAAATCGATCACAATCTAACCCTTAACAAGTTTAGCGACATAGCAATTCAATAGATCTCATAATTCATACTTTAAATCTATAGGGGTCATCCCTTTGCCCTAGAGCAAAGAGACTACTCACAATTCATCATAGAAATCACGTTAGAAATAAGATATGCAATAGAATTCATCACAAAACTCAGATTTAGAGAGAAGTATAGCATAAAAATATCAATTTGCAAGAGTTTAGACAAACCAATTTTTGAATACAAGCTTCAAGAATAAGAAATTTAGATCCTTCTCTCCAATCCTTTTGCCAAAAGAAAACTAGAACTAGAATTAAAACTAAGAAAATTATTCTAAAGAGTCTCATCTTGGGCTGCCATCAAAACTGGGTATTTATAACCGTCCAAAATATTCAGAAAATCCTGACAGATTTGCCCCTGAACAGCTGCAAACCCTAGATTTGGGAAACTGGTCGACGACGCACTCGGCCGAGTGAACTGCTCGCTCGGTCGAGTGAGAAATCTGTAGAAATTGGGTTTTTTCAGCATTCTGGAAGTTCAGACCACTCGGCCGAGTAGTCTTATCACTCGGCCGAGTGAGATTCATACTCGGTCTAGTAGGACCTACTGCAGATCCTCTCTAAAAACAGAGAAGCATCGAAGGATTTCTTCACAATTTTTATATCCACTGGGTCGAGTGGGCTTCTCACTCAGTCGAGTGGAAATTCCCACTCGGCCGAGTACATTCTGGCTCTTTATTAGGCTGGATTGGGCGTATCAGCTTCACTCGGTCGAGTGGGTTGCTTCACTCGGCCGAATAGCCTGTTTTTGTACTCTTCTTTCTTTCTTCTCACTTCCTCGTCGTTTGTATCGCCTTCCTTCTTCTTCTACTCATCCTCCAGCGTTGTTAGCTCTCCGATATCATCGTTAATGACGCTCCGGCACGTGTGTAGGTGTTTGTGGCTCCAAATTGCTCCTGATTGCTCCATAATTCCTGAAATCAGACGAAACAAAGGAATAGTGAAATATATCGTGAAAATGTCATGTAATCGTTAAAATCGCGATATGAGCAATCGTTATGGGATGGAAAAATGCAGAAATAAAGTGTAAAATATGAGCCTATCAGAGACCTAATCATAAGATAAATTGTGCAAAAACTTCGTATTGCCTTGGAAATAAAAATCAAATTTTTTACGATCCCCGATCCCAATGAATACGGCCTAAAGCCATCGACGAAGCCGGCCTGAAGCCGCAACCCCCAAATCCCACGGCCTGAAGCCGTCAAACCCTCTCGACACAGTGGTTGGCTTCTGGCCTAAACTCGCCATGAATTTTGACCTCAATCGAACTCGATCGATCATGAATCCAGTCAACAGCCAAATCGGTCCTGATTACCGTCAATCGGCCTCCAACACAAGGATGAACACATGTAACAATCATGAGCTTTACCACGATCGACCTTGATCGGTCTCGTAAGGCCACCAACAGCCTACAGCTACCTTCATCAAGGTGTTGATCGTCGAACTGGAGTGCAGCCTCGATCAACCTCGTACGGCCTCCACCAACCGAGATCTAGTTCGAAATGACCTGAATCGTCCTAGCATCTGGCCCGACATGGCCTTAAACAGACGGATATGTCCTAGATCAGCCACCTCCGACCTTGAGCGGTGACATTCTGCTCTGGAACGGCCAATCGCAGCCATCCCTGATCTGAAATCCAATTTGGATGGCCTGAAGTCTGTTCCGAACAACCTAAAGCTCGATCCGGCTTCGTCGCTGACAGTCACCGGTGTCGTAGATGCTGGGGTCGACTTCTTCGCCCTCGCAGAGGAGAACGTCGTGGATGGGCTCGAAGCTCTCAACCGCGGCTTTGATGCTGGCGACGTGGAGAATCTACAAAAAACTATTTAATAATTTCTTTGGCCGGGGCCGACGGCCGGCGATCGTCGGCCCCCGCCCGGGGGCGACGATGCACCCACTCCCCCCTACGCCCCTGCCTGTTGCTGCCGCTGGCGGAAGCCACCGCAGCCGCCACTGGCGGTGGTAGACCCCCCCAAAAACCCTAACCTCGTTAGGATTAGGGATAAGGAGGGAGAGGGTGGGCCCCATGCTACTTGGACCAGAAGCCCTATACCATTATAAAGGAAAAAATGAAAAATAAAAATCAACCTAACGGACCTGAAGCCCGTGGCCAGCTCGCGGGCCTCAGGCCTGTAGGTCGAATTATTTATATTTTTATAAAAGTATATATATATATATATATATATATATATATATATATATATATATATAATAAATTTAGAAAATTATCCAAAAGCCCCTGAAAATTACCGAAAAATCTGGAAAAATCTAGAAAAATTCTGGAAAATTCTGGAAAAATTTCAAAAAAATCTGGGAACAAAATGTAAGGGGATTGACAATTAGATAAAGTTTTTTTGGGGATAAACCTTCTTGGGGATATCAATAAAATTTATTTTCGGGAATGTTCAGTTTTAAAATTTTTCTGAACATGACCCGATTGACCCGGTACATTTCGCAGGCGGCCTGAAGCCTCCGTTTCCACCAGATAACTCACGAAATTTTTTATTTTTGGTTAAAGTCCCCCGAAATTTTCATGGGTAGGTCATATAAATCAAGGCATCTTAATAACAAAAGATTAATTGCCCAATTGATCATAATTATATTTTTTGCATGCATTACTTAGGATTTTTTCCTCATGCTTCATATGAATCCCCTATGATGACACACTTAATATACATATACTCACAACTATAGTTATGATTTATGGCACATGATTAATTATAATTTTCAAAAGTTTAAAACTCCTATCTATATTGACAGTTGAACCAGAAGTTCAAATCGAATGTGAATACACTTCTAACCAATAATAAAAAAACTATTCGTCTTATGCATATGCATGTAGTAGTGGCTAAATAGATAAGTGAGAAATTTATTCGCACCCATGTATTTATTCCCCTTATGCATGTTTCTCTATCCACATAAAAACCTAATGACTCAAGAAAATAATGGCCTGAAGACCATATATGAGAATTCAAAAGGACTTTCAAAAGTCACACATACATTCAAAATTAGAAGTATAGAAACAAGCTCATTCCCTTGAATATGTCTCCTTGGAGATACTAATTTTCATTCTTCCTTATAAATAACAATATGGAAGACTAAAAACACGGGAAGTCTAAGACCAACGACGTCCTGATATATATAAAGAAAGGGAAGCTATGATATACCTCGACATGGAATGAGCAATGGCAAACTAGACCAAACCCAGAAGTTTTGGTAAGACCCATACCACTATTAGCAATATGAAAGGTCATTGATTTATGCCAAAGGTAATATATACAAAGCTAATCTAATGACGAAATTCGATGTCGATATTGTATACTAAGCTATTCACCGAGAACACATAGACTTTGAAAAACTATAATTAGTTGCCATATCATAATTAATAGGAGTATGTTTCTAAACTTATTTATATGTGTATACTTTTTATAAACTCTTTTGTTTATATGCATTTCATTCTATTGCAAAATTTTATGCTTTATTTTTAGCATATGTCAAACAATTATAGATTGACACTCGAGACGTATGCTATTAATAGCATTTCAGCCTAAGAATAGTCTAGTAGAAAACTATTTTGGGACATCTGACTTGAGATTCGGGCTTTGCTAGCCTGAATACTCTATATGAGGATGCTCATTACTCTCTGAAAAAGAAACTTGCAAAGTTTCGATGGATATTCGTCAAAACGAAATCCTAATAAATGACTCAAGAATATAATGGCCTTGAAGACCATACTTGAGCGTTCAAATGGATTTTCAAAATTCATAATAAAATTTGAAAAGAGGAATTAAATGGAACCACTGAAGTGTCCAGAATCGTCCAAGTTTTTGACGTGTGTGTATATTTTATATATTCACGCACGTCTTCTTTGTGTTTTTCCGTTATTTTCCGTCGTCTCGTATCCAAACGACCAGAAGCATCCGCCAACCGATCGTGTCGCGCGACCGGGTGAAATCCTGAAGAGCACTGCCGAAGAACGAAGCAGGTCACCCGATCGGTTGATTCTTCAACCGATCGGGTGACATAGTTTTCTATATATATTAGCCCTAGGTTTTCAGAAAGAGGAGGCAGTTTTTTTGGGCTGTGTTTATAAATTGTTTTTCCTCTATTGCGACGGCTGGAATTTTATACTTATTTGTAAGTGTTCTGATCTTTGTAAATCTTTAATACATTGTTAATTGCATTGCTACTACTTCATTTTTATTGCCCGATCATGTTTTTAACCGTCGATTTTCATTTAGATTGCTTTTTACCTAAAACGTGTGAGTAGTTCCCAAATCTGGGATTTTGGTGGAAACCCCTTCATGGGTTCTCCCTAATGCGTCCATAGGACTAGGAAATCGATAGGGATTAGGAATCTATCGGTTACACGTGGTGTTTTATTGTCATCGGCAGGAAAAAGACCGCCTTTGACTGTTGGGCCAAGGGGGAATAAACTTGGCGGTTGACTCCCTAGCCATAGCTCACGCCCTTAGCGTAGACATCATATCCTAGTGCGTGGGAACGGCAGGACGAGATGTTGGGAGTTATCGTTGTGAGCTTAGTGCTCCCGGAGTCAGTTGGTGTTAATGGACATGGGAATGCCCACTGACCGAACCAGGGTAGTCCGACGTATTATCCTGGGCACCGACCGGAATATCGGGTCCATGGGACGCTGGTATCACTCTTAGAGGCAACCTCTCACCATTAAACCCTAATTCCGATCGTTGTCCTATCCATCGGTCGTAGTAGCGAGAACATATGATAGGGTGGAAACCGAAGTCCCGGGTTTCCCTTTATATTGTTTAACCCCGTATTTACATTCCTTGACAACCCATCCATCGATTCGGGCTAGCTCACCCATAGGGTGAATTCGGTCCTTTCTGACACAAGCACAACCACGCCTCCCTGTGTTCGACCCCCAAGCCACACTACAACACTGTGCGCTTGCGGTTATAAATATTTAAATCTCGCGCCTCCAATCTCATATCGCACACTTTGCACATGATCATAAACTGTGGGGACGTCAAGCTCTATGGCACTGTTGCCTGGGAGGCAACGTGCTTGTTATTTTTGGACCTTATGAACCCTTGAGTCTAGCTCACATCTCTATCTCGCGATAATTATCGCATTCTACACTTTTTGATTTTACTTGGACATATTGTAAATATTAGTTGTATAGAATTGGCTGACTGAGTTGCCATACCGCCATCGCTGCTCCTCACCCCCCATTCATGCAACCGGTGCTTTTGACGTGTTTTCTATCCGTGCAGTTCTCCCTCCCTCCTTTTCTCACAGGTTTTCTACTCCCCAACAAGGATGTTGTGTATCGTTTCTGGCGATATCTGGGATTATTCACACCACGTCCGCTGTTTGGCACAGAGTTTGACAGAATCCCTATGTGCTTCGAATGTTCTATCCCTTCTGTCTGTTGCTGTGGAAAATCAGAGAAGGTATCATGACATGCAGCAGCATCCAATCACGACAACTCTCCTTCCTCCGTATGAGGCGGAGTATATTGACGTGCCCAGTTCCGAATTCAGTGGGGGGGGTTGTTCGCCTTTGAGGAGTTTTGTCAGGAAAACTACCAGGCAGAGTCTGTCGAGTACATTGAACAGGGATTGATCTATTCCTTGCAGACTTCTATAGAGCATCCCGGATCTTGGGGAAATGAGGAAGCTGGAAGCAGTGGTGGGGAACCATCGACTGTTGAAACCTGTTTTCGCGTTGAAGCCTTCTTCCTGGATAATTATTATGAGCTTGAGAAAGACCCAGAGCCTTCCCACGTTGCCCCCTCGTTACCTTGTGAGGCTTCGTCATGCGAAACCAAGGCAGGGAGTGAAGTTCCGGATGCTGGCTTTCGAGAGATCCACGAGGAAGTACTTCCATTGGAGGATGCTCAGCTTGAGAAATATGCGTCGGGACCTCATGAAGTTGAGATGAAAGAGTTGCCTCCGGGACTGAAATATGAATACTTAGGGAAGGATTCAACGATGCCGGTCATAGTGAACTCCTCGCTGCCTGAAGACCAGATGACCAAACTTCTTGGTGTTTTAAAAAGGTTTAAGAGTGTTTTCGGGTATGCAATTGAAGACTTGAAAGGAGTGAGCTTGGGGCTTTGCTCACATCGAATTCTGCTTGAAGACGAGCAAGCCTCCTCAATTGAGCCGCAACGAAGACTGAATCCCATCATGATGGAGGTGGTCAAGAAGGAGATTGTTAGACTTCTACATGTCGGTATCATATTGTCACGCCCCGCTTCCCAAAAATGTGGAGGCGAGACGTGAGGAGGTCCGCACAGACTTGAAGCTGTGAAGCTCCAAGTCTGATAAGCGTATATAAACACTTATTATGGTAAGTCCTTGCAAAGCGAAACGAAACAACAATGATAATAAGGAAATGAGACGACATTTCATTGAATCTCCAAATGTCCATAAACAAATTACAATATCGCAGAAAAGCCACCAGGCTAAAGGAAAAAGAGTCTAAGGCCCAAACATGGCCAACAAGGCATAACATACATAAAAAGGTGCCACGCACCAACAACTAACAGCAAACCTAAACAAAGAAGTGAACACGAGCGGTCTTCAAGACAGGCCCCTGGTGTCCACTCACCACCACAGCAACATCAGCATCAGCAATACCATGTCCCCTGCAACAAAGCTCTGGCTCTGGGTCTAACATGTGACACCCAAAAGAGAGAGGGGCACATGTCAGCAAGTCTGGAAAGACTTGTGCAAGGAAACTGGAATAAAGGTAAACTAGCAACCTAGCAGTTATAGTATGATGTATGGCATGGTAAGTATAGTATGGGAGTGACAAGTAAAGTACAAGTGGTAAGTGTGACAAGTATAGTCAAGTAACAACAAGTACAAGGGATCACCCACACATGGATGCCCTATTGCCCGCAGGCTGTATTCAAGTATCAAGTACAAGGGATCACTCAACGAGTGCCCTTTGCCCGCAGGCTGTGTTCAAGTGTCAAGTACAAGGGATCACTCAACGAGTGCCCTTTGCCCGCAGGCTGTGTTCAAGTGTCAAGTACAAGGGATCACTCAACGAGTGCCCTTTGCCCGCAGGCTGTGTTCAAGTGTCAAGTACAAGGGATCACTCAACGAGTGCCCTTTGCCCGCAGGCTGTGTTGAACTCGTCTTCTGGAACACGAGCCAGAAAGTGGATTTAACAAGTATGGCGTAGGGGTGCACCTAGCCGGAACAAGTAACACTAGCATGTAGCAAAGCTACGCAATCACGATGAGTATTCAAGCATGCAATGACATGAGCAGTTAATTCGCGTACCGTTAATTGTAATTAAACATGGCAGGTAAAATGCAATGACATGAACAGATATTCGCGTACCGTTTATTTAAATGAAACATGACAGGCAAAATGCAATAGCAGTTAAGGATGCATGGATGACATGAACATCTAATACGTGTACCGTTTAATTGGAAAGTAAACGTGACATACAAGCATGATGAGGGTGACGGACCAAGCTTCGTTGTCAAGCTAGGTCAATGGCGTCTAAACGGCTATCCTTTCACCGTTTAGTCTCTTTTACGCTAAAACAAGGTTATGGCCTAAGACATGGCCCAAATCAAGAGATGCAAGTTTCACTTGCCTAGCACCGGGGATGACGACTACTTCGTCACACGGATGCCAATCCACGGGGAAATCACGAGAGGAGGCGGAAGAAACACTCCGGGGAACCTTAGGATCAGATCTGGAAGCAAATGGAGAAGTTTGGCGAAACTAGGGTTTTGGGGGATTTTGGGGATTTGATGGATTTGGTGAGGTTTTGGGGAAGATGAGAGGTAGATAGGGCAAATGGATGGATTGGATGATGGATTTAGGGCTTGGAATGGAGAAATGGAGCTTGGAGGAAGATGGGGGCTGAAGGGGGAAGTTTTTAGGGTTTTGGGTCGTGTTGGAGAAGAAGAAGTCGAATGGGTTGGGTTTAAATAGGCTAGGCTGGCGGCTGCCCAGAAATTAGGGTTTTAACACTGGTTAGTCGGTCAAAGAGCAACCACTGACCGACTAGTTTGGCAACTAGTCGGTCGGTCGACCAACGCAGACCGACTAAGTGCAAACAGTAACTCCTGAACGAAAATAGGATTTAGAGTTAGTCGGTCCATGAACAAATACTGACCGACTAGTTTTGAATCTAGTCGGTCGATGAACGTTCTTAGACCGACTAAGAGTAAACAGTAACTCCTAAATTATTGATTGAATGAACTAGTCGGTTCCAGTTGATTTCCTGACCGACTAAATTGGAATCTAGTCGGTCGGTTGATCTTCTTGAACCAACTAACGTGCACGAAAAGTGCCGATTCGAAGCGCGAAGCTTCGGGAAGATTTCTATGGCTTCTAGGATCGATTTATACTCTAAGATATGATCGATATGAAGCTCGTCACGAGTGACTTACTCCGAGTTCAATGATTCTAAGGAAGGACCTAGAAGATCACATCAAAAGGAACGAAAACGAAAGCTAGGAATTCTCAACGAGATAAATGAAAGCGAGAACTATGGAAATGGAAACCACACAAGGAGAGAACCCACCATCGCAAGCAAAACACACTGATAATCCAATCATACAAAAACCAGTCGTAACACATATACCCTATCTCCGACAGTCGCTGGGTTAGCCCGGTGCATGTTGTACCCAAGAAAGGAGGAATGACGGTGATTCGCAACGAGAAGAACGAGCTCATACCCACGAGGACCGTTACGGGGTACCGAGTGTGCATCGAGTACCGGAAACCGAACAAGGCGACAAGGAAGGATCACTATCCTCTTCCTTTCATTGATCAGATGCTCGAGAGGCTAGCAAAGCATAACTACTTCTGCTTCATGGACGGGTACTCCGGTTTTCTTCAAATCCCCATCCATAACGACGACCAGAAGAAGACGACTTTCACTTGTCCATTTGGGACATATGCTTACAGGAGAATGTCGTTTGGGCTCTGTAATGCCCCGGCTACATTCCAAAGATTAATGTCCGCAATATTCTCCGACTACTCCCAGGATATCATGGAGGTTTTCTTAGACAATTTCTCTGTCTACGGAAAGGAGTTTGACTCATGCCTCCGCAATCTAACCAAGGTCCTGGAGAGGTGTCAAGATAAGGGCCTGGTTCTGAACTGGGAAAAATGCCATTTCATGGTCCAAGAAGGAGTTGTACTGAGACATGTCATATCTTCGAGGGGGATCGAAGTAGACAAAGCAAAAATAGAAGTGATTGAAAAGCTCCCACCTCCACTGAATCTTCGAGGGGTCCGTGGTTTTTTAGGGCACATGGGATTCTACCGCCGCTTCATAAAGGACTTCTCCAAGATTTCCAGGCTGTTGACTCAACTCCGTGTGAAGGACACACCTTTCATTTTCAACGACGAGTGTATGGAAGTGTTCTGCCTGCTGAAGCAAGCCTTGATTTTCGCACCCGTGATTCAGCCGCCGGACTGGAGTCTACCATTCGAATTAATGTGTGATGCTAGCGATTATGCAGTTGGGGCCGTCTTGGGGCAGAGGAAAGATAAAAATCTACATGTTATATACTATACAAGCAAGACCCTTGACATTGCCCAAAGAAATTATACTACCACGGAGAAAGAATTGCTAGCGGTCATCTATGCCATGGACAAGTTCTGGTAGTATCTCGTTGGTGCCAAGGTGATCGTGCACACGGATCACGCGGCTCTCAAATACCTATTAAGTAAGAAGGAGGCTAAGCCATGGCTCATTAGGTGGATTTCCCTCCTCCAGGAATTCGACCTGGAGATCAAAGACAAGAAGGGGGCAGAGAATGTTGTTGTCGATCACTTGTCCAGATTGCCTACTCTCGCTAATCCAGTTGACGACTCGCTCCCTGACGAGCATCTCTTCTCCATCTCTTCCGCTTTGACTCCTTGGTACGCCGACATCGTAAATTATCTGACAGGTGCCATCGTCCCCCATAACGTGAGCTACCAGCAGAAGAAGAAACTCTTCCACGAGGTCCGCAAATTTTATTGGGACGACCCTCATTTGTATAAGACCTATAATGATGGGGTGATACAGAGGTGCATTCCTGAAACTGAGGTGACATCCATAATTTTCCATTGCCATGATCAGCAGTGTGGAGGACATGCGAGCGCTTATAAGACGACAACGAAAATCCTCCAGAGTGGATTCTATTGGCCGACCCTCTTTAAGGACACCCACGCTTATGTCCAGGCTTGTGAAAAATGCCAAAGGACGGGGAACATCTCCAAGAGGAACGAGATGCCTCAGCACTACATTTTAGAGGTAGAGATCTTCGATGTGTGGGGAGTCGACTTCATGGGACCGCTCCCCTCGTCCTCTGGAAATCAGTATATCTTGGTGGCCGTGGATTACGTATCGAAGTGGATAGAGGCCATAGCCAGTCCTACTAATGATTCCCGGGTGGTCGCCAAGTTTTTCAAAAACAACATCTTCCCACGGTTCGGTGTGCCTCGAGTTTTGATCAGTGACGGAGGGATCCACTTTATAGAGAAGAAATTCGAAGCTCTCTTGAAGAAGTAAGGGGTGCAACACCGTATCGGGCGTGCCTATCACCCGCAGACTAGCGGCCAAGTGGAGGTTTCTAACTGGGAGATCAAGAGCATACTGGAAAAGACGGTGGCAACTCCAGGAAGGATTGGTCATCAAAACTTTCTGACGCGCTTTGGGCTTACAGGACGGCGTTTAAGAATCCGATCGGCACGACCCCCTACCGGCTTGTCTACGGGAAGGCATGCCATCTACCCATGAAATTGGAACACAAGGCATTTTGGGCAATCAAGAACCTAAACTTTGACGCCAAGGAGGTTGGAGGCCACCGACAGCTACAAGGAGGTTGGAGGCCATCGACAGCTACAACTTAACGAGCTCGACGAGATCCGGCTCGATGCTTATGAAAATGCCCGGATCTACAAGGAGAAGCTGAAGCGATGGCACGATAAGCGCATCCTGAAGAGGGAATTCAAGGAAGGAGACTTAGTTCTCCTATTCAACTCGAGGCTGAAGCTTTTTCCTGGAAAGCTCAAGTCAAGGTGTTCGGGACCTTTCTGCGTCACCAAGGTCTTCTCGCATGGGGCTATCGAGATAATGGGAAGAGATGAGCCATTCAAAGTCAACGGGCAGTGCCTTAAACACTATGCGGTAGGAGAACCAGCGTTCTCTCCGGTCGGATTCTTAACGACCGACGACTCTTCCTCAAACCCTCCAGATCCTAATTGACCACCAGAAGAGGCGTCGAGCAAACGACGTTAAACAAAAGCGCTTCATGGGAGGCAACCCATGTTCTAAACGCTCACCTTTGTTTTTAGGCTTATTTTTAGCTTAAATTTTCCAATTTTTTATAAATAAATCCAGCCACGGGGACTTTCGTCGAGAGACTTAGGCCATTTGTGAATTTTTGCAGGAAACAAGCCCTCACCTGACCGGGTAACAGTTCAACCGATCGAGTGAGACGTATCAGACAATGGCATGTATCTGTTCTCCAGCGAACCGGTCGGGTGAAGCAAGCTGAGGCAGGGTGGCTGACCGTGTGAGAAGGGCTGAATTCTCAGGAAATTTGGGAATTACATCAACCGATCGGTTGAGTGAAGCTGCGGTAGTGTGATTGACCGGGTGAAAAGTCACAGTACTCTCGGGAAGATTTGGGAAGCGGTCAACCGATCGGGTGAAACCTCATCCGATCGGTTAACCTGTAGCTGTTGGCCGACGGAAAATTTTCTAAGCTTACCCAACCGATCGGGTGAACCCACACCCGATCGGTTCGTTTTCACCCCTATATATATTCCCGTTCGCACGACTTTGTCCACCCGACCCCCAAACTCCCATTCGCGCGTTCTCTCTTCCTCCATCTGCCAGATCAATCTCCTCCATCTTCCCCACTACCCCTAAGTCCTCATCCTCACTCATTCCCATACTCCCCCACCATCAACACCCTTCCCATCAACAACTTTCACTCACCAAACGTCCAAACCCTAACCCTAGCCCCCAAATTTTCGAAAATTTCAATTCTTGTCGGATCAGCGAGCGGCAGCTTCCCAAATCGCTTCCTTATACTGCGTGGGGTATTTCGGGTGCTTGATCTTACAACATTGATGGGTAACCTCTTTCCACTCTTCACATTTCTTTCATTATATGCAATGTCTTGAATTTATGTTTGCACACTTCATCTGCTTCATCATCTTCTTAGACACCATATCCCACTTTATCATTCTTTCCCACACCGTCACCAGGTATGGGAAGGGAAAGGAGATAGCCTCATCGTCACGCAAACATCCCATATACGGCCCTTTTCCCCTTCCTTCCTTGGCATCAACCCTTCTTCTGATGAGCAATCCGATCGTTTACAAGCCCTTCTGCATCGCCCAATGCGACATACTCTTTTCACCAACTCCCCCACCCTATAATCTCTTGGACTCTTTAAGGGCGTATGTGCACTTTTTTGCTTCATAGGTTGCGATTACCTTCTACGTACCCATGCACATACACACAGGAATCTCACACTTGAGTTCCTCAGCTCTCTCGAGGTGTCAGAATTTGGTTTCATCTTCCGTGCCTTCAATGACGATTTTACCATGAGTTTCAACGAGCTTAACAATATTCTGGACTTCCCTCACCCCGATCGTCATGTTGAATGCTCAACTCATGATCGATCTGACATCTTTTCTTACTTTTGGGCTGATGGTGTCTGGCAACGGTTCACCCGATATACCACCTTTCCAGCGGTAGCCCTCGCCTCCTACATCATACACCCATGCTACCGCTTTGCCCATTGCTTCCTTGCCAACACCATTTTCGCTCGCGTAGATGTATCCACGATGTCCAGGGATGAGCTCCTCTTTCTTTACGACATGTCCCATGACAGGATTCATGGCAATATCCCTTTACCCATAAACACCGCTCATTGGATCATCCACGAGATCTTATCCGTTAGCAGCGCAGCTTCTGGCTCTATCTGATGTGGGGGGATGATTACTCTTATTGTCAGTTGTGTTTTGAGGATGCCTCCCGACCTCCCTATTGTACCGGGATGCAGCCGCATCGATCGCGATTACTTGATCGAGATCGGTATGCTAACTCCCTTTGGTGAGGAGCATGCAGTCTACCTCTACAGTCTTGCCTACACTCCTTTTGCCATCCTCCCGCCCTCATCTTCGGAGCGCTTCCCCTTACGCTTTACACATCTACCCTGGGAGTTCTACCCGGATCCTTGGTATGCCTCAATCGTTCACTTTCCTCCCCTGGATCCTCCCGATTGGCACCCCTGTGTCGGTTCACCCAGTGCCACCATTATCCACCACGATCCACTGATAAATCTTAATCCTCCGGTGGCCCAGCCTGTTGCTCCTCACTCTCCTATTCACACACCCTCTCCTTCGTCCTCAGAGGATTCCTTCTACCATTAATCACCACCCCCCTCGCCATCTCATTACCATTCTACCGAAAGCGACTCCGATTGACCTCCCCCTCGCACACTTCTGCATTTTCATGATCATATCATTTCGCTAGCATTGTCATGTCTAGCTTGGGGGAAGTCATTCTGTCTGTGTGCTGTTGTGTGATGTTTTCTATGTGTGTTTGTATTTATATGTCGTGTTATGTGATTTTCTATTTTTATTTTCCGGTTATATGTCGTGTTGTGTGATTTTCTTTATTTCCTTTTTCGTATGTGTGTTTTTTTGTTTTTCATTTCTTTTTGTGTCGGTGCGTACCCCCCCTATTTTCATTGCCCTCCCGTATTTACTCTTATTGCATTGAGGGCAATGCAAGTTTCAGCTTGGGGGAGTCGCACTTCGTGCGTTATTTGCGTCTTTTTCTTCATTTTTGTGTCATTTTCATCGTGTTTTTCTTTTTTCTTTTCTTCTTTTCTTTCTCTTTCTCCTAGAGATGAACCCTATGATGAATCACCACAAAAATCACACACACACCTAGCATGGCTTCGATAATCACATTCACTAGCCCTAGGAAGCCGAGTCCTCTTGAATTTCGCGCATCGTGGGTCCACTTAGCTTTTCTGTGAGTCGTGTGTCGTGACTAGCTGTCTAGTCTGCTTCTACTTTGTGATTGTGTTTTATATACATGTCCATGAATGACCAGTAGATTATCATGTTTCGATTTGAATATGCGGTATTTACCTCTCTTATTTGCTTCTGTATGCATGAATATATATATATATCGTATGCTTCATTTCGCATGTGTCGGGATTCCACAATTAGGACTAGGATAACCCATTTAGCCTACGCTTTGACTAGCGAAAAATCTCCTTTGCCCAAGTGTTCAGAATCCGATTTCTTTTTTATTTTTACTTGGTGCAAATCCCCTCGTCGTGTACCGTTCTCCCACTTGGGAGAGTACAAACGTGTATATATCCCAAAATCCAAAAATCCAAAAAAAAAGTGAAAAGAGAAACCCAAAAAAGAGAGAAAAGAGAAAAGAAAAAAGAAAAAAAATACATATATCCAAAACCCCAAAAAAAATTTGTGTGTGAATATTTTCCTACCTACCGAGAATAAAGGGAAGGCGAGAATTTGCACCGAGTGTTCTACTCCACATCATCTCAACCCCACATCGCTTTCAAAAACACTTGGAATATGGAATTTCTAACTATTATCTAGGCGATAGTGTGGTGATGTTCGAGTCCCTAGCTGTGGAGTCCCTGACACATGATACGTTTCGATTCTCACTTTCCTCTCACGCATGCTTGAGCTTTATATTCATCGCTTATTTCAAATCGATTCGATATTTGGGTCTTTTCTTGGATTTGTGTATATGGAGCTTATTGCACAATGTAGATAGTGACATCGTCTGCTAGCACACGACCACACTCACTCGCGCTTCACCGCGTGGGCCCACGACACTTGTCTGGACTCGTTTCCTTGGGTTTAGTGTTATGATTTGACGTTTGCTTTCTTGGTGCGGTGTTTTTGATTTTGTTGGCCCTGACGGGCGATTTAGGATTTAGAGTTCTCCGTTTCTCTCTTCCTCTCTATTTTCTCCCTCCGAGCTCCAACTCTCACCCGTCTTCCTCGAGGACGAGGAAGGGTTCAGCTTGGGGGATTTTGACATGTGTGTATATTTTATATATTCACGCATGTCTTCTTTGTGTTTTTCCGTTATTTTCTACCGTCTCGTATCCGTTTTCTCCTATTTTCTAGTTTTCTTTCACTTCTCCGTGTTTTTACGTGTTTGCAGGAGTTTGCCAGCATAGGGGACACATAACGAAGGTATCACATGTCCCCGGAGCAACGGGAGGAGTCACGCGTGATCCGGGGGTCAAACGACAAAGATTTCTATCTTTCAGCCCCCCACCCGATCGGTTGGATAGAGCCAACCGATCGGGTGATGCACGCGTGCACGACCCGGACAGCCGCTGAAGCAACGTGGGCATCAGCCGACCGGGTCGCCGACCGGTTCAGCCCGACTGTCTTCTCGGGAAATTAGAGCTAAACTCCAACCGATCGGGTGACCTTCACCCGATCGGTTCATCTGTAGCCGATTCCCCCAAAGAGATGACCCGGAGAGCTCACCCGACCGTCAGCAGACCGTGCCAAAACGTCGCAACTTTCTGTTTATTTGGGCGACGTTTCCAACCGATCGGTTGATTTATCAACAGATCGGTTGACTTATCAACCGATCGGTTCACCTGATGAGCTCAAGATCCAAACGACTAGAAGCTTACGCCAACCGATCGTGTCGTTTGACGGGGTGAAATCCTGAATAGCGCTGCCGAAGAACGAAGCAGGTCACCCGATCGGTTGATTCTTCAACCGATCGGGTGACGTCGTTTTCTATATATATTAGCCCTAGGTTTTCAGAAAGAGGAGGCTATTTTTTGGGCTGTGTTTATTTTCTGTTTTTCCTCTATTGCGACGACTGGAATTTTATACTTATTTGTAAGTGTTCCGATCTTTGTAAAACTTTAATACATTGTTAATTGCATTGCTACTACTTCATTTCTATTGCCCGATCATGTTTTTAACCGTCGATTTTCATTTAGATTGCTTTTTACCTAAAATGTGTGAGTAGTTCCCAAATCTGGGATTTTGGTGGAAACCCCTTCGTGGGTTCTCCCTAATGCGTCCATAGGACTAGGAAATCGATAGGGATTAGGAATCTATTGGTTACATGGGGTGTTTTATTGTCATCGGCGGGAAAAAGACCGCCTTTGACTGTTGGGCCAAGGGGGAATAAACTTGGAGGTTGACTCCCTAGCCATAGCTCACGCCCTTAGCGTAGACATCGAATCCTAGCGCGTGGGAACGACATGACGAGATGTTGGGAGTTATCGTTGCGATCTTAGTGCTCTCGGAGTCGGTCAGTGTTAATGGACATGGGAATGCCCACTGACTGAACCCGGGTAGTCCGGCGTATCATCCTGGGCACCGACCGGAATATCGGGCCCATGGGACACTGGTATCACTCTTAGAGACAACGTCTCACCATTAAACCCTAATTCCGATCGTTGTCCTACCCGTCGATCGTAGTAGCGAGAACATATGATAGGGTGGAAACCGAAGTCCCGGGTTTCCCTTTATATTGTTTAACCCCGTATTTACATTCCTTGACAACCCATCCATCGATTCGGGCTAGCTCACCCATAGGGTGAATTCGGTCCTTTCTGACACAAGCACAACCACGCCTCCCTGTGTTCGACCCCCAAGCCACACTACAACACCGTGTGCTTGCAGTTATAAATATTTAAATCTCGCGCCCCCAATCTCATATCGCACACTTTGCACATGATCACAAACCGTGGGGACGTCAGTTTTAAAGTGGACTTATCCACTCCCCACATAGGGCTGATGATGTACTTTGGTATATTCATCCGTATATTCTCTAAAAATGGTCATAATCAAACATATTATCTAACCGCAGTCCAGATTTTTTTCACAGCACATATGACACATTACTAAATGGCAGGAACATTGGATAATACATGGAAATCAACCATAATTTGCAACTGGAATAAAGTTGAACACCTTAGAGTCTGTGTTCACACCCAAACTGGGTTATATGAATAAATCATTAAAATGATTTAAACGGATTACTCATCCGTTAAAAATCCAGTTGCTGGTGACTGCATGGGGACATGTAATTACAATGCAGACTTTCAAAACGGCTCCTTAGAACCTATTTACATGGGCTTGATCACCCCAAATAAACAGTTTCCGAGAACTCCTAACGGGGGAAGCGTTTAGAGCACATCTTAAAGATTATGCCATGATGTGTCAACATCCCCATAGCACCAACTATAATCATCGTAATGCCGTCTTAGATCAATTTATCTGGCACAATTACACATGATAAATAGATTCTGAGCCCTCAAAATGGGGGAGGCATTTAGAGCACATCTCAAAGATTGTGCTTTGATAGGTCTCATATATATAATCGATAGTGAAGATTAGATCCTAAAGATCCTTCGCATTCAGAACTCTTTAAATTCCAAGTATTAGGTTCAACATGGATATTACCATCATCCCTGAGCGTGAAGCTCAGTTGACCATTTCAAATAACATGAATAGTGTTGAGATCCTGAAGATCCACACTAATGAAACTGTTAAACCGTTTTCGGATATATTTACCGACAAACCGAATATTGTTAAAATCACACATCACTGCTGCTAAAATTTTAGCTAGGATTGACATACCAAAAATAATGAATGCAACCACTATTAGCAGAAGTGGATGTCCTCAATGAATGAGAGGACATACCATGAGGCTTCAAAGAGAGGAATACTCCGGGATACCTTTATACAATACCACCACAAGAAAGTGAGCTCATCTTCATATCCTCTTTATTTCCAGAACCTCTGGAAGAGGTTAATCTGGAATAAATTGAAATATTAATGTATAATGTGCGTACATGGGGAGGTGTTTGGATAAAATACACACTTGTCAACAACTTCTTCACGTTTCATTTTGCCACTAAATGTGATATTTATAAATATCGTTTCACACTCCGTTGGCTGAAGCAAACATAGAGATTGGCCAAAAATGTGGAACACTGCAATAATACGCTGAGCTGGACTCACTTATGAAACGTAAAAGTGTTTGGACCAGAAGTCCTGATATCAAAAAGGTATCAAACCTGTGGGCATAATGAGTACTGAATAAACAAATAAATAAATAAATAAAATCGTATGCTATAAGCAACATGCTATAGCTTAGAGGTTCATTTTGCTGAAACCAGGAAGTAATCAAGTAAGATGAGCTTGACTCACTTACAAATAAAACTGATGCATCAGGTTCCCAGGTTATGTTTGCAAAAATCCTATGATTGACAAAGGAAAATTTGGGTTTTTGCTGCTATGAAAGTGATGACAACATACACTTATAGATTTATTCCTAATTTCCTTGCTTGCCTGAATAGACTCTGAGACGTCTATTCTATGGAAAAATATAAAATACAACCAAGAAAATTCCTTATGAAAATAAGGACTCTTTCTAAAGGTTGTCTTTGCATCTTTAAAAGAGCAAAGAAAATGATTTGAGATAATATTTGTAAATGACTCAAATCTTATCGGATCGCCTGAATAGAAAACCGAAATATTTGTTAAGCCTACCTATTATATATGATATGAAAGACCTAGGAAAAAAATCTTGGCTTACAGACTTATCATCCAGAAGATGATCACATCATCCACAAGATGAAACTCTCATCCAGAGGAAGAAACTATCATCCAGAAGATGAAACTATCATCCAATAGATGACAACATCATCCAAAAGATGATCATACAAAAAATGAAATTATCATCCAGCAGATGAAAATAACATCCAGAAGATGAAAATCATTTGACACTTAACTTCATACACCTGAAGTTGATGAAGAGCTGGATGAAAATAACATCCAGAAGATGAAAATCATTTGACACTTAACTTCATACACCCGAAGTTGATGAAGAAACATGGACAATTGTAATCCACTAAATAAAACTATTGGTTGTATGGATGTACATATAGACCCCTTCCGTTCATTGGAAGAGGGGAATGATATCCTAGGTCCTGAAGTACATTACTGAGTGTCTTTGGTACACTCTAATATCTAGCCAACTCCACGCTCTCTATATAGCGTTGGCAGTAAATCTGTTATTCAGATACAGTGTAGCACCTGTAGCGCGTCACTAGACTGGAGCTATGCATCTTCTGCGCTACCTCAAAAGGTCAATATTATAAAGGATTATCCTCCATGTTAAATGTATTTGCAGATACATGTTATATATTATCACGATGACAACAGAATTTGGGTACGTGTTTTACCCACGAAGGAAAAGCTTTCTTTTGGAGATCTGCAAAGCATGCAACTAAGGCAACATCATCCTACCATTTCGAGAAGCTCATCATCCAAGAAGGAAATCAAGAGTATGAATAGCTATGTCCTGAAGTACCTTACAGACACAATGACGACTGGATCAGAGACTAGAGACATGGAGCTATCTACTGAGTCTACATACTATGCCACTTTCCTAGCCCATCCTTGAGGAAGCTAGATCAAAGACGATGAGACAGAGCACACCTCTTCAAAGGAGCTCCCTTAGATTCAGTAGTTGTCATATATGAGTGATACTTATATAGATAAGGGATACTTGTATTTTGTATTTATTCTTGAAATTTTATAGATGAGATTGATATATAGCTGCCTAGGAGATCTGTAAGCCTGAAGCTTGTACAGATCAGTGGGAGTTAAATGTAGGGTTGTACTCTTTTTCCTTAAGCTATGGTTTTTCCTACTGGGGTTTTCATAGCTAAAGGTTTTAACGCGGCAACCACATTAGCTCAGGATCCAGAAGTATACACCCCTCCTGATTCTCTTTAGCACTATGAATACTGAGGCATTCATATGTCGAGTTTACAATGATGGATAGATAAGGGAAGTGTTACGAATAGGGCCTTGAGACCTTTGATATCAAGGACCCTTGGTATCCACCATAATTACAAAGGACCTTTTGTATCCTTCTTAATCTATATTTATGATCTATGGCCTTTGCCAGACTTGATTCTCAACACTAGCAATGTTTTCTATTGATCTCATGATATTTTCTATGCTTGAGTAGTTCTATTACTAGGGTTAGGTTGAATCGTATTGCTAGGGCATCATATTTGATGGGGGTGGTGATCCATGATATTGGCACCGAACCCATCTAAATTTTGGGGATTCTTTGAATGTTGGAACTTAGCCTAGGAAAGGAATTCGACCACAATCGGATTTACGAATTAACAACTCTAGAACCCTTGAATTCATAACTCTTGGTGGTCGATGAACTCACCCTAGGATAAACCCAATAATCAATGGTATTCCGTAGCGAGATGATCCACGATTGTGGCATGTGATCTAAGATATTGGCGCCGCTACAACGTAGCTAAAGATTGATAAGCCGTAGACTTATGTAGCTAAAGATTGATAAGCTGTGGACCTATGTTGTGGTTTTCTATCATCGAGAGCGACGAGAATTCGATAGACGTGGTGATCACGATAGTTGCACTCGTCATGAGAAGTCTCCTCACATCCGAATAGGGTTGTAACATCGTTAATCTAGGTGCGGTGATCCACGATAGTGGCACCAACCTTAGTCGTTTGTTACACCCCTATATCACTCACTAGGTGATCCATGATGGTGGCACCAAAGTAAAGAGCCCACACAACATATTATTGACTCGTCGGATGATTCGATCCCTAGACACGTATGAGCTTCATTTCGTGCCTGAAGCATTAGTGAGGATACCGAAACCCTAGTGATATTTCTCTCATTTGTTTTCTCTTTGTTTTATTTCTTTCTTTCTGTGTGTGGAGTCAGTTTGCAACATCGAGTGACACGACGTTCGCATTACTCACCATTACGACACCCTATAATCCACACCTACCAATAAAACTTGTAAGTCTAACTCTACCTAGGCGTAGATAGGTAGTGTGGCACCGCCTCCCTGTGTTCGATACCTGCTCATCGCTGTACTGTGCACTTATGGTAAGACGACATCATTTTTAGAGTTTAATTTTAGGCCGATCAAGTTTTTGGTGCTGTTGTTGAGGAGGCGTACTGTCATATTATCTATTTATCACAATTATGTTGATTAAACTGCGTAAAAAAGAAGAGAGACATTATTCCCCCTACCTACTTTATTATTATTTCTATCTTCTTGTACCATTGATATCTTTTCCAGGTTGTTTGTTTTTGAGTATTCAGGTACACTGCAGCACTTTTGGGTTTATCCAGGCAATGATTATTCGGCACAGTATGAGGCTCCAATGGAAGAACATGGAGATTATCAATAGGACCCAATGCTATCAGGTGGAAGGATATGATCACTATTCAGAGTGCTATGCCTACTGCGAGTCTTGTGACAGATAAGAACATATGCCCTACGAAAGCGGCGTTTGTCTCTTGAGTCATGATCATCCCATCAATTTGGTACTCACAGAGAAGGAGGAGAGCAGGGCAGCTTTTGTATTTCAACATAAGGAAACATGTGCTAAGCTGAATGAGATAATTAATCAATTGCAATAAATGGTCGATGATATCGGCATGACTCTTCCATCTCATGAGCCTAAGGAAGAGATCAAGGACATTGATGCCACCACCTCTGATGGGACAATGGTACTAGGCACTGATGAAAGAACTGCGATGAGACACTCAGGAGGTGTCACTACAGAGCTGGGTTGTGCCCTCATTGCTCTCCCACCCATCGATACAGCTAGTTCGTATGATTAGTGGATGGATGGAGAGGATTCAGAGGGAGAATACATTGTGTAACCCTCCGTAGTCCAGTCTACGAGATAAAGTTACACGTTGTGGCCATGTACGACGTATTGAAGGTAGTGGAGTAGGATCATTAGAGAATGGGCCCCATTTGGAGGATCTTTCTGACAAATGAGGCTCACATGTGTTGGGAAGCGTGTCGGAAGGTTGTGCTGTGTTTATGGGAAAATGGTGTAAACTAGTCGGGCCGAGTATGTTGATCGACCGACTAGTCATTTTCATGCACACTTGTGCTCATTCACGTGCACACTTCATGCATGGACACGTGCATACATCACCACCATGAACATGGTGACTGGACTCACCATGAATATTTAGAAGATGGAGTTAGCCTTGGGCACACTCGTTCTTCAAATCGTGCACGCAGATATCGAGATTGACCACGTACATTGATATGCGTGCATGCAAAGGTGTCTCACGGCTATCATGACCGTCTTAAAATGTAAATGGGACCCTAGAAATAATTATGCAAGGTGGCCATTGGGGGTTAGAGAGTTTTGCAATAATACCCCTCACATTTTCATTTGTACCCAATTTTGGGTATATTCGCAAAAACAAAACAAAATGGAGGGAGGTTTTGTGTAAAATGCCAAGTGAGGGCTTTTTGGGTCTTTGGGTATGTGTTAGTGGGTGTTTAAGGATGATGAGGCCCTCATGCATTGGATGGGCATGCAAGTAGAGAAGATGAAATGACAAATCTACCCCTAGAGCTTTCTACACACATTATCCTTATCCAAACACTTCTCCTGTCAGGCCCAGCTTCCCAAACTACGGAGACGAAGCGTGACTAAGGCCCGCTTAGGCTGGAGCTGAGAAGCTCGGACCCAATAAGCGTCTGTGTGGTACTCCAAGACGAAGGAACAGGTCCCTGCGGGTTAGTACGGAACAAGAAAAGTACTGAAAGAGAAACATTCATTTTATTCCAAAACAACAATCCAGAAGTACTGAGAGTCTAACAACAGCCTGACTCGGCTACAATAACTGAAAGGTAAACTACTGGTGTAAGCACCCAACCTAGACAGAAAATAAACGGTGCTACGCACCCAACTAAACTGCAGTGAGACCTCTGGATCAGCAACGTGAAGACCTCTAGCTCTGGTCCTCCTCGGGCACATACTCTGGGTCGATGTCCTTGGGCTACACGTACTCTGGCAGGTCCGCATCGTCAACGTACTCCGGCTCAACACCTGACGTACAGCACCTAAAAGAAAAGGAACTGTACGTCAGGTAAAGTTTACACAGAAATGTTAGACTCTACTGCAAGTGTAATTTAGTTTATGCAACAGTTTACTGGTTGATTAACATGCTGGGGTTATAACATAGTATTAAAAGAAAGTAAACGGAGCAGGAAAAGTAAACACGACATGCTGTAGCCGTAGCATGAGCTACCGGCTACGGGACTAACCTAAAAGGGACGAGACAAGACGTGACAAGGCAAGACAAGACACGACAAGACACGACAAGACACAACAAGATACGTATGACTCGAAGGGTTCACGCCTTACGGTTCGAGGGGGATCAGACCCTCTCCCCGTGCGCACACTCAACCCTACCCTAACCCAAGTGCACAAGACAAGACATGACAAGGGATCACTCACTCTGTCAAGTGAGTGCCCTATTCACCCACAGGCTTATTTAACAGTACAAAGGATCACTCAGTGAGTGCCCTATTGCCCGTAAGCTGTGTATCAGTACAAGGGATCACTCACTCTTTCGAGTGAGTGCCCTATTGCCCGCAGGCTATGCATGACAAGACACGACGTGACAAGACAAGGATGGTTCTTCTAGGGGGTCCACATGCACGCACACACAAGAAAACCCTAAGGTGTCAAAAGTTATTGTTGAGCTTAGACTTCGTCGTCAAGTCTAAGCTGTCAAGGGACGTCCCGGCCGCTATCATTTCACGTCCGGTTCTCTTTGTTCATATTTTAACAGTTCTAAAAGTCTAAGGCCTAAACACGGCCGAAGGTACAAGTGAGTACACTTGCCTGTTGTGGCGAGTGTGTCGTCCGTCAGGAGCGTCCCGTCCAAGCGTCGCGTCTGCGGTAGTCCGTCTGAAACAAGATCACGGCGACGGTGTCAGGTCACGTTTTCAACAAGTCCTATTAGAGTTTGTTTCTAAAATTGGCGGGACTACCCTAATAGTCAAAAAGTCATGTTTTGATGTTTTGTTCAATTTAGATCGACGTCTACCCTATGTGCACAGAAAATTTGTCCGTTCGTCGATCTTTCCTACTGTGGGTAACATTTTACAGATGCTGAAAATAAATTTAGTTCAAGTTGACCAATTTTAGTTTATGTTTTGCTTTTAACTACGGTGTGGGTTTGCTACGCGTTAGGGGAACCAACCTCTCCGGTGTTTGACGCAGAATGGACGTAGAGTCTGAACGGTGACAGATCTGAACGGCACGGCTACAGAACGTCTTCTTGCGGCGACGGGTGGATCTACGGCACTGAAGGCGAGGGGGCAGCGTCTCGAGGAAATGGAACCGTGAGCAAGGGGACGTCGGGAAGGTGTTTACGGTGTCTGAAACACGGACAGCGAGACGGGGCCCGGTAGCGGTCCAAAGGGTGTGTAGGCGACGTCAAGAGGCCGCCAAAACAACGAGCAACGGAGGGAAAACAACGAGCAACGGAGGCAAAACATCGTCTCAACGTCGCTGGAGGCTGGTCGTGGGACTGTCCGACTTGGGGAGGTTGCCGAAGGGCATCACCGGCCTGGGGGGTGTCGACGGCGACTTGGGGAGGCCGTCGGCGGTGCTGGCCATCGAGCGGCGGCGGAATATAGCAGCAGCAGTCGGTGGTTGCTGCTGTCATTGCTGCTGCGCAGAAACCCACCGGCGGGGGGGCTTTGATCTGGCGGGGGCAGTCGGAAAAGGGTGGTGGTGGCGATCGGGAGTCGGCGTGCGACGTCGGAATCGTAACAGCGACGGTTGCCGCTTGTTACTGCTGCGGCGACGAAAAGAAACAGCCCGAATGGCTGTTTTCAGGCGGTCGGGGCGGCGAGTCAGGCCACGGGCGGTCGGAGAACAATCGCCGGAGGACGTGGGTTGGTGGTCGGAAGCGAGGAGTGATCGGCGCGGGGGTTAGGCGCGAGGGAGAGGGAGTTGTGAGAGGGAGAGAAAAGTTTCTCAGGCTGCGGCGGCTGAAAACAAAAAAGAACCCTAGGGTTTTAATACATAACGCCTGGGGGGGCTCAAAGTGCGGCTGTGATCAAATTAGATGGCCTAGGCTAGGTATATATTTATAATGGGTAGGGAGTTATGCGGGAGAGAAATTTGGGGAGAGAGAATGTTATTAGCAGACGTGGGGAGAAATTTTTTGGGTGGGGGCTGATTACAAGGGATTTGAATTGATTGGGTTTAATTCAAAAAGTTTTAAATCAATTAGGGTTAACTATGGGTTGAAATTAGTTTAGGGGATAAGTCTTACTACGGGCGTCAGAAAAATCCTCCGAAAATACCGAGACGATCGTGGAGACGAGAAGTACGGGACTACGGGGTCTGGCCGCGTGCTACACCTACAGAGAAATATCGTAAAATCGGGAACTGAGTGTTAAAGCCAAAAGACCAAAACGCCCTTCCATTCAAAGCTGTTTTGCAAGAAAACGAGCCGTGAAATGACGTTCCTAAAAATTACCATAAAATTCTACACTTCCATACGGTCACAACGGCATATCACATCATATGTACCGAAATTCAGAAAGAGCCAAATAAAATACGTGCACGAAAAAGCACGTGCACATAGAAAATCCATAAGGTCGGAAAGCGACCGTTACATCTCCACTCATCCTTATCCCTTCCATTTGACCCTTAGACCAGAAATTTCATGGCTAACTGATGTGTAAGAGTGTGGATGAGTTCTAAAGGCTAGGGAAGGAGAAGAACTAGAGTTTGGGGCTAGGGTTTGCAAGAGGTGGTGCCAAGAAGAAGATAAGAGTACCTTGGAGGGCCAAACTTGAAGGATTCTTTGGAGTTGAGCAAGGGGAGGTCATCTTCTTCTTCCTAGATGTTAAAAGTCCTACACCTATAGGAGTAGGATAGACAAGTTAATTAGGGTGCACGTTTTATTTCTCTAGTTATTTGTTAAGGTTGTTCAAGTTATGGCTAAAATTCATGATTTGTTGTGCTAGATGTATGATTTGGTTGCAAGCTCCATAAATTAGTTATCTTTTTGTGCCTCATACCTTTATTATGAATTTTTATGGTTTCTAAAAATTTTCAGAATTTTATCTTAATTTTTGCTATTGTTTTCAACTTGTACAAAACATGACAGATTCTGCCCAATTCAGGGGAGGTGCTGTCCGATTTGTTTTTAACCAATTACCCTATCAAATCTTTGTATTTTAAGCCCAAATTTTGGTATGTTATGTTGAGTATTGATTCCCCGGATTTGGTTTTGATGATGAGCAAACATAAATATCGTAAACTAACTCCTGTGAGCGCAGTTATGGAGATCGTCGCCAAAAGTCTACGTACATCTAAAGCGACGTCTCAAGACTTCTCAAAACGCGTGATCGTGTGCTTGAAGCTTCGTTGAAGCTCGAGGAGCATTATTGAAGTCAAGAGTTTCGGATTGAAGCTTTGAAGATGGTTCGTCAAGTTTAATTTATTCTCTTCTAGCTTCTTTTCGTAGAATGTTAAGCCTTGAGTAGGACTTACATTATAATCTTCATAACGCTCATATCTTAGAGCTAGGATTGTCATAGAAGCTATTAGAATCTTTCCCGAAGATTATCGCTTCTTCCCTCGGCTTCTTATGCATCTTAGTTGGTTCAAGAAGAAGAACCAACCGACTAGATGGCAATCTAGTCGGTCGACAATCCTTCCTGAACCGACTAGATATCCTACTCTAATTCAGCTCATTCTCTGTTTACAGTTAGTCGGTCCAAGAAGGTTCACCGACCGACTAGTTGTCAAACTAGTCGGTTTGGAATCCTTCTTAGACCGACTAGTTGTGTATTCAGTTTCACAGCCTGAGCTACTGTTTATCGTTAGTCGGTCAAAGAACAATCATCGACAGACTAGTTGAGGAACTAATCGGTTGGAATTTGTTCTTAGACCGACTAGTTCTCCTTGAAGACAGCCTATTGATTTCAACTCTTAGTCGGTCAAAGAACACTTACCGACCGACTAGTTGTCAAACTAGTCGGTTGGCAAGTCTTCTTAGACCGACTAGTTCTATCGACCTGAATTCTATATTCTTGGCTGTCATCCTCTTAGTCGGTCCAAGAAGAATCACCGACCGACTAGTTGAGAAACTAATCGGTCAGTGATCCTTCTTAGACCGATTAAGCTGCTTCAGAATAGAGCCGTTGGAGCATTAAATGCTACGAATTTTACTCTCTCTCTCTTCCTCTAATCTATATATACTTGAAGGGCTTCTTCAAGGCTATCAAGGCTGATATTATAGAGGTTTAGAGAAATCTAAGAGGAGCCATTCAACTCTATTTCAAAGCTCTCTCTTCTCACAAGAATCTCTCCCTCAACTTCTTGAGCCATAATTCCTCAAGAGAGATTCTCTCCATTGTGAGCCTCTCAAGCTAAGAGCTTGATTCAAAGTCACCAATCTCTCCCTAGCCACCTATTGCTGGTTATCTTGGTGGAGCTAGGGTTTGGTGTCATCTTCTTCCTCAAAATCTTTATTGCCCTAATATTGGTAAGTTTACTCAAGGCATAGGATTTTGTTGGTAAGTATTTCATTGTTTCATTTACTTTGCTTTTGCTAGTTGTTCTCTCGGTTTGTGAGAGAAGGGTGTGATCCCGTGTTGTGGGAGTCACATGTCTTTTGTGTATGATTTAGTCTTGTAGAGGTTTTTCTACAAGAATTTCATAGTGCAAAACTTGGGTTAGTGGTTTCTAACTCAAGTATCCGGAGGGGATCCGGGTGGTTGGGACGTAGGATCACCGGGAACAAGTCGGGGAGACTTGGGTGGATCCGAACCCGTTATATCGTACTGTTTGCGTTGTTTATTTCTTGTTGTTTGTAGTTATACCGCATTGTTGTTTGTGTTTTGCACAATAATTAGGAATAATACTCTTGATTATTTTAAAATACTATTCACCCCCCCTCTAGTACTTGTGCAGTATCTACGCAGGGCATTACATTTGGTATCAGAGCCAAGTTCATAGCTATGACAAACAACGACTACATCGTCTTCAAGAATTGTGAAGGAGCTTCTTCGATGATGGAAGGACACTCCTCAATTAGGCATCCCTACTTTAACGGTACCAATTATGGGTACTGAAAATGCCGGATGGAAACGTTCCTCCGGAGCACTTCACTATGGAGAGCTACGATGATGGAGTATGTCGAGCCCGCCGAAGAAGACTTCGCTAAGTGGACTACCGCGGAGGTCACCGCGGAGGTAAACAATGCCAAGGCAATGAATGCCGTGCAATGTGCGTTGGAGCCCGAAGACTTCAACAAGATATGCACATGTAAGAGTGCATATCAAATTTGGAACCAACTCCTCATCTTACACGAAGGAACGAGTACGGTAAAAGACTCTAAACTCGTTGTTGCTAACAAAGAGTTCGAATTATTTCACATGGAACAGGGTGAAAGTATGAAGGAGTACTTTGCTCGCTTCGTGGACATATCCAACGAATTGGAAGCTCTTGGGAAGAACTATACCCAAAAGGAGAAAGTCGCGAAGATCATTGACGGACTTCCTTCTTGTTGGGAAAAGCATACCTTTGCCATCGAGGAAGGTAACGATATGAATAAATATACCGTCGTACAACTAATGGGTACCTTATTGTCTTATGAGGTACGCAAGGACAGTAAGATCAAGATGCAGGAAAAGATGAAGTCATACTTGAAGCAAGACGTGCCAAAGAAAAAGACGATTGCGTTCAAGGCCGCTCCATCTACATCTACCGATGAAGAAGAATCGGAAGAAGAGTTGGACATAGAAGCTTTGGCCCAGTTGGCAAAGAAGTTCAACCGATTCTTCCAAAAAGGTAAGTTTAGGAATAAATCTAAATTTAGTTCGACTAATGCCTCCGCTCCTGTGTGTTATTAATGCAACAAGCCAGGACACATCAAGCCGGATTGTCCTCTCAACAAACACAAGGAGAAGTGGAAGGCACCCAAGTACGACAAGTCGAGAAAGTACAAGAAAGGGTACAAGAAAGAACTTGTCGGCTCATTCACCGACTCCGAAGAGGACTCCTCAAGTGGAGAGCCGGATGATGAACAAATGGAGAAAGCAAACATGTGCTTCATGGCTAGAGAGGAACATGATCAAGACACTTCCTCCGATGAAAGCGAGGATGAAGGCGATGAGGTAACTATGGATGAACTTAGATTAGCTAACGAACAACTTTGGTCTAAGTTTTCTAAATTGGCTAGTAGATATATTAAGATTAAAAATGAGCTAACTAGTCTTCAAACCTCACCTAAGCCTATCATCATCATCAACGACACTGTTGTTGAAGGGTTGAGAAATGAGATCGTAAATCTCAAATCTCAACTTGAGCATGTGCATATTGAGAATTCGGATGAACATGAGATAGCGGATTGGATTTCTCGAAACTCAACTTTGAGTATCGAGAATGAGAATCTCAAGTCTCGTGTTTTTGTACTCACATCGCAAGTGTCCACCTTGGATGCTTCTATGCATTCTCTCACCGAGAAGTATGAGTGCACATTAGGCCGAATTAATAAATTCAATAAAGGTAAGGGCCATTTGGATAATATCCTAAATGATTTACTTCCGGCCAATCATCACATTGGCTTGGGGTATAAGATGGGAGACTCATCTAGATCGTCTACCGCCTTTGTTAGGCCAACTTCCGATGCCTCAACGAGTGGGAGCAAACACTCCATTGGTAGTTCTTCTACCAATGGTGCTTCCACTTCGTACACACCCTCATTTGGAAAGAAACCCACTTTGGGTGGACCTCCAAAGAAGGGTCATGCATTTATGTACACCAATACCATGCCACGTAGGAATACACATCCTACTCCACTGGTTCACAATTATGATGATTTCTATGCACCACATCCACGAGCACATGCACACCATGTGAGACACACTAATGCACGTGTTCCTCCACATGCATATGTTCATCCACATCACTATCATATGAACAATTATCATCATGCACCATTTCATCATGTGCTATATGCTTATCCTCGACATGCATATCCTAGGCCACCTCCTCATTGGCCACATGCATCACGTAGACATCAACAACGTATGCATGCTCCCAATAGGAATAGGGTTCTCAAGAAATTCACTATTTGGGGCCCGAAGGACACACGCATGCATGAAATACAAGCGTATATTAATTCGTATTTCATGAATGTTGTGCACAATGATGATTTTGTTGGGAAGTCTAAGTCCAATTGGACTTGGCTTCCAAAGGTCTAATCTCTTAGGACCCAATGACCTTGGGTACCATGAAATGATATTTTTATCTTGAGGTACTCAAGAATAAGAGAAGGAGCAACAATTCAAAATTTAGCTCCAAGAATAATTGGATATCAATTATGTTTTCTAGGTCCAATCCACCGTGAGATACCAACCCTACCAACTCCTTGATTTGCAAAGTTTCTCATTTAAATGGAGTTGATGGTGCTTCAGTGATGCACCAAAGTAGGGGGAGCTTAATGTTGTAATTATATTCTTACATATGGTATCCATGTGTGTTGAATGCATGTGGATGTCTCTTTGTGTTTTAGACTATCTCATGCATATCTTGATGCTAGTTTTGAGCTTATGATTATGTACTTATCTTTCTTATGCTCATGGCATTCCATGCTTATTATTGACTCATTTAGTGAGTATCTCTTTTGGAATGCATGCTAGTTCTAGAATTGTGTATGCCATATGTGTTATGAAGTTCTATCTATTTTTGGCATAACACTTTTGCATGATATTGATAGTTGATATTCATATTGTATTTATGTCTCTGATATTGACTTCGTCGCTCGACGCCTGTATTGATTTTATAGATTTGTTTGTATGAAAACATAGAATTGTTTTCCATGCACTCAATTTGTTATGAATGTTGATATTGGAGAGTATGTTCCATAACTCAATTCGTGAAATTGATTTGAGTTTTGATGATTTTGATTTTCGACTATGGTCTCGTTGGCACGCTTTGATTTTCTTCAGTATTTTACATTTGGTATTTTACATTGGTGTCATTTGGACCGTGGTCGTATTCTTAGACTCTCGTGCTTTTATTTTTGGCCATTGTCATTGATCTCCTCCCGCTCTTTTGCTAATGCCAAGGGGGTAGAGAATTAATAATGACGATTTGCTAAATGATAATTTCAAAGCAATTTACCATGAATCCAATTTGATATGTTAGATTCAGGTGGAGTTAAGATATAAAAATGGATTTAGATCCTAAATTGCAATAATTGGGTTCACATTTTATACTTTCCTCGTCTGCTTGATGCGTATGATTAATATTTATTACGGAACTAACGTGTCATCAATGCAGGGGGAGTAAGTAAATTTCATTTGAATCATTATTATTGATTATTATTTATGGTGTTTTGTTATCACCAAAAAGGGGGAGAATGTTGAGTATTGATTCCCCAGATTTGGTTTTGATGATGAGCAAACATAAATATCGTGAACTAACTCCTTGTGAGCGCAGTTATGGAGATCGTCGCCAAAAGTCTACGTACATCTAAAGCGACATCTCAAGACTTCTCAAAGCGCGTGATCATGTGCTTGAAGCTTCGTTGAAGCTCGAGGAGCATTATTAAAGTCAAGAGTTTCGGATTGAAGCTTTGAAGACGGTTTGTCAAGTTTAATTTATTGTCTTCTAGCTTCTTTTCGTAGAATGTTAAGCCTTGAATAGGACTTACATTATAATCTTCATAACGCTCATATCTTAGAGCTAGGATTGTTATAGAAACCATTAGAATCTTTCCCGAAGCTTATCGCTTCTTCCCTCGGCTTCTTATGCATCTTAGTTGGTTCAAGAAGAAGAACCAACCGACTAAATGGCAATCTAGTCGGTCGGCAATCCTTCCTGAACCGACTAGATATCCTACTCTAATTCAGCTCATTCTCTGTTTACAGTTAGTCGGTCCAAGAAGGTTCACCGACCGACTAGTTATCAAACTAGTCGGTTTGGAATCCTTCTTAGACCGACTAGTTGTGTATTCAGTTTCACAGCCTGAGCTACTGTTTATCGTTAGTCGGTCAAAGAACAATCATCGACAGACTAGTTGAGGAACTAATCGGTTGGAATTTGTTCTTAGACCAACTAGTTCTCCTTGAAGACAGCCTATTGATTTCAACTCTTAGTCGGTCAAAGAACACTTACCGACCGAGTAGTTGTCAAACTAGTCGGTTGGCAAGTCTTCTTAGACCGACTAGTTCTATCGACCTGAATTCTATATTCTTGGCTGTCATCCTCTTAGTCGGTCCAAGAAGAATCATCGACCGACTAGTTGAGAAACTAATCGGTCAGTGATCCTTCTTAGACCGATTAAGCTGCTTCAGAATAGAGCCGTTGGAGCATTAAATGCTACGAATTTTACTCTCTCTCTCTTCCTCTAATCTATATATACTTGAAGGGCTTCTTCAAGGCTATCAAGGCTGATATTATAGAGGTTTAGAGAAATCTAAGAGGAGCCATTCAACTCTATTTCAAAGCTCTCTCTTCTCACAAGAATCTCTCCCTCAACTTCTTGAGCCATAATTCCTCAAGAGAGATTCTCTCCATTGTGAGCCTCTCAAGCTAAGAGCTTGATTCAAAGTCACCAATCTCTCCCTAGCCACCTATTACTGGTTATCTTGGTGGAGCTAGGGTTTGGTGTCATCTTCTTCCTCAAAATCCTTATTGCTCTAATATTGGTAAGTTTACTCAAGGCATAGGATTTTGTTGGTAAGTATTTCATTGTTTCATTTACTTTGCTTTTGCTAGTTGTTCTCTCGATTTGTGAGAGAAGGGTGTGATCCCAGGTTGTGGGAGTCACATGTCTTTTGTGTATGATTTGGTCTTGTAGAGGTTTTTCTACAAGAATTTCATAGTGCAAAACTTGGGTTAGTGGTTTCTAACTCAAGTATCCGGAGGGGATCCGGGTGGTTGGGACGTAGGATCACCGGGAACAAGTCGGGGAGACTTGGGTGAATCCGAACCTGTTATATCGTACTGTTTTCGGTGTTTATTTCTTGTTGTTTGTAGTTATTCCGCATTGTTGTTTGTGTTTTGCACAATAATTAGGAATAATACTCTTGATTATTTTAAAGTACTATTCACCCCCCTCTAGTACTTGTGCAGTAGCTACGCAGGGCATTACATGTTATTCATCAAGTAGTTCTATAACTTTTCTTCGCTGGAACAAACACTAATTTCGACAGTTACTATTTTCAAAAATTCCATCTTTCAAAACTGTACAGAGTGTTTCCAGTTTCGACCACTTTTACAAATATAGCTGTATCTTCTTACTCGAACCTTCAAATGACTTGAAACTAGTCCCATTTGAAAGTTAACAGATTTCTTTAGCTATGAAGGTTTTCTAATTTAGCCTCTAACTATTTTTTAAATACCCATTTTTACTGCCCAAATCTGTAGTTTAAAAACAGACTGAACCCTCTTCAGCTTTTAATTCATGAAAAATCCAAATTTTGGTTTTTAGATCTGAAATTTGGTTTATGGAAGGTAGACACTTAGATATTTAACCATGTGGATTAGTTTGTGCAAACAAGTTCTTTCAATTCTCTGAAACGTGGCTGCAAGTTGCTGTTATGTTGAAAGGTACCCAAATGTGAAATGTTTATTGTTAAGTGCATGGTTATTACTGAAGGTAAAGTTGTTAATTGTGTTCTAATGTTGCTGTGAATAATGTTAAAGAATGTTTTAAGTTGTATAATGGCCGACCAAGGCTTAGTTGCTCAGTCTATGTTTATGTTTAAGCAAGTGGTGTTGCGATGTGGTTATGGCAAAGGAAAGTGTGTTGTAGTAAAGTTGAACATGAAACCCCTTTGAATGAGCAACTTGTAATGCCCTATGAAGCTATTGCACAAGTACTAAGGGGGGGGGGGGGGGGTGAATAGTACTTTAAAATAATTAAGAAGATAATTCCTAATTATCTTGCAAACTCAACCAACAATACGGAAATGTAAATATTAACAACAAACAAATGCAATCGTAAATAGACGATATAACGGGTTCGGATCCACCCAAGTCTCCCCGACTTGTTCCTGGTGATCCTACGTCCCAAACACCCGGATCCCCTCCGGCTACTTGAGTTAGAAACCTCTAACTCAAATTTGCACTATGAAATACTTGTAGAAAACCTCTACAAGATCAAATCATACACAAATGAAATTGTGACTCCCACAAACCGGGATCACAAACAAACTCTCACAACCGAGAGTAAAACACTTACAATAGCAAAGTAAATGAACTAAGAAATGCTTACCACAAAAACCTATGCCTTGAGTAAAACTTACAATTTAGGGCAAAGAGGATTTTGGGGAAGATGAAGGCACCAAACCCTAGCTCCAAGATGTAGATCAGCTATGGGGGCCTAGGAAGATGTTGGTGACATTGGATCAAGCTCTTGGCTTGGAAGGCTCACAATCAATGAATCTCTCTTTTGAAATAAGAGTGAGGGAGAGATTCTTGAATGAAATGAATGAGCTTTGAATGAGAATTAATTGCTTCTCTTGGATCTCTAAACTTCAATAAATATCAGCCTTGAATGCTATGAATGCAGCCCTTCAAGTATATATAGGATAGAGGAAAGAGAGAGCAAAATTCGTGGCATTTAATGCTCCAACGGCTCTATTCTGAAGCAGACTAGTCGGTCAAAGAAGGATCACTGACCGACTAGTTCATCAACTAGTCGGTCGGTGATTCAACATGAACCGACTAACAGCTTCACAGCCAAAAGATGAAGTTCAGACAATAGATAACTAGTCGGTCTAAGAAGACTTGCCAACCGACTAGTTTCACAACTAGTCGGTTGGTGAGTGTTCTTTGACCGACTAAGAGTCAAAATAGTATAGGCTAAAATCAAGTAGAACTAGTCGGTCTGAGAACAAATTCCAACCGACTAGTTTCTTAACTAGTCGGTCGACAAACATTCTTAGACCGACTAAATATAAACAGTAGCTCAGGCGAAAAACTGTACACATAACTAGTCGGTCTAAGAAGGATTCCTAACCGACTAGTTTCACAACTAGTCGATCGGTGAACCTTCTTGGACCGACTAACTGTAAACAGTAAAGAGCTGAATTTAGTCAAGGCATTCTAGTCGGTTCAAGAAGCATTGCCGACCGACTAGATTGCCATCTAGTCGGTTGGTTCTTCTTCTTGAACCAACTAACATGCACAAAAAGCCGTGAAATGAAGCGCGAAGCTTCGGGAAAGTTCGTATGGGCTTTTAATAAGATCCTAGCTCTAAGATATGAGCGTTATGAAGATTAAAACATAAGACCTACTCAAGGCTTAACAATCTACGAAAAGAAGCTAGAAGACTATAAATAAAACTTGACGAACCGTCTTCAAATGCTTCGATTCGAATCTCTTGACTTCAATAATGGTCCTTGAGCTTCAACAAAGCTTCAATCATACGATCACGCACTTTGAGAAGTCTCGAGACGTCGCTTTTGATGTTCATAGAAATTTGGCGACGATCTCCATAACTGCGCTCACAAAGAGTTAGTTCACGATATTTATGTTTGTTCATCATCAAAACCAAATCCGGGGAATCAATACTCAACACAACTAACCCGAGGGTAGAATGTTATGCTAGGGGTGTTCACTTGCATATAGCTGACCCTCTAAACAGGGGTTGGGTATGGGGGAAAGTAGAGAAAAGATGACAGTACGGGATCTAGACTAGTTTGGGTGGTGGTCGTTGACTACGCACCGAGTGGTGGCCGTTGCTACACGGACCATGCACTGTCTTTGTGTTGTTAGCCTCACGTCCTGTTATGGAGTGGGTAGCCCATGCTACGTGAGTTGGGTGGGGAGCCCCGACCAGCTGGCAGGTGCAGTTGTTCCGTCCTGACCTAGGGACGAGGTGTAGCTCTCGTACTCGAATCTTGGTCTCGAACTTTCCAACACATCATAATACTTGTAAATTAACAAACTCAAATACAAATGTGATAACCATATAAATTGTTGTGTGTTAGATCTCCTGTGGTGTGTAGTGTTCTTCTGCTGGTCACGCTCTAACGTGACCCTTTTCCATGGTTTAGGGTCTGAGCAGAGTCCGCAAGACCAGAGTTAGTGTTTTTCTCCAGTGGTGTTGTTGGAAGGCGGCGATGTTAATGTATGCAGGTGTCTTTGAGGACGAGCTGGTAGTAGTGGCAACTTCTGTTGATAGGGTTGTAGTGTCTTTTCTCAATCGTTTCTCCGGTGTCGTGAGGATGTACTCTTTTGATGATGTACCTTTATAGTAGTTGTGTCAGATGATATGTAGTACTTTTTGAGTTGCCTTTTGGGTGGTGTTGTACATATTACTTTTGTAGCCAGTGGGCAATTGTACTCATACTTTTTTAACAGCTTCTATATATGGATATATGTGTGGACTCTAGCACTTGTAGTCTGTGTTGTTGTAGTTACTTGTACTCTCCTGATTTACTTTCTGTACCACTTGTGATAGGATGTTGCACTTCTGTGATTGTCAGAGTTTCCTTCTTTTTACTTTACTGTGTTGTTTCAGTGTGAGCAGTGACCTGCAATGTTTTTATTTATACGCTTAGACTAAGTCTGTGGCCCGTCACGTGGCTCATCCCCTTTTGTCTCGGGGAATCGAGAAGAATATTCTCTTCCCTTGAGTATTAGGGTGACTGGGGCATGACACATTGAGGTTATCCACCTCGTGTTGGATGACAGATATGATGCATCCAAGAGCGACACATCTACTTCCATACCTGAACAGCCCAAGGATATTTTAGCATCCCGCTGGTTTCCCTATCTGACACTTGAGTCCACAGGGCCACCTGCACTTACTATTGAGAAGGCCAAGCTACACCATCGGGTGTCTCGTATTCCAGGACGGAAACGAAGAAGGATGCATAAAAAGGAGAAGATGAAGTTTTCATTGCCTTCTATACCTGAGGAGCCTGAGGAGGAGGCCGAGGCAGTGCATTGTGAGAATATGGATGTGTTGGATATTGGACTCCCCGGATTTGGTTTTGGATGATGAACAAACATAAATATAACATGAACTAACACTTTGTGAGCGCAGTTACGGAGATCGTCGCCAAATTCATATGAATATCAATTACGACGTCTCAAGACTTCTCAAAGCACGTGATCGTTTGCCTAAAGCTTCGTTGAAGCTTATGGACCAATTTAGAAGTCATGAAGATTTGATTGAAGCTATTGAAGACGGTATCGTCAATTTTTATTTATAGTATTTAAGCTTCTTTCGTAGAATGTTAAGCCTTGAGTAGGTCTTACGGTTTAAATCTTCATAACGCTCATATATTAGCTCTAGGATCTTAGTTGAAGTCCATACAATTCTTCCCGAAGCTTCGCGCTTCGATTCGGGACTTCTTGTGCATGTTAGCTGGTTCAAGAAGAAGAACTGACCGACTAGATGGTGATCTAGTCGGTCGGCAAAGCTTCTTGGACCGACTAGTTTCAGTCAGTTAATTTCATGCACTCTACTGTTTACAGTTAGTCGGTCTACGTTGACTCACCGACCGACTAGTTTGTGAACTAGTCGGTCAGTGATGCTTCTTTGACCGACTAGTTGAGCTTTACTGTACATGCTAAATTTCTCCTGAGCTACTGTTTATCTTTAGTCGGTCTGTGTTCATTGATCGACCGACTAGTTGATGAACTAGTCGGTCAACTTTCCTTCTTGGACCGACTAGTTTAGTTTACGGTACATGCCAAATTTTTCACCTAACTTACTGTTTATCGTTAGTCGGTCTAAGCTCATTTGGCGACCGACTAGTTGGTGAATTAGTCGGTCAACATTTGTTCTTGGACCGACTAAGTCAATTTGTGCTCAGACTTCAGATTTATCTGTTAGTCGGTCTCAGTTGAGTAACCGACCGACTAGTTGTAAAACTAATCGGTCAGCGACTCTTCTTAGACCGACTAGTTCCTTATGTCTGTAATTTGATCTTTTCTCAGTTCACTCATTAGTCGGTTTACGTTAATTGACCGACCGACTAGTTGATGAACTAGTCGGTCGGTGGTTGTTCTTTGACCGACTAGTTGGGTTCAGAAAAGAGCCGTTGGAGCTTTAATTGAAACGTTTTTCTCTCTCTCTCTCCTCTATCCTATATATACTTGTTGGGCTGCATTCATTGCTGCCAAGGCTGATATTATTGCAAGTTTATAGATCAAGAGAAATCAATCCAAGCTCATTCAAAGCTCATTCATTCCATTCAATAATCTCTCCCAACTCTTACTTCCAAAGAGAGATTCATTGAGTGTGAAGCCTTCCAAGCCAAGTGCTTGATTCTAGGTCACCAACTTCCCCATACCTCTCCATCGCTGATCTACATCTTGGAGCTAGGGTTTGGTGCCACTTCTTCCTCAAAATCATCCTTGCCCTAATTCGTAAGCAATACTCAAGGCATAGGTATTTTGTCGGTAAGAAGTTTCTTATTTCATTTCAATTTCATATTGTAAGTTTCACTCTCGGTTGTGAGAGTGTGGTTGTGATCCCGGGTTGTGGGAGTCACAAATTACATTTTGTATGATTTGACTTGTGGAGGTTTTTCACAAGTATTTCATAGTGAAAATCTTGAGTTAGGGTTTCTAACTCAAGTATCCGGAGGGGATCCGGGTGGTTGGGACGTAGGATCACCGGGAACAAGTCGGGGAGACTTGGGTGGATCCGAACCCAGTAATATCTCTTGTTTGCATTGTTAATTTTGTTGTTGTCTTCAATTTAAGCTTCCGCAAATTGATTTGGTAGCTGTTTGCATTATAATTAGAAATTATACTCCTTGTTATTTTTAAAGTACTATTCACCCCCCTCTAGTACTTGTGCAGTAGCTTGTAGGGCATTACATTTGGTATCAGAGCCAGATACTTAGCTATGTCTGCCAACGACAACAAGACCGTTCGTCCACCTTCCGACTATAGCACCTTCAGGAACCGTGAAGGAGCGTCTTCGGTGGAAGAAGGACATTCCTCGACGAGGCCTCCATTCTTCAACGGTACCAACTACGGGTACTAGAAATGCCGGATGGAAACCTTCCTCCGGAGTGCATCTCTATGGAGGGCCACGATGAAGGAATACGTCGAGCCTACCGAAGAAGACTTTGAGAAGTGGACTCCCGCGGAGGTCACCGCGGAAGTGAGCAATGCCAAGGCAATGAACGCCTTGCAATGCGTCTTGGAACCCGAGGATTTCAATAAGATATGCACATGTAAGAGTGCATATCAAATTTGGAATTCCCTCCTCATATTACATGAAGGGACGAGTAGGGTAAGAGACTCTAAACTCGTTGTAGTTAATAGAGATTACGAGTTGTTTCATATGATACAGGGTGAGAAGATGAAGGAGTACTATGCTCGCTTCGTCGACATCACAAACGAGTTGGAGGATCTCGGCAAAACCTACACCCAAAAGGAGAAAGTCTCAAAGATCATCTATGGACTTCCTTCTAGTTGGGAGAAACAGACCTTCGCCATCGAGGAAGGTAATGACATGGAAACCTATACCGGTGTTCAACTAATGGGTACTCTAATGTCTTACGAGGTTCGCAAGGATAGCGAGCTCAAGTTGCAGGACAAGATGAAGTCCTATATAAAGCAAGACGAGCCAAAGAAGAAGGCTATTGCTTTTAAGGCCGCTCCATCCACATCTACCTCAACCGATGATGAAGACTCGGAAAACGAGTTGGACTTGGAGTCCATGGCACTCATGGCCAAGAAGTTCAACCGTTTCTTCCGAAAAGGTAACTATAAGAACAAAGCTAAATTTGGTTCTTCTAACGCCTCTTCCTCTCCTTTGTGTTTCAAGTGCAATAAGCCAGGACACATGAAAGCGGAGTGTCCTCTCAACAAGCAAAAGGAGAAGTGGAAGGCGCCAAAATACGACAAGTCCAAGAAGTACAAGAAAGGGAACAAAAAGGGACTTGTCGGAGCAACATTCACCGACTCCGAGGATTCCTCAAGCGGAGAGTCAGACGATGAGCAAGTGGAGCAAGCGCACATGTGCTTCATGGCAAGAGAGGAGCATGATCAAGGATCCTCCTCTTCCGATGATAGTGACGACGAAGGCGATGAGGTAACTATGGATGACCTTAGGAATGCTAACTCTCAATTATGGTCTAAATACACTAAATTAGTAAATAAATATACTAAGGTAAAAGATGACCTAGCTAGCATTCAAACCTCGCCTAAGACTATCATCACCAACAACGACACCGTTGTTGAAGAGTTGAAGAATGAGATTGTTAATCTCAAGACTCAACTTGAACATGTTAGCATTGAGGATCCGGAAGAACATAAGATAGAGGATTTGACTTCTCAAAACTCGACTTTGAGTATTGAGAATGAAAGTCTTAAATCTCGTGTTTATGTGCTCACATCGCAAGTATCCACTTTGGATACTTCTTTGCGTTCTCTCACCGAGAAATATGAGAACACATTAGGCCGAATCAATGAATTCAATAAGGGTAAGGGCCATTTGGATAATATCCTAAGTGTCTTACCTCCGGCCAATCACCATGTTGGTTTGGGGTATACTTTGGGAAAGTCATCCAAGTCGGTCACTACTTTTGTTAGGCCAACTTCCGATGCCTCAACGAGTGGTAGCAAACACTCTATTGGTAGTTCATCTACCAATGATGCTTCCACCTCGTCCACACCCTCTTTCGAAAAGAAACCCACTTTGGGTGGACCTCCAAAGAAGGGGCATGCTTATATGTACACAAATACCATGCCACGTAGGAACACACGTCCTACTCCACCGACTCACACATATGATGATTTCTATGCTACACGTTCACGGGCACGTGCACACAATGTGAGACACCCTCATGCACGTGTTCCCTCACATGCATATGTTCACCCACAACATCATATGAATAATTATCCGCATGCACCATTCCATCATGTCCCTTATGCCTATCCACGACATGCATCACGTAGAAACCAACAACGCATGCATGCACCCAATAGGATAAGGGCGCCCAAGATTTTCACTATTTGGAGCCCAAAGGACACAAGCATGGATGAAAAACAAGTGTATATGAATGCTTATTTTTCGGATGTTGTGCATAGTAGAAATTATGTGGGGAAGTCTAAGTCCAATTAGACTTGGTTTCCAAAGGTCTAATCTTTTGGACCCAATGACCTTGGGTACCATGATATGAAATTCTCTATCTTTAGGTACTCAAGGAAAAGAAAAAGAAAAGGAGCAACAAATTTAAATTTAGCTCCAAGGGGAATTGGGTACTCGATAGCGGGTGTTCAAAACACATGACGGGTGACGCTCAATTGCTCTCCGGAGTGGTTCCCATTGCAAATGGAAACCGCGTCGTATTTGGAGGCAACAAGAGCGGAACCATCATAGGTGTTGGTAAAGTGGGTAACCCTTCTAAACCCTTAATTAGTGATGTTTATCTAGTTAATGGCTTAAATCATAATCTTATTTCAATAAGCCAACTTTGTGACAAAGGTTACAAAGTTAGCTTTGCGAAAGGATTGTGTAATATTTTGAGTGTTAATAATAATTTATTATTTTCCGGCACTCGTCATAAAGATATTTATATTTTGGATCTTCCTAAGTCATATGAACAATGTCTCGTTGCCAACACAAGTGAACAACACTTATGGCATCGACGCTTTGGACATGTGAACTTTGGAACACTTTATAAACTTTCAAAATTAAATTCCATTAAAGGTTTTCCGAAGCTCGTTTTTCAAAAGAAAAGTTTTTGTGATTGTTGTCAACGTGGCAAGCTTCCTAAATCCTCATTTAAACCTAAGAAAAGCATTTCTACTAAACGGCCACTAGAGCTATTACATCTAGACTTATTTGGGCCAACTAGAGTTGCTTCCTTAGGAAATGCAAGATAGGGACTTGTCATCGTAGATGATTATTCGAGATTTACTTGGGTATTTTCATTGTGTAATAAAAATGAAGCTCTTGAAAACTTCACAATTTTTGTCAAGAAAGTACAAAATCTCTTAGGAACCACCATTGTCACTATTCGTAGTGATCATGGAGGTGAATTTGAGAATGAGTCTTTTGAGACATTTTGTGATGAAATTGGTATTTCACACGCCTTCTCTTTCCCTCGTGCACCTCCTCAAAATGGTGTAGTTGAGAGAAAGAATAGGACGCTAGTGGAGTGTGCTCGCACTATGCTTGATGATAGCCAACTTGGCCATCAATTTTGGGCGGAAGCGGTACACACCGCTTGCTATGTGTTTAATAGAATACTTTTGAGGCCCGGCACTAAACAAACTTGTTATGAATTATTGTTTGGTAGGTTGCCTCAAGTTAAACATTTTCGTGTTTTTGGTTCGAAATGTTTTATTAAGAACACGTATGGTAGCTGACCGGCGCCCCGATTGCGTCGCGGCGGCGCGGTGTCGTTTACCGCAAGTTTCACGGTTAGTGTAGGGTGCGGGAATATCGAACTCAGGGAGGCGAGGTTGTGCTTGGGTCAGGTAGGACCTAAATCACCCCGAGGGGCGAGCTAGCCCGAATCGGTGGATGGTTGTCACGAAAGGAAATAAAAGCGTAATAACAAAAAAAAAGTAAACCCGGGACTTTGGTTTCCAACCCGACGAGAGACTCTCGCCGATACGGCCTACGGGTATGGATAGCGATCGGGATTAGGGTCTAATGGTGAGACGTTGCCTCTGAAAGTGGTACCGGCGTCCCATGGGCCCGATATTCCGGTCGGTGCCCAGGATGATACACCGGACTTCCCGGATTCGATCAGTGGGCACTCCCGTGTCCATTAACACTGATCGATCCCGGGAGCACTAGGTCCGCAACGATATCTCCCAACGTCTCATCCTGCCGCTCCCGCGTGCTAGGATTTGGCGTCTACGCTAAAGGCGTGAGCTATGGCTAGGGAGTCAACCGCCAAGTTTATTCCCCCTTGGCCCGACGGTCAAAGGCGGTCTTTTTCCCGTCGATGACAATGAAATGCCCCGCGTAACCGTTAGATTCCTACTCCCTATCGATTTCCTAACCCTATGGACGCATCGGGAAGAGCCCCCGAAGGGGTTTCCACCAAAATCCCAGATTTGGGAACTACTCACAAAAATTCATGAAAAAGCAATCTAAATGAAATTTAACCATTGAAATCATAATCGGACAATTGCAATGCGGAAGTAAAGGAGTAATAAAGACAATACTAAAATTTTAGAAAGATCTGAAAACTTACTTAAGAGTAACAATTACAGCCGTCACAAGGAAATAAAATAGTAAAAAATACAACAGCTCTCGTTTCTGGAACCCTAGGGGTTCTATATATAGATTTTCGCATCAACCGATCGGTTGACAAGTCAACCGATCGGTTGATCCGTTACAGATAAATTACAGAAAACGGCGAGTTTTCACCCGATCTCATGAACCGATCGGGTGAGTTCTTGAGCGATCGGTTGGATCTTGGAGCAGTCGGGTGAACCGGTCGGTTCGACGCCCGTGTCTTCAGCACTTTTTCCTCAGCTACAGATGAACCGATCGGGTGAGAGTCACCCGATCGGTTGGAATTCTGCTCGAAAAAACAGAGAACAGCCGCCCGCAGAACCGGTCTGTGAACCGGTCGGGTGACTTCTTTGTGAGCTGTGGTAGAGACCGGGTGGTGCACGCGTGCATCACCCGATCGGTTGAAGATGATCAACCGACCGGGTGAGGGGCTGAAAGATGAATTCTTCGACGTTTGACCCCCTGGATCACGCGTGACTTCTCCCGTTGCTCCGGGGACTTGGGATATCATCGTAAAACGTCCCCTACGTGGTCGAACTCCTGCAATCATGGATAAACAAAGAAAAGTGAAAGAAAACGGGAAAATATACGAAAACGAATAAGAGACGGCGGAAAACACGGAGAAACACAAAAGAAAACGTGCGTGAATATATGAAATATAAGCGCACGTCAAAATCCCCCAAGCTGAACTCTTCCTCGTCCTCGAGGAAGACGAGTGAGAGTAGGAGCTCGGAAGGGGAAAATGGAGAGGAAGAAAGAGAAAGAAAACTCTAAACCCTAGATCGTCCATCAGAGCCACCAAAATCAGAAACGACACACCAAGCAGGCAAACGCCAAATCACACCACTAAACCTAGGAAAGCGAGTCCGAATAAGTGTCGTGGGTCCACGCAGTGAAGCGCGAGTGAGCGTCGTCGTGTGCTAGCAAACGGTGATGCTTTCTACGATGTGCTATGATGCTCGATATACACAAATCCAAGATATGACCCAAAATATCGATCCGAATTGAAATAAGCGGCGAATATAAGTTCAAGCATGCATGAGAAGAGTTAGAATAGAAGCGTATCTTGCATCGGGGACTCCACAACTAGGGTTAAGGAAATCACGCCACTATAGCCTAGATACTAGCTAAAAAGTTCCTAAGCCAAGTGTTTTCGATAACGACGGGGGTTGAGATGATGTGGAGAAGAACACTCGGTGCAAATTCTCGCCTTCCCTTTATTCTTGGCAAGTATGAAAAAATATTCACACGGAAATTTTTTTGGGTTTTGGGTATTTGTATTTTTTTTTGGATTTTGGGCTATACAAGATTTTTCTTTTCTTTTCTTTTTGGGTTTTTCTTTTCTTTTCTCTTTTTTTTGGATTTTTGGGATATTTGCTATACACATGTGTACTCTCCCAAGTGGGAGAACGGTACACGACGAGGGGATTTGCACCAAGTAAAACAAAAAAGAAGTCGAAATCTAAACACTTGGGCAAAGGAAACTATTCTCGCAAAATAGAGCGTAGGCTAAATGGGTTATCCTAGTCCTTAGTTGTGGAATCCCGATGCATGTGAATTGAAGTATACGATATAAATATAGCATGCAAACAGTGAAAACATATACCGCATATTCAAATCGGAGCATGATAATCTAGGGGTCATTCCTGGACAGGTATATAAAGTAAAATCATAAAGCAGAAGCACACCAAATGCTAGTCACGACACACGACTCACAAAAAAGCTAAGTGGACCTGCGATGCGTGAAATGCAAGAGGACTCGAAATCCTAGGGTTAGTGAGTGTGATCATCGATGCAATGCTAGGTGTGTGTGACTTTGTGGCGATTCATCATAGGAGTCATTTCTAGGAGAAAGAGCTAAAAAAAAGAAAAACAAGAAAAAATAAAAACACGATGAAAACGACACCAAAAATACGAAAAAGGACTCAAACGACGCACACAGTGCGACTCCCCCAAGCTGAAGTTTGCATTGCCCTCAATGTAATATGAGTGAGCACGGGAGGGCAATGAAAATGGGGGGGGGGGAAAACGCACTGACACAAAAAGAAACGAAAACGAGGAAAACACATCGATAAAACTGAAAAAGAAAGAAAAATCAAAATCAAAATCAAACAATACGAAAATAAAAATAAAAATAAAAATAAAACCACACGACACGACATTCAAAAAATGAAAAACAAGCACACACATGAAAAATAACAAAAACAAACAAAACACGACAGCACACCAAAAATAGACGTCCCCCAAGCTAGACCAGAAAGTGCTAGCGAGATGATGTGATCAAAGAAATGCAGAGATGTGCAAGGGGGCGTCAAAAACAAAAGAGGTGAATCAGAAAGCAGGAGGAGCTCAGTCCTCGTCCTCCTCGGAAGAGGGTGTGGATGGGTGGTCGGGGGAGGCTGGGGGTGTGCTGAGAAGTGGGGAAAGAGGCGAAGGAGTGGGGGCAGTGGTGGTGTGAACAATGGGAGGAGTGTCGGTGGTGGTGGGTGGTGGTGGTTGGAAGGCGATCAAGGCGGTGGTGAGAGGAATAGAAGTGGAGGAAGTAGATGTGGTGGTGACGGTAGTGGGGTGTGGTGGGAGGGATCTGGAGCGCACCGGTAATTTCCTCCGGCGCACGTATGGAGTTACGGAGGAGGAGGGATGTAGCGTGGGTGCGGTGGAAGTGGTCGGGAGGGATGAAGTGGATGTCGGGATGGGGTGTGAAGAGGGGGGGAGAAGAATGTGGTGAGGGGGGTGATGCATGTGGGGAAGTGTGGGTGGGTGGTGGAGAAGATCGCCGGGGTGGTGAAGGTGGAGGTGGTGATGGTGGAGGTGGTCCGTGGATGTGAGTAAGAAGGCAGAGAATGGCGGCCACGTTCCTCTCAAGTGCGAGGAAACGTGGGTGAGTAAGAAAGGAGGATGGCGATGGGTCCGAGGAAACAGAGGACATGGCGAGCTCACGAAGGGCAGCGACCTCCCTCTCAAGTCCCAGACGGGCAGATACCTGACGGCGACCAAAAGATGTAGACTGACGCGAGGCAGAGGTGGTGCCGCTAGGTAAGGTCGAGGAGGTGCCGGCGGCAGTGGTCATGCCGGTACAGGAGACAAGGCCAGAAATGGCCGCAGAGAGGTGCTCAGACGTGATCGGTCCCGGAGCAGAAACAGGACGACTCGGGCCAGCCCCTAAATCTCCCGCAGACACAGGGATATCTTGCTCGCCTAAGTGGGCGGCAGGGGACGGTGGTCTGCGTGCGCCTGCGGGGAGAAAATGAAGATTCAACCCCGCAAAGAAGTCGGGATCATGTGGGAAAGTCCAATCTCCCACGAGAGCAACGGTCATGCGGGCGGGGTTGGGGAGAATGGTGTAAGGGGCTGGGGGGTGGCCATAATTGAAAATGAAGCGGCCAGCCGAGAGGGGTCTAATCATGTGAATGTGCCGCAGGACGTCAATATCTAGACGTGATGGTCCTGCGGCAACGGGAAGATTATTGGGGAGGGGAATATTGAATTGGGGGTAAGAGCAAATGATAGTGATGATGCCCCCACAACAAAACTTTCCCTTACCGGCCCGGCTGATCTCGAGAAGCTTGTAAACAAGCCAATCGCCGCCATGGATGGGGACGGTAGGGGCCCGGAAGCTGACTCCATCATCATCCCGGACATAAGGGAAAGTCATTGCCCAAAGGATAAAAAGGTCAGGGATAGTCACAGTGCCTGACTCGTCCCTAGGAAAGAATGCAGATGAAATGATCCTGTGGGCCAATCGAAACACGGGATGAATGATGGAGGATGCCTTTGCCCTACCCCGGGGATATTCATTGATGAGTGTGAGGCGGAACCAGAATTGATCGACTTGAAATTCGGGCGTGTACCCGTAGTGTCGGATGGAATCATCCCCAAGAATGGGGAAACCAAATATATCATTAATCGTGTTCAGATTTGTGGTGACACTGCGGTTACGCACCCGAAATTTAACGATCGACCCGGACTCTAAAACGAGTGTAGAGAGAAATTCGAGGGTGAGTGCCGGGTAGGAAATGGCGGATGCATTAAGGAAGGCCAACCATCCTAAGTTACCGAAAAGAGATTCGACCTCGGTGAAGACACCGAGATCGACAAGTGTTTGTGCGTGCGGGAACTTAGTAGAAAGATGCCCCGAGCATCAAGCCTACGGTAAAAATCTTTGTGCTCCTGGTCCCGAAAGATATACCCATGCGGGCCCAACATTGGGTCCACAGGGGGGATAATAGGCGGAGGAGGGCCAAGTGTAAGTGCTCGTGTACGGGAAGGAGGGCGCGTTTGTTTTCGCCTCTTTCGAGGCGGCTCCTCTTCCCGCATAATTTCTTTTCCTTTGTCCTTATCCTTGGCCATGTGTGTGTGTGCGAGCAAGAATTAGTGCGAAAATCGTGGATGCACACTAACACAAGCAAACGAGCAAGTACAATAAATAGGGCAAATATACAAATATAAGCTTAGGAGCGAGTTTACCCAAGCGGAATGGTGGAGCTTGCTCGTTGATGCCCCCACACTGTTCAGCGAGAGTAGCGTGGAGCCGCGGCGAACTCCTTCGGCAAAAATTTTCGAAATGGGGGTGGTTTGGGGGAAAACTAGGTCAAGAATTCGGAATGGGAGGAGAGAGAGGGTGTAGATGATGGAGGGGTTGATGAAGGAGGTGGAGAGTGGGAGTAATGGAGGAGTAGAGGGCGTGGGGGAGTGAAGATCGGTTGTTGGCGAAGAGGGGAAGGTGAAACGACGGCAGATTTTGGGGGTTTTTGCGATCGGGCGAGATGGAAACGAGCGGGTGTCGGTGGGGGTTTATATAGGGTTTTAAGTCGAACCGATCGGGTGACTTGTCACCCGATCGGTTGACGGTTAGGTCGAAAATCTTGCCGAAGAAATGCTACAGGCGAACCGATCGGTTGGCCGCTCCACTCATTTTCCCGAGAACTTAGGGCTGCTCACCCGGTCAGGTCAACCGATCGCGCTCGAACTCAACCGATCGGTTGATATTCCCCAAAATTTCCCGAGAGTTCTCCCCAGCTCACCCGGTCTGCAACCCGGTCTCTTCATTACTCAACCGATCGGGTCATATGGGGACAGATCTCGGCATGTATCTGATACATCCCAACCGATCGGGTGAGTTGTCAACCGATCGGTTGGGGCTTGTTTCCTGCAAAAACCAAGAGATTTGATTAAGTCCCCGAACGGATGTTCTCGCGGCTGATTTTATTTATAAAAATAGATAAAATAAAGTAAAAAATAACGCTAAAAATTTGAGAAAAAGTTTAGAACATGGGTTGCCTCCCATGAAGCGCACTTGTTTAACGTCGTTGGCTCGACGCCCGCAAGAGATGCTCATGGTGGCTGATACGGGTGATGCCCAAATTTCGGCATCTCCTTCTCGTTGGAGCTGAAGGCACTTGGAGTAGTCAGCGGCTGGAAAAATACTTGCTCGACTACCATTCCCTTGTTCTTGGGATCCGGGGGCTTTTCCTTGGTGTTGGCACTTCCCGCCATCTTTTTCAGGATCTGGACCTCGTCTTTAGTGAGGTCCGTGTGATCTTTCCCCGTTCTCCTCACAGGAGGAGCCTTGGGGAACCCGGGAGGGGTCGTTCTCGCTGCACTTGGTTTTTCAGCAGCTTCTTTGTCTTCGGGGCCTTCTTCATCTTCTAAATCCCCCAAGTCATCGGGGGGGTTTCTCAGGAGAATCTCCCAGGAGTTATCCTCTACAGCTCTTTCTTCTTCTATCTCAAGCAAATTGCATCCAGGGTCATCAGGGGGGTCGGGGTGCTTCATAGATAATCCCAGGTCAAACTCAACTTTCTCTCCGCTGACGTTCAAAGAGAGTTTTCCGTTCTTCACATCTATTAGAACGCCAGCAGTGGCCATGAAAGGCCGTCCCAGGATAATGGGGGTGTGTGCATCTTCGGGCATGTCCATGACTACAAAGTCCACAGGCACATGCACCCCTCTCACATTCACGGGCAGGTCATCCACAACTCCTACCGGATATTTGACCGACCGGTCAGCTAGTTGTAGGGTCATCCCGGTGGGTTCCAAATCACCCATCCCTATCCTTCTGTACATCGACAAGGGCATCAAACTAACACTCGCTCCGAGATCGACGAGTGCACGATGAATCTTCACTGCCCCGATGGTGCAAGGAATGGAAAAGCTCCCCGGGTCTTTAAGTTTCGGCGGATTTGCCCTCTGGATAAGAGCGCTGCACTCCGCTGTCAACACTACTTTCTCCTTTCTAGACCCTCTAGTCACCAAATCTTTCAAGAATTTTGCATAGGAGGGGATTGTCTCGATTGCTTCCAGGAAGGGGATTTGCAGGCTCAGGTCCTTGACCATGGCGAAGAACTTGCCATATTTCTCATCAATCTTTGCCTGAGCCAACCGTTGTGGAAATGGCACAACGGGTTTATACGCTTTCGCGCTTTCTTCCTCCGTCTTCTCCTTCTCTTCTTCAGAGACTCCCTCCGGAGTCACAGGATTTGATGACGAAGCACCGGCGTCGTTTGATTTTTCGATCGGTTTCTCAACGACCAATGGTGCTTCCGGGTTGCTAGGGGGCACTCTAGTAGGAATTTGTGTCCCGCTTCTCAGAACGATAGCGGACACATTTGCGTGCTCGTGCACGAGTGCCGATGTCTGGGTTGCTCCCCTCGGGTTCACCTCCGGTTGTGGCGGTAATTGGTTTTACGACCTTGCAAGGTTCGCCACTTGTAACCCCAGCTGGGTTACTTGGTCCGTGAGGGTCCGCTGACCTATTTCCAGCTTCTGGTTGATCCTCTCCTGGTTGGTAATATATTGAGTCAAGAGAGACTCAACCGGAGAGACGGCCCTTTGTTGGCCATACTGCTGCTGCTGCTGGAACGGCTGCTGAGCCCTGGGGGCGTAAGATTGTTACTGAGATGGTTGCTGCTGATATTGTTGCTGCTGAAATTGACTCTGCTGTGGCCTAGCCGGCTGATATGCTTGTTGCTGCGGCTGCTGCGGCGGCGAGGGCTGAAATGGTGGCCGGTAACTGAAGTTCGGGTGGTTCCGGTTGTTTGGAGAGTAGGCCGGGTTGGAATTTGTCCTTGGCGGGTACGGCGTATTTCCCGTAGGGTTGTAAAATAGTGCGCTCGCCTGATCCAACGGTGGTGAGATGTCACCACCGTCGAATTCCCCGAAGAATCCGGACTCTACTGCTGAAATCTGCTGTGTATCGGCCCCACCGGCTCCTACCATTAGTGCGGAGATCTGGGTCGAAAGCAAGTCAAACTTGCTTGAAAGTTTGTCGACGTCCTCGACTCTGTGTACACCCCCAGATCTTGGTGTGGCTCTCTCGTCACACCACCGCTCATTGTTCGATGCCATATTTTCTAGAATATGTCTGGCATCTTCCTCGCTTCTAGACATGAAGGAACCCCCAGCCGCGGCGTCCATAGAAGATTTCAGGTCATCCCTCAACCCATTGTTGAACAGATTAATAATCTGCCACTTCGGAAGCTCATGGTGAGGGCATCTTCTTTGCATCTCTTTATATCTCGTCCAAGCTTCATGAAAGGACTCGTGGCTGGCCTGGGAGAAGGAGGAGATCTCACTCCTCAACTTCATGGTCTTCCCCGGAGGAAAGAACTTTGTCAGAAAAGCGTTGGAGAGCTTCTCCCAGGTGTTGAAAGTGTTGGGGTCCTTCCCCCTTAGCCATTGCTTGGCTTTGTCTCGCAAAGAGAAGGGGAACAGCTTCAGACGGATAGCCTCTGTCGTGACACCATTGATCTGGAAGGTTTCACACTTCTCCAAGAAGTAGTCTAGATGCTCCATCGGGCTCTCCATGGGTGCACCCGCAAACTGATCCTGCTGGATCCATGTCACCAATGACGGCTTCAGCTCAAAGCTTTGGGCCGTGATAGCTGGAGGACGGATGGCGGAAGTGGACTCGATAGATGGCATCGAGTATTCCAGCAGAGACTTTTGAGGTGGGGTGTTCTCCTCCATGGATTCGGGATCTTCCCTTCTCCGCTTCTCGGCGGCCAAGCGCCTAAGGGTGACGTTAATCTCTGGATCGAGGGGGATCAAGTCGTCAAGACTCCTTGAACTCCTGCGCATGAAAAACAACAAACACCCGTGAAGCGACAAGTGGGAAAGAGACAGATAAAATAAGAAATAAAAATAAGAAAAAGAAAAAGAAAAAAGAAAAAGGAGAATGCGAAAATTATCGCGAGGTAGGGATGTGAGCTAGACACGAGGGTTCAAGAGATCCCAAAATAATCAAGCACGTTGCCTCCCCGGCAACGGCATCATAAACTTGATCGGCGCCCCGCTTGCGTCGCGGCGTCGCGGTGTCGTTTACCGCAAGTTTCACGGTTAGTGTAGGGTGCGGGAATATCGAACTCAGGGAGGCGAGGTTGTGCTTGGGTCAGGTAGGACCTAAATCACCCCGAGGGGCGAGCTAGCCCGAATCGGTGGATGGTTGTCACGAAAGGAAATAAAAGCGTAGGAACAAAAAGAAAGTAAACCCGGGACTTTGGTTTCCAACCCGACGAGAGACTCTCGCCGATACGGCCTACGGGTATGGATAGCGATCGGGATTAGGGTCTAATGGTGAGACGTTGCCTCTGAAAGTGGTACCAGCGTCCCATGGGCCCGATATTCCGGTCGGTGCCCAGGATGATACACCGGACTTCCCGGATTCGATCAGTGGGCACTCCCGTGTCCATTAACACTGATCGATCCCGGGAGCACTAGGTCCACAACGATATCTCCCAACGTCTCATCCTGCCGCTCCCGCGTGCTAGGATTTGGCGTCTACGCTAAAGGCGTGAGCTATGGCTAGGGAGTCAACCGCCAAGTTTATTCCCCCTTGGCCCGACGGTCAAAGGCGGTCTTTTTCCCGCCGATGACAATGAAACGCCCCGCGTAACCGTTAGATTCCTACTCCCTATCGATTTCCTAACCCTATGGACGCATCGGGAAGAGCCCCCGAAGGGGTTTCCACCAAAATCCCAGATTTGGGAACTACTCACAAAAATTCATGAAAAAGCAATCTAAATGAAATTTAACCGTTGAAATCATAATCGGACAATTGCAATGCGGAAGTAAAGGAGTAATAAAGACAATACTAAAATTTTAGAAAGATCTGAAAACTTACTTAAGAGTAACAATTACAGCCGTCACAAGGAAATAAAACAGTAAAAAATACAACAGCTCTCGTTTCTGGAACCCTAGGGGTTCTATATATAGATTTTCGCATCAACCGATCGGTTGACAAGTCAACCGATCGGTTGATCCGTTACAGATAAATTACAGAAAACGGCGAGTTTTCACCCGATCTCATGAACCGATCGGGTGAGTTCTTGAGCGATCGGTTGGATCTTGGAGCAGTCGGGTGAACCGGTCGGTTCGACGCCCGTGTCTTCAGCTCTTTTTCCTCAGCTACAGATGAACCGATCGGGTGAGAGTCACCCGATCGGTTGGAATTCTGCTCGAAAAAACAGAGAACAGCCGCCCGCAGAACCGGTCTGTGAACCGGTCGGGTGACTTCTTTGTGAGCTGCGGTAGAGACCGGGTGGTGCACGCGTGCATCACCCGATCGGTTGAAGATGATCAACCGACCGGGTGAGGGGCTGAAAGATGAATTCTTCGATGTTTGACCCCCTGGATCACGCGTGACTTCTCCCGTTGCTCCGGGGACTTGGGATATCATCGTAAAACGTCCCCTACGTGGTCGAACTCCTGCAATCATGGATAAACAAAGAAAAGTGAAAGAAAACGGGAAAATATACAAAAACGAATAAGAGACGGCGGAAAACACGGAGAAACACAAAAGAAAACGTGCGTGAATATATGAAATATAAGCACACGTCAGTAGCTTGGACAAATTCGATCCAAGATCCGATGAGGGGATTTTTGTTGGATATTCTTCGCGTAGCAAAGCCTACCGGACATTCAACAAACGAACCTCAACGATCGAGGAATCGCTTCATGTCTCTTTTAATGAAGGATTTGTTCCAACTAGAATTTCAAATGATAATGACTCTATGGATGTTTTATGTGATTCGTTTGATAATTCTAAGTCTAATGATTCTATTGATTCTATTGAGACTAACCCATCTAATGAAGTTGTTGAGAATGTTTCTAGTGACCAAGGTATTCCCAAACGGCTTCATACCGTTCGTGACCATCCTCATGAGCAAGTCATTGGCAATATCCATGATAGTGTCAAGACGAGATCACAAGTGAACTACTTCGCTCATTGTGCCTTTGCGTCCTCGATAGAGCCAAAGAATGTTAATGAAGCATGCGAAGATAGCGCTTGGATCTTAGCCATGGAGGAGGAACTCATTCAATTCGAGAGGAATGAAGTTTGGAAACTTGTTCCATTTCCATCGAAGAACCACACCGTCATAGGGACAAAGTGGATCTTCAAGAACAAAACCGACGAAAACCAAGTCGTCGTCCGAAACAAAGCTCGGTTAGTTGCTCAAGGCTACCGTCAAGAGGAAGGTATTGATTTCGAAGAATCATTCGCTCTGGTAGCTAGATTAGAATCAATTAGATTATTATTGTCTTTTGCATGCCATAAGGATTTTAAATTATTTCAAATGGATGTTAAAAGTGCATTTTTAAATGCAGATGTTGTTGAGGAAGTTTACGTTTCTCAACCTCCAGGTTTCATAAATGAAAATTTTCCAAATCATGTTTTTAAACTAAAGAAAGCTCTTTATGGTTTGAGACAAGCTCCTCGAGCTTGGTATGATCGCCTAAAGAATTTTCTTTTGGATTTGAATTTTAAAATGGGAGAAGCCGATTCTACACTTTTTGTTAAGCATTCGAATAATGATATAATTTTAGTTCAAATATATGTTGATGACGTGCGTTTATATTTCATATATTCACGCACGTTTTCTTATGTGTTTCTCCGTGTTTTTCCGCCGTCTCTTATTCGTTTTCGTATATTTTCCCGTTTTCTTTCACTTTTCTTTGTTTATCCATGATTGCAGGAGTTCGACCACGTAGGGGACGTTTTACGATGATATCCCAAGTCCCCGGAGCAACGGGAGAAGTCACGCGTGATCCAGGGGGTCAAACGTCGAAGAATTCATCTTTCAGTCCCTCACCCGGTCGGTTGGTCATCTTCAACCAATCGGGTGATGCACGCGTGCACCACCCGGTCTCTGCCGCAGCTCACAAAGAAGTCACCCGACCGGTTCACAGACCGGTTCTGCGGGCGACTGTTCTCTGTTTTTTCGAGCGGAATTCCAACCGATCGGGTGACTCTCACCCGATCGGTTCATCTGTAGCTGAGGAAAAAGAGCTGAAGACACGGGCGTCGAACCGACCGGATCACCCGACTGCTCCAAGATCCAACCGGTCGCTCAAGAACTCACCCGATCGGTTCATGAGATCGGGTGAAAACTCGCTGTTTTCTGTGATTTATCTGTAACGGATCAACCGATCGGTTGACTTGTCAACCGATCGGTTGATGCGTAAGTCTATATATAGAACCCCTAGGGTTCCAGAAACGAGAGCGGTTGTATTTTTTTACTGTTTTATCTCCTTGTGACGGCTGTAATTGTTACTCTTTAGTAAGTTTTCAGATCTTTCTAAAATTTTAGTATTGTCTTTATTACTCCTTTACTTCCGCATTGCAATTGTCCGATTATGATTTCAACGGTTAAATTTCATTTAGATTGCTTTTTCATGAATTTTTGTGAGTAGTTCCCAAATCTGGGATTTTGGTGGAAACCCCTTCAGGGGCTCTTCTCGATGCGTCCATAGGGTTAGGAAATCGATAGGGAGTAGGAATCTAACGGTTACGCGGGGCGTTTCATTGTCATCGGCGGGAAAAAGACCGCCTTTGACCGTTGGGCCAAGGGGGAATAAACTTGGCGGTTGACTCCCTAGCCATAGCTCACGCCCTTAGCGTAGACGCCGAATCCTAGCACGCGGGAGCGGCAGGATGAGACGTTGGGAGATATCGTTGCGGGCTTAGTGCTCCCGGGATCGATCAGTGTTAATGGACACGGGAGTGCCCACTGATCGAATCCGGGAAGTCCGGTGTATCATCCTGGGCACCGACCGGAATATCGGGCCCATGGGACGCCGGTACCACTTTCAGAGGCAACGTCTCACCATTAGACCCTAATCCCGATCGCTATCCACACCCGTAGGCCGTATCGGCGAGAGTCTCTCGTCGGGTTGGAAACCAAAGTCCCAGGTTTACTTTCTTTTTGTTCATACGCTTTTATTTCCTTTCGTGACAACCATCTACCGATTCGGGCTAGCTCGCCCCTCGGGGTGATTTAGGTCCTACTTGACCCAAGCACAACCTCGCCTCCCTGAGTTCGATATTCCCGCACCCTACACTAACCGTGAAACTTGCGATAAATGACACCGCACCGTCGCACCGCAAGCGGGGCGCCGGTCAAGTTTATGGCGCCGTTGCCGGGGAGGCAATGTGCTTGATTATTTTTAGGATCTCTTGAACCCTCGTGTCTAGCTCACATCCCTACCTCGCGATAATTTTCGCATTCTCCTTTTTCTTTTTTCTTTTTCTTATTTTTATTTCTTATTTTATCTTTTTCCTTCCCACTTGTCGCTTCACGGGTGTTTGTTGTTTTTCATGCGCAGGAGTTCAAGGAGTCTTGACGACTTGATCCCCCTCGATCCAGAGATTAACGCCACCCTTAGGCGCTTGGCCGCCGAGAAGCGGAGAAGAGAAGATCCCGAATCCATGGAGGAGAACACCCCACCTCAAAAGTCTCTGCTGGAGTACTCGATGCCATCTATCGAGTCCACTTCCGCCATCCGTCCTCCAGCTATCACGGCCCAAAGCTTTGAGCTGAAGCCGTCATTGGTGACGTGGATCCAGCAGTATCAGTTTGCGGGTGCACCCATGGAAAGCCTGATCGAGCATCTAGACTCCTTCTTGGAGAAGTGTGACACCTTCCGGATCAATGGTGTCACGGCAGAGGCTATCCGTCTGAAGCTGTTCCCCTTCTCTTTGCGAGACAAAGCCAAGCAATGGCTAAGGGGGAAGGACCCCAACACTTTCAACACCTGGGAGAAGCTCTCCAACGCTTTTCTGACAAAGTTCTTTCCTCCGGGGAAGACCATGAAGTTGAGGAGTGAGATCTCCTCCTTCTCCCAGGCCAGCCACGAGTCCTTGCATGAAGCTTGGACGAGATATAAAGAGATGCAAAGAAGATGCGCTCACCATGAGCTTCCGAAGTGGCAGATTATTAATCTGTTTTACAATGGGTTGAGGGATGACCTGAAATCTTCTATGGACGCCGCGGCTGGGGGTTCCTTCATGTCTAGAAGCGAGGAAGATGTCGGACATATTCTAGAAAACATGGCATCGAACAATGAGCGGTGGTGTGACGAAAGAGCCACACCAAGGTCTGGGGGTGTACACAGAGTCGAGGATGTCGACAAACTTGCAAGCAAGTTTGACTTGCTTTCGACCCAGATCTCCGCACTAATGGTAGGAGCCGGTGGGGCCGATACACAGCAGATTTCAGCAGTAGAGTCCGGATTCTTCGGGGAATTCGACGGTGGTGACATCTCACCACCGTTGGATCAGGCGAGCGCGCTATTTTACAACCCTACGGGAAATGCGCCGTACCCGCCAAGGACAAATTCCAACCCGGCCTACTCTCCAAACAACCGGAACCACCCGAACTTCAGTTACCGGCCACCATTTCAGCCCTCGCCGCCTCAGCAGCCGCAGCAACAAGCATATCAGCCGGCTAGGCCACAGCAGAGTCAGTTTCAGTAGCAACAATATCAGCAGCAACCATCTCAGTAACAATCTTACGCCCCCAGGGCTCAGCAGCCGTTCCAGCAGCAGCAGCAGTATGGCCAACAAAGGGCCGTCTCTCCGGTTGAGTCTCTCTTGACTCAATATATTACCAACCAGGAGAGGATCAACCAAAAGCTGGAAATGGGTCAGCGGACCCTCACGGACCAAGTAACCCAGCTGAGGTTACAAGTGGCGAACCTTGCAAGGTCACAAAACCAATTACCGCCACAGCCGGAGGTGAACCCGAGGGGAGCAACCCAGACATCGGCACTCGTGCACGAGCACGCAAATGTGTCCGCTATCGTTCTGAGAAGCGGGACACAAATTCCTACTAGAGTGTCCCCTAGCAACCCGGAAGCACCGTTGGTCGTTGAGAAACCAATCGAAAAATCAAACGACGCCGGTGCTTCGTCATCAAATCCAATGACTCCGGAGGGAGTCTCTGAAGAAGAGAAGGATAAGAAGGAGGAAGAGAGCGCGAAAGCGTATAAACCCGTTGTGCCATTTCCACAACGGTTGGCTCAGGCAAAAATTGATGAGAAATATGGCAAGTGCTTCGCCATGGTCAAGGACCTAAGCCTGCAGATCCCCTTCCTGGAAGCAATAGAAACAATCCCCTCCTATGCAAAATTCTTGAAAGATTTGGTGACGAGAGGGTCTAGGAAAGAGAAAGTAGTGTTGACGGCGGAGTGTAGCGCTCTTATCCAGAGGGCAAATCCGCCGAAACTTAAAGACCCGGGGAGCTTTTCCATTCCTTGCACGATCGGGGCAGTGAAGATTCATCGTGCACTCGTCGATCTCGGAGCGAGTGTTAGTTTGATGCCCTTGTCGATGTACAGAAGGATAAGGATGGGTGATTTGGAACCCACCGGGATGACCCTACAACTAGCTGACCGGTCGATCAAATATCCGGTAGGAGTTGTGGATGACCTGCCCGTGAATGTGAGAGGGGTGCATGTGCCTGTGGACTTCGTAGTCATGGACATGCCCGAAGACGCACACACCCCCATTATCCTGGGACGGCCTTTCATGGCCACTGCTGGCATTCTAATAGATGTGAAGAACTGAAAACTCTCTTTGAACGTCAGCGGGGAGAAAGTTGAGTTTGACCTGGGATTATCTATGAAGCACCCCGATCCCCCTGATGACCCTGGATGCAATTTGCTTGAGATAGAAGAAGAAAAAGCTGTTGAGGAGAACTCCTGGGAGATTCTCCTGAGAAACCCCCCCCGATGACTTGGGGGATTTAGAAGATGAAGAAGGCCCCGAAGACAAAGAAGCTGCTGGAAAACCGAGTGCAGCGAGAACGGCCCCTCCCGGGTTCCCCAATGCTCCTCCTGCGAGGAGAACGGGGAAAGAGCACACGGACCTCACTAAAGACGAGGTCCGGATCCTGAAAAAGATGGCGGGAAGCGCCAACACCAAGGAAAAGCCCCGGATCCCAAGAACAAGGGAAGGGTAGTCGAGCAACTATTTTTCCAGCCGCTGACTACTCCAAGCGCCTTCAGCTCCAACGAGAGAGAGATGCCGAAATTTGGGCATCACCTGTATCAGCCACCATGAGCATCTCTTGCGGGCGTCGAGCCAACGACGTTAAACAAGTGCGCTTCATGGGAGGCAACCCATGTTCTAAACTTTTTTCTCAAATTTTTAGCATTATTTTTTACTTTATTTTATCTATTTTTATAAATAAAATCAGCCGCGAGAACATCCGTTCGGGGACTTAATCAAATCTATTGGTTTTTGCAGAAAACAAGCCCCAACCGATCGGTTGACAACTCACCCAATCGGTTGGGATGTATCAGATACATGCCGAGATCTGTCCCCATGTGACCCGATCGGTTGAGTAATGAAGAGACTGGGTGGCAGACCGGGTGAGCAGGGTAGAACTCTCGGGAAAATTTTGAGGAATATCAACCGATCGGTTGATTTCTAGCGCGATCGGTTGACCTGACCGGGTGAGCAGCCCTAAGCTCTCGGGAAAATGAGTGGAGCGGCCAACCGATCGGTTGATAAGTCAACCGATCGGTTCGCCTGTAGCATTTCTTCGGCAAAATTTTCGACCTAACCGTCAACCGATCGGGTGACAAGTCACCCGATCGGTTCGACTTAAAACCCTATATAAACCCCCCCCCCCCCCCCCCCCCCGACACCCGCTCGTTTCCATCTCGCCCGATCGCAAAAACCCCCAAAATCCACCGTCGTTTCGCCTTCCCCTCTTCGCCAACAACCGATCTTCACTCCCCCACGCCCTCTACTCCTCCATTACTCCCACTCTCCACCTCCTTCATCAACCCCTCCATCATCTACACCCTCTCCCTCCTCCCATTCCGAATTTTTGACCTAGTTTTCCCCCCCAAACCACCCCCATTTCGAAAATTATTGCCGAAGGAGTTCGTCGCGGCTCCACGCTACTCTCGTTAAACAGTGTGGGGACATCTACGAGCAAGCTCCGCCATTCCGCTTGGGTAAACTCGCTACTAAGCTTATATTCATAAATTTGCCCTATATATTGTGCTTGCTCGTTTGCTTGTGTTAGTGTGCATCCACTGTTTTTGCGCTCATTCATACACGCACACTCACACATGGCCAAGGATAAGGACAAAGGAAAAGAAATTATGCGGGAAGAGGAGCCGCCTCGAAAGAGACGAAAACAAACGCGCCCTCCTTCCCGTACACGAGCACTTACACTTGGCCCTCCTCCGCCTATTATCCCCCTGTGGACCCAATGTTGGGCCCGCATGGGTATATTTTTCGGGACCAGGAGCACAAAGATTTTTACCGTAGGCTTGATGCTCGAGGGCATCTTTCTACTAAGTTCCCGCACGCACAAACACTTCTCGATCTCGGTGTCTTCACCGAGGTCGAATCCCTTTTCGGTAACTTAGGATGGTTGGCCTTCCTTAATGCATCCGCCATTTCCTACCCGGCACTCACCCTCGAATTTCTCTCTACACTCGTTTTAGAGTCCGGGTCGATCGTTAAATTTCGGGTGCGTAACCGCAGTGTCACCACAAGTCTGAACACGATTAATGATATATTTGGTTTCCCCATTCTTGGGGATGATTCCATCCGACACTACGGGTACACGCCCGAATTTCAAGTCGATCAATTCTGGTTCCGCCTCACACTCATCAATGAATATCCCCGGGGTAGGGCAAAGGCATCCTCCATCATTCATCCCGTGTTTCGATTGGCCCACAGGATCATTTCATCTGCATTCTTTCCTAGGGACGAGTCAGGCACTGTGACTATCCCTGACCTTTTTATCCTTTGGGCAATGACTTTCCCTTATGTCCGGGATGATGATGGAGTCAGCTTCCGGGCCCCTACCGTCCCCATCCATGGCGGCGATTGGCTTGTTTACAAGCTTCTCGAGATCAGCCGGGCCGGTAAGGGAAAGTTTTGTTGTGGGGGCATCATCACTATCATTTGCTCTTACCCCCAATTCAATATTCCCCTCCCCAATAATCTTCCCGTTGCCGCAAGACCATCACGTCTAGATATTGACGTCCTGCGGCACATTCACATGATTAGACCCCACTCGGCTGGCCGCTTCATTTTCAATTATGGCCACCCCCAGCCCCTTACACCATTCTCCCCAACCCCGCTCGCATGACCATTGCTCTCGTGGGAGATTGGACTTTCCCACCTGATCACGACTTCTTCGCGGGGTTGAATCTTCCTTTCCTCCCCGCCGGCGCACGCAGACCACCATCCCCTGCCACCCACTTAGGCGAGCAGGATATCCCTGCCTGGGGGAGATTTAGGGGCTGGCCCGAGTCGTCATGTTTCTGCTCCGGGACCGATCACGTCTGAGCACCTCTTTGCGGCCATTTCTGGCCTTGTCTCCTGTGCCGGCATGACCACTGCCGCCGGCACCTCCTCGACCTTACCTAGCGACACCACCTCTGCCTCGCGTCAGTCTACATCTTTTGGTCGCCGTCAGGTATCTGTCCGTCTGGGGCTTGAGAGGGAGGTCGCTGCCCTTCGTGAGCTCGCCATGTCCTCTGTTTCCTCGGACCCATCGCCATCCTCCTTTCTTACTCACCCACGTTTCCTCGCACTTGAGAGGAACGTGGCCGCCATTCTCCGCCTTCTTACTCATATCCACGGACCACCTCCACCATCACCACCTCCACCTTCACCACCCCGACGATCTTCTCCACCACCCACCCACACTTCCCCACATGCATCACCCCCCTCACCACATTCTTCTCCCCCCCCCCTCTTCTCATCCCATCCCGGCATCCACTTCATCCCTCTCGACCACTTCCACCGCACCCACGCTACATCCCTCCTCCTCCGTCACTCCATACGTGCGCCGGAGGAAATTGCCGGTGCGCTCCAGATCCCTCCCACCACACCCCACTACCGTCACCACCGCATCTACTTCCTCCATTTCTATTCCTCTCACCACCGCCTTGATCGCCTCCCTACCACCACCACCCACCACCACCGACACTCCTCCCATTGTTCACACCACCACTGCCCCTACTCCTACGCCTCATTCCCCACTTCTCAGCACACCCCCAGCCTCCCCCGACCACCCATCCACACCCTCTTCCGAGGAGGACGAGGACTCATCTCCTCCTGCTTTCTGATTTACCTCTTTTGTTTTTGACTCCCCCTTGCGCATCTCTGCAGTTCATTGATCATATTATTTCGTTAGCACTTTCTGGTCTAGCTTGGGGGACGTCTATTTTGGTGTGCTGTTGTGTTTTGTTTGTTTTTCTCATTTCTTGTTTGTATGCTTGTTTTTCATTTTTTTCAGTGTCGTGTCGTGTGGTTTTATTTCTATTTTCGTATTGTTTGATTTTGATTTTGATTTTTCTCTCTTTTTCAGTCTTGTCTATGTGTTTTTCTCGTTTTCATTTCTTTTTGTGTCAGTGCGTATTCCCCCCCCCCCCCCCCATTTTCATTGCCCTCCCGTGCTCACTCATATTGCATTGAGGGCAATGCAAACTTCAGCTTGGGGGAGTCGCACTGTGTGCGTCGTTTGAGTCCTTCTTTTTCGTTTTTTTGTGTCGTTTTCATCGTGTTTTTATTTTTTCTCGTTATTTTCTTTTTTTAGCTCTTTCTCCTAGAAATGACTCCTATGATGAATCGCCACAAAGTCACACACACCTAGCATTGCATCGATAATCACACTCACTAACCCTAGCATTTCGAGTCCTCTTGCATTTCACGCATCGCAGGTCCACTTAGCTTTTTGTGAGTCGTGTGTCGTGACTAGCATTTGGTGTGCTTCTGCTTTGTGATTTTACTTTATATGCCTGTCCAGGAATGACCCCTAGATTATCATGCTCCGATTTGAATATGCGGTATATGTTTCCACTATTTGCATGCTATATTTATATCGTATACTTCAATTCGCATGCGTCGGGATTCCACAACTAAGGACTAGGATAACCCATTTAGCCTACGCTCTATTTTGCGAGAATAGTTTCCTTTGCCCAAGTGTTTAGATTTCGACTTCTTTTTTGTTTTACTTGGTGCAAATCCCCTCGTCGTGTACCGTTCTCCCACTTGGGAGAGTACACATGTGTATAGCCAATACCCCAAAAATCCAAAAAAAGGAGAAAAGAAAAGAAAAACCCAAAAAGAAAAGAAAAGAAAAATTTTGTATAGCCCAAAATCCAAAAAAAATACAAATACCCAAAACCCAAAAAAAATTTCCGTGTGAATATTTTTTCATACTTGCCAAGAATAAAGGGAAGGCGAGAATTTGCACCGAGTGTTCTTCTCCACATCATCTCAACCCCCGTCGTTATCGAAAACACTTGGCTTAGGAGCTTTTTAGCTAGTATCTAGGCTATAGTGGCGTGATTTCCTTAACCCTAGTTGTGGAGTCCCCGATGCATGATACGCTTCTATTCTAACTCTTCTCATGCATGCTTGAACTTATATTCGCCGCTTATTTCAATTCGGATCGATATTTTGGGTCATATCTTGGATTTGTGTATATCGAGCCTCATAGCACATCGTAGAAAGCATCACCATTTGCTAGCACACGACGACGCTCACTCGCGCTTCACTGCGTGGACCCACGACACTTATTTGGACTCGCTTTCCTAGGTTTAGTGGTGTGGTTTGGCGTTTGCTTGCTTGGTGTGTCGTTTCTGATTTTGTTGGCTCTGATGGACGATCTAGGGTTTAGAGTTTTCTTTTCCTCTCTTCCTCTCTATTTTCCCCTTCCGAGCTCCTACTCTCACTCGTCTTCCTCGAGGACGAGGAAGAGTTCAGCTTGGGGGATTTTGACGTGCGTTTATATTTCATATATTCACGCACGTTTTCTTTTGTGTTTCTCCGTGTTTTTCCGCCGTCTCTTATTCGTTTTCGTATATTTTCCCGTTTTCTTTCACTTTTCTTTGTTTATCCATGATTGCAGGAGTTCGACCACGTAGGGGACGTTTTACGATGATATCCCAAGTCCCCGGAGCAACGGGAGAAGTCACGCGTGATCCAGGGGGTCAAACGTCGAAGAATTCATCTTTCAGCCCCTCACCCGGTCGGTTGGTCATCTTCAACCGATCGGGTGATGCACGCGTGCACCACCCGGTCTCTGCCGCAGCTCACAAAGAAGTCACCCGACCGGTTCACAGACCGGTTCTGCGGGCGGCTGTTCTCTGTTTTTTCGAGCGGAATTCCAACCGATCGGGTGACTCTCACCCGATTGGTTCATCTGTAGCTGAGGAAAAAGAGCTGAAGACACGGGCGTCGAACCGACCGGTTCACCCGACTGCTCCAAGATCCAACCGGTCGCTCAAGAACTCACCCGATCAGTTCATGAGATCGGGTGAAAACTCGCTGTTTTCTGTGATTTATCTGTAACGGATCAACCGATCGGTTGACTTGTCAACCGATCGGTTGATGCGTAAGTCTATATATAGAACCCCTAGGGTTCCAGAAACGAGAGCGGTTGTATTTTTTTACTGTTTTATCTCCTTGTGACGGCTGTAATTGTTACTCTTTAGTAAGTTTTCAGATCTTTCTAAAATTTTAGTATTGTCTTTATTACTCCTTTACTTCCGCATTGCAATTGTCCGATTATGATTTCAACGGTTAAATTTCATTTAGATTGCTTTTTCATGAATTTTTGTGAGTAGTTCTCAAATCTGGGATTTTGGTGGAAACCCCTTCGGGGGCTCTTCCCGATGCGTCCATAGGGTTAGGAAATCGATAGGGAGTAGGAATCTAACGGTTACGCGGGGCGTTTCATTGTCATCGGCGGGAAAAAGACCGCCTTTGACCGTTGGGCCAAGGGGGAATAAACTTGGCGGTTGACTCCCTAGCCATAGCTCACGCCCTTAGCGTAGACGCCGAATCCTAGCACGCGGGAGCGGCAGGATGAGACGTTGGGAGATATCGTTGCGGGCTTAGTGCTCCCGGGATCGATCAGTGTTAATGGACACGGGAGTGCCCACTGATCGAATCCGGGAAGTCCGGTGTATCATCCTGGGCACCGACTGGAATATCGGGCCCATGGGACGCCGGTACCACTTTCAGAGGCAACGTCTCACCATTAGACCCTAATCCCGATCGCTATCCACACCCGTAGGCCGTATCGGCGAGAGTCTCGTCGGGTTGGAAACCAAAGTCCTGGGTTTACTTTCTTTTTGTTCATACGCTTTTATTTCCTTTCGTTACCGATTCGGGCTAGCTCGCCCCTCGGGGTGATTTAGGTCCTACCTGACCCAAGCACAACCTCGCCTCCCTGAGTTCGATATTCCCGCACCCTACACTAACCGTGAAACTTGCGGTAAACGACACCGCGCCGCCGCGCCGCAAGCGGGGCGCCGGTCAGTTGATGATATCATTTTCGGTGCTACTAACTTTGCTCTTTGCGAAGAGTTTTCTAATGTTATGAAGGAACAATTTGAGATGAGCCACATGGGTGAGCTCAAATATTTCTTAGGTCTCCAAATTCGCCAAATGGACGATGCAATCTTCATCCACCAAACGAAGTATACGGTGGAGTTGCTAAAGCGATTTGGAATGGAGAGTGCCTCCGGGAAAAAGACTCCAATGAGCACGACTACGCATCTTGATAAGGATACGGGCGGTAAGGATGTAGACATTCGTCTATATCGAGGTATGATAGGTAGTTTACTTTATCTTACCGCAAGTAGGCCCGATATTATGTTTGCCGTATGCGTATGTGCTCGTTATCAGTCTCAACCTAAGGAATCTCACTTAGTAGTGGTAAAACGTATTTTTCGCTATCTAAGTTACACTTTAGATTTTGGATTACTTTATCCGAAATCTAGCACATATGAGTTAATCTCATATAGTGATGCTGATTATGCGGGATGCAAATCCGACAGGAAAAGTACTAGTGGCACTTGCCATTTTATAGGAAATTCTCTTGTCTCTTTGTTTTCCAAGAAGCAAAATTCCGTATCACTTTCAACCACCGAGGCGGAATATATTGCCGACGGTGCCGCGTGTGCTCAAGTTCTTTGAATGAGACACACACTTAAAGACTTTGGTATAAATTGTGATACTTGCCCTATCATGGTTGACAACCAAAGTGCAATATGTCTTTCCAAGAACCAGGTACACCATTCCCGTTCGAAACACATAGATGTCCGACACCACTTTTTAGATGATCATGTTGCTAAAAAGGGCATCATTTTAGTTTACGTAGAAACCCAAAGCAAATCGCCGATATTTTCACGAAACCCCTAAAGGAGGACTCCTTTGTGCGGTTGCGTCGAGAATTGGGGATTATGTGTGAATCCGAGATATAGGATTCATGTTCCGTTCAATAATCTTGCATGCTATTATATTTCGAAATATTTCGTTCATGCTAGACTTATTGGATTTTTCGGGAATTTATGTGATATTTTGAATTTTTGCTCGAATTCATGTTTTGAATATCGTATTTAAGATTTCGATGTTTGATGGGGTAGTTTAGATGATTATTGAGAGTTTTGCGATATATCGTCTACGTGTATTGAGGAGAGAACTTGATTATCAACTTTTGGACTCTTTTAGTCAGTTTCAGTTCAACCACCAACCGACTAGATTCGTATCTAGTCGGTTAGTAGAAGAACTTGACCGACTAACTCAAGCTTTTTGAGTTTCCTCTCCAGCTTAACTCTTTAGTCGGTTCATGTTCAGTGACCGACCGACTAGATTGAGATCTAGTCGGTCAGTTCTTGAACTGTGACCGACTAATTCTGTTCAGTTAAACTTGGTTTCAGCCACTGTTTGTAACTAGTCGGTTCAAGCTCATTGACCGATCGACTAGATCGTGATCTAGTCGGTCAGTGCTTGAACTGTGACCGACTAGTTGTGCCAGGGACTGTTTGGTCTTTTGAGCTCTCGACCGACTTAAACCAAGTTTAGTCGGTTTGTTTTCATTCTAATCGATCGAAACCTCTTCTCTCCCTCAGTAAAACCCCCGACCCTTCGAATTCCGATCGTCTTCCGGCCCCTTTCCGACCTCCTCCGCAGTAGCCGGCCGCCGTTCTTCCTCCTAGGGTAACCCTCTCTCCTCCCTCTCCTATCTAGGGTTAGTTTTCCATTCCTAGGGCTAGGGTTAGTTCGGTTTCTAGGGTATCTAGGGATTCTAGGGTTTCATTCTCATTTCGGCTAGGGTTCTTTTGTTCGATCTCTTGTGTCGTGTTGTGCCGAGATTATGGCCCAAACACGAATCCCGATCACTCCCTCTAGCCCCTCGTCGATGACCGTAGAACAAAACCCTTCGGATCCCGAGCATCCAACCCCTCCGAAACGTCGTGCCAAGACCACCCAACCTTCGTCGTCTTCGCCTCCTCTCAAGAAGAAGAGGACGATGACCGCCAAGCCTAGAGGTCAAGCCAAGTCCAAGCCTAAGCACAAGACCAAAGATCTTGCCTCTCGTTCTTCATTCCATACTCCTACCGATTCCGATACGGAGTATAACCCCGAGACAGAGACTCATAGGGAACCCACTCCTCCTACCCATCCTGAGTCTAGCACCCACCCTCGTACGTCTACCCGTAAGCCTAAGGGAAAGGCTCCGATGCCGGTGGGCGGTGTCGATATTTCGTTGTGTCGCGACGACCCGTTGTGTCTCGCGGCCTACAACCGTATCGAACATTGCCCGCTGCTTCTGGAGCATTTCGTCCAGTTTAGCGACTTCCTAGGGTTAGCTGATCTTCTCTCGTCGTCGGGTCTCCTCGATTACCTTCGATATGACCCGAAGGCGAATCCTCACCCCTACCCTAGATTAGTGAAGCTTTTCTATGCGAATAGGATCCGGGGTCAGTACGATCAGACCCACTCTGTTGAGACGACCGTTTTGGGGACTCCTATTGTTACGCCTATTTGGCCGAGGCCCGAAAGACACGAGCCCAGAAACCCGATCACCGGTCAAGAGCCCATCTGCGCACTCAGGCCCACTCGATAAGACCCTATGGGGGACCCCCCAACGTCGATCCGACCCGGCCCCGGTAACATACTGGTCACTCACCCACTCCTGCGATAACCGCTCCCTCAATTCCGCTGCCACTTAATGGCAGTTATGGGGAGATGCTGGCATGGCGCAGGGAGCAGCGACGGGGGGGCGGATTGAGGGGGCACGATTGAGGGCGGACGAGCGACGTGGGTCGGGGGCAATCACGGCGGAGCTCTATAAAAGGGCTAGGAGAACGACCGAACAAGGGACCGGATCTCAGGTATTCAAAACCTAAGGTACTCCATCAACGACCTAGTTCCCCCATCTTTCTCCTCCTTCCTCCCTCGCTCGCGCCGTGAGACGCCGTAACGGTCTCCTCTCGAGTCGTACCGTCTCCGCCGGGCTTCCTCTTTCAGATCACTATCTGACTTAGGCATCGGAGGGGATTTGGCCGGAACCAAGGTCTGGCCCCCTGACGAGCGTTCTCGTCTGCGTAGGAGGACATCCAATCCACGGGCCGAGGCTTCCCCTCCGCCCCTCGTCGACCGCGTAATTAGCTGGACGATTGAGGCTACCCCTCGTCGTCCGTCTGATCGAGGCCGAGCACGTCTGACCGAGGCCGAGCGTCTCAACCCGGGCCGAGGCTTCCCCTCGCCCTACCGACGACCGAGGGCCCCGATTCGGCCCAGCCGACGCGCTCCACGCTGTCCGCAGCTCCGACTCTCGCCTCGTCTACATCGATTCGGCACACCCGAGGGACCCAGGCGGATCCCTTGACCACGTTGACCGGGTTACCCACGGTCAACGCGTTTGTAGTGAGAAAACACTCTGAAACATCTGGCGCCGTCTGTGGGAATGACAAATTGTCCCACGAAGAAGCAAACCACACCCGCAATGGCACGAGCCAGCAACGGAAGGAAGCGCATGCCCCCCATCCCGGAGGAGTGGAATGGGGCACCCAACGGCAACTTCGAAGGTACGCCCGTCAACAATCACCTCGCCCCCACAACTGAAGAGATTGGCGGGTCGGAATTGGCCACACAGGGACAACTCCGTGTCCTGGCCCAGGAGACCAACGCGAACATCCAGACGCTGGTCACGGCGGTTCAGCAGCTCGTCAGCACCGCGCCGGCTAATGGAGGCGCATTGGGCGACGACCATCGTTGGGCAGGGGGTCCCCCGCTCTTATGGTCCGCTGTGGTCGACGACCACGGGAACCAAGGACCGAACGCGGAGCGTCGGTTCACGTTGTCTGGCTCCCGCCGGGCGAGATCACGCACCTCCTCCCCTCGTCGTGAAAGGAGCCGAAGAGAAACAGAAGGCACGAGGGACGAATCGGTGACCGCGTCATCTCGTCGACCACGGTCGCCTCACCGCAGGAGAGGCGATCGACACCACTCGAGAGACCGATCACGGCGGAGCAGGAGCTCCCGCGGGAGGAGCCGGGAGCGACGGGTCAGCCCAACCCCCAGTGTGGCGAAAGCCGTGGAGCCAGCCCCGCCGGCGCCGGTGCCCCCTCCGCCGCAGAACGAACCGGAGGCAGGCGGGTGTCAGACCCCCGGGGGCATCCACGGAGACCGATGCCCTCTATCACGGAGAATAACCGACGCACGGGTCCCATCTCGATTCAAGATCCCGGCGCTGGGGAAGTATGACGGGATAGGTGACCCGGGAAACCACGTGATGGACTACGAAGGGGACATGTCCTTCCAAGGAGCCGACGATGACCTGCTCTGCCGGGGCTTCTATTCAACTCTCAGGGGGGCAGCGAGGACCTGGTACCGCAGCCTACCCAGCCGCTCCATCGACAGCTTCGAGGAACTCTCCCAGCTGTTCTGCAAACAGTTCATGGCAGGGAGACAGATAAAGCCAGATCCGGAGCATCTGTTTAACATAGTGCAGGGCCCAGCCGAACCGCTCCGACAGTTCATGCGCCGCTTCAACACGGAGAGGCTGAACGTGAACAGCCCTCCCGACCTTGTTGTCCAAACGGCCCTTAAGAAAGGGCTGCGTCATAGGGGCCTTAAGAAATCTCTGCACAACGACCCCCCGAAGGACCTCCCAGGGATCATGGCGAGGGCCGAGCGCTTCATGTTGACCGAGGAGGCTTTGGCCGTAGATGCGGGAAAAGCCACTCGAGGGACCAAGCGTGGCGACAACGGACGAAGCAGCCCCGAGGGGTACCGGACCGAGAAGAGGCTGAGAAACAGGCAGCGGGCAGAGGGTACAAGGGACGCCACCCCAGACGCCGTCCTCGCTCAAGTACAGAAGGAAGAGCGCGCTGACCGCCCCCCACCGAAAGCAAAGAGAGGGGGGAAGAATGGGGAGAAGTACTGCAAGTACCACAAGGATAACGGCCACGACACCGAAGACTGCTGGCACTTGAAGAAGGACATTGAGAAGCTGATGAGTCGGGGGCACACCAGGAGCTTAGCCGATGAGCCGGCCCATGGGGAAGGGACCTCCATGCAGCCGGACAAGGGGAAGAAGATCAACACCGTCCAAGGACCCCTCGCATCATAGAGTGAATGGGCGAGCTCTCTCCCCCAGTCGTAGCCTGGTCTGAGGGGATTATCTAGGTTTACATCCCTCTGTCCAGCTTCATTCCCTATTTCCTTTCCTCCAAATGTACCAGTCCGACAGGACTCTTAAGAGTACAATTGCATTCCCTTTTGTCTTTTCTTAAATCCTCGACGGTATTGACGTTTCACTAATGGTGCAAAAGAATGAAGACCGCCGCCTCACTGGAGGGGGAAGGGGAGCACTGCCCTCGCCGACCAACTCACGCGCTCGGAAGCCTGTGTAGTGCACTGTGGTAGCTACTGCACACGTACTAGAGGGGGGGTGAATAGTACTTAAAATAATCAAGATAGTTATTCCTAATTATTGTGCAAGAAACAAACGACAATGCGGAATTAAACAACTATCAACAAGAATTAAAACATACGCAAACAAACAATATTACTGGGTTCGGATCCACCCAAGTCTCCCCGACTTGTTCCCGGTGATCCTACGTCCCAACCACCCGGATCCCCTCCGGATACTTGAGTTAGCAACCCTAACTCAAGATTTCCACTATGAAATACTTGTGAACAACCTTCACAAGTCAAATCATACAAAAGACATGTGACTCCCACAAACCGGGATCACAACCTCTCTCACAACCGAGAGACACAATTCAAATACGATTGAAATGAAATAAACTCTTACCTTACAAAACCCTATGCCTTGAGTAAATCTTACCAAATTAGGGCAAGGAGGGATTTTGAGGAAGATGATGCCACCAAACCCTAGCTTCAAGAAGATGACCAGCAAAGGAAGCCTAGGGTGGAGTATGGTGACTTGAATCAAGCTCTTGGCTTGAGAAGCTCACAAAGAAGAGAATCTCTCTTGAGGAATTAGGGCTCAAGGTGTTGAGGGAGAGATTCTTGTGAGGGAGAGAGAGCTTTGAAATAGCTTGGGAGAGCTCTTCTCTTAGGTCTGAAATTGCTTGGAAATAGGACCTCTAACCCCTCTTCAAACGAATCAGGATTCTATTTAAAGGGGCAAGAGAAATCGAGTTTGAAAGAATCCCAACGGCTCTATTCTGAACCAGACTAGTCGGTCAAAGAAGGATCACTGACCGACTAGTTCATCAACTAGTCGGTCGGTGATACAACGTAGACCGACTAACGGTAGAACAGCCAAGAAGTCGAAGTACAGGCAAAGACAACTAGTCGGTCTAAGAAGACTTGCCGACCGACTAGTTTCACAACTAGTCGGTCGGTGAATGATCTTTGACCGACTAACGTCGAAATAGAATAGGTTGACTTCAAGATGACTTAGTCGGTTTAAGAACAAATGCTGACCGACTAGTTTCTCAACTAGTCGGTCGGTAAACGTTCTTTGACCGACTAACTCGAAACAGTAACTCAGGCTGTACAGAGGCAAGCTCAACTAGTCGGTCTAAGAAGGATTCCTAACCGACTAGATCGTCATCTAGTCGGTCGGTGACTCTTCTTTGATCGACTAATTGATCAACCTAGAAAGAGCTGAATATAGCAAGGCATCTAGTCGGTTCATGTAGAGTTGCTGACCGACTAGATCGTCATCTAGTCGGTTGGTGACTCTTCTTGAACCAACTAACATGCACTCGAAGCCGAGGGAAGAAGCGATAGGCTTCGGGAAAGTTTCTAATGGCTTCTATGAATATCCTAGCTCTAAGATATGAGCGAAATGAAGATTATAAAGTAAGTCATACTCAAGGCTTAACATTCTAATCTATGAAGCTAGAAGACTATAAATTAAACCTTATGAGCCGTCTTCAAAGCTTCAATCTTCATCCTTGACTTCGATAAAACTCCTTGAGCTTCAACGAAGCTCCAGGCACACGATCATGCGTATTGAGAAGTCTTGAGGCATCGCTTTTGATGTTCGTATTCTTTTGGCGACGATCTCCATAACTGCGCTCACAAATAAGTTAGTATACATTATTTATGTTTGCTCATCATCCAAAACCAAATCCGGGGAATCATATCACAACATTCTCCCCCTTTTTGGTGATGACAAACCAACATAAATAATAATCAATAATAATGATTCAATTGAAATTTACTTACTCCCCCTGCATTGATGACACGTTAGTTCCATATTCAATAATATTCATATGCATCAAGCAGCGAGGAAAATATAAAATATGAATCCTACTATTGCACATATAGGATCTAAATCCATTTTATATCTTTGCTCCCCCTGAATCTAACACATCAAATTAGATTCATGGTAAATTCCTTTGAATTATTAATTAGCACATTGTCCTTATTGTCCTTATTATATCTCTCCCCCTTTGGCATTAGCAAAAAGAGCGGGAGGAGACAAAATCAATGGCTAAAAAATAACGCATGGGAGTCGAAGAATACGACCAAGGCCCAAAATAACACCAATGCAAAATATCAAATGCAAAATACCGAATAAAAGCAAAGCGTGTCAAGGAGACCAAATTCGAAAATCGGAAACCGAAATCATCAAACCATAGGCGAAATACGAAAGACCAAATCATCTAGCCATAGGCAAAACTCGAAAACCGAAATCATAAAATCATCGGTGAAAATCGGAAAACGAAATCACCAAGCCATAGGCGAAAATCGAAATACGAAATCATCAAGCCATAGGCGAAAAACGAAATCCGAAATCATCAAAACTCAAATCGATTTTACTTATTGAGTTTTGGAACATACTCTCCAAAATCAATAGAATGCATGGAAAACAATTCTATGTTTCCATAGAAAAAATTCTATTAAATCCATAAAATCGTCGAACGACGAAATCAACATCAGAGACAAAAATAATCCGATGTGCATACTAAATGTAGCATGCAAGAATGTTATGCCAAAAAATAGATAGAACATCATATAACAATGGCATCCACTAATCTAGCATACCAAATGAAGCAAAATGATACCAATCGTAATATATTCTACCAATGGATACCAATGAGACTCAAAAAGTATGAATATACTTACAACATTACGCTCCCCCTACTTTGGTGCATCACTTAAGCACCAACAACTCCAATAGAATGAAAATCCTTGCAAATCACGGAGTTGGTAGGGTTTGTATCCCATGGTGAATTTAACCTAGAGAATATCATTTTGGTATCCAAAAATCTTTTTGGATCCTATGGGTTAGGCAATAAATTTAGCTAACTAAAATCAAATTAAATGTAACCCATACAAATCACAATTGCTTTGGTACCTATAAAATGAAATTAAACTTATGGTACCAAGCAATGAAGGGTCAAAGGAAATTAACCCTTCGGAAACCAAGTCCAAGAGGAACTTGTTTTCCCAACATAATCATCATTCAAAATAACATCATTTATAAACGATTTTACATACAAATTCTTAGCATGCATGCTTGTGTTCTTCGGACCCCAAATGGTGTATGTCTTGTGAGTCCTAATCCTATTGGGAACATGCATATGTTGTTGGTTTCTATGTGATGCATGTCGTGGGTAAGCATATGGAATTCGATGCAATGGTGCATGATGATAATTATTCATATGAGAATGAGGATGAACATATGAATGTGGAGGAACACGTGCATGAGTATGTCTCACATGGTGTGCACGTGCTCGTGAATGCGGAGCATAGAAATCGGCATATGTGCTAACATGTGGGGTAGGATTTGTGTTCCTACGTGGCATGGTATACATGAAAGCATGACCCTTCTTTGGAGGTCCACCCAAAGTGGGTTTCTTTCCAAATGGGGGCGTGTTCCTAGCGGAAGCACCATTGGTAGAAGATCTACCCATGACGTGTTTACTTCCACTAGTAGAAGCATCGGAAGATGGCCTAACAAAGGTGGCGGACGATTTGGATGACTCTCCCAACTTATACCCCAAACCAATGTGATGATTGGCCGGAAGTAAGTCATTTAGGATATCATCCAACTTGCCCTTACCTTTGTTGAATTCATGAATTCGGCCTAATGTGCTCTCATGCTTCTCGGTGAGAGAATGCAAAGAAGCATCCAAAGTGGACACTTGCGATGCGAGAGCACAAACACGTGACTTGAGATTTTTATTCTCAATACTCAAAGTTGAGATTTGAGACGTCAAATCCGCTATCACATGTTCATCCGAATCCTCGATATGAACATGCTCAAGTTGAGACTTGAGATTTTCAATCTCATATCTCAACCCATCAACAACAGTGTCGTTGTTGACGATGAAAGGCTTAGGCGAGTTTTTAAGACTATCTAATTCATTTTTAGTCTTCATAAACTTAGTAGCCATATTAGAAAACTTATTCCATAGTTGTTCATTGGCTATTCTAAGTTCATCATTGGTTACCTCTTCGCCTTCATCCTCGCTTCCATCCTCGCTTTCATCGGAGGAAGTCTCTTCATCACAATCCTCTTTTCCCATGAAGCACGTGTGTGCATTCTCCATTCTTTCATCGTCCGACTCTCCACTTGAGGAGTCGGAGTCGGTGAAGGTACCTACAAGTCCTTTCTTGTGCTTTCTCGACTTGTCGTGCTTCGATGCCTTCCACTTCCCCTTTTGTTTGTAGAGAGGACAATCCGGCTTGATATGTCCTGGCTTGTTGCATTTGTAACACACGGGAGTAGAAATATTAGTCGAAATAAATTTAGATTTACGATTCAACTTACCTTGTCGGAAGAATCGGATGAATTTCTTTGCCATATTGGCCAATGCTTCCATGTCCAATTCTTCGTCCTCTTCTTCTTCCGAATCTTCATCATCGGTAGATGGAGCGGCCTTGAATGCAATTCCCTTTTTCTTTGGCTCGTCTTGCTTTAAGTACGCCTTCATCTTTTCCCTCATCCGGATCTTACTATCCTTGCGTACCTCATAAGACAACAAGGTACCCATTAGTTGTACGACGGTATATTTATTCATGTCATTACCTTCCTCGATGGCGAAGGTACGCTTCTCCCAACAAGAAGGAAGTCCATCGATTATCTTCGAGACTTTCTCCTTTTGGGTGTAGGTCTTCCCAAGAGCTTCCAAGTCGTTTGATATATCCACGAAGCGAGCGTAATAATCCTTCATGGTTTCTCCCTGCTCCATATGAAACAACTCAAATTCTTTATTAGCAACGACAAGTTTAGAATCTTTTACCGTACTCGATCCTTCGTGCAATATGAGGAGTTGGTTCCATATTTGATATGCACTCTTACATGTGCATATCTTGTTGAAGTCCTCGGGCTCCAACGCACAATTCAAGGCATTCATTGCCTTGGCATTGGCTACTTCCGCGGCGACCTCCGCGGGAGTCCACTTCGCGAAATTTTCTTCGGAAGGCTCGACATACTCCGTCATGGTGGCTCTCCATAGTGAAGCGCTCCGGAGGAAAATTTGCATCCGGCATTTCCAGTACCCGTAGTTGGTACCGTTGAAGTGTGGAGGCCTGACGGAGGATAGTCCTTCCATAACTGAAGAAGCTCCATCGCGGTTCTTGAAGACGTTGTAGTCGTTGTTCGTCATAGCTTTGAACTTGTAGCTTTAACCTTGGCTCTGATACCAATTGTAGTGCACTGTGGTAGCTACTGCACACGTACTAGAGGGGGGGTGAATAGTACTTAAAATAATCAAGATAGTTATTCCTAATTATTGTGCAAGAAACAAACGACAATGCGGAATTAAACAACTATCAACAAGAATTAAAACATACGCAAACAAACAATATTACTGGGTTCGGATCCACCCAAGTCTCCCCGACTTGTTCCCGGTGATCCTACGTCCCAACCACCCGGATCCCCTCCGGATACTTGAGTTAGCAACCCTAACTCAAGATTTCCACTATGAAATACTTGTGAACAACCTTCACAAGTCAAATCATACAAAAGACATGTGACTCCCACAAACCGGGATCACAACCTCTCTCACAACCGAGAGACACAATTCAAATACGATTGAAATGAAATAAACTCTTACCTTACAAAACCCTATGCCTTGAGTAAATCTTACCAAATTAGGGCAAGGAGGGATTTTGAGGAAGATGATGCCACCAAACCCTAGCTTCAAGAAGATGACCAGCAAAGGAAGCCTAGGGTGGAGTATGGTGACTTGAATCAAGCTCTTGGCTTGAGAAGCTCACAAAGAAGAGAATCTCTCTTGAGGAATTAGGGCTCAAGGTGTTGAGGGAGAGATTCTTGTGAGGGAGAGAGAGCTTTGAAATAGCTTGGGAGAGCTCTTCTCTTAGGTCTGAAATTGCTTGGAAATAGGACCTCTAACCCCTCTTCAAACGAATCAGGATTCTATTTAAAGGGGCAAGAGAAATCGAGTTTGAAAGAATCCCAACGGCTCTATTCTGAACCAGACTAGTCGGTCAAAGAAGGATCACTGACCGACTAGTTCATCAACTAGTCGGTCGGTGATACAACGTAGACCGACTAACGGTAGAACAGCCAAGAAGTCGAAGTACAGGCAAAGACAACTAGTCGGTCTAAGAAGACTTGCCGACCGACTAGTTTCACAACTAGTCGGTCGGTGAATGATCTTTGACCGACTAACGTCGAAATAGAATAGGTTGACTTCAAGATGACTTAGTCGGTTTAAGAACAAATGCTGACCGACTAGTTTCTCAACTAGTCGGTCGGTAAACGTTCTTTGACCGACTAACTCGAAACAGTAACTCAGGCTGTACAGAGGCAAGCTCAACTAGTCGGTCTAAGAAGGATTCCTAACCGACTAGATCGTCATCTAGTCGGTCGGTGACTCTTCTTTGACCGACTAATTGATCAACCTGGAAAGAGCTGAATATAGCAAGGCATCTAGTCGGTTCATGTAGAGTTGCTGACCGACTAGATCGTCATCTAGTCGGTTGGTGACTCTTCTTGAACCAACTAACATGCACTCGAAGCCGAGGGAAGAAGCGATAGGCTTCGGGAAAGTTTCTAATGGCTTCTATGAATATCCTAGCTCTAAGATATGAGCGAAATGAAGATTATAAAGTAAGTCATACTCAAGGCTTAACATTCTAATCTATGAAGCTAGAAGACTATAAATTAAACCTTACGAGCCGTCTTCAAAGCTTCAATCTTCATCCTTGACTTCGATAAAACTCCTTGAGCTTCAACGAAGCTCCAGGCACACGATCATGCGTATTGAGAAGTCTTGAGGCGTCGCTTTTGATGTTCGTATTCTTTTGGCGACGATCTCCATAACTGCGCTCACAAATAAGTTAGTATACATTATTTATGTTTGCTCATCATCCAAAACCAAATCCGGGGAATCATATCACAACAGCCTGGGGGCAATTCTCCCAGCCAGCGCGGACACCGACCGGTCCTAAGCCGAGGAACTTTGCCCTCACCGACTGACTCCTGCGCTCATAAGTCTGGGGGCAATTCCCCCAGCCAGCGCGGATGCCGACCGGTCCTAAGCCGAGGAGCATTGCCCTCGTCGACTGACTCTAGCGCTTATAAGTCTGGGACAATTTCCCCAGCCAGCGCGGACGCCGACCGGTCCTAAGCTGAGGAGCATTGCCCTCGCCGACCGACTCCAGCGCTCATAAGCCTGGGGGCAATTCCCCCAGCCAGCGCGGACGCCGACCGGTCCTAAGCCGAGGAGCATTGCCCTCGCCGACCGACTCCAGCGCTCATAAGTCTGGGGGCAATTCCCCCAGTCAGCGTGGACACCGACCGGTCCTAAGCCGAGGAGCTTTGCCCTCACCGACCGACTCCTGCGCTCATAAGTCTGGGGGCAGTTCCCCCAGCAGGCACGGACGCCGACCAGTCCTAGGCCAAGAAGCAACGCAAAATACACGAGAAGTCCGAGTAAGTCAATTTCGTTTGTAACAGTTAACCAGGGTACAAAAATGTGTCTTATTTACAGGGAATCGAAGCGAAGAAACCTCTCCACAAATAATCCACTCTCGACGAACGACAAAGTTCGTCACCTACAGAAACTAGGCCGACACCGGCAGAGCAAAATTCGTTGACAAAAGACCCAAAGTTATCAACCCAAGCGAACAGCCATGCAACCAGCAATTATTGGCTCTAGAGCTGAAGGAGGTAGCAGGGGCAGGGATCCATTTCACGTAGACTGGCCCAAAGCGAATCGGATGCTAAAAAATTTGAGGATAAGGCCAGGAGGGATGGCTTAGGGAGCCCGGGCTCGAGAGGACACATCCTCGGGCACTTCGCCCTGCTCGGAGCGAGGGGGATCGACAAGCGGGGGAGCCTGCCGAACGCGCTCCGCACAATCCCGGAAGGAAGACTGGACGACCTCGACAATCCGGGGGGCGATGAGGTCTTCATACATACCGAAGGCCTCCCTGAGAACCTCGAGGATCTTCTTCCCCAGGGTCCCGACGACACCCCTCTCCACCTCCTCCGCAAGCCGCACCATCCGACGCCGATCCGATAGTTCCCTCTGAAACTCCTCCCTCTCCAGGCGGAACGACTCGGCCGCGTCCTCAGCCGACTGCCGAGCGTCCTCCAACTTTCCCTGGAGGTCATCCACTCACCCCTCCAGCTTGGCCACACGGAGCTTGAGATGACGAGACTCCATCTATGCCTCTGTCATAGCTACCTCCACCGCCCCAGCCCGCTCGTGGGCCTTCATGGAGGACTCCTCCAGCTCCCTCAAGAGGACGGCTCGGCACTGCAACTCCACAGCGAGCGCTGAACCCTGGAAGACGAGACATGGGCTAAAAAGAGGATAAAGGGAAGGAGAGGACAGCAAGGTGACCGAACCTGTTGAAGGATCCAGACCAAGGAATCCGACATCTTGTCAGCAGGGATCTTCTTGAGGAGGCTGCGGTCCCGAGGAGGGACGGAGACCTCAGCAACCTGCTGGGCCAAGGCTCGGTCGACAAACATCGAACTCCCAGGGGCGACATCGAGGGAAGCCATATTTCTCGCCAACAGGGCTCCGATCCCCGGTGATATGGGCGAGGACGCTGCGAGGGGGGTGGTTATCAAGGCTACCGGAAGATCCCCAGCGGTCGCCGCAGGGGGCACGGAACCCGCCAGACTGGAGGGATCCACGTCCCCCTTCCTCTTCTTTCCTCTGTGAGGCTCCGAGGGCGCCGGAGGGGAGTGCTTCCGCCTCACACCATCCCCACCCTCGGGGACCAGAGGGGGCGTGCCAAGGGCAGAAAGGACTGCACCGGACCCGTCGTTACCCCCCGCCTCTTGGGCTGGCGGGGCGGGTCCGGCCCTTGGGACCCCCCTGGGAAGGGGATCGCCAGAAGAAGAGGCGGGAGGCGCAGCCACCACCTTACCCACGGAGGGCTCGGCTCGACGCACTTCCTCCTCAACGGTCCGTCGAGGCGCCCTTCCAGAGGTACTACCTCGGCTCCGAGCGGCTCCACGACGGAACAGCTCATCGACGTCACGGACGAACTCGTGGCCAGCCATCCCTGCAAAGGAAACCGAAATCAGGATGAGTCACAGGGCGATTCGAGACTGAAAAAACGACCTACCCGGAGACCACAAGACGGCCTTCAGGAGTAGGTCGTCCAACAAAGACCAGATGAACTTCGATTCCAAGGGGAGGGTCGACAGCAGCGCGGCGGCTGCCTGATCAACGTCAGAGAGGGCTAGCGGCGGGCGAGGCTGGACAGACCCGCCCCAACTTGTCAAAATCTGGGCGTCCTCCAGGAAGATCACAAAGACATAATCCGAACTCCAATCCCCCGACCAACGGGGTAGCCCGGTCAGGCACTCCTTCCTCGAGCGAGCTCGGAGTTGTAGCCATGACCCCGGGCCGACCGTCTGGATCTGATAAAAGTGGATGAGAAGGGGGAGAGACGGCTCCAGACCGCGGGTACAACAGAGCGTCGCGAAGCCCGTCAGAACCGCAATCGAACAAGGGGTGAACTGGCAAAGGGGCACCATGAGATATTCCATGACCTGGATGAAGAAGGGATTGAGCGGGAAGCGAAGGCCCAGGCGGAACATCTCGATGTAGACGCCAACCTCATTACTCCTCGGAAGGCAAATCCGCTCGTCGGCGAATGGGACTCGGACATCGTACGGGAAGCAGAGATACCTTTCCCGGATCTCCATGGCCACTGAAGGAGGGGTCCCCGACGGCGTTCGGAGGACAACCGGGGGCACGTTAAGCCGCACGGCAGCCGACGCCACGTCATCACAGGCGAAGTCTGGGAAAAGCTTCCCTTTTCCCTTATCCCGAAGGGGACGACTCCCAGCGGGGGGACCTGATCCCCCTAGCCGGGGCCCGCCACGCCTGGACTCCGGAGGATCCCTCACCCCTTGGCCAGAACCACCTATCCTAAGAGCAGCCATAATACGAGAGCGAGAAAGGAATTACCTATTAACTGGTTTGGAGGAGGCAAGGAAGCGAAGGCGACAGAAAACTCCGAGTTGTGGAAAGCCTAGAACAATGGGAAGAGCAAGAAAAAAGTGGAGATCAACGTGGCTGGGGATCTTATATACCGGACACAGGGGCGAATTCGAAGCACCTGACAAGAACGCGTGGCAGGCCTCGAAGAACCGGCGGCGTTTCGAAATCGGCGCCAAGGGAAGTCCAATCGATCCGCCTCATCATGACCTACATTTATGACCACGCGGAACCCCAGGAGGCACAGCGGTCGAACCGGGCTGGCCAAGGCCGATCGACCCCACCGAAGGCAGCTCACGAACCCCTCGGCTTCTCAACTTAAGATGACCCCGCGAGCGGTGGGGATAAGCTTGCGGCTACACGTGGCCGCATCAGAGGACCGACGGCGCTTCGGAGCCCGTGCCTTAAAAGTATCGGACGGGCCAAACTCATGATGACGACTAATAAATGAGTCGGCATCGACTGACGAGCCTGTCAAAGTCGGCGGAAGTCACATCGGCCGAGCCGAAACGGCCGAAGCCGATCGACCCGACCGATGGGGGCAATTGTTACGCCTATTTGGCCGAGGCCCGAAAGACACGAGCCCAGAAACCCGATCGCCGGTCAAGAGCCCATCTGCGCACTCAGGCCCACTCGATAAGACCCTATGGGGGACCCCCCCAACGTCGATCCGACCCGGCCCCGGTAACATACTGGTCACTCACCCACTCCTGCGATAACCGCTCCCTCGATCCCGCTGTCACTTAATGGAAGTTATGGGGAGATGCTGGCATGGCGCAGGGAGCGGTGACGGGGGGGGCGGATTGAGGGGGCATGATTGAGGGCGGACGAGCGACGTGGGTCGGGGGCAATCACGGCGGAGCTCTATAAAAGGGCTAGGAGAATGACTGAACAAGGGACCGGATCTCAGGTATTCAAAACCTAAGGTACTCCATCAACGACCTAGTTCCCCCATCTTTCTCCTCCTTTCTCCCCCGCTCGCGCCGTGAGACGCCGTAACGGTCTCCTCTCGAGTCGTACCGTCTCCGCCGGGCTTCCTCTTTCAGATCACTATCTGACTTAAGCATCGGAGGGGATTTGGCCGGAACCAAGGTCCAGCCCCCTGACGAGCGTTCTCGTCTGCACAGGAGGACATCCAATCCACGGGCCGAGGCTTCCCCTCCACCCCTCGTCGACCGCGTAATTAGCTGGACGATTGAGGCTACCCCTCGTCGTCCGTCCGATCGAGGCCGAGCACGTCTGACCGAGGCCGAGCGTCTCAACCCGGGCCGAGGCTTCCCCTCGCCCTACCGACGACCGAGGGCCCCGATTCGGCCCAGCCGACGCGCTCCAAGCTGTCCGCAGCTCCGACTCTCGCCTCGTCTACATCGATTCGGCACACCCGAGGGACCCAGGCGGATCCCTTGACCACGTTGACCGGGTTACCCACGGTCAACGTGTTTGTAGTGAGAAAACACTCTGAAACACCTATAGTCCTCACAGCGGAAATCTTAGGAGAGATTTTGGGTATCTCTTCGTCTGGCCTCCTCCCCTCTGATATATCTGTTGACGATATTTCTTCCCTTGATCAGACCATCCTCTCTCAGATTTTCCATCAGATCCCTCCCGCCATGATTGGCGTACCTTCAAAATCTTTCAAGCCGAATGCATGGATCCTAAATCTGATTCTGAAGTCGTGCTTGCTTCCCAAGTACGGCTCCTCATCTCTACCATCCCAGCCGTTTCTGAAGCTGATTTATGCTATCTTTATGGGGAGCTCGATTAATTGGGCTCGCATTATACTCGATAAGATTGATTCTTTCAAGTGTATTCGCAAGTCCTCTAAATCGGCTCATATCCCATTTCCGTGCATGTTGACCCTTGTCTTTCGCCATTTCCGTGTCACTTTGCCTCGTGACAATGAGCGTCCCCTTGGTCCTCCCTTGAACGCGACGGCCGTCAAGAAATCTCTTGCGGCGCTTCGTCACGTTCAGAGGACGACACCTTCAGCGTCTGCCTCTGCGTCTGCCTCAGCTGCTCCCTCTACCACCCTTGACGATGTCGTCCGGTTACTTTGTCACCACGAGTCTCGTTTGGCTCGTACCGAGGAGGTAGTTTGACGTATGGCTAGTCAGATGGGTATTCAGCTTCCTCCTCCTTTTCTGAGGATGAGGAGATGGATGAGTTTGCCAAGGAGGACATTGAGGAGCTTTGTCGTGCTTCCACTCGTGCCCCTGAGGGCCCTTCTGGTACTGCTGCTGGTGCTTCCTCTTCTGGTGCTGATGTTGCTGCTTCGTCTGCTGGTGCCCCCGAGAGCACACCTGTTGCCACCGCTCCTGCGGTGGATACTCCGACTGGTGCTCCCGAGGTCACTACTGTTGCTGCTCCAGAGGTTGCCACTTCTGCCGTCGCCCCTGCTGACTTTCCGGACGTTCCTGCTGATCCAGTTTCCACCACCTCTCCTGCAGAGCCTGCTGCTGCTGCAGATCCTGCCAGTTCCTCTTGAGCTTCTTTGAGGACTCTCCGATGCTCCTTAGATGATACATCTAGTGTGAGAGAGTTTGGTTAGGATAGAGTGGGGTTTTGGGTCATTTTGATGTATGTTGATAATTTTGATGCTGTATTTTCATGTATTTTGATGATGTTGTATGTTTTATGACACTCCGATATCTGTGATATGATGATGTATTTTTTTTGTGCCCCGATCGGTGGATCGATGTTTTGTATGTCAGTGATGTACTCTGGTTCACATTTTATATATATCCATCGCAGTTGACATTTCATACTATTGTGCAAAATGTATAATTTTTTTTGCCTCTGATGTTTGATTTCGTCGCTCGACGATATTAACTTGGTTTAATAGAAATTTCTTATATGGAAACATAGAATTGTTTTCCATGCACTAAATTAACCAAGAACGTTGATATTGGAGGGTATATTCCATAACTCAATCCGTAATATTGATTTGAGTTTTGATGATTTCATTTTACGATTTTTCGACTATGGTTTCATTGACACGCCTTGATTTTATTCGTCTTCTTTTGGTGTCACTTGAACCGTCGTCGTATTCTACGACTCACGTGCTTGTGAATTTTAGGCCATTGTTGTTGTCGTTGTTATCCTCCCGCTCTTTTTGCTTATGCCAAAGGGGGAGAGATATAATAATAACGATGTGCTAAATGAAAATTTAGAGCATTTTTCCAAGAACCTAACTTGATGTGTTAGATTCAGGGGGAGTTAAGATATATAAATGGATTTTCAAATCCGATATTTCAATAACCTATTTACGGTTCTCGATAATTCAATAATCGATTCTCATTTATATACTTTACTCGTCTGCTTGATGCGTATTATTTATGTTTAATTTGAAATTAACGTGTCATCAATGCAGGGGGAGTAAGTAAATTTCATTTGAATTATTATTTTTAATTATTATTTATGTTAGTTTGTCATCACCAACAAGGGGGAGAATGTTGGATATTGGACTCCCCGGATTTGGTTTTGGATGATGAACAAACATAAATATAACATGAACTAACACTTTGTGAGCGCAGTTACGGAGATCGTCGCCAAATTCATATGAATATCAATTACGACGTCTCAAGACTTCTCAAAGCACGTGATCGTTTGCCTAAAGCTTCGTTGAAGCTAATGGACCAATTTAGAAGTCATGAAGATTCGATTGAAGCTATTGAAGACGGTATCATCAAGTTTTATTTATAGTCTTTAAGCTTCTTTCGTAGAATGTTAAGCCTTGAGTAGGTCTTACGGTTTAAATCTTCATAACGCTCATATCTTAGCTTTAGGATCTTAGTTGAAGTCCATACAATTCTTCCCGAAGCTTCGCGCTTCGATTCAGGACTTCTTGTGCATGTTAGCTGGTTCAAGAAGAAGAACTGACCGACTAGATTGTGATCTAGTCGGTCAGCAAAGCTTCTTGGACCGACTAGTTTCAGTCAGTTAATTTCATGCACTCTACTGTTTACAGTTAGTCGGTCTACGTTGACTCACCGACCGACTAGTTTGTGAACTAGTCGGTCAGTGATGCTTCTTTGACCGACTAGTTGAGCTTTACTGTACATGCTAATTTTCTCCTGAGCTATTGTTTATCTTTAGTCGATCTGTGTTCATTGATCGACCGACTAGTTGATGAACTATTCGGTCAACTTTCCTTCTTGGACCGACTAGTTTAGTTTACTGTACATGCCAAATTTTTTACCTAACTTACTGTTTATCGTTAGTCGGTCTAAGCTCATTTGGCGACCGACTAGTTGGTGAATTAGTCGGTCAACATTTGTTCTTGGACCGACTAAGTCAATTTGTGCTCAGACTTCAGATTTATCTGTTAGTCGGTCTCAGTTGAGTAACCGACCGACTAGTTGTAAAACTAATCGGTCAGCGACTCTTCTTAGACCAACTAGTTCCTTATGTTTGTACTTTGATCTTTTCTCAGTTCACTCATTAGTCGATTTACGTTAATTGACCGACCGACTAGTTGATGAACTAGTCGGTCGGTGGTTGTTCTTTGACCGACTAGTTGGGTTCAGAAAAGAGCCGTTGGAGCTTTAATTGAAACGTTTTTCTCTCTCTCTCTCTCCTCTATCTTATATATACTTGTTGGGCTGCATTCATTGCTGCCAAGGCTGATATTATTGCAAGTTTATAGATCAAGAGAAATCAACCCAAGCTCATTCAAAGCTCATTCATTCCATTCAATAATCTCTCCCAACTCTTACTTCCAAAGAGTGATTCATTGAGTGTGAAGCCTTCCAAGCCAAGTGCTTGATTCTAGGTCACCAACTTCCCCATACCTCTCCATCGCTGATCTACATCTTGGAGCTAGGGTTTGGTGCCACTTCTTCCTCAAAATCATCCTTGCCCTAATTCGTAAGCAATACTCAAGGCATAGGTATTATGTCGGTAAGAAGTTTCTTATTTCATTTCAATTTCATATTGTAAGTTTCACTCTCGGTTGTGAGAGTGTGGTTGTGATCCCGGGTTGTGGGAGTCACAAATTACATTTTGTATGATTTGACTTGTGGAGGTTTTTCACAAGTATTTCATAGTGGAAATCTTGAGTTAGGGTTTCTAACTCAAGTATCCGGAGGGGATCCTGGTGGTTGGGACGTAGGATCACCGGGAACAAGTCGGGGAGACTTGGGTGGATCCGAACCCAGTAATATCTCTTGTTTGCATTGTTAATTTTGTTGTTGACTTCAATTTAAGCTTCCGCAAATTGATTTGGTAGTTGTTTGCATTATAATTAGGAATTATACTCCTTGTTATTTTTAAAGTACTATTCACCCCCTCTCTAGTACTTGTGCAGTAGCTTGTAGGGCATTACAGGATGTTGTTACCTCCGACGAGACAGTGCCGCCTAGCGTGATTACAGTTACTTCTGATGAGACAACTGAGACGAGACACTCAGAAAGTATCACTGCAGAGCCGGAGGTTACTGTTCAGGAGGAGGCCATAGTGAAGATTGCACTGCCTTTGCCCTCCATCACCATGGCTGAGCATCCATTAGAGGACCATTCTTCGAGCTCATTGCTCCCATTAAGAGAGAATACTTCACCCACTCTTTTCCTTTATTCGAGTCAACCCCTATTTATGATAATTATTGTGACTCGAATACTGATGACATGTCACATATTTTACAGGATACGTTTGCACACAAGAAGGAGGTAATTTGGGACGTATACCCTGATAAGCAGGATGTACTATGGGACGTATTTGACAAGGAGAGTGAGGAGCCACCTACCATGGATACTATTGAATATGATCAGAAGGTGCGCTAGGATGAATCTGACGATAATGAGGAGTCACCTGATGAGACCCACGCTTATATGCCAGAGCTACCTGATGAGCCCAGAGAAGATACCCAGGAGAGAGCCGATGTGGTGTTTGAGGATGGAGATACATTTTCAGGGAAGTATCGTGGACCACTTTTTATTCCACGTATTTTAATAAACGATCTTCTCTGGAATACTTATATTTTGGGGTTAAAAATTTCACAGTGAACTGATGCATCTTCTTCCTTTCAGGGTACATGTGGCATCCTTGGAGGAATGCTTGGAGATGCATCATTGGAGTTCGTTGTTGACCGTGGAGACACGCATCTAGCGGAGCCACGGAAGGAGCAGTTGGAGCAGTTGCCTGTCCCAATGAAGATACTAGATCCACCTTTTGTTACAGGTATCAATCGCGTAGTGTAGCCGTAGGGTAGTTTTTTTATTGTTTTCAATAATCTCGAATCCTCTCAACAGCGAGGGGACCATATAGGTTTATTGTTTTTTAGTTTAGATATCTTGAATAAAAACAACCTCATATGTCAGCAACAAAAATCTTTTGAACCCCAAAACCCATTATATGCCATTGATTGCCATCTTCTTCACATTTATATATGTCTCAACCATTTTGCTCACCACCCATCGAGCACTTCTTTCATGATAAACTTACTTTCTTATTCGTTTGACTTGATCACACTTAGCAAAGTCGTGATTTTATTGATCGAACCAATGAACAGGATTGTTTAGTTTAGCTTGGGGGAAGGCGCTCTCATGCATCATTGCATGTGCATGAAGTTGCATTAGGATTTCATGTCATTCATGTCATCATATGTCATTCACCCCCTATATTTTTTCATCGTTGTCCTGCATTATTCTTTATTATTATCACATTGAGGACAATGTGTATTTTAAGCTTGGGGGAGTGCATTCTCATGCCATCTAGTTGTATTAGTCGCATTAGTCGCATTTTCACTTTATTTTTAGAAAATTTTGCATCCTTTTTTCGATTTTTCCATCGTATTTTCATTTTATGTGCGTGTTCATGCATCATATTGCATGATTGTTTATATTTTTCTCTTTTTCTTTTCTCTTTTAGACTAGAAAGGATTTTCCTATGATTTCACTATTTGGCACGCACACCTGACCGATGTTCTTCCCATACTCACGTGGCATTTTTCACAGTCTTATATGCTTCATTTTAATATTTATATGATGTGTTTTATTTTGAACTTGAGCTGATTGATTTAGAGTTATTTCCTTGATTATATTGCTCGTTCAATATGCTTTTCCATAGTTGATTTCATTTTCCACAATATATATTCTCGAAACAGTTAAAAAGAATTGCATGAATTAAATATGAAAATGAATGAATTATTTGCATGATTCGAGTGACAACTAAGTATGTTTCATGAATGAGTATGATTCAAAAGAAATAGGATAACCCATGAAGCTTTAGTATTGATAAGTAGAAACTCTAATACCGAGCCCAAATCTAGATTCTGTGCGTTTTCCTTTTCTTTTGTATACAGCCAAATAAATGGTCAAAGACCATCTTTGCATTCCATCGCGTTTACATGAGTTTGCAAAAATAACAAAAATACAAAAATCAAACAAAATTCCTAAATAAAGGTCCCAGGGTTTCTTGTAACTCGATGCCCTAAGGTCGCCTGATCTGGGATGCATAGACCGCTCCTTGCACTCCATTGCGTTTGCGCAAGTTTGCAAGACAAAAAGCAAAAAAATAGCCAAAAGTATAAAAACAAAAAAATTCCATATCTTTATATCCATTTCTATTTAGAATAAAGACATGGGCAAAGTTGAATTTTTTCTAGGATTCGTGAAAAAGTATAGTGTGGTGCTCTCCTAACTTCAATTGAATTCACTATTTCATTTCATGAACAAATTATATCTTGCATGCTTGATATGTAATCATTATACATATATGCTGGATAGAGAATCTGTTGTGTAGTTTGAATTTAAATTACATATATGCTGGATTGATCTAATGATTTCATATGACTGAAATGAAGATGAGTGTTTGTGCTCGATCAAAGTTCTACTTCTAAGCTACATACAAGAAGATAAAAAGAAGATTACATTGTAGAACTCTTTCTTCTTTTCAAATTATGAGCTTGAAATCTTCTAGGAGCTTCAATCACCATCTTTGATCATCCAATCCACTTTTCTTGCTTTTATTGATCTTTGAGTGTCATCCATTGCTAATTGATCTTCATGATATGCTTAGGCAATGGATTAACTGCAAATAGGGGATTAGTCACAAGTATTTATGTTTGCTCGTCATTAACACCAAGTAGGGAGAAGTCCAATACTCAACGTTCTCCCCTTTTGATGATGACATACAAACATAAACAAAAAGATAAATAATTGTGCTTAAAGAAAACTTACTCCCCCTACATAGATGCCAATCAAGTTAGTCAATAAATATTGGGGCATCTATAGATCAAATGAAGCAAATGAGTAAGATATGCATGAATGTAATGATTTGCTTGAATCCATGAAATCTAGGATTTTATAATCCATGTTCAATATATCTTACTCCCCCCTGAATCTAAGGTAACTTCAATCTTAGATTCAAGTGTAATCAGAATTTACTTAGCACATACATTATGAATCTGTTTATTTCTCTCCCCCTATGGCATTATCCAAAAGGTGGGAGTAAAATAACAACAACAATCGTGCTAAATAAGTACTAACATGGGAGTATAAAGATAGGATGTATATTCAATTTGATGCCAACAAATCTTCGGAGAGAAACTAATCACACAAGAGCATCTTATTGACATACATACCAAAAACTCATAAAACACATTAAAACTTAGCTGACTAAAGGAATGTAAGTCCAATATCAACATTACGAGCCACATGATAAAAAATACGTCTCAAATCACATCATATAAATGATAACGCATACAAGGAGACAATTTCACAAAATTCACACATATAAGATAAACAATGAGACAATGTGTGAAACAACAATATGAAGTAACAACATTTTCATATATATATATATATATATATATATATATATATATATATATATGATCAAAGATACATGAGCACAAAATACAGTCATACACTCATGCACATCCATAAAAAATGATCAAAATACATCATCCAGACAACATCTCACAACAAAAAAATCTCAACCCTAACACAAAGTCAAAGTCTAAGGGTGACTGTCCATAGCAGCAGAAGAGGAGGATGCCAAAACCATCTGGAACTCCTGAGTCTCTGGATCAACCGAGGAGTCCTTTGGAGGAGGAGAAGCACCACTAGGATGCTCAACAATCTCAGTGATGGTAGACGGAGGAGGCTGACTATGATGAGGTGGAACAAAGCGTCTGAGGTGCTCAGGGAAAGGAATTCCCTGATGCTGGAACAACAGAAAGAACAACTCATAAAGACCAGAAATCCTCTCGTCCAAAGGGTCATGAGAAGGTGTGGCTGAGGTAGAAGGCTGCTCAGCAGGAGGAATGGTGTATGACGAAGGAGCAGAGATGGGTTGCCTCTTCTTAGATGCTGACTACAGAGCCGAAGAGGACTTTGACTTCGCAGAAGCATCTAGGAGAGGACCAAAAGGCAAAGGCTCGAAAGGAGTCAAATCAATACCAAAATGACGGAAAACAGGGGTAAGGAGACCTCCATAAGGGATATGAGCGGAGGCAGAAGTAAACTCGACCTTGTCCATCCGATCAAGGAGGACACCGGCCCAGTTTACTGACATACCCGAGAAGATATCATACATGCATCTGAGGATATCCTGAGAAGGCTGGTCCAAGGAGCCATACTTCAGCAGGATGTTGGACTTCACCACTAGGTGAACAGCCCAACCCCTGGCCATGAACATGGAGGCTCGGACTCCAGAAGAAAGAATAGTGGGGATCACACGAAACATGTCCTGAAGGATAGTTTGATCAAGATCACTAACGTCTGAAAGAGAGATGTCAGCAGGAAGGGAGCCAATAGAAGGGATCCCAAGAATGGTCGCTAAGAGGGTAGGATCAAGACGGATGCGGGTCCCCTGAACCACGGTGTCTATCTCTCCTGTGTCAACATATTCACTGCGAATGCAGTTTGCATAGATTAATTTGACCAGAAAGGGGTATGCACGTGGGGGGTCGATATGGGAGAATCGAAAAAGATCACCCAAATGGGTAGATGAGGGAATATCTGAGAGTCTCTCGGTAGTAAATGCCTGATAAACAATAAATCGCTCACGAAGGAGCCGGATCCCTAGTATGGAGTGAAACTTTGCCAGACAAGATTCGTCTCAGCAAATAGGAATTTAGGGATCAGCAGGAGGCACAACACTTTGGTGTAGAGGAGAATCGAAACTAGACTCAGAATGTGAAGGTTTGGCCTCAGCACAAGGCTCATTGATGTGAACACCAACTTGCTTACGCAGACGCTTCACGAGGGGCTCAGCTTCAGACGAGGAGGAAGCAGACGAAGGGGAATAGCCACTCGAAGAAGAATGAGAGGGCGGATCGGCGTTCTTGGTCCGGGCTTTGTGGGATCGTTTGGTTTTGACAATGGTTGGCTTAGAGATCCTAGTACGTTTAGGTGCAACAACCTTCCCCTTGGTTTTGGGAACCATTGAGCAATCAATCAAAAGGAGCGAAAGAACAAAACCGTACGATAAAAAAATCGACACGAGAGAGAGCTATACCTAATCGGTGAAGAACGATCAATAGGGAGACAATCGGCTCAGAAATCGAAAGAACGGAGGAGAGAGGATTCGAAACGGTACGAAATCGACAAAGGAGTGATCGACGGTGGAGTTCGAAGGATGAAGATGAGGGAGTTTTTAGTCGGATGAGAGAGAAAACAAAAGAACGAATCGACGTCTCTCGATGATATAAAGAGGGGTCTAAAGAATCTGGGCCGTTGGATTGAAAAATCGACGGCTCAGATCAAGTTAACGAACTGCCACAACAGTTGACAGTATACTGAAGAACATTTGTTAGTCGACTGGGAAGTTAGATAGAGATAGGCATGAGTTGACAGACAGTCGACTGTAGGGTAAATCACAGTCGCCTGTCGGAGAGACAGTCGACTGTATTTTACTCATCAGTCGACTGACTGAGAATCAAAAATTCGATGATAAAAACATAGACTTCTAAAAGTTTGGACATGCTCCTGAGGACCAAACTACAGTCGCCTGTCATTCAGACAATCGACTGTAAAGTCCTCATCGGTCGCCTGTGCGAAAGATACAGTTTGCTGTATGAGAAAATAGAGTAGGACAGTCGCTTGTCGAAGGAATGACAGTCGTCTGTCTTGGTTCAGAAATGCACAGTGAGGTTACAAGCGAGAGGATAGAGACAACTCACCCTAGGACATATACTCTAACATAAATCTAACCAAGAAATCAATATCAAAACATAATAGATTAACACACACAAATCTCTTAAAACAATCCAAAAACTAATGAAATCATCAAAATCTCAATAACATCTCTTAAAACAAATATATGTGAAACATATAATTTATCAAAAGAAGAGAAGTACCATGATGATATGCGTCTAAATATGATATAACATGAAGGTTGAACTCCTAAATTTCAGATTCACCCATAATCCCTAATTCTCCACGCAACCTCACAAATGAATCTTCTTTAAGAGGTTTAGTGAAGATGTCGGCCATTTATTTTTGGGTTTCAATGTAATCTAAGATGATGTCCTTCTTAGCTACATGATCATTGATAAAATGGTGTCTCACATCTATGTGTTGGGTATGGGAGTGATGTACCGGATTCTTGGAAAGATATATAACACTTTGGTTTTCAACCATGATAGGGCAAGTATCACAATTAACACTGTAGTCCTTAAGAGTATGTCTCATACAAAGAACTTGTGCACATGCAAGACCCGCGTCAATATATTCCGCTTCAGTCGTGGACAATGATACCGAGTTCTGTTTCTTGGAGAACGAAGAAACTAGGGAATTTCCTAGAAAATGGCAAGTGCAACTAGTACTCTTCCTATCGGATTTGCATCTGGTAAAGTCGGCATCACTATATGAGATTAACTCATATGTGCTAGATTTAGGGTAAAGTAACCCATAATCTAGTGAATGATTGAGGTAACGAAAAATTCGTTTAACCGCAATCAAGTGTGACTCCTTAGGTCTAGCTTGATATCTAGCACACATGCATACTGAAAACATGATATCGGGCCTACTAGGAGTTAAATAGAGTAAGCAACCGATCATACCTCGATATAGACGAACGTCTACATCTTTTCCGTTCTCATTCTTGTGTAGATGGGTTGTAATACTCATGGGAGTCCTTTTGCTTGAAGACGATTCTATCCTGAATCGCTTGATAAGCTCCCATGTGTACTTGGTTTGATGTATGAAAGTCTCATCCTTTATTTGCCGAATTTGCAGTCCAAGGAAATAGTTGAGCTCACCCATATGGCTCATCTCGAATTCATCCTTCATAGACTTAGAAAATTCTGGGCAAAGATTAAAGTTAGTAGAACCAAATATAATATATTCTACATAAACTTGAATCAATAGGATGTCATTTTCATAATCCTTAATAAAAAGTGTTGAATCAACTTCACCCATTTTAGTCGACTAGGATAAAGTATTGCTCGACTAGGATCAAAAATATGAAATTTTACGAGAAAATGTTCCTGTCAACTAAGGAGTAGTTTTGACTAAGAAATTGTGATTTTGTGAAAATTAAGTTAGATTAATCGACTATGAGATCTATTAGTCGACTAATAAAGTATATGACTTAGTGTTTTTTGGAAATCCTTAGTTGCTAAGATAGATCATCATCAAGGCTTTCTTAAGCTGTGTATAAGCAAAAAGTAAAATAAAGATTACATCATTTACAACAAGGTACAAAATATTAGACTTTGAACTTTGTCTTGCTTGTAATGCTTCTTGCAATATTTGTGTTGTTTTGAAGGATGATTGTCTTATGACAAAATATTAAGCTATCTATCTGCATAAAGAGAGTTAGTAATCACAGATAACATATATGTGTGCTCATCATCAAAACCTAATAGGTGATCCTATATCCAACAGAAAGAATTTAAGCTCAAAAACTATTTTTCAATTGAAAATATTGATCATTAAATTCATGGTTAAATGCTTGAACAACCCTCTATTTAGGGGGCTTCAATCAGATGAAAATAGATGACCAAAAACCCCATCCAATGGTTAAAAATGGCTAGTAAAAATCATCCCCTTAGAGTCCAACATCTAGTTATTAGTCAACTCGATTTCATGTACTAGTCGACTAGTTAAGAGCTAGTTGACTAGTCCATACACTCTAGTCGACTAGGTCAGTTAAGTTCAGAATATATTTGAGCTCTCTGTAAAATCTAGTCGACTATAGTTAATTAGCTAGTCGACTAGATCATTGCTTTAAGTCGACTAGTTCATTAACGTTGATCGGCTAGTTTTTAATACTTGTCTAGCCATTGCTCCGGACATTACCTAGTCGACTAGGATCGGTTCTAACCAACTAGCCAACTATAAAAACATATTTTTTGACCTTTAAAATTGGGATATAATTTTTGAAAATTTTTGAAAATTTTTGTAACGTGTTTTTAAGTGTGTATGAGCTTCAATAAAGACTTTAACATACTACTACGACAAAAAATAAATCTACACCACTTTACATGTATACTTTGAAGCTCTTTGATGCAAACTTAAATTTCATCCGCTTGTCTTGGTTGCATTGAATTCCATAGCCTTTTTTGACTCCATGCATCATTGATTTTCATCATACAACATACGTACACTCATGAAATCATTAATACCTAATATGTTTGCTCATCATCAAAATAATCATGTGGTGAATCTATATTCAACACTTAGATTCACACTTACTTGGACCATAATGAGATTTTCCTCCATTTTAAATATATTTTATTACTAAATACAACTATCTTTAAACATTTCCTTTGTGTACATTATCAAGGATAACACCTTTTGTATAATTTTCTACACTGCTTTTAAAATTGAGTGACATGGCAGTCGGATGGCCAAGGAGAATTTCTCTCTTATGCACTATCAGGAAGCACATTCTTCACAATTTTTTGGGTGATTGATATTGTTCATTTTGATTTTTTTTATTCAAACCCATAATACACCAGAGATCTAGTGAACTCAATGGGATTTGCTCTTTGATCTAGTCTTTGCAAATGTAATTTGCAATAATAGGACAATTTGCAATGGCTAGATTGATAGGTAAAACACCCAAGGCTCCATGTAACTTAATATACTGAGATTTTAGAATAGGAAGATTACAAACGAACAATGATGATCATCCTAAAATATCATAAAGAGTGAACTTTGCGACAAGCAAATATGAGGAAAGTTCTCGTTGGTTAGCTGACACCCGTATTAATTACTCTTTGAAATTATCAAATTGCCAAAGAGTTACTATTGTTGTATATCAATAATGGGGAATTGTTATCCGCACATGCCTAATTGATGTGCATACAAACCACTTTATAAACACACCCAAACAAATTTAAAAATCATTTATTACTTTACACACAATACCAGACCCCCACATTTCCCCTCTCATCTTCATCTTCATCCCAAATTTCCCTGCCGCCACTGTTGCCGCCGGCCACATCCACGTAGTCCCATCCACACACACACACACACACACACACACACACACACACACACACACACACATCCCCCCCGTGCACAGCCGACCCCATCACTCGCAATCCTCTTTCTCCACCTCACTCTTCATTCCTTCACCCTCAGTTCTTCCGCCACCGCCACCGCCACCGCCACCGCCACTATCTCATCTTGCTATGGTGGTGGCGGCATCAAGGACTGCTTTGTTGGAATAGGGGAGGAGGAGGAATGAAAAGTGTAGAGGAAAAAGAGGACAAATGGGCGATGAAGGAATGAAACGGCCACTTCTCGTTGTATGTTGCTCGTGCACGTGCTTTTGACCGTGCACGTATTAATTTTAGACTTTGTTTGTTTGTGAACACTTGGGTGTGATATACCGTTGTGAACGTCTCTGAGAGTAGTAAATTATGGCACTAATTTGGAACGACATTTCTCGGGTCATTCTCCCACGATTTGAACTTATTCGAAGAGACGTTGTGATTTTCACTTTTGACGGGAGACGTTTCTATTTTTAGTTTCGTCACTCGACGTCAAAATTGTGATCCGTCTTCTCGGTCTTTCTTCTCTCCTCGCCCCGGTCACCCCAGTATTTATTTCACAATTTTAGGGCCCCGTTTGACCTACCTTCACTTTTGGCCCAACACATTGTATTTTAGCCCTAAGTTTCATTGTATTATATCTCTATGTTGGACTGATAATAAATTACACTAGACTTGAGCTTAGCCCAGCCCACCTTAGCTTAGGCCATAGTCACGCATGAGAGGGGAGCAAGAATTGAGTTGGGCTTTTGCAAAATCCTATAGAATAATAAAATAGAAGTATAGACAACCATATAAGCCCCGACCCTCTCCCCACGTGATGCTGCTCCCTCATCTATTTATTAGACAGTAGGGTTATTATATTTTAAAAACCCTAGCTTATTTTTCCCAGCAACCACGTGAGGCCGCTGCCCCCTCAATTGTTTCGCACGCAACTGCATCTCCTCGCGTCCGATCTCGCTTTCCGACTTCCCTCGCGTCTTCTCCGACCCTCAGCCCTCTTCTTCGCAAATGACCCCCACTCGCGTCACCGACTTCTCCTCTCCGCGGCGTCTCATCGCCGTTAACCACTGTTCCCCGCCGCCTGCTCTCCGTTCCACCGCGACAGCGCTGCAGGCGACGCCCGCACGACGCAGACCCCCTCCAGCATCTCCCCGATCACCCCGGCCATCCACAACACAGCGGCGACCCCGTTCAGTCGCCCGTCGCCGGACCTCCCCTCTAGCCCCAGCCACTCGTCGTCGTCTTCCTTCGGCCTCCCTCTCGCGATCCCCTGTCCAGCGCCCCGATCCCCTCCGTTCGCTGTCCAGATCACCTCGTCGAGCTCCACGGCCACCTCAGGCCGAAGCCCACGCCAGAAGCCCCCAAGCCACCTTCGACCAAATTCTCCCCTCATGCTATTCTCAGGCCGTGCCATGTCGATGCTCCTCCGACATGCCCAGATCTCCCCGACGGCATCACCATCCCTGCGGCCACCCCGAGCCCGCCTCTGCTCTCCATTTCCCTTCCCGTTCTAGCGTAACGATGCTACACAATGCAAGCTGCGTGAACTGTAGTTTTTAAGTGTTATTATATATTAATTATTATATGAGAGTAGGTGTGATGTTACATTAAGTTTTGTTTATATTAACAGTAATTTTAATATGTTATGATGTGAGGTTAATCCCTAGATATAGGTGTTAATGACAGTGCGTACGAGTATACGTGAACCGTAAACTTTGAGTTATGAAATTCATAGTTTGGCTTAGTGTAGGAATGGATTATTGTGATTATTGGTTGTTACTATTTCCACTTTTAACTTATTATCACACATCCTTGTCACAGATACGATACGTTTTCTTTACAACCCGTTACCGTTTCTGAGTCGACGCTGTTACCTTACCCGATACTGGAATCCAACCCCTGACGTCGCTACCCGACGTCAGTGTAGCTCTCGCGTCGTGTTAAGGTATATCTGAACCGTAGGAACCCACACCCGCATGTTAACAAGATAAAAACTATGTTTTTACTGCTTGTAACTCACTAATCCAACTTAAAATACGGGACTGTAGGCTGATTGTTGGACTGAGCATGGGAGCTCTGGACTTGGTAAATCTGTGGTTGGACTTGAGAATTGTGATACCAGCACGTATTTCAGGCAAGTGAAACTTGCCAACTCTTGTGTAGGGCCATGTTTTTAGGCCATTTCCTTGTTTTTAGCGTAAAAGAGACTAGTCAGTGAAATGATAGCTGGCTAGACGCCTACTTGATCTAGTTTGACAACGAAACTAGATCCATCACCTAAATTGATCTAGCTTGACAACGAAGCTAGATCCAACTCTTTAACTTGTTGATCATGCATACTAAACTGTCATGTTTACTTTCCTTACCTGTACGCTTTACTACTTGCCATGTCATGTCATCCATGCATTGAATGTCACATTCGTAGCACACGTTACAATACTTGTACTTGTACTTCCTTGTCCGACTAGGTGCACCCCTATGCCATCGTGATAAAACACTTCCTGGCTCGTGATCCAGAAGATGGTCGCCAGTCCATATACACGTGGAGGGGTAGGGATAAGCGATCACTTGAGCTTAGGAGTTGGCCCGATCAGCCACTCTAGCCAAAAGGCGTAATCTCTGTGCACGACGTGCTTACTTTACTTGTCTTGTACTAGTGAGTGTTTCTTGTAAAACTTGACATTCATGCCATGCTCGTACTTTACCTTACTTTACTTGTTGCACTCATACTTTAACTGCCATGTCATTGCATTCATGCTAGAACTGCTAGGTTGCTTACTTTCACTTTCAGTTTCCTTGCACAAGTCTCTTGTAGACTTGCTGACATGTGCCCCTTGCTCTTTTGGGTGTCACATGTTAGACCCTGAGCCAGAGACCGTAGTTGAGTACGTGGTTGTTGCTGACGCTGAGCCTGAGTCCATGTCTGCTCAGGAGGAGTTTTGTGGACACCGGTGACCTTTCTTGGTGACCTTGCTGGGCTTTCTTTTGTTTTAGGCCTTGTTGTTAGTTGTCGGTGCGTGGCACCTTTGTTTTGTACTTTGTACTTTTGTTGGCCATGTTTGTGCCTTTAGATTCCTTTCTTTTAAGCCTGGTGGCTTTTTCTGTGATGTTGAAATTTACTATTATGGATATTCTGAGATATCTCATTTGTCTCTTTTCGTTATTATTATCTTTGTTTCGTTTCGCGTTGCAAGGACCTGCGATTTAAAGTTGATTGACGCTTATCGGACTTGCAGCTTTGTAGCTTCAAGTCTGAGCGGACCTTCTCACGCTTCGCCTCCACGTTTTTGGGAAGCGGGGCGTGACAGGTTTTGTTGGTGGCCCATGCAGGTCCCGTCTTGCAATTGCAAATTAACGGAACAACGATAATAGCGGAATGTCCATTAAATAAATTGCAACGTCCGAGTTATAAGCCTTGAGTCTAGCCATTTTCCTATGTCACTAGGCGGTAAGACGACTTAGTTAGACGTCTGTGTTTGCTAGATAGAGGCCCTGATTGTTAGTTAGACTCCCTGCTAGGAATTGATTTACTCGTCGTAGGAGTTACCTCAGTGGTTCTTGCCTAACCCTGACCATATCAGACTTCTAGGATTCCCCTGTCGTTCGCTTGGGTTCATCGATTTCGGACCAAGCTGAACGCATTTCATTACCGTCTAGCCCTTAGAAAGTCTTAGCGCTTAGTTCCCTAATCTTTAGTTGGTCAACCGTAGGGGTATCCCGTAGGTTTTCCTGAGTCATATCCTAGGCGTGTTTATGTTTCGATCATGCGACCAATTCCTTGCTTCGATTCACGTGATCACCATATTACGATAATCGTTGACTTCCAAATGTCCACTTTCGCAAAACTTGATTTTTCCAAAGTTATTTCTTTCGGTTTCCCCTTATTAAAAGTTTTCACTAAGTTTAAATTTTGTTTTAAAATCTCTACGTATATATTCAAAATTCCTCACTTTTTGGGCGAGTCAAAAATTCCTTGTAGATTTTGAAGTCTATTGGTTGTAATTATAATTACTATCTCGTAACCATTTTCTAATCTATATTTTTCGCATTTCGGTTTAAAAACTCTATTACTATTTTGAAAATTCGATATACCATCTTTTCTAAAATACGAAATTCATTTTAATCGCTTAGCATACATACTTTAAAATTTTTTCAAGCTAAATAGAACTTCAACTATTATATATATATATATATATATATATATATATATATATCAGTTTCAGGATTCGTGGTACTCGTACTTAAAGATCCTTGTATAAATCAGTTCGTTTGGCAAGTCCAGGTTTCCCTAAAAGTATTTTCAATATTATTTATTCAAATTTCCCTCCAGTTTTAAGACTTGAAAAACATTCCCTACACTATAGTTAATTTAATTTCATTCTTTGAACTTCAAAACTTTTGACAACACTATATTAAATTACTGTCGTATAATATTTTCTGAACCACGTCCTTAATGTTCGTATGAATGATTTGCTTCCTTTTCATAATAATTTTCGATAAGTCAATAAACCATCTTCTCTTATTATGACTATTCGACTAAAACTTATTTTGAACAACTCGTTTTATCGATCTCGAGGACTCCAACTTTTGAAGTACAACAGTTTTCAAATTTCACGTATTTTAGCTTATGTTATTTACACTACTTTTCTGTATCCTATAAGAGTATCACTACATCTCCCTTTCCCCTACCTAAGCATTCACAAGTAAATCGCTGCTTCACCTAACCAAGCTGTCTCCTTGTATTCGTCCCATCTGAACTCGTGCTCATCGGTCCTTCCCTCGTCACGCTTCGACCTCCAATCTTCCTCTATTGCTTAGGCTTTAGTGCCCGTCAATGACTGTGTCAACCCTGAATTGTTAGTAGGCCTTTGGACCCTTGTGATGTTGTCGTGGTGCATGTACCTAAGTTGTGTACGTGGGCTTGAGTGAGTGTACTTCCCCCATAGTAAATTAATGTTTGCCTATTGTGTGATATATATATATATATATATATATATATATATATATATATATATATATATATATATATATATATATATATATACTCAGAGTTATTCGTGATGTTATGAATCTGTATGTGTGTTAGTATGTGTGAGGATAGTTATACCACTCTAAGGGCGTCTGAGTATATATGAATCAGCGTTGAAATATCTAATGGGGTGAATGTGGTTGGAGATACTTATAATGGTTGGTAAAGCTATGTGTATGCTAGGTGTGATAATAATAGGTGTATGTATAGTTAAGTGAGTAGGCCTACTATATGACCTGTATGTTAGTACGTGTGAGTATGTACTCGTACGTATATATGAATTGTGCTTAAATGTAAGTAGTTATGTTTTGTTGCATGAGTATATAGGTGATATACATATGGTAGTAGGATTATAATTTTGATTGGTATTGCTTTCTTTTACGGGATGTTGTATGCGTGCATACCGTGAGGTATACACGACTATTGCACATCTTAAATATGTATGTGTAGATGTGTTGGTATACTAATTATAGGCAGTAAGGCCATGGAGTGAATATATATGTTACATGTGTGTGACTATACGATGAATGCGTATGTATTATGGAGTGTATTATAATTATACGTGTGCTGAGGTCTGTACCATTATTATGGTATGTAAAGTGATTTAATTATGTGAGTGTGACCTGACTAAATATAGTGACTGATATTATGGTATGTATGTGGTTATGTTGGTTGACGTATATATATTGGAGTGGTATTGGTATAGGTATAGATACCGTGTTACGTATAGAGAATATTCTGATATATGTTTCGAGTCTCAATCAAGCTTGAGTGGGTATACTCTAAGTATATTGTTATGTATGTCTGAAGTTTGCATATAGCGATGTTTGATGTATGTATAGTGATAGGAGTGTTTGTGCCTGGTTGTGTTACGCACATGATTGTGGGTCGCTATACCAGTATATAGTTATAGGTGTTGGTCTTGTGGTATAGTTATTAACTGAGGACTTGCCTATGTGAACGTATGTGTGCTAGCTAAACTAGGTGTAGATGTGCTAAGTATATAGTGGTATGATTGATATATATGAATAAAATGTTAGCGTGTATGGGTGTGCACCATGCCCGGGTAAGTATGTACTTAGTTATAGTTATCGGTGACCATGGTATAGGTGACGTGTCGTAAATATAGCTATATGACCGTATGTGATATGAAAATACGGTGAAATTATTGCATGCATTTGAATGACTATATAATTGTGAAAAATGGTAGTGGTGAATGTATATTAGATATAGTAAAACCTGACTTAATGATGGTATGGTGTGACTACATGAGTTGATGTGTTTGGTGTTGGATGTATACTAGGAAATATTAGGGAGTCGTACACCCATGTTTGTTTTATGCATAGGTAGCTATCTATAGGTAGAGCAATGATTGTATTTGCTAGTGTGAGACCATACTTATGAGTATCTGAAATATTGTTTTGTGTTAGGTAAGTAGTAGTTATATAAGGGATGTATGCTTACATATATGATTGAAATACGTGTATGCATTTGACTGACTATGATAGGTATAAGTGTATGATGTGCGTGAATATATATATATACACATGCTAGTAGTGTTAATGTTTGACTACCTAGTGCGAATATAAGCACCTGGAGTGACTATACCTGGTTGAATTATAATGTGATATGATTGGGGTAGTTACTCGAGTGACTAGATATATTTATAGTTAGAAAGTCTGAGGACGGACTTTATTCTAAGGTGAGGAGGATGTAACGGCCACTTCTCGTTGTACGTTGCTCGTGCACGTGCTTTTGACCGTGCACGTATTAATTTTAGACTTTGTTTGTTTGGGAACACTTGGGTGTGATATGCCGTTGTGAACGTCTCTGAGAGTAGTAAATTGTGGCACTAATTTGGAACGACATTTCTCGGGTCGTTCTCCCACGATTTGAACTTATTCGAAGAGACGTTGTGATTTTCACTTTTCACGGGAGACGTTTCTATTTTTAGTTTCGTCACTCGACGTCGAAATTGTGATCCGTCTTCTCGGTCTTTCTTCTCTCCTCGCCCCGGTCACCCCAGTATTTATTCCACAATTTTAGGGCCCCGTTTGACCTACCTTCACTTTTGGCCCAACACATTGTATTTTAGCCCTAAGTTTCATTGTATTATATCCCTATGTTGGACTGATAATAAATTACACTAGACTTGGGCTTAGCTCAGCCCACCTTAGCTTAGGCCATAGTCACGCATGAGAGGGGAGCAAGAATTGAGTTGGGCTTTTGCAAAATCCTATAGAATAATAAAATAGAAGTATAAACAACCCTATAAGCCCCGACCCTCTCCCCACGTGATGCTGCTCCCTCATCTATTTATTAGACAGTAGGGTTATTATATTTTAAAAACCCTAGCTTATTTTTCCCAGCAACCACGCGAGGCCGCCGCCCCCTCAATTGTTTCGCACGCAACTGCATCTCCTCGCGTCCGATCTCGCTTTCCGACTTCCCTCGCGTCTTCTCCGACCCTCAGCCCTCTTCTCCACAAATGACCCCCACTCGCGTCACCGACTTCTCCTCTCCGCGGCGTCTCATCACCGTTAACCACTGTTCCCCATCGCCTGCTCTTCGTTCCGCCGCGACAGCGCTGCAGGCGACGCCCGCACGACGCAGACCCCCTCCGGCATCTCCCCGATCGCCCCGGCCATCCACAACACAGTGGCGACCCCGTTCAGTCGCCCGTCGCCGGACCTCCCCTCTAGCCCCAGCCACTCGTCGTCGTCTTCCTTCGGCCTCCCTCTCGCGATCCCCTGTCCAGCGCCCCGATCCCCTCCGTTCGCTGTCCAGATCACCTCGTCGAGCTCCACGGCCACCTCAGGCCGAAGCCCACGCCGGAAGCCCCCAAGCCACCTTCGACCAAATTCTCCCCTCCTGCTATTCTCAGGCCGTGCCATGTCGATGCTCCTCCGACATACCCCGATCTCCCCGACGGCATCACCATCCCTGCTGCCACCCCGAGCCCGCCTATGCTCTCCATTTCCCTTCCCGTTCTAGCGTAATGACGCTACACAATGCAAGCTGCGTGAACTGTAGTTTTTAAGTGTTATTATGTATTAATTATTATATGAGAGTAGGTGTGATGTTACATTAAGCTTTGTTTATATTAACAGTAATTTTAATATGTTATAATGTGAGGTTAATCCCTTGATATAGGTGTTAATGGCAGTGCGTACGAGTATACGTGAACCGTAAACTTTGAGTTATGAAATTCATAGTTTGGCTTAGTGTAGGAATGGATTATTGTGATTATTGGTTGTTACTATTTCCACTTTTAACTTATTATCACACATCCTTGTCACAGATACGATACGTTTTCTTTACAACCCGTTATCGTTTCTGAGTCGACGCTGTTACCTTACCCGATACTGGAATCCAACCCCTGACGTCGCTACCCGACGTCAGTGTAGCTCTCGCGTCGTGTTAAGGTATATCTGAACCGTAGGAACCCACACCCGCATGTTAACAAGATAAAAACTGTGTTTTTACTGCTTGTAACTCACTAATCCAACTTAAAAATACGGGACTGTAGGCTGATTGTTGGACTGAGCGTGGGAGCTCTGGACTTGGTAAATCTGTGATTGGACTTGAGAATTGTGATACCAGCACGTATTTCAGGCAAGTGAAACTTGCCAACTCTTGTGTAGGGCCATGTTTTAGGTCATTTCCTTGTTTTTAGCGTAAAAGAGACTAGTCAGTGAAATGATAGCTGGCTAGACGCCTACTTGATCTAGTTTGACAACGAAACTAGATCCGTCACCTAAATTGATCTAGCTTGACAACGAAGCTAGATCCAACTCTTTAACTTGTTGATCATGCATACTAAACTGTCATGTTTACTTTCCTTACCTGTACGCTTTACTACTTGCCATGTCATGTCATCCATGCATTGAATGTCGCATTCGTAGCACACGTTACAATACTTGTACTTGTACTTCCTTGTCCGACTAGGTGCACCCCTATGCCATCGTGATAAAACACTTCCTGGCTCGTGATCCAGAAGATGGTCGCCAGTCCATATACACGTGGAGGGGTAGGGATAAGCGATCACTTGAGCTTAGGAGTTGGCCCGATCAGCCACTCTAGCCAAAAGGCGTAATCTCTGTGCACGACGTGCTTACTTTACTTGTCTTGTACTAGTGAGTGTTTCTTGTAAAACTTGACATTCATGCCATGCTCGTACTTTACCTTACTTTACTTGTTGCACTCATACTTTAACTGCCATGTCATTGCATTCATGCTAGAACTGCTAGGTTGCTTACTTTCACTTTCAGTTTCCTTGCACAAGTCTCTTGTAGACTTGCTGACATGTGCCCCTTGCTCTTTTGGGTGTCACATGTTAGACCCTGAGCCAGAGACCGTAGTTGAGTACGTGGTTGTTGCTGACGCTGAGCCTGAGTCCATGTCTGCTCAGGAGGAGTTTTGTGGACACCGGTGACCTTTCTTGGTGACCTTGCTGGGCTTTCTTTTGTTATAGGCCTTGTTGTTAGTTGTCGGTGCGTGGCACCTTTGTTTTGTACTTTGTACTTTTGTTGGCCATGTTTGTGCCTTTAGATTCCTTTCTTTTAAGCCTGGTGGCTTTTTCTGTGATGTTGAAATTTACTATTATGGATATTCTGAGATATCTCATTTGTCTCTTTTTGTTATTATTATCTTTGTTTCGTTTCGCGTTGCAAGGACCTGCGATTTAAAGTTGATTGACGCTTATCGGACTTGCAGCTTTGTAGCTTCAAGTCTGAGCGGACCTTCTCATGCTTCGTCTCCACGTTTTTGGGAAGCGGGGCGTAACAAGGAAGGGAGTGGTCGGCGGTGCAAATGGGCATGGTGCAATTGTGGTGGGTAGGAATGATTATGGGCATGCCCAAAGCCCGTTTGGGCTTCCAATTGGGCACGCCCACTACAAATCCTTCATTAAAGTGTATGTAAGAAACACGGTTTATACCTTCTTTCTTACATACACTTTAATGAATGATTTGTAGAGGGCATGCCCAAACGGGTTTTAGGCATGCCCATTATCATCCTTAGTGATGGGAGTGGGGGTTGACGTCAGAATACGACAGCGGCGGAGAATGAGATGAAGAGGGGGAAGGAAGAGAATTGGAGGGTAAATATGGAAAAAGGTTCAATGTCAACCCCATAAATTTTGAATAGTAAACTTGTAAATAAGTGGTCAGTGTATTCAGAAATTAGGTCTGTGCGCGTAGCAACTCACATGGAAACGAAACAAGAATGCTTCAAGCCGCCCATTTATAACGGCCTGGTCAGTCTACATTATCACCCCCATCCCCGAATCCCTCCGCTCTCAGATGGGGTCCCTACTTCACCCCGTGAACCTAAGAATCTCACCGCGGCCTCCTCCCCTTCTCTCTCGCCGCCCTCTCAAACCCCCCTCGATTCCTCAAACTCCAACGACTCTGCTCGCCTCTCTCACTCGCTTCCCCTTGGTCTGGTCACCCTCCACTGAACCTCACCTGCCCCGTCTCTCTCCCCCTGGCGTGGGCTCCATGGAGGAGGAAAGCTCCGAGTGCGTCGTTGAGACTCTCAAGGTCCCCGATTCTTGGATTCTCCCTTCAAAAGCCTTGCAGGTTTGATTTTCCTTTAAAAATTGTTTTTTGGATGCAAAAGACTGTGTTTTTAATGTAACATGAATGTCTTTCGATGCTAATGGATGTGTTTCCTGATTCCCTAAGTGCGTGGGAAATAAAGAGGAAATGATTGCTAAATTTTAACAGCCGAAGCTGAGAGCGCATTAACCTCATATTCTTGTCTTTGGAAAAATTAGGAACTTCTCATTGTATGCAAATTTAAAATGTAATGAAATTCACACATGCTGAAAGATTTCTATCACGGATTATTGGTTTCTTTCGATGTTACATTTTCCTCAAGTACTTTGGTGCTAGGAATTATATGGAATTGAACAAGTTGAACTATTTTATTGTTACCATTCAAGATAAGCAACAAGGAGACATTTCATTCGATAATGACTACTTAGGGTTCAAATATATAGTTTCATAATGCGCTTATGAAATGGGCAGACCCGTGCCAACGGACTGTAGTCCAGCGACATTTATCCGCTTCCTAGTGGGGCCACAGGGATCGATCTCTGGTGGATGCGGAACGCGCGTGCGCCTTTAACCAGTTTTCCTATGTATCAAAAAAAAGGGCAGACCCATTGAAATTGAGGCTCGAATCCAGCTTACAGACACACATATTAAGAAATGAAAGGAGGTAATAGGCAAAAGGGAAGATAGAGTTTAATCCCTCTTCAGAAAATAAAAAGATGTATATATGGTTAAATATGAGTGGACCCAATACTCAAATACGGGTTTACCATTTAGGTCGAATTGGTTTTCATGATTCTTTAGCAATGTATAAGAAGTTAACATTCCATTGTTCCAACAGGACCCATTAGACTAGTTTGTGTTTTAATTAAATTTTTTACTACTCTAGAATGTTAATTTGATCATCTTCAAAGTAGATAATTTAAATTTGTTAAGAAGATGTTATTTCAGGAAAAATGTTTATTAAGCACATGACTGTTTATGTGCATATTAGGAAACAAATTCAATCATGATTGACTATAATAATAGTTAATGACTGTTTCACCATGTTAGATTGGAGCCAAATTAAGAAAAGAAGTTATATAAATTAATGGTACACTAGTGATTGTATAAGAAAATTTTCACAATTAAGGGGGGCTCCTTGGTCTATGCATACTGTTCTTCTTATTAAGTATTTTCACTTGGATGTGTAATCAAAATCTCCCAATCATATCATGTTTTACTTCGTCTTTTTTCTTTAGCCACAAAATCTTGAGACAATTTTAAGTCGATTATGAGTACTATCAGAAATTAAGGCCATATAGAGATACTTACTGCCCGTATACAATGTCTTAGGTAATATAGGCTTGATGTAGTCATGAGCTACGACAACATCCCCAACATGTATCTCCCCCAAATCACAATAGTTATAAATAAAATTTAAAAAACATGCACACGCAATAATAGAAGGGTAACAGTCTTTTTGGCTACTTGATGACGACTGTTAAACTCATGTAAATATATTTTTCGGTTTAACGGGTTCTAGGTAGCTGTGGATAGGATTTTCTTTGAACAACCTACATGTTCATAATCCTTTTTCATCCTCTCCATTTCCGACTATTGTTCAACTTCTTTAGACTTCCAACTCCGAACCTCTCTTTACAGAAACTATAGCATGGAAAATTTACGTGTTAAACAATGTAATTCTCATAGCTCATCATCATCATCAGCCAGATCCTAGTTCTTTGTGATAAAAACCAGTCCCTCTGTGGAGCCCGGGTAGGCTTCAAATAAAGATTGACAGTAATCAAGAGAGATATCAATGGTCTAATTCAGTGAAATTGTTATTGTTAAGTTTGATGAAGAAGAATATAATTTGCATTATACTTGATGATTGTTACAAGGGATATCACACACACATATATTACACAAGTCATGATTGGGCACTAGAACCCAAGAGACCACCAAAACCCACGAGTCACACTAGAACCCAAGGGTCATGACATAATGACCTAGGAGACAATACAATTTCCTAAATATACTTATAATTATCTTAACACTCCCTCTCAAACTCAAGGTGTAACTTTGAGTTTGGAGAGGCCAGAAGAAAGATCAAGTGATAGGAGATACAGCATCGGATGGCCGCAAAGTACAAGACGTAGGATTTGGATAGTGCAGGGGGCGACTAGGGGCCGGAGAGATGCCACTAGGGGCAAGACCGCTGGGGCTGCTGGGATGCCGCTTGGACGAGGTCCCTGGGGGCCGAAAAGTTGCCGCAGGGGGCCCGATGAGATGCCACTGGGGCGAGGCCGCTGGGAGAAGTATGCCCTTGCTGGTGAGAAGTACGAGGAGGCACTTCAGGACTTCTATGAGGGTCTACTAGCATTAGGTCAATAGCATTTTGAGACTGCACCGCTGCACTAGTCCTTTGCATTGGCTAACAGGGTTGATCTGACAGAATGGAACTCCTCGGAAACAATCAATTGTTTTGATGATGTAGAGGAGAAGATGAAAGCTGCCACCAAGATGTGGGAGAAAGTTGAAGAGCAGATGATTAATGAGCTTAAAGATCCCAACTTAAGCAAAAAGGTTGAGATGTTTAAAAAGAGAGAGGAAGTAACAAGGGTCAGGTGATGATGGCCAGTGAGCTAATTATCTCTTAGCTGCAGAACTATGAGATTCGTGAGGTTCGAAAAGTTCGGCAGCAGCCCGGAGAACGCGTTGGAATGCAGCCATAGCTCCTGGAGGTCTGACAACCCGCCGCTGACGGCAATGCCACCGGATATAGCGGTCCCGTACTAGTTGTTAATCCAGAGGGACCGAACGTTGGATCCAAAAAAGGCCACATGGATCAGTCCCTGGAGTTGGTTAAAGGCCATGCCTAAATGGTTCAAGCCCGAAAAGCTAGCAACGAATAAGTCTGGTAATTCACTGGTGAAGTTAGCAAAGTTGGCCGAGAAGTTCACCACCGTGGCCCAGTCTTTTAAATACATCGGAATCTGCCAGGGCTTGAAAGGGTTGTTGTCGAGGGAGGCGGATTCGAGGGAAGAGATCCGGTGTAGAAATCGAAGGAAGATGTTTGGGTCAGCGACGGGTCAAGTTCAGCTTACGATAATTGCAAGATGGAGCTGTAGGGATTGATTGAAGTATGATCGTCCCTCTTCTCCCCCCAGTTGGGAGAGAGGGAAAGTTAGCAGCTGAAGGATTAGGATCAGAAGAGATTTGGCTCCGATAACATGTTAAGTTTGATAAAGAATATAATTTGCAGTACTTGATGATTGTTTCAAGAGATATCCCACACACACATATATATTACACAAGTCATGATTGGGCATTAGAACCCAAGAGACAACACCAAAACCAAAGTGTCACACAATATCCCAAGAGACATTACAAGAACCAAAGAGTCACACCTATTTCCAAGACAATTAAGAATTATCTTAATAGAAATAATTTTGGCAGAGGCACAAGCTAGCAGTTGAGAGGCCTGTAACCTACACAGAATTTGGCGGTTACATGAATTTACTTAAAATGATGTCAGCATTGTCATAATTTAATCATTATAGAAATTATGTATATTACTAGCCTTCTCAAAAACATAATCTATCCAGATTGCAAGAAATGCCTACCTTATATACAGACGTGGCCCACTACACTCTGCCATATTTGAGTACTTGCCCACCTGGTAAGATTAGCCCAAGCAACCACTGCGGTACAACCTCATGCAACCGAACCGCGCTCTCTCTGGGTTGTTATGGACGGACCCGCCCAATGGGTACGAACAGCCGGTTGCCAGTTTTATCAGAGGGACGTGCGTTTCGCTTTGACAGAGGGGCTCGTACCAAGCTTTTTTAGGAGAACACTTGTTGGATTTGGATCCTAGCCTAGAGGGAGGTGAATAGGCTTATAAAAATATTCTCGTGCAACCCACGAGAAATGACACGCACTTAAAAATACAACCATGGTAAATAAAATACAAGCACAGAATACACAGCAGATTTACCTGGTTCGATCGCAGCAACGACCTACTCCAGCCCCCAAGCAAATACTAGCATTAATATATTCCTTCTTTACACCTACAATGGGGTCCTAGCACCAACTTCCCACCTAGACTGTATCACACTCAATAAAGTGCAGAACACTATCAACCTAGTAAATGCGTATCTTGACTGCTACAACACGTTAAGACTCTCTTGTCTAGCCCCAACCAGACAAGTCCCAAAAGACACAAAAACTGGTAAATTTTTCCCTACAGAGATCAACACATTGATACACGAATATAAAGAGTAAAGAGTTTAGAAATGCTCAGTTCGTGTCCGTGTAGTTGTCTCTATCAATCAGCACATTGTCAGCTCCAGTCTGACGCAAACGGTGTCTCGATCTGACGTCTGTATCTCAATTTGTGGCTCGTCAATCTTGGAAAGCACTCTGGTCTGTGCGTATAGCAATCTCAGTTCAAACCAATTAATATACGGTTTGTGCGCATAACAATTCTTTTAAAAATAATCCACGTCGGCAAATCCTTCTCTCCTTTCTTTTGCATGGAGACCTATCCACGTCAGCTACTCACGTTCCATTTTCCGACTCGAGTTCCGTCTCCGATCACTTCTCTTCGACGGCGAGAGCTCGGTGACTCTTCTCCTCGACGGCGAACAGATCACGTCGGGCTCTCGACTTCGACTTCGACGTGCGCACTCCGGGGCTTCGAACTTCTCCGACTGCTCCCCTTTGACAACGGAAGCTCCACGGCGTACGACAACTGGGCGGGATCTTCTCTTCGACGGCGAGCTCTCCTCAGCAGCTCTTCACGGCGACTTAGGGTAGCAGCGTGTCGACGGCAATAAGTAGCTTGAAGGCTTCGGCAACTCGTGATGACTCAGCTCCACGACGTGCAGCACTCCGGCGAGCGGCGGGCTTCGAACAGCGTCGAGGAGGGATGCTGATGAACGACGACTTGGTGTTTGTCGTTGTCGATGGCAATGGACGTGGACTTTGGAGCGGTGGAAACGCTTTGACGGCGAGTGACTCAAGTCGATGACAGCACGATGAGAGGTGGCCGCTTGTCCCCGTCCGCATGTACAATGGCAGCTAGGAGCTCGACGACGAGTTGTGCTCTTGGTGTTTTGCTCGGAGAGAATTTGTGAGGCGTCAGTTGATGAGAGGAATGTGCAGTTCTCCACCCAAAAAATTTGTTGATGCTTGCAGTCCAAAGTTGCGTCCTCAAATTTCGCTTCTCTTTGATGTTGTAGGCCAACTGAAACCCTTGGGCTGTGAAGAGGGTGCGTGAGTTCCTAGCCTTTAAAAAAATGGCCGACACCTTTTTTCTTGTTGCTGCACTGTCTTTCCTCCTTGAAGATGAAGATGGTTTTGCTTGGCAAGCTCTTGGCTTTGAGGCTTTGGTTCTAATGGCTTGCTTGAGGAAGAAGATGGATGTAGGTTACGGCTTAGCTTCTGGAAATGATGGCTGGCCTTGGTGATTTCTTTTGGTGGCCTGCCCTTCCTTCAATTTTGATGAGCTCTTTTTATAATGGAGGCTAGGGTTTTTGGCTATATGTTGCGGCAAGGAGAGGTTGAATGGGAAAATGATGGTACCAAATCCTTGCATATATTTCTACTTGATTTGACAAAATCCTCATAAGATACTCTCCATCTCATCTCATATTGGACAAAGTCTCTCCATCTCATCTCATATTGAACCAAGTCCACTTTGATTTGTGCATAGCCATTCTACTCCTTTCCAGTTGCTATTTGATTAGCCATTCCTCCAACACTTGATTTAGTCACCCCCTTCAAGAATTACGTCATTGCCATCACTGAAACACACTAAGCACACACGTTAAATAGCAACACACGTTTGTCATCATCAAACTAAAGATCCTAGATCGTTGCTTCCAACAGCAGTTACGTCGGACACAACCCAAATCCTGGTAATCTCACTTGTAACCCCGTTTACGACTGACAAGTCAGTTACAAAAGAGAGTACCATCTGACGTGGCATGACCTTTCCCCAATCCTGTAAAGTCAGAGGTGCGTCCCCGTCATCAGATATCTCTCAATCACTAAGAAAAACCTTAGCCTTCTCTATCTCTATTTCCCATCTCAAAACCCTAGTGGCAGCTTTCTCTGGCCGACGCTTTATCCATTTTTCGTTTGACACTAACTTAAACATCGGAGATGAATTGGAGGGTCACCACCCAACGGTTCCTCTGACGTGTTTTCTATCTGTTTCAGGCGGCGTTGAATGGTCGTTTTTTCTTAGCTCGATGTAAACGTCTTGTTCGGGCTCCCTTATTGCGTAAATACTCGTTCCAGCTGTCAAATCTTGACCTAGCGAGATTCTAAGCATCAACAATTATCTTAGATTTAAAATAGTATGCTAATATTTAATTCCGATGAATCAGAAAAAATATTATGCTAATATGATGCAAATGTAGTGTCTTGTTGCTTTTTTAGAGGCTCGTCGGTAGTACTTGCCTCTTTGCTCTACTATCCTTGTTATCCCAATTTCTGATCCATCCGTGCTTTTGGATAATATACAACTGTTTGGTTTTGGATAGCCAATTTATATTTCAACATATCTCAATCCAACTGTTATCTTTTGCAGGAATCGGAGTGGTTAAGAATCACTCTGCATAAATGGTTGGATGATGAGTATTGCCCCGAGCCAGCAAATGTGGAGATCAGCAAGGTTGCTGCGCGCTCGTACTACGAGTCACTGATAGCGAAGAAGACCGACTTGGGGGAGATTTTGCTCAATATGGTGGGAGATCTACAGACTGTATCATTCCAAGAAAGCTTCCATGGAGTATTCTCATCTGCGAATGCTGCTGTACATTTAATAACTTCAAGAATTAGCTCTGTAGAGGAACAATAATGTGCATGCCATTTTTTTTATGAAGAACAGGTTAAATAGATACTTGCTCTTCTTGTGATTAGCATAAATGTTTTCCCGTGGAATTGATGTAATTGAAGTAGGGGTCGGGCTTGAAATTGGCTTTTGAATGCGTGTCATGGATGGCGACCGAAAGTTTATTCGTTTGTAGAGATGATACTCAGACATGTAACAAGCACTCCCTTTTTTTACCATCTACCATTGAACCATCGATGATGATCTTCGATTGAATGTTCACCATGTTCAGTATATCCCAAAAAATATTGATATTATGCATGACATGGCTTTGCAACTAGATAGGATATGTAGTTTTGCTACCTCTTTTCATTTCTTTTTTTTTTCTCTTTAAAGGAATCATGGATTACCTAACTCGATGTAGTTTTAATTTCGTGTATCCTCCTTATTTAGATAAGAATACATGTTTGAAGAGTTCATATCGGTTAGAAATCAACGACAGTGAACACATCACCTTGAACATCAACGGAATAGAGGAGCACGCATTGGATCGTGTTTGGAATCATCGAAGGAACCCAAAGTAATCTCACAGCCAAGATTACTCTTTATCTTCTTCTTCTTGTGTTCGGTTTGTGAGGGAAGAGATGAGGAAACGTGTTCAATTGCCTTGATTGAATTCTCACCAATATGGGTATAAAGAGGGTGTAAAGGGGAGGAAGTTAATTGACGTTGAAAACATAGCGTATAGATTTCAACTTATTTGCATTAGGAACCCTGAACTCCTGTAAATTGCAATTATCCACTAAGGCTAACTCAATTTACATATAACCCTTATCAATATTATATTTGTGATTTACCCATGGATTAAACCCGCCATGGGCATACCCAATTCCACATCTCTCACTCGCACATGATGGGATTATTGTTACAAAAACAACAAGTGAAGAAGACTTCATACTTGCTAACTTGGTCGTGCGACCCATAAGCACATATATGCAATCTTGTTGTACATTGGTTAGAGATACACAATTGCCTTTTATAAATTCGATCCTCTAAAGTTGCTCTGTTGCTTATAATACCACAGGTCTAATTTGTTATATCAATTTAAGTATTCCTGATCCCTCTTAGTAATAATTTACTCTTGAGGACATCCATATTACAATTGAGGACTTTTTTTGAATTGTTTGCTGACTAGGACAATCAGATTGATAGAAATACGATATGGATTTAATCTTGAGAAATCAACAGTTGAGATGAGAATTTGTGAAAATTTTGGGCAAACAGGTTGATAGGAAGACAGTTTGGATTTAATCTTGGGAAATCAACAGTTGAGATGAGAGTAAAAATTTTGGGAGGGAAAATTTTTGGTAAATAAATAGATAAATGTAACAATGCGTCCTCGAGCAAAATAGCAAATTATAAAAAAGAAAAAACATAAAAATTGAAACACACATGCATGATTCGCATATGCTTAGTTGAAACAGCGAACTGAGGAGAAGAATCGAACTGGAAAAGGCAGAAAATAGGAAACCCTAGAATTTTATCACATTTTCTTTCTTTTACCCTCTTTTTTATAAAGAAATCATACGCGAACCAGCTATATTTTTATGGAGAAATTCTTTTTTCTTTTTTCATGAAAAAAAATTGAACCCAACCCTCTCATAAATTATGAACAGCAAGCAAAGCGTGAAACAGAACATGGCCAAACAGAGGATTAGCGTCGAAGGCGCCCACGAAATTTTTTTACGCTAATTTGTTGTTCCGCGTCGAAGGTGCCCGTGCCGAATTTGTTGTTCCGCGTCGAAGGCGCCTATACCGCTAAATGTTTTTATGCTAATTAGTTGTTGTTTTTTGCTGTGGAAATAATTTTTTGAGGAACAAAGATTTCGCGGTGGAAAATTTTAAATGAACCGTACTCGCGGGCACGGTTCATGACTTGTACTTAAATTTCTTTCACATTGATGTCTCTTAATCACACAGATTGGCCCGCTTGTGAGATCATCAGATCTGATATTAACAAACTTAGCCTTTCCGTTGCACTCAATGCTCTAAGTCTCAACTTAATTGCTTTCCTAGACATATCCTTTTAGACCGAACCACTCGTGGTCATAAGAAATATGCTAAAGTAGCTATCACCAAGATTAAGACTTTGAATACTAGTCAATTAGTCAAAGAGCATTTGTGAGGAAACAAAATCCTCTGGGGACTAACAAAGTGAAAAGGCAAGGATCCACTTTCTCACTTCTCATTGTGGTCGACTCCAGCACATGTGGGATGAATCACATGCAACAGTGTATTGCGTATGTCTTATAAGTATTTTAACTCTAACACCATTCAGACTCCAATTAAATGTACATATACATTTAACATTGAATTCTACAGCAATCAATTGCTCCAAGAATTCATTTCTGGCTCAAGAATAGGCTTAGATGAACTTTAGGGAATCGGTTCATCTCGGTCATTATTTGTATATATATATAATGACCTCATCTTGAAACTTATTCAAGGTGACTTTCAAAGAGGGTCAAGTCTCATCATTGTCCCCATTCACCTAGAATGTCAGAGGTGATTGCCTGTGTGAAAAGGCCAATCTTCCATGCCTATTAACATACTTTCTTATGTACTTTGAATAAATGTGTTAACAAATAACACCTTTTGGGCAAAAATCATTTCAAACACAATGAATGTAGTAAGAATTTTTAATTGAACAAATGTAATGTTTTACAGAGTACAATCACAAGTATATATTCAATTTTTACGCAATCCTAGAGATTTGACATGTCTCTTAAAAGCGTCTCTGGTAATGGGCTAAGTAAGCGTAGAAATATATACTTGATAGAAACTATCTTCTCAGCCACAATGTCTCTCACAAAATCATATCGTATGTCGATATGTTGGTATGACTATGATACTTTGGGTCCTTGGTGTAAGCTATAGCATCTTGATTGTCGCAGTAGACAATAACTGGTTCTTGTTTTTCACCCAGGTTGTGTAGGAACCGTCGTAACCAAATAGCTTCCTGAACTCCTACTGAAGCAGCAACAAATTCTGCTTCCATGGTTGATAGAGCTACACAAGTTTGTTTCTTGCTGCACCATGATAGGGCCACATCTCCAGGCAAGAAAACATATCCTCTTGTTGATTTTCTCTCATCTACATCGCCCTTATAATATGCATCAGTGTAGCGTTCCAGTGTAGTGGAGAACCTTCGTAGCACAAACTGTAGTTGGCTATGCCTTTTAAATATCTCATGATCCTCTTCACAGCCTTCCAATGCTCAGGTGCAGGATTTGATTGCTATCGACTTACCAATCCTACTGCACGACATATGTCTGGTCTTGTACACAACATGGCGTAAAGCAAACTACCCACTTCATTTGCATAGGGCACTCTTGTCATTTTGTTCTTTTTGTCTGTCGTACTAGGACAACCATCTAGACTTAATATATCGTCATTGCAGTTGTAGTTTCAACTCGATTACATTTAGACATATTGAATCGTTCTAAAACTTTATTGATATATATTTCTTGCGACAACGTAAGAAATCTTTTGGAACGATTTCTCTAAATTTTTACACCAAGTATATAATCCTCTTCACCCATGTCTTTCATTTCAAAGTTTGATAATAGCCATTCTTTTATTGTTATCAAAAACTCCATATTGTTACTAGCTAATAAAATGTCATCTACGTATAATGTCAAGATGAAAATTTTGTTCTTATGTTGCTTCACATCAACATAATGTTCTTCTTCGATCATCTCGAAACCAAATGAGGTGACAACTCTATGAACCCTCTGGTTCCATTGTCTAGATGCTTGTTTAAGGCCATATATAGAATTATGTAATTTACAGACTTTATTTTCTTGGCCTTTAACAATGAAACCTATTGGTTGATCCATGTAGATTTCCTCATTTAGTTCACCATTTAGGAATGCTAACTTAACATCCATTTGGTGAAGTTCTAAATCCATGTGAGCAACGAAAACTAGTATAAGGCGAATAGAGGCAAACTTAACGACTGGTGAAAAAGTTTCTTCGCTTATATGCTCTCTTGATAAATCTGAATTTAATCGTATATCATATTGTCAAACTGCGAAGGAAATATATCACACACTGGAGGTGACGCACGAGGGAACGTTACAGGTGAATGAGTCTAGACTTACCTTGCTGAGCACAGAGTACGAGAGCTTCCACATGCTTCCATCAGAATCCATATCAGAGATGTTTGGAGGTTCACAGACATTGTTTACAAGTCTATCTCTCTTGGTAAGCCATACTCTAGTCTTGAGCAGTTAAGGAAATCTTAAGGGTGCTGCCAAGCTCGTTCAGGCCTAACCACCATTCAAGAAGCAAAAGATCTATCACAGATGAGAGTGGAGGACCATTCAAGTTTAAGCATAACCATTCAAGAAGCAAAAGACCTATCACCATTCAAGTTTAAGCATTTCAATATTTTCAACTTTAATAACAGGTGGCTTATAACCTTTTTCAACTATGTGCCAAACTTTATAATCAACAAATATTGAGTATATTCTCATCCTAGATTTCCAATAAGCATAATCTACTACATTAAATTTAGGGGGTCGTGATATGGACTGACCTTCAGTAAAAGCACAATCAATAGAGTTATTCATGGTCAATCTAGCCTAGATCCTCTAACATGCTCTGATACCACTTGTTGGATCTGGATCTAAGCATAGAGGGGGTGAATAGGCTAATAAAAATTCTCGTGCAACCCACGAGCAATCACACGTAGTTATAGCACATTCAGAGTAAATAAAAAGCAATCACAGATGCACATCAGATTTACCATGGTTCGGTCGTCACCACGACCTACGTCCAGCCCCCAAAGTAGATACTAGATTAATAATGTAATAGGTACAACCCTAATAGCTAGAGCACCAACGTCTCTACACTCACCAGGCACTACGTACCCCACTCACCGTGTTCAACAAAATTAATTCTAGTATAAGTTTTCTATTGGCTAGTCCCAACTAGCCAAGTCCCTCTTGTCTAGCACCCACTAGACAAGACCCCAAAACATGTACAAATGGTAAAGTTTCCCCTAGAAAGATCGCTACTACTACACAAATATAATAGTAAAGAGTTTAGAGAATCACAGTTTGTGTAGCAGCAGTTGTCTCTGTCAATCAGCTCAGGTCAGATCGTATCTGACAGGATGTAGTCGCCAACGTTATGTCCTCGCCTTTAGAACTTGCGTCCTAGGTTCTCTTGCCTCCTTGATGTGTTGCGGCCTTGGATGGATACCCCCTTGAAGTGTTGCGCAATATGTTGAGCTCCCCTTTGATGTGTTGCACAATTTGTTGAAGTCCTCTCCAATGAAACTTGCAGTAAGGTGAAGTACTCTTGGATGCAGAAACTTGTGGCCTTCAACAACAACCCCTCAAGGATAGTACGGCCTTGGTGAAGCTATGGAGTTGTCTTGCAATGGAGAAGAAGGAGATGGTGCTCTTGGCAATGACCTTTGGCAATGGGAGAGGAGGATGAAGTTTTGGCCTTGGTTCATACAACTTGCACAATGTGTAATGGAGCTATGGAGTTGTGCAATATGTGGTGGAGGAGCTTGAAGCTCTTGGGAAGGAGGTTACGGCCTTGGTGATTTGGCAATGGCAATGGAGCTTAGGCTATGGAGAAGGTAAGGAGATGATAGCTTTTAGGCAATGGAGAGTGGGCTTGGCATGTAGCGCAACATAGGTTTTTTAGGCATGAAAATCTTGTGGCTATGACACCCCTCTTGGCCAAAATTCTCCCCTTCTTTTGGTTGCCATCTCTCTCAAAAATCCCTCTCTTTGAATATGTGTTTATAAAGGAGAGGATAAGATATGATAGGATCAATTAGAATCTCATAATTGATGGAGATTGAAAGGAATCCTAATTTGATTAGGATTTGAATGAATCTCTTAGGATATGGAGTTTGAAAATGTATGGCTATGGAATTGAATTTGAGCAGCTATAGGATCTGAATTGGATCTCATTTAATCACCTTTGATTTGCATGAGATACTCCATATCTCTCCATCTTTGACCAAGTCTTCAATTTGCATGGCATTAGGATTTGAATGTTGCACCAATTGATTTGAATCAATTCAAATATGGATTTGAATTGATTTCCTCCTTATCTTTCCATCTTTGGCTTAGTCCAATTTTTGTAGCCATATTCTCCATCTTTGACTTAGTCCACTTGACTATTGTTTGGCACATTCTCCATCACTTTTACTTAGTTTCTCTTTGCGTATTTGCGAGAATGTCATTCCTGAAAACACTTAGCACACACATTAAAGCGTTCACACACATTTGTTATCATCAAACACGAATTCATCGATCGTTGTATCCAACACCACCCACTTGAGGTGGGGTCCAGTCCCTGATACACTGCATAGTGTTCAAGTTTCCAAATTAATGAAAACATGAAAATGTTGCCTTGTCTTACTTCTTTATGTTACTACAATCGTACTATTGCTTAGTAGTTCTATTAGATAATTAATAAAACTAAAAATAAAACAAAGAAATGTTCCTTTCTAGTTGGGTTTTCCTACTGGGCACGTTGTGACGTGTCCACATTGTCTTTCAGGACCAGAGCAGGCAGTAGCTGAGCTAGAGCCAAAGGAGCTTCCCCATGTAGGAGACTCTCGCCCTTCAGACACATAGGACTAGTTTAGGGAGTGTGAGTTGTCCCCTTTTTGGTGTTCTTTGTTTGAGGACTTTCATGTGTACATGTGTTATATGGTGATGTCCTCCATGTTGTACTTTGTCGTTGCTTTAGTTGTAATTTGTTTTTGCTCGGATATGTTGTGTAGTTTCTCAGTTGTGCTTTGTACTTGTATATAACATTGTGGTAAATTGTACTTTTACTGTTGCGATTGGAGCTCTAGTAGTTTTATTTTTCTCATGTCTGTGTTGTCCCAGCATGTGTAGTTACCTGCTCATGTTAAATTAAATTTTACGCTGCAATACAGCGGCCTGTTACACCCTCATCTTCCATTTGTCATGGACAACTTTGAAACCAGGGTATTTGGGAAAATGGGGCGTGACATTTTGATTTTCTATAGTAAGTAGAAGATACATTAAAGGGCATCATGTTTAGTCATGATACTTTGTTGTCTTTTCAACAATCTATATTATTCGCAATACCAATGGGTAGATTTGATAACATACGTGATGATCTAGAAATAAATTGTAAGGTGACCGAATAATACACACATACAAAAAATGATGACAGACTTTAATTTTCTTGTTGAGCATATTTTCATGCAACATATGTTTGAGTTATCTAAATTTTCAAGTAAGTCAACGTTTCTTCTAGTAAATATAAGAGAAAAGGCAGAGGCCAAACATGTCACTTAACATCTTACTTCAAGCATAATAAAGATTATAATTTAAGCGTGGCCTTTAGATAGGAGTTGTTATGAAGCGTAGCTTCTGGAGGAGACCACAGACCTTTATTTAAATGAGATGTGAGAGTACATGCGTGGATGGGATACAATCTCTCTAATAGATTCACTCTTATCTATTCACACCATTTCATCTATTTACAACACTCCCCCTTATCCAGCCATAAGTGTGAAATCTGCCCATGAATACTTCGGGATTCTAAGCATCATGTAAGTGTCACCAGGGGTGGATACTTTAAGATCCTGAGTTAATGGGATTTGCCTCGTTAAAACCTTTGGCTATGAAAAACCCAGTGGAAAAACCATAGCTAAGGGAAAAGAGTACAACTTCCATCTAACTCCCCCTGATCTGTAAAGCCTAATGGCTGTCAAATCTCTCAGGTGTTTTTCATCACTCATATTTACAACATTCCGAGAGTATACACAAATTACAAATATCACCATCATTAAGTAGCTGCTAAATCCAAAAACTCTAGATATGTGTGCTTAGTTTCATCACCTCTGATGTGGTCTCCTTAAAAGTGGGGTAAGCATGTGGCATGGTCTTCAGACTATGTGGCCAGCTCCAAAACACCAACATCTGTCCCAGTCGTCACTGGGATGTGATGTACCACCAGGCACACTCAAATACACCATTGGTTTGTTTCTGGAATGGTGAGGATATCAAAATGACAGGATGATATTGCCTTCATAGTTTTCTTTGCAGATCAGTATTAGATGGTCGTCCCACTATATGTACCCAGTGATTTTTCATTATAGGGGTCAGACATGTAACATGCATCTACATAATCATGGATGATAATTCTTTATAATGTAAGCTCAAATCTATCGACCCTTGGAGGAAGCGCAGAAGATGCTTAACTCCGGTCTAATGGCACTTTTAGGTGCATTACTGTATCTGGCTAGTGAATTTACTGCAATTTATATATCAGGACGTGTGCAGTTAGCCAGAAGTGCTCTGATTGCACTTAGATAAGGGACTTTAGGACCAGGTATATCCTCCCCCTCTTTCAGCTGACGGAAGGGGTTTTTATGTATATCCAAAGAGCGTACTACTATAGGTGTACTTAATGGATGACATTGGTCCTTATTGTAATTTCTTCAAAATACTCTGTGTGTATGAATTTTAATGTAATATGATTTTATTTACTTAATAAATCTATGAGCTATGACTTATTATATTTTGTCTAGGTCTTTCATATCATGTTTTGAATAGATATTTCGGTTTTCTCTTCAAGAGATGCGATGAGATTTAAGTTGTTTACAACTATGATCTCTAATCATGTCCTTTGCTCTTTATAAAGATGCAAAGACAACCCTTAGTAGGAATCCTAGCTTTGTCAAGTGATTCTCTTGGGTGTACAATATTTTATTTTATTATATTTTCAATAGAATAGACGTCCCGAAGTCTATTCAGTCATTTAAGGAAATATGGAATTTATATTTATCATGATATCCATAGAGGTATGCCGTCACAACATCCAATATCAACATATCTAAAATTTCCTTTGCCAAATCGTAAGGTATTCGCATTGTATAACTTGGAAATCTGATGCATCATTTATATATGAGTCATGCACAATTTAATTTGTTTATTCCCCAGTTTTAGGGGAAAACCCCCTTGCGCTATAGGTTGTACCTTATATCATACGATTTTGTTATATATATTTTTATTTGTGCAATACTTATTATGCCCACAGATTTGACACCATTTGGTATCTGGACTTTAGGTCCGAACACTTCACGCTTCATAAGTGAGTCCAGCTCATCTTTATTGCATCATTCTATATTTAGCCAATCTCTACGTTTGCATTTTAGCAACGGAGTATGAAATGATATTATATAATTATCATCGCTTTTGCGATGTATATGGCAATATGATACATGAATATATTGTCGACAATTGTGTTCTTTCTGTCTTACACCTTCCTAGTACGTATAACATTTAATTTCATTTAAATTTCTCCCGGATTTTCCACTTCAGGGGATTCCTGGAGAGGTGAGGATATGGACATGAGCTCATTATCATGTGGTAGTATTGTCTCAAGGCCTTCAGGAGTTTTTCTTTTTCTTGGATTTTTGTCCTTCGAGCCTGATAGTCTGACTCTTTTGAGTTGAGGAACAACCACTTCTGCTGGTGGTGGATTGCTTCCATTCTCGGAAATGTCAATCATAACTGGAGTATTTGCAGCATGGATGTGTGATTTGACAATCTTCTGGATGTAAGTAAATGAGTCAAGTAACTGGTGAACAGTGTTCTGTATGTGTATAATCTTCAGGATCTCATCTTCACATTACTTTGTTACCAGATCATAGTGAGTCAATGGTTTTGTATCCCACGATATTAGTTGTGTGGCTCCAGATTTTGTAGTGTATGGGCTCAACTAGGGGAAATTTGTCTCATCAAAATTCACAGTCTTCAAGACGTACCTTGAATACATCCCCCATTTAGAGTTCTATGTATCTTATTATGGAAGGTGAGTCAAACCATACATAGATACCTAGATGACGTTAAGGACCCATTTTTGTTCTCTTTGCTATAGAGATATAGACAGCGCAACCGAAAATTCTCAGGTGAGAAATGTTCGGTGGTATTCCATATGCAAGTTGCAATGGAGAAAGACTCTACCAACCCATTTTGGGTATGAACATGTGGTACATGATTTTCAATTTCAATCCCAGTTGCTAGTCAATATTCTTGAAATGACCGAGAGGTAAATACCCCAGTATTATCCAGACGAATTTTCTTTATTTGTTTGTATGGAAAATACGCCCGCAATGTTATTATTTGTGCCAATAGCTCTGAAAAAGCTAGGTTGTTTGTTGATAGTAGACATACATATGAATGTTTTAAGGATGCATCTATTAGTACCATAAAGTATAGAAAGGGCCCACTAGGGGGTGGATAGTCCACATATATCTACTTGTATTCTATCGAGAAAGCTCGAAGATTCTTTGTCCACTTTAGTGGTGATGGCCTTGTAATTTTCCCTTGTAGCAAGGGATGCAAGGGAATTCACCTTTCTGAAGAATCTTCTGGTTCTTCAAGTAAATCCCATAGGATTGGGATAAGCTGCGGTGCATCATTACCGATCCAGGATGGCCAAGTCTATCATGCCAAAGTATAAACTTGGCTGATATCATGCACTTCAGGTGCTCCATCAAATTTGCTTCATCTCTCCGAATCATATGATAGAGGCTTGATGAAAGGTTTCCAAAACGTTCAAGTATGGGTTTAACTCATTTTTTTTGAGACGTTACATACAAATATACTTTTTTGTTCACATTTTCAGTTACTAAGTGGAACCCGTTTAAACAAATGTCCTTGAAACTTAATAAGTTTCTTTTGAATTCGGAGAGAATAATGCATCCTTTATTTGTATTTCTGTTCCAGTTGGGAGCAATAGTGTTGCGTTCCCTGAACATTCAATTATGCTTAATGGCCCTGATATTATATTTACAGGGCTTTCATATGGTATAATGTTATGAATGTAGCATTTGTATTGAAGTATCGGATGTGTTGATGCACTGCCTACTAAGCAGTCATGAGAGCATTCCATCTTTTAAAAGATGGAGCATATATGCACATTTAATTCTCAGAAAATCATAACTAATTTATTCATACTTCATTGAAAATAGCTCTCATGACAATGTTTTTCAAACAAAGATAAAATAGCTAATCAAACAAGTCATTTTTTTCGAAGTCTTCAGCAGCGAACTGGACTGGAGTATGGGTGGTCACCAGATTTGTTTCAGCTTTCAATTTTAAGCTTTATTTGTACAAATCTTGGATGTGCTGAGTAGTTTTGCACACTCTGGACCAGTGTTCTTTCATGTCACAGCTATGGCACTGGTCTTCCCAATCCTTTCTAGGTGGGGGTGCATTATTTCTGTTGTTCTCATTTCTGCGCCAAGTGGACTCATGCATCCCTTCATTTCTTTGCAGGTGGACTTGTCCTCTGGTCTTTTTATTTTGTCCTCCATTCTGGAAATTTCCTTTCCTTTTATTATCTTTCTTATTTTTGGAAGTAGATGCATTGTGAGCTACTAGGGGGTCGTGCCAGGGGGTGCATGTTATGAGTGGCAAGTAGAAGCTCTCTATTTTGTTCAGCCATGAGTAAACATGATAGCTGACGCATCCATAACCTACACCTAGGTTCCACCTGGCGGTGTCACGATTGTCAGGCGTGGTATGGCCCCTAGGCTTCAATTCCAGGCTCAATCCGCAAGCGGACAGTGTCGATAGTATAAAAGATGTTGAATCCCACAGGGACGGTGATAGTGTCAATGTGTTCTCAGTTTATCTCTAAGTTTTGAATTAAGATAGCTATCGGGGTGAAAGATTTGGTTTGGGTGTTGTTGTAATATTAATAAAAGGGACTAGGGCTTTAGGGATCACCACTAGGGTCGTTGGGGGTCGATGTTGGGATAGGATCCTTGCATTGCATTAGGGCTAGGGAATTAATCCCCCAATTCGTACCACTCTCGTGGGTTAGAATTGCGGGGTATTTCGATGGCTCTCGTTGATGTAATGGCGATAGCCGTCAACGTAGCGGTATGGTTCATCGATGGATCCCCTCAAGACTCGAGCCGGGCATGGTCACCAGCCTTGGTTGGATCCACCGATTTCCCTATTCGAATCCCTAAATACCCCTTAAGCACATCAATTCCACATACCGTGGGCATGATCTCAGTACGGGTTATCTATGGATTCGGTAGGATCTACCGAAATACTACCCTAAGTCCCCAATTCAACGTAGAGATCCAGATCAACATCTTCCCCTAGGGTCTTAGGGCTAACCCATTAACCCTAGAATGATCTACTCACACTAGTGACAGACAAAAACATCATTCTCAGAGATGAAATCATTATAACAATCAGAGAAATATGAATAAAAGACTTACAGCGAGGGATTGATAGAAATTGCAGTTTTATAGATCCGAAAAATTCCAAGATTTTGATAGGCAAGAGTAATCAAGAACAAACACAATAATCTCACGTATTTGATCCAAAATCCTATTACAAGAATTAATCTCCAAATCCCTACAAAAATCGCCCAAGCTCGCTGTGAAAAACCATTCAAAAACTCTAATCAAAAGTCGTCTCTTCGTCCTCGCACAGCTCCCAGCCTCAGTCGCCTCAGATCGCGCACATCGCGGCTTCAGAATTCTTTCCAAAAATGGCCCTGGAATTACCGACCGAGTAGGTGACTCGGTCGAGTAATGCGCTGCTCGTTCAGTGGCTCGGCCCGAGCAGATGAGCTGCTCGACCGAGCACTACATGAAATGGAAAAGATTCAAAGTTGCCGCTTTGCCTACCTGGACCAAGTAAGCTCTGCTTGGTCCGAGTAGGGGTCGACTCGGTCAGATGCTCGGGCCGCGTCGCTGGATTGCTTCGGCTGTGGAATTTGAGGCTGCTCGACCGAGCAGCTGAACTGCTCGGTCTGATCCAGCCCATATCTGCTCCTCATCCCAAATTGAAGCTGCTCGGTCGAGCAGCTGAACTGCTCGGACCGAGCATTTTCTGGGAAACTGTTTGCATGCTGCTGGGGCTGTCTCTCTCTCCTCTGCTCTCTCTCTCTCTCTCTCTCTCTCTATCTCTCTCTCTCTCTCTCTCTCTCTCTCTCTCTCTCTCTCTCTCTCTCTCTCTCTCTCTCTCTCTCTCTCTCTCTCTCTCTTCTCCTCCAATGGCCCCAGAAGTGTGGCGAACTCCTCCAGAGCCTCACCATTGACCTCACGAGCATGTTGGATGTGTCCATACCCAAGTGGGGTCCCAAATCGCTCCAAAATCCCTGAAAACTCATAAAGCACTACGAAACTCGAATATATCGTCAGAAATGCAATATCGTAGTAAAATATGGGATTTGGATACGAAAATGGTATGAGATGCAATGAAATGATGATATGAGAATAGTAGAAAATATGGACACATCAAAATCCCCCCAAGCTTACCTCTTACTCGTCCTCGAGGAAGACGAATAATCGGTACGCCGGGAGGAAAACAAAAAGAAATAAGAAAAATGAAAATAGAAAGAGAGGAAAAGTAAAAAGAGAAGTGAGAGGAGAGTGCTAAGGATGATCGGTCACATCTCAGGCTTAGATAGTATATCACGATACTCTGAATGATAAACATACATGCTATTGGCAATTTCTAGCTTTACGAATCATATTACTAGCATGCAGTACTGTAGGCAAATAATAGGGATCTACTGAAATAACGCCATCAAATCATATCAATCTCATGCAATCCCTAGAGTCTAGTATAAAGAAGTTGGCAACGCTCTTTTCAATCACAGATACACAAGAAGCATAAAGAAATCACGCAACATGCAATAGAGAATAGAAAAAGATCATGACATTCAGATATTCATTTCGATACATGAAAAATCTCCAAAACTAAAGCAATTCGTAAAGTTTGGGTGTTATTAAATCTCCCCGTTATGTACCGTCTCCACTCTAATGTCATGCTCACTCATGTGATCAGTTAGTTTACGCCCCCAAGCTTAGCTTGAGGCGTCGCATCAAGGAAAATGATATAAAATTTTTATTTCTTTTTCTTTTCCAGAATAAATGATAGCTTCTAATGAATGATATAAAATTTATTCATTATCTTTCTTTTTCTTTTCTTTTTCACATATGAATATATACACATTTTTTTATTTTTCTTTTTCTTTTTTTTCTTTTTCTTTTTTTTCATTAGAAGCTATACTTTTCTTTATGGGTACGGGAAGTGAGATGCGGTAAAGATAGCTATGGGGATGTAACCAACTGATATGTAGAGATATAAATAGATATGTGGAGAAAGAAAAATAGTAGGACTCTCTGTTCACTCATAAGAGGGTGCAACGGTTTGATAAAATAAACCCCTAACTAAACTCATAGATAGCATGGATATTTTCACGTCTCTAAATGGATACTGAAAAGGCATGCAGTAATAATCACAATATCAGCAGGCTGTAATTTTAGCCTGTATGGATCAATACACTAGAGGGGGGTGAATAGTGTATATATAAAAAATGTTGCAAATAAAATGTTAGTAATATTTGCAAAGATGGCACAGAAATAAAATGACAAGTAGTGAAATTAAATCAATCGCAAACACAGAGATTTATCCTGGTTCGGATCCTTGTGATCCTACTCCAGTTCTCTACCCCGTAGAGATTTTCAATCCACTATAATCACTTGCCCCGCAAGCACAAACTTACAAAAATGGCGACACTCCTTGTGTCCCAAACTTTGTACAATCTCTAAACAGAGATTCAAACCTGTTAAATAACGAAATAGAAAAACACATATAGCCTTGTTATAAATTTCAGAGAATGAATTCAAGGATGGTGTTTAGAAGATGAACTTCAAGATGTAAAAGATATGTAATGAAGAGCAACACTTGAAGTTCTCTGGTTCATAAAAGAAGAGAGAGATCAATCGATTTCTTATTGCAATTATGAACACAAACAACTTTCCAAAATGATGTTGAAAATCCAAGTTCTTCCGTTCTTAAACGAAGAAAGAAATCTAATGATTTCTTCTTACAAATAAGAAAAGAACAACTAATAGCCTAAAGCTTTAGAAAATGAAAGACTTGATTTCAACAATTAAGAGAGTAAAGAAGAGGAAAGTGAGTGAAGAGAAAGAGAGGGTCTACCCCTCTATTTATAGTGTTTAGGGATGGTTGGGGACTGTAGTTAACGTTGGAAAACGGGCAAGAACCGTCCCTAAAAATTTGGGATCAAACCGGCTAGTTTTGAAATTGGTCGACCAAAATGACCACATTGGTCGATCAAAATTTAGAGAGAGACTTTCGACCGTTGGAAGACATTTCTAGAATCTACACGGTTAGGGGAGTTTGCACATGCAATCCCATAACCAAATTCGAAGGTTTAAAATTGGTCGACCAAAATGGGATTATTGGCTGCCAATTTTCAAAGTTGCGAATTTTCAAAATTGGGAAGTGTAGATCTCTGAGTAATAGAACCTAGATGACTAAGATATATTATCACAAGGCTTTGTGACTTTAATAAAGTAAATTTGACAATGATTACATAAAGCCGTAGATAGGACTGCATCTGCAACTGAATCTGAGAAGCTTCTTTGCAGGAGATCCTTATCAAGTGATTATATATCCAAGTCGTGGATTAGGTGCCTTTGTCTTTCCAGCTTCATGAATGATATATCTGATTGAGTATGCATGAAGATATCTCATTTGTGTGGAACTCAGCATTGATTTGTATCTGCATACATAGAGTTAGTAGCACTGAATGTGTTTGTCATATCAAAACCATATGGGAATAGAAATATGGAATTATGAAATTCCAACATTCTCCCCCTTTTTGATGATGACAAACATAAAAAATATATATCGTTAAAATTGAACATATCAGATATACTCCCCTGAATATGTGGAGTTTGTGAATACTCCCCCTGAGTAGATGAAATATATTCTCCCCCTTTGGAATCCTCAAAAAGAGGCAAAGTAAAGATTAGTTAATACAGGAAAATATGAGGGGAATATAAAATGCGGCCAAAGTAGGAGTAGATAGCCTATTAAAAAATGGAACCTAATTTGGCCAGAGTTGGAAAATGAGGTGTAGGCCAAAAAGTAGTATGGAGGCCGTAATATTTAAGTGAGGCTTAAGTGAAATAATGAACAAAATATTGTCATTGGTGGAAAATGCTTTAGAGCAGGCAATTAAAAAATAAGTAATGGGCTGGACAATAAAATAAAAGAAAGGACAGACCAAAGAAAAAGAAAAAAATGAAATATTCATGCCAGTAAAAAAATTGAGTGCAGGTCAAAATGTGAAGAAAATAATATATAGAGCCATGTAGTGGATTGGAGTGGTGAAAACCAGTGCTCAAATAGTAGTGTCACAAAAATAATTGTAAATGATGACACAAGAGACATGTCTTGTGGCAGGTTGCGAAATGTCCAAAGGAGATAATTAGAGTGGTGTAGTAACAGAGGAAAAAATAGGGCCAGTTTGGTGTTGGTAAAAATAATATAGAATATTGCAAAAGGGTTGAAACTGTTGGGTAGGATAAGAAAAGAGTGGTGTTTGGACAATGAAAGGACCAAGCTGCTATGTAAGAAGCATGGAAAATACTGGTGTGATAGCATAGAAATATCCATCAGCAGTTTGTTGCAAACAGATAGTATAATTGCCGGATCCTTGTAATTGTTGAACAGCATGGCCTAAAAAATGGAGGGTGTCCTGTTGAACAGTAGGGCTTGTTAAAAAAACAAGTAGAACTAGAGGACATATCCAAATGAACAGATAAAACAAGTAAGAAGTTCGCACCAAACAATTAGCCAAATGAACAGAGAAAACAACATGTTGAGAAAGTTATCACCACAAAACTATTTACAGAACATCAAAAGAACTACCCAGAGAATTGTCACAAAATATGAACGAAAACAGAAAAGAAAATCACAAAACAATTCAGCCATAGACAACCAAGTGACATAGCAAAAGAATAATAAATACAGAATAGCCAAGACAACATCTAAGGATAACCAGAACAGGATGTATACATTAGCAATATGAAACAGAAATGCAATCAGCAACGTTAAAAATGAGGGCAATGCATGAGCAGAATAGGCAAATGAGCAGCAAACAATGCAAATGAATAATAGACTGAAGAACAGAACCAACAAAACAACCACTTACATAATATCCAATGAAGTGAAGAACAACAGCATACAAGAACTAAGGCCAAAGTACATACATCCCACATAGCCAAGTACCCAAAATATCACATAGTCATGAACAACAGACATCCCAGAGACATACTAAACAGACAACATAACAAACATAACCACAGAATCCCCAAAGGGCCTATAGAACAACACCAACAAAGCAAGAAACCATCACCAGAATAAGGACCAAACACCTATGTAAGGAGTATCCAAAAGTACCCAAACCAACCAGAAAAGAACCATCATGCACCCGACGGAAAAACAGCGATGAACCAACAAAACAGGAGCACTGGAAGACTATGGCCTAGAAGAGGATCCAGGCCCGGAAGGAGACGCATCGGTCGAACGACGAGTGGCCCGAAAGTGGAGTGACTCAAAGTGATTTGCCAACGAGGCAACAGCAGTGGTAAGATCATCCATCCGTTTGTTTTGATCCTGCAACGTAGCATCACCTGAACTCAAATGGGTCTGAATGCCACGGAAACCATCGTGCATCTCGCCTTGAATATGCTGAAAACCGCGAGTCACGGAATGACGCAGTGCACGAATCTCACCAAGGATAGCATCATGACCAGTCGACGGGGTAACGGGAGTGGTAGGAGAAGCCGCAGAATGGGAATATCGTTTACGTATGGGAACACGACCACGGGTGCGAGAAGAGGAGCCGGGGGTATGGGAAGCGGGAGTGGGGTGGGCGGGAGGAGTGGGACATTGTCGGGGAGAGCGAGTACGAGTGCGTGGAGAGCGAGACATGGATCTAGTAACTGGACGGGAGGGAGTGGGAGATGCGTCATGGGCAGAGGCAGGGGCATCAGAATCATCATCATCAGGTTCGGAAGTGTCAGAGAGGACTAGTTGCATGTGGGTTAAGGTTGCAGAAGTGAAATCAACCGGATTGAAGATAGGGGCAGAGGTGGCGAATGGAATCTGAAAGGCTTCCAAGATTCTAGTAATCAGGGATGGCAAGAAAATGTGAGATTTAACTGGTTTGGCCAATGATTCAAGCAAAACAGAACCCCAACATATGGGAAGTTCACCCATCAACGCATAAAGACAACGTGCAGTCTTGGTGCTGACATAATTGAGGGAACCGATTTTGGGAGCAAGATTGGTGAGGATGATTTTAACCATCATGCGGGCAGGGCGATGAAGGGTGGCCGCAGAACGCTTTGGGTGAAAATCTGTGGACAATAGAAGCTTAATGGCTGGGTCATGGAGATTAGCAGGCAGAGATTGGACATGGGTCTGGGGTAGTTGCAGTAGCCGTGACAACATAGGACCAGTTAATCGGAAGTAGAACCCATTGACAATGGTGGTAAGAGAGAGCATACCAGCCTGGAGGGAGGAGTCCAAATTGGCATAGAACTCACGAACCAGAGCAGGGAAGTACGGGGTGCGATTGGAAGTAGACCAGAGACCGACCAAACCGGCGGAATGGAGGGGGCTCAAAAGCCGGGAGAACCCATGGTCGTTGAAATCAATATGTCGTTCGGGATGGAAGGGGATGTTCTCCAAGAGCCGGAACGTAGCCGCCGGAGAACGGAAATAGGCCGGTGCGGGCGTCGCTATGAAATCCTGTGGGTGCGGATCCATCGGGGGGAAGTCGAAAGACGACCGAAAGAGGGGAGTCGGAGCCGTGCGAGGAAATAGCGGCGACGGGGATTGAGTTTGGGGGGGAGCACCGGTGAAATGGTGGATGGATTCGGCAGAATCGACGGTCGGGGCTCGCGAAATCGGCGGAGGAAGACGGCGGATGGGCGAGCGCGGAGAGGAGAATGACGGGGTGGACTCTTTAGAGAGGCGCCGACGAGAGAGAGGGAGACCACCGGTGTTTTAGTGGGTGAAGGTCGGCGATTTGGGAAGGGAGGAGACCGGCAAAATTTGGGGGGGAAGGAGAGTTCGGGAAGAGAGAAGCCTAGGGAAGATATTTGTTGGGAATGAGAGTTCCGAGGCAGGATAAGAATTAAATAGAGAGAAAAATTCAGTTAGGAAAGTTTGGGGAACTGAAATAATTCCAATCGGCAGATCAGTTGGAAAAACGAATCCCACGCAAATTTGAAAACGAAAGGATGGGTTCAGTTTCTGAAACAAAAAATGGAGGGAACGGATAACGAGAATAAGTGGGAAGACGAAGTAGTTACCTAAAATTAAAAAATAATAAAAAATTCGACAATTGGCGACCAATATTTGTGAATTGGTCGACCAATTTTAAATATAGTCAGAAAAATTTGAAAAAATTTGAATAAAATTCTAAAAATAAAAATAAGAATGTGTCATAAGTCCGATTCACTAATAATCCCTAAATTCCTACGAAGCTTAATAAAAGTATCTTCTTTCAATGGTTTGGTCAAAATATCAGCTGTCTGATGTTCAGTGGCTATAAATTTAAGAACAATATCTCCTTTTTGAACATGATCATCTAGAAAATGATGACTTACATCAATATGTTTTGTACGACAATGATGCACATGATTTTTAGAAAGATTAATAGCACTAGTATTATCACACATAATAGGGCAAGTAGAGCAATCAATACCATAGTCTAAAATAGTTTGTTTCATCCATAAGATTTGAGCACATGCTAAACCGGCGGTAATATATTCTGCCTCGGTTGTAGATAATGAAACTGAGTTTTGCTTTTTGCTAAACCAAGATACTAAAGCATGACCTAAAAAGTGGCATGTACCACCGGTACTTTTACGATCTGATTTGCAACCAGCAAAGTCTGCATCACTATATGATAATAAATCAAATGTGCTTGACTTGGGATAAAATAAACCAAAATCAGAAGTGTGCTTAACATATCTAATAATCCTTTTTACGGCAGTTAAATGTGAAACTTTAGGATCTGCCTGAAAACGTGCACATAAACATACTGAAAACATAATATCTGGTCTACTAGCAGTTAAATAGAGTAGAGAGCCAATCATACCTCTGTAAAGATGTTGATCAACACTCTTACCATTTAAGTCTTTGTCGAGAGAAGTAGATGTACTCATTTGAGTACGTTTTTCTGCAGAACTTTCTAAACCAAAACGCTTGATGAGTTCTTTAGAGTACTTGCTTTGGTGAATGAAGATTCCTTCCTTCAATTGTTTGATTTGAAGACCGAGGAAGTAATTGAGTTCACCCATGTGACTCATCTCAAATTCTTTCTGCATAATCTTAGAAAAATCTTGACAAAGAGATTCATTAGTAGAACCAAAAATAATATCATCAACGTATATTTGAATAATGATTATATCAGATTTTATGTTCTTAATAAAAAGAGTGGAATCTATTTTACCAATAGAATAACCAGAATTTAAAAGATAGCTTTTAAGTCTTTCATACCAAGCACGAGGTGCTTGTTTGAGACCATATAAAGCTTTCTTTAATTTGAAAACATGATTTTCTAAATTATCATGAATAAAACCAGGAGGTTGTTCAACATAAACTTCCTCCTTGAGAAAACCATTTAAAAAAGCACTTTTGACATCCATTTGAAATAATTTAAAATCTTTAAAACATGCAAATGATAACAACATGCGAATAGACTCAAGACGAGCAACTGGTGCATAGGTTTCATCGTAATCAATACCTTCTTCTTGATTATAACCTTGTGCAACCAATCGTGCCTTGTTTCTAATTACCTAACCAGATTCATCCAATTTATTTTTGAATACCCACTTGGTACCAATAATTGAATGATCTGATGGTCTGGGAACTAATTCCCAAACATCATTTCGTTGAAATTGATTGGGTTCTTCCTGCATATCGATAATCCATGAACTGTCTTCACATGCATCTTTGATGTTCTTTGGTTCAATGGATGAAAGGAAAGCACAATGCGCCATTTGTTCAATTTGACGACGAGTTCTAACTCCATCTGTGATATCTCCAATGATTAATTCTGATGGATGATTTGGTACTTGTGCAAAAGCCTTGGGAAGATCTGTATTGTCTGAAATAGACTCAACAGAATGATTAGTAGCATCAATTTCATCAAGTTTGATATTATCTAAAGAATTAGCTAAAGGTAATATATTCTCTTCATCATCAATGATGGGAAAATTAGATGAGGGATTCTCATTAAATGTGACATGTAGTGATTCTTCAACTGTTGAAGTTCTTTTGTTATATACTCTGTAGGCTTTGCTACGTGTTGAGTATCCAACAAAAATACCTTCATCAGATTTCGAATCAAATTTATCAAGTGCATCTTTAGTATTAAGAATGAAACATTTACATCCAAACACTTTAAAATATGATACACGTGGAATGCGATCAAAGAATAATTCAAAACAAGTTTTATTAAGCAATGGCCTTATGAGAACTTTATTCATAATGTAACAAGCAGTTGCGACAGCTTCAGCCCAAAAATATTTTGGTAAACTACTATCACAAAGCATTGTTCTTGCACATTCTTGTAAAGTTCTATTTTTCCTTTCAACTACTCCATTCTGAGGAGGAGCACGAGGAAAAGAAAAATTGTGGGTAATGCCATTTTCATTACAAAACTTGGTAAATGATTCATTTTCAAATTCTCCTCCATGATCACTACGAATAGTGACAATGTTAGAGGATTTGATCTTTTGTATCTTTTTACAAAATATTGAAAATTCTTCAAATGCATCATTCTTGTTTTGTAAGAATATAACCCAAGTATATCTTGAATAATCATCAACAATGACAAATGCATATCTACTTCTATTCAAAGAGGCTATTCTTGAAGGACCAAATAAATCTAAATGTAAGAGTTCTAATGGTCTCTTTGTTGAGATAACATCCTTTGATTTAAAAGAAGATTTGTGCATTTTTCCTTGTTGACAATCATCACAAAAATGTTTGTTTTTGAAAGAAATATTTGGCATTCCATTTACTAACTTGTGTTTTGAAATATGTGCTAGATTTTTGAAATTAGTGTGTCCAAAACGTTTATGCCATAAAAGTGTATCATCAGATGTAATTATTAAACAATGATTATTAGTGGTAACAGACATGCATAAAATATAAATGTTATTCTTACGCTTACCATGGAACAAAATAGATGACATATCAGAATCATAAATAATGCAATCATTTTGTTCAAAAACTATTTTGTAATTTTTATCGCATAATTGACTAATGGAAAGTAAATTATGTTTCAAACCGTCAACCAGGTGAACATTCTCAATGATAGGCTGATTTGTCTTGCAAACTGTTCCAGTGCCTATGATTTTGCCTTTCTTGTTGTCACCAAAGGTAACTGTGCCTCCATCTTTATATATAATGGTTGAAAGCAAATTGACATTTCCCGTCATATGTTTTGAACATCCACTGTCCAAAATCCATCTTTCCTTTTTAGGTACCTGAAAGATAAACATTAAGCATTGGTACCCTTTTATTTGAGGGTCCTTGGGATTAGATTTTAGGAAGCCAAACCCAAGTGGAATTTGGCTTTTTAATGTAATCATAAGAATGAACAATAGAATGTAAATACTGAGAAATATAATAATTTCTATCTTCTAAACATGAATTCTTAGGAACCCATATACTAATTGTAGTAGGTTTCCTAAGCAATGGTTTTGAAATGGTAGTAACATTTCTTTGTGAAGAAGAAGTAGGAATATTTACTTTCTTCGTGTAAATGAATGCGTGATTCTTCTTTTGTGGTTTAACAAAAGTTGTTTTGCCACTAGAGGAAGAAGTGTTATAAGATTTGGGTGCATCCTTATGAGAATAACCCAGTCCTTGTCTATGATTTGCTGGATATTGAATTTTTAGTAGATCATCGAGATTAGTCTTTCCTTTATTAAATTTATTAATATTGGAAGACATCTCGTCATATTTCATCTTTAGTGATGAAATATTTTTATCCATTTCGGATATTTGTGTATGAAGTTCTAGATTCTTAGTTTTGAGAATATCATTCTCTTTACTAAGATCCAAATTTTGAGAAGATGTATTCTCAATATGTATGGAATTTGATGTAGTTTTCTTAGAAGAAGATAATTCCTGATATTTAATAAGAAGATCGTCATTATTCTGTTTCAAAGATTTATGTTGACTATTTAAATTTTTGAAACGAAAATAGAGATCTTTCAATGCATCTAATAATTCTTCATTACAAAAAGTACTTACCTCTTCTTCATTGTCTTGTGCCATAAAGCACATATTAGCACTTTCATCATCATCTTCAACATCTGAAGATTCATCCCAAGTTGCTGCAAATGCTTTCTTCATCTTGTCAAACTTCCTTTCTCTTCTGGATTGATCGTTATTGTTGGAAGTTTTGAACTTTGCTTTGAGAAGTGGACAATCTTTCTTCATATGTCCTGGTCTATTACAATTGAAGCAAAGAGAAGAATCAGTATTTTTAGATTTAATATTATTATACTTACCTTTTTGGAAGAATTTTCTGAAGTTCTTGGCAAAGAATGCCATATCATCATCTGAATCTTCATTATCTGATGTTGCGTTGAAGGCGAGTACTTTCTTCTTCTGAACTGATTCTTCTTTCGCATCTTGCAATGTAACTTCATGTGCCATTAAGTTACCAATCAGATCTTCCATTGATAAGGTGGAAAGATCATTGGCTTCCTCAATAGCAGTGATCTTTGGACGCCATTCTGGGGATAGTACCTTAAGAATCTTGCGTACCTGATCAAGAGAAGAGTAAACTTTTCCAAGAGCATTAAGAGAATTAATAATGTTAGTGAACCTGGTGTTCATTTCTCCAATCGTCTCTTTGTCTTGCATCTTGAACAACTCCTATTTATGAACCAAAGAGGCAATCTTGGTTTCCTTCACTTTATTGGTTCCTTCATGAGTTACCTCGAGTATGTGCCAAATCTCCTTAGCACTTTTGGCCTGAGATACCCGATTAAACTCATGTTTATCCATGGCACAGAATAAAGCATTCATGGCCTTTGAGTTGTTGGTCTTTGCAGTTTTGTCGTTTGCGGTCCAATCAGCAACAGGAGTTGTTGGCTTAGTGTATCCTGACTCTACGATGTCCCAAATCTCATAATTCATACTTTGGAGATGAATCTCTATTCGTATTTTCCAATATGAGTAATTTGAACCATCAAATAGAGGAGGACGAGTTTGAGAGTGCCCTTCAGGATGCTGATTGTAGTTGTGTGGAACTGCGTTCATGTTTGAGGAACTTGCTGCCATCTTAACCTTGCTTTGATACCAAATGTAATTTTAGCCTGTATGGATCAATACACTAGAGGGGGGTGAATAGTGTATATATAAAAAATGTTGCAAATAAAATGTTAGTAATATTTGCAAAGATGGCACAGAAATAAAATGACAAGTACTGAAATTAAATCAATCGCAAACACAGAGATTTATCCTGGTTCGGATCCTTGTGATCCTACTCCAGTCCTCTACCCCGTAGAGATTTTCAATCCACTATAATCACTTGCCCCGCAAGCACAAACTTACAAAAATGGCGACACTCCTCGTGTCCCAAACTTTGTACAATCTCTAAACAGAGATTCAACCCTGTTAAATAACGAAATAGAAAAACACATATAGCCTTGTTATAAATTTCAGAGAATGAATTCAAGGATGGTGTTTAGAAGATGAACTTCAAGATGTAAAAGATATGTAATGAAGAGCAACACTTGAAGTTCTCTGGTTCATAAAAGAAGAGAGAGATCAATCGATTTCTTCTTGCAATTATGAACACAAACAACTTTCCAAAATGATGTTGAAAATCCAAGTTCTTCCGTTCTTAAACGAAGAAAGAAATCTAATGATTTCTTCTTACAAATAAGAAAAGAACAACTAATGGCCTAAAGCTTTAGAAAATGAAAGACTTGATTTCAACAATTAAGAGAGTAAAGAAGAGAAAAGTGAGTGAAGAGAAAGAGAGGGTCTACCCCTCTATTTATAGTGTTTAGGGACGGTTGGGGACTGTAGTTAACGTTGGAAAACGGGCAAGAACCGTCCCTGAAAATTTGGGATCAAAACGGCTAGTTTTGAAATTGGTCGACCAAAATGACCACATTGGTCGACCAAAATTTAGAGAGAGAATTTCGACCGTTGGAAGACATTTCTAGAATCTACACGGTTAGGAGAGTTTGCACATGCAATCCCATAACCAAATTCGAAGGTTTAAAATTGGTCGACCAAAATGGGGTTATTGGCTGCCAATTTTCAAAGTTGCGAATTTTCGAAATTGGGAAGTGTAGATCTCTGAGTAATGGAACCTAGATGACTAAGATATATTATCACAAGGCTTTGTGACTCTAATAAAGTAAATTTGACAATGATTACATAAAGCCGTAGATAGGACTGCATCTGCAACTGAATCTGAGAAGCTTCTTTGCAGGAGATCCTTATCAAGTGATTATATATCCAAGTCGTGGATTAGGTGCCTTTGTCTTTCCAGCTTCATGAATGATATATCTAATTGAGTATGCATGAAGATATCTCATTTGTGTGGAACTCAGCATTGATTTGTATCTGCATACATAGAGTTAGTAGCACTGAATGTGTTTGTCATATCAAAACTATATGGGAATAGAAATATGGAATTATGAAATTCCAACACATGCATGCAATCAGAAGTGAATAAGATAAAAAAACAGATACTCCAAATGTTCTCGTGATGCGTGAACCTAGGTGTATTTCCTAACATAGATTATACTAGATACTAATTCATGCATTCGATTTTCAATTCATTTCAGGCATTAAATCAGATAGATCAACAAAAGAAATGCACGCATATAGATAGTAAAGCTGAAATTCACCCTAATAGCGTGTCAACAGAAATGAGCATATCAAAAGACTAATAAGGCCATGAGAGATATCATCATGCGGAACATCCCTAGCAAATAAAGAAAAAGAGGCGGAGAAAAAGGGGAAATAAAGAAAAAGAGATGCAAGCATGGTAAAAATAGAAAATATGATGCAAAATGAGAAAAAAAGAAAATGACGAGAAAAAACGGTGGAAAAACGAACTAAAGACTGAAATAAGGAGAGAAAATGTAAAAGAAAAAAATAAAAAATAAAGCGGTAGCGCTCATCCCCCAAGCTAAACCTAGCAGTGTCCTCACTGCTAAGAAATCGCTCGTGAGCGGGAGATGATGCTAAAGGGGTGGGGTGGTTGGTAATGAAATAAAAACTGTGCAATAAAAGAAAAAAGGAAATAAAACTAAAAACATGAAATGATGCAATACGGTATGTGATATGATGCATAGGAGGATCCTCCCCCAAGCTATGTAAAAGTGTGGCCCCAAACAGACAGATGGGCACAAAATGAATAAGGGAGGCAGAAGCAGGTAAGGACTACATCAAGCAGAGGCACCACCCTCTGGGGGTGGTGATGGATCCCTCTGCTGTCGACCCGGAATGCTGGGTGGAATGTCCGGCTGGAACTCGTGGGGTGGGCTGGCGGTGATATTGACGGTGGCAGTGGAGGGCTCAGCAGAATGTAAAACCAGTGCAGAAAGTGGATCTACTGTGACAGACGACTCAAAAGTGGTAGAAACAGGCTCTGCAGAAGCCTGAGGAAGTGAAGCACTGAGTGGTGCAGAGTGTGTCACAGTGTCCGTCCTGGGAGGCGGAGCTGGTGCTAGGATAACAGTAGGTGGGCCACGGTGACGAAGCATGTCTATGATAGAGGTAAGATCCGACTCGACTTTGGATTTGTGTGTCGCCGTCGCGAGTAAAAAGTCATCGAAATCCCACCGTAAGCGGGAAGTCAACTCCTCTAACGCGGTCAAGCGAGCGTCGAAAGTACGAGAGTCGGGCAGAGAGCGAGGAAAGTGTCTGTGAGACACCACTCTCGGGAAACGGCCTTGTGCAACTGATGCATGGTGCCGAGCGTAGAAGGTAGAAGAGGGTGAGCTCGATGGAAAATCAGCAGTGGCAGAAGAAAAAGCTGTCGTCGACATAGAGGTGTGGACAGACGTCGAGACAGACTTCGTGAAAATGGCCACTGGTAAGGAGGTAGTGGTGACAGAAAGTGGAATGTGTGGACCTAAAGAGATAGCAACTGATGCTAAATGTCCGAAAGAGTAGGGTGGGTGGGTGTTGGGTTGTGCGAGGGAGAATCAAGATCAATGGGGTCGTAAGCAAAAGGTAAATCGGTGCCCTCCAGCATCGATAAAGAAGTCAAAGAGATCTGAGTCTCAGGGCAAGAGGTGTGGACAGTCGCCGAGGACTCGACTGCTGTGGAGGTGGCGGATACAATGGTGGTGGAAGTAGCGGCTCCAAAAACTGATGGGTGAGCAGGTGGGACAGGGATGTAATGCCCTACCAGCTACTGCACAAGTACTAGAGGGGGGGTGAATAGTACTTTAAAATAATAAGGAGTATAATTCCAAATTAAATTGCAATCAACTACCAAATCAATTTGCGGAAGCTTAAATTGAGTGACGACAACGAAATTAACAATGCTAACAAACGATGTTAATGGGTTCGGATCCACCCAAGTCTCCCTGACTTGTTCCCGGTGATCCTACGTCCCAACCACCCGGATCCCCTCCGGATACTTGAGTTAGAAACCCTAACTCAAGATTTCCACTATGAATATCTTGTGAAAAACCTTCACAAGATCAAATCATACATGCAATAGCAAACGTGAATCCCACAACCCGGGATCACAACCTTCTCTCACAACCGAGAGAATCACAAAGCAATATTAAAGAGTTTAATATGAAATAAACAAGCTTACCACAAAATCCTATACCTTGAGTTTTTCTTACCCAATAGGTGGAATGAAGGATTTGAGGAAGATGAAGTTACCAAACCCTAGCACCAAGGAAATGAGCAGCAATGGGTGCCTAGGGAAGATTTGGAAACTTGAATCAAGCAATAGCTTGAAGAGCTCACCAAGAACAAGCTTCTCTCTAGATCTAGAAATGAGAGAGAATGGGTTTCTTGTGAGGAAGAGAGCTTTAGATTTGAGGGAGAATGGCTATCTCTTTAGAACTCAATGAATCTCTTAATGGCAGCTCTATCTTAGATAGAAATGACCTAGGTTCGTATTTATAGGGTCCCATAAAAACAAGTTAGGTCATTCACCAACGGATAGAAAACTGAGAGACTTAGTCGGTCAAAGAACACTTACTGACCGACTAGTTCATCAACTAGTCGGTCAGCCAAACAACGTGGACCGACTAAGAGTAGATCTGAGAAGAAATAGAATTTCAGACCTAGAAAACTAGTCGGTCCAAGAACACTGTCTGACCGACTAGTTTCACAACTAGTCGGTCATCCAATGAACGTAGACCGACTAAGAGGCAAAACAACATAGTCTGAAGGCAAGTTGACTTAGTCGGTCCAAGAACAAAAGTTGACCGACTAGATTGTCAACTAGTCGGTCATCAAACGTTCTTAGACCGACTAACGGTAAACAGTAGCTTAGGAGAATTTTAGAGTGAACAGTAAGTCACAACTAGTCGGTCAAAGAAGCATCACTGACCGACTAGTTCACAAACTAGTCGGTCGGTGAGTCAACGTAGACCGACTAACTGTAAACAGTAAAGTCCAAGAAATTAACTGACAGAAACTAGTCGGTCCAAGAACAGTGGCCGACCGACTAGATCACCATCTAGTCGGTCAGTACTTGTTCTTGTACCAACTAACATGCACAACAAAGTCCGAATCGAAGCGCGACGCTTCGAGGAAGTTAGAGTGAACTTGTGCAAGAATCCTAGAGCTATGAAATGAGCGTAATGAAGATAGAAACGTAAGATGTACTCAAGGCTCAACATTCTATCAATCGAAACTAAAAGACTATAAATAAAACCTTAATAAACGGTCTTCAATAGCTTCGATTGAATCTTCATATTTTCCAAAGCGTCGCAAGAGCTTCAACGAAGCTTTAGGCATGAATATGAGCATTGGAAAGTGTTGAGATGTCGCTTTGAATGTTCACGTGAAATTGGCGACGATCTCCAATACTGCGCTCACAAATTGTTAGTTTATGAATTATTTATGTTTGCTCATCATCCAAAACCAAATCCGGGGAGTCCAATATTCAACATTCTCCCCCTTTTTGGTGATGACAATCCAACATAAATAATAATCAAAAATAGTAATTCAAATGAAAAATACTTACTCCCCCTGCATTGATGACACGTTAATTCCAAATTGAATATAAATGAAATGCATCAAGCAGACGAGTAAGATAAACAAAGTGAATTGATTTTTGAAATATCGGATTTTGAAAATCCTTATATGTATCTTAACTCCCCCTGAATCTAACATATCAAACTAGATTCTTGGAAATTGAGTTAAATTTTCATTTGCGCTATTTATTATCATTATCTCTCCCCCTTTGGCATTATCCCAAAAATGGGGGGCATACAACGACAACAATTAGGAAATGTAAAATCCAACATCGGGAGTCGTAGACAAAGACAATGGACCAACTTGACACCAAGGGAAAATTGTGGAAATCAAAATAAGGTGTGCCAAATTTTCCATTATCAATAAAAATCAACGATAAGCAAAATCATCAAAAATATCAAATGTTTATTCATTTCTTGAATAAAGAAACATACTCTTCAATATTCAATATTCTTGGTTAATATTCAATTATAGAATTTAAATCTATTTAACCAAGTTTTTATGCGTCGAGCGACGAAATAACATTTCAAATGTATTCAACGAATATTCAAATTTGCACGACGAATAAAAGACAAAGTGAACGATGATGAACATATATATATATATACAACATGAGTACATCCAAAAAATATCACATCGAATATATGAGATACATCATATCAAGCGCTACATATCATCAAAAAGAAATACATCATCATCATCATAAAATCCAACACCGACAACCAGACAGCACAAAGAAAATAATACATCAAAGCATCTCTCAACCCCATCCTAACCCAAAACACTCTCACTAAACATATATCATCCAGAATGCAGTGGAGAGTCCTCGGAACAGACGATCACGAGGAGGAGGCAGGATCTGCAGCGTCCGTGGGTCCAGTCGACGGAGTGGACTCAGGCTCTGCAGGGAGAAGAGGTGTCTCAACAGATGGAATCGTCGGGGCAGGAGTCGAGATCTCAGCAACAGGCTCAACAGCAGCATGAGTCTCGACAGAAGCAGTAGCAGCAAATACATGAGCAGGCTCGGAAACTGGGTCAGCAGCAGGCTCAGAAGGCTGAAGAGCTGCAGCAGATGGCTCTGGAACACCGGAAGAGGTGGCAACTCCAGGAGCCGAAGAGGAAGTACCAGCAGCAGCAGTACCAGCAGAAGTGCCCTCGGGGGCACGAGTCGAAGCACGACAGAGCTCCTCAATGTCCTCCTCAGCCATCTCATCAAACTCCTCATCCTCAGACACGGAAGGAGGAAGCTCAACACCCATCCGACGAGCCATACGGCAGACTACCTCCTCGGTACGAGCCAAGCGGGACTCGTGACGACGAAGTATCCGTAGGACATCATCAAGGGTGGCAACGGGAGTAGCAGAGGCACTGGCAGAGGCAGGGACAGACGCAGAAGGTGTCGTCCTCTGAACGTGACGAAGAGCCGCAAGAGATTTCTTGACGGCCGTCGCATTCAGGGGAGGACCAAGGGGACGCTCATCGTCACGAGGCAACGTGACACGAAAATGACGAAACACGAGGGTCAACATGCATGGGAATGGGATATGAGCTGATTTATTGGACTTTCGAATACACTCGAAAGAGTCAATCTTATCGAGTATAATTCGAGCCCAATTAATCGAGCTCCCCATGAAGATCGCATAGATGAACTTCAAAAATGGCTGGGATGGTAAAGATGAGGAGCCGTACTTGGGAAGCAAGCACGACTTCAGAATCAGATTGAGGACCCACGCATTAGGCTTGAAAGATTTAGATGGCACGCCAATCATGGCAGGAGGGATCTGATGGAAAATCTCTGAAAGCATAGCCTGATCAAGAGAAGAAATATCATCTATCGAAATATCAGAAGGAAGAAGGCCAGACGAAGAGATACCCAAAATCTCTCCTAAGATTTCCGCAGTGAGGACTATAGGAGTCCCCAAAACGGTCGTCTCAACAGAGTGGGTCTGATCGTACTGACCCCGGATCCTATTCGCATAGAAAAGCTTCACTAATCTAGGGTAGGGGTGAGGATTCGCCTTCGGGTCATATCGAAGGTAATCGAGAAGACCCGACGACGACAGAAGATCAGCTAACCCTATGAAGTCGCTAAACTGGACGAAATGCTCCAGAAGCAGCGGGTAATGTTCGATACGGTTATACGCCGCGAGACACAAAGGGTCATCGCGACATAAGGAAATATCGACACCGCCCACCGGCATCGGACCCTTTCCCTTAGGCTTACTGGTAGACGTACGAGGGTGGGTGCTAGACTCGGGATGAGTAGGAGGAGTGGGTTCCCTATGAGTCTCGGTCTCGGGGTTATACTCCGTATCGGAATCGGTAGGAGTATGGAACGAAGATGCAGAAGCAAGAATTTTGGCCTTGGGCTTAGGCTTGGGTTTGGGTTTCGGTTGACCTTTAGATTTAGCGGTCGTCGTCCTCTTCTTCTTGAGAGGAGGCGAAGACGACGAAGGATGGGTGGTCTTGGCTCTACGCTTCGGAGGGGTTGGATGCTCGGGATCCGAAGAGATTGGATCAACGGTCATCGGAGAGGGGCTAGAGGGAGTGATCGGAATGCGTGTTCTTGCCATAGTCGAAGCAAGACACGGGACAAGGAGATCAAACGAAGAAGCCCTAGCCGAAAAAAAAATAAACCCTAAGAACCCGAGCAAGCCCTAGCTCTAGGAAATGAAATCTAACCCTAGGAGGAGAGGAGATCACCTAGAACGAGGGGCCGACGGAGGAGATCGACGGAGATGGCCAGAAAAAAATGGCCGGAGATCGATCGGAAGTCGAAGGGTTTCGAGGGAGGTCGGGGTTTTGAGCGGAGAGAGAAGAGATTTCGATCGATTAGAATGAAAATCGATCGACTAAACTGAGTTTAAGTCGGTCGATTTCGCAAAAGACCAAACAGCCCCTGGCACAACTAGTCGGTCACAGTTCAAGCACTGACCGACTAGATCACGATCTAGTCGGTCGGTCAATGAGCTTGAACCGACTAGTTGCAAACAGTGGCTGAATCCAAGATTTACTGACAAGATTTAGTCGGTCTGTGTTCATTTACTGACCGACTAGATCTCAATCTAGTCGGTCGGTCACTGAACATGAACCGACTAAAGAGTTCAAGATGGAAAGGAAACTCAATAAGCTTGAGTTAGTCGGTGTAAGTTCTTCTACTAACCGACTAGATGAACATCTAGTCGGTTGGTGGTTGAACTGATACCGACTAACAAAGTCCAAAAAGTGATAATCAAGTTCTCTCCTCAAAACACTTGGACGATATATCGCAAAACTCTCAATACTCATCTAAACTACCCCATTAAACGTCGAAATCTTAAATAGACATTGAAATACGATTTCGATCATAAATTCAAACAAATCACATAAAATTCTCAAAAATTCAATAAATCTATCATGATTGAAATAACGCGAACTATAAAAGCATGCAAGATAATTGAATGAAATATGAATCCTATATCTCGGATTCACCCATAATCCCCAATTCTCGACGCAACCGCACAAAGGAGTCCTCCTTTAGGGGTTTCGTGAAAATATCGGCGATTTGCTTTTGGGTTTCAACGTACACTAAAATGATGTCCTTTTTAGCAACATGATCATCTAAGAAATGGTGTCGGACATCTATGTGTTTCGATCAGGAATGGTGCACCGGATTCTTTGAAAGACAAATAGCACTTTGGTTATCCACCATGATAGGGCTAGTATCACAATGAATACCAAAATCCTTCAATGTGTGTCTCATCCAAAGAACCTGGGCACAAGCGGCACCGGCGGCAATATATTCCGCCTCGGTGGTTGAAAGTGAAACCGAATTTTGCTTCTTGGAAAACCAAGAGACAAGAGAATTTCCTAGAAAATGGCAAGTGCCACTAGTACTTTTCCTGTCGGATTTGCATCCCGCATAATCAGTGTCACTATATGAGACTAACTCATATGTGCTAGATCTCGGATAAAGTAATCCAAAACCTAATGTGTAACTTAGATAGCGAAAAATACGCTTTACCGCTACTAAGTGAGACTCCTTAGGTTGAGACTGATAACGAGCACATATACATACGGCAAACATAATATCGGGCCTACTTGCGGTAAGATAAAGCAAACTACCTATCATACCTCGATATAGACGAATGTCTACATCCTTACCGCCCGTATCCTTGTCAAGATGCGTAGTCGTGCTCATTGGAGTCTTTTTCCCGGAGGCATTCTCCATTCCAAATCGCTTTAGCAACTCCTCCGTGTACTTCGTTTGGTGGATGAAGATTGCATCGTTCATTTGGCGAATTTGGAGACCTAAGAAATATTTGAGTTCGCCCATGTGGCTCATCTCAAATTGTTCCTTCATAACATTAGAAAATTCTTCGCAAAGAGTGAAGTTAGTAGCACCGAAAATGATATCATCAACATAAATTTGAACTAATAAAATATCATTATTCGCATGCTTAATAAAAAAAGTAGAATCGGCTTCGCCCATTTTAAAATTCAAATCCAAAAGAAAATTCTTTAGGCGATCATACCAAGCTCGAGGAGCTTGTCTCAAACCATAAAGAGCTTTCTTTAGTTTAAAAACGTGATTCGGAAATTTTTCATTTACGAAGCCCGGAGGTTGAGAAACGTAAACTTCCTCAACGACATCTCCGTTTAAAAATGCACTTTTAACATCCATTTGAAATAATTTAAAATTCTTATGGCATGCAAAAGACAAAAGTAATCTAATTGATTCTAATCTAGCTACCGGAGCGAAAGATTCTTCGAAATCGATACCTTCCTCTTGACGATAGCCTTGAGCAACTAACCGAGCTTTGTTCCGGACGACGACTTGGTTTTCGTCGGTTTTGTTCTTGAAGATCCACTTTGTCCCTATGACTGTGTGGTTCTTCGATGGCAATGGAACGAGCTCCCATACCTCATTCCTCTCGAATTGAATGAGCTCCTCCTCCATGGCTAAGATCCAAGCGCTATCTTCGCATGCTTCATTAATATTCTTTGGCTCTATCGATGAGACAAAGGCACAATTTGCGAAGTGGTGAACTTGCGATCTCGTCTTGACACTATCATAGATATTGCCAATGACTTGCTCATGGGGATGGTCACGAACCGAATGAAGCCGTTTGGGAATACCTTGATCACTAGGAACATTCTCAACAACTTCATTAGTTGGGTTAGTCTCAATAGAATCAATAGAATCATTAGACTTAGAATTATCAAACGAATCACATAAAACATCCAAAGAATCATTATCATTTGAAATTCTAGTTGGAACAAATCCTTCATTAAATGAGACATGAAGCGACTCCTCGATCGTTGAGGTTCGTTTGTTGAATATCCGGTAGGCTTTGCTACGCGTAGAGTATCCAACAAAGATCCCCTCATCGGATCTTGGATCGAATTTTTCCAAACAACCATATGTGTTCTTAATAAAACATTTCGAACCGAAAACACGAAAATGTTTAACTTGAGGCAACCTACCAAACAACAATTCATAACAAGTTTGTTTAGTGCCGGGCCTCAAAAGTATTCTATTAAACACATAGCAAGCGGTGTGTACCGCTTCTGCCCAAAATTGATGGCCAAGGTTGCTATCATCAAGCATAGTGCGAGCACACTCCACTAGCGTCCTATTCTTTCTCTCAACTACACCATTTTGAGGAGGTGCACGAGGGAAAGAGAAGGTGTGAGTAATACCAACTTCATCACAAAATGTCTCAAAAGACTCATTCTCAAATTCACCTCCATGATCACTACGAATAGTGACAATGGTGGTTCCTAAGAGATTTTGTACTTTCTTAACAAAAATTGTGAAGTTTTCAAAAGCTTCATTTTTATTACACAATGAAAATACCCAAGTAAATCTTGAATAGTCATCTACGATGACAAGTCCATACCTTGCATTTCCTAAGGAAGCTACTCTAGTTGGCCCAAATAAATCTAGATGTAATAGCTCTAGTGGCCGTTTAGTAGAGATGCTTTTCTTAGGTTTAAATGAAGATTTAGGAAGCTTGCCGCGTTGACAACAATCACAAAAACTTTTCTTTTCAAAAACGAGCTTCGGAAAACCTTTAATGGAATTCAATTTTGAAAGCTTATATAGTGTTCCAAAGTTCACATGTCCAAAGCGTCGATGCCATAAGTGTTGTTCACTTGTGTTGGCAACGAAACATTGTTCATATGACTTAGGAAGATCCAAAATATAAATGTCTTTACGACGAGTTCCGGAAAATAATAATTTTTCATTATCCTTTCTTAAAATATGACACAATCCTTTCGCAAAGCTAACTTTGTAACCTTTGTCACAAAGTTGGCTTATTGAAATGAGATTATGATTTAAACCACTAACAAGATAAACATCACTAATTAGGGGTTTAGAAGGGTTACCGACTTTACCAACACCTATGATGGTTCCGCTCTCGTTGCCTCCAAATACGACGCGGTTTCCATTCGCAATGGGAACCACTCCGGAGAGCAAACGAGCGTCACCCGTCATGTGTTTGGAACACCCGCTATCGAGTATCCAATTCCCTTTGGAGCTAAATTTAAATTTGTTGCTCCTTCCCTTTTTCTTTTCCTTGAGTACCTAAAGATAGAAACTTCCATATCATGGTACCCAAGGTCATTGGGTCCAAGGGATTAGACCTTTGGAAGCCAAGTCCAAGTGGACTTAGACTTCCCCACATAATTCTTACTATGCACAACATCCGAAAAATAAGCATTCATGTACATTTGTTTTTCGTCCATGCTTGTGTCCTTTGGGCTCCAAATAGTGAATATTTTGGGAGCCATCATCCTATTGGGTGCATGCATGCGACGTTGATTTCTACGTGATGCATGTTGTGGATAGGCATACAGGACATGATGGAATGGTGCACGATGAGAATTATTCATATGATGCGGTGTGTGATCATAAGCATGTGTGGGAACACGTGCGTGAGGGTGTCTCACATGGTGTGCACGTGCCCGAGAATGTGTTGCATAAAAATCATCATATGTGTGAGATGGTGGAGTAGGACGTGTGTTCCTACGTGGCATGGTATTGGTGTACATATAAGCATGCCCCTTCTTTGGAGGTCCACCCAAAGTGGGTTTCTTTCCAAAAGAGGGCGTGGACGAAGTGGAAGCATCATTGGTAGATGAACTATCAATAGAGTGTTTGCTACCACTCGTAGAGTCACCGGAAGTTGGCCTAACAAAAGTAGTGGCCGCTTTGGATGGACATCCCATCGTATACCCCAAACCAATGTGGTGATTGGCCGGAAGTAAGTCACTTAGGATTTTATCCAAATGGTCCTTACCTTTGTTGAATTTGTTAATTCGGCCCAATGTGTTCTCATATTTCTCTTTGAGAGAACGCATAGAAGTATCCAAATTGGATACTTGCGATGTGAGCACAAAAACACGAGATTTAAGATTCTCGTTCTCAATACTCAAAGTCGAGTTTTGAGAAGTTAAATCCGTTATCCTATGTTCTTCCGGATCCTCGATGCTAACATGTTCAAGTTTAGATTTGAGATTAACAATCTCATTTCTTAACTCTTCAACAACGGTGTCGTTGTTGGTGATGATAGTCTTAGGCGATGTTTGAATGCTAGCTAGGTCATCTTTTACCTTAGTATATCTATTTACTAACTTAGTGTATTTTGACCAAAGTTGAGAGTTAGCATTTCTAAGATCATCCATTGTTACCTCATCGCTTTCGTCATTACTATCATCGGAAGAGGAGGATCCTTGATCGTTCTCCTCTCTTGCCATGAAGCACATATGTGCTTGCTCCACTTTCTCATCATCCGACTCTCTGCTTGAGGAATCCTCGGAGTCGGTGAATGTTGCTCCGACAAGTCCTTTCTTGTACCCCTTTTTGTATTTCTTGGACTTATCGAATTTTGACGCCTTCCACTTCTCCTTTTGTTTGTTGAGAGGACACTCCGCTTTCATGTGTCCTGGCTTATTGCACTTGAAACACAAAGGAGAGGAAGAGGCGTTAGAAGAACCAAATTTACCTTTGGTCTTGAAGTTACCTTTCCGGAAGAAACGGTTGAACTTCTTGGCCATGAGTGCCATGGACTCCAAGTCCAACTCGTTTTCCGAGTCTTCATCATCGGAAGATGTGGATGAAGCCGCCTTGAATGCAATTGCCTTTTTCTTAGGCGCATCTAGGTTCAAATATGACTTCATCTTTTCTTGTAGCTTTACCTTGCTATCTTTGCGTACCTCGTATGACATCAAAGTACCCATTAGTTGAACTACGGTATATTTGTTCATGTCATTACCTTCCTCGATGGCGAAGGTACGTTTTTCCCAAGAAGAGGGAAGTCCTTCAATAAGCTTTAGGCACTTCTCCTTTTGAGTGTAGATCTTGCCGAGGGCATCTAACTCGTTTATTATGTCAACGAAGCGAGCGTAATATTCTTTCATCTTCTCGCCCTGTTGCATATGAAACATTTCGTAATCTTTTGTTACGACTACGAGTTTAGAGTCTCTTACCCGACTCGTCCCTTCATGTAGTATGAGAAGAGAGTTCCAAATTTGATATGCACTCTTACATGTGCATATCTTATTGAAGTCCTCGGGCTCCAATGCGCATTGCAAGGCGTTCATTGCCTTGGCATTGCTTACCTCCGCGGCGACCTCCGCGGTAGTCCATTTCTCAAAATCTTCTTCTTCGGGCTCGGTGTACTCCTTCATTGTAGTCCTCCATAAAGATGCACTTCGGAGGAAGGTTTCCATCCGACATTTCCAGTACCCGTAGTTGGTACCGTTGAAGAATGGAGGCCTTGTAGAGGAATGTCCTTCCATTACCGATGACGCTCCTTCACGGTTCCTGAAGGTGTCATAGTTGGAAGGTGGAGGCACGGTCTTGTTGTCGTTGGCAGACATAGCTGAGTATCTGGCTTTGATACCAAATGTAATGCCCTACCAGCTACTGCACAAGTACTAGAGGGGGGGTGAATAGTACTTTAAAATAATAAGGAGTATAATTCCAAATTAAATTGCAATCAACTACCAAATCAATTTGCGGAAGCTTAAATTGAGTGACGACAACGAAATTAACAATGCTAACAAACGATGTTAATGGGTTCGGATCCACCCAAGTCTCCCCGACTTGTTCCCGGTGATCCTACGTCCCAACCACCCGGATCCCCTCCGGATACTTGAGTTAGAAACCCTAACTCAAGATTTCCACTATGAATATCTTGTGAAAAACCTTCACAAGATCAAATCATACATGCAATAGCAAACGTGAATCCCACAACCCGGGATCACAACCTTCTCTCACAACCGAGAGAATCACAAAGCAATATTAAAGAGTTTAATATGAAATAAACAAGCTTACCACAAAATCCTATACCTTGAGTTTTTCTTACCCAATAGGTGGAATGAAGGATTTGAGGAAGATGAAGTTACCAAACCCTAGCACCAAGGAAATGAGCAGCAATGGGTGCCTAGGGAAGATTTGGAAACTTGAATCAAGCAATAGCTTGAAGAGCTCACCAAGAACAAGCTTCTCTCTAGATCTAGAAATGAGAGAGAATGGGTTTCTTGTGAGGAAGAGAGCTTTAGATTTGAGGGAGAATGGCTATCTCTTTAGAACTCAATGAATCTCTTAATGGCAGCTCTATCTTAGATAGAAATGACCTAGGTTCGTATTTATAGGGTCCCATAAAAACAAGTTAGGTCATTCACCAACGGATAGAAAACTGAGAGACTTAGTCGGTCAAAGAACACTTACTGACCGACTAGTTCATCAACTAGTCGGTCAGCCAAACAACGTGGACCGACTAAGAGTAGATCTGAGAAGAAATAGAATTTCAGACCTAGAAAACTAGTCGGTCCAAGAACACTGTCTGACCGACTAGTTTCACAACTAGTCGGTCATCCAATGAACGTAGACCGACTAAGAGGCAAAACAACATAGTCTGAAGGCAAGTTGACTTAGTCGGTCCAAGAACAAAAGTTGACCGACTAGATTGTCAACTAGTCGGTCATCAAACGTTCTTAGACCGACTAACGGTAAACAGTAGCTTAGGAGAATTTTAGAGTGAACAGTAAGTCACAACTAGTCGGTCAAAGAAGCATCACTGACCGACTAGTTCACAAACTAGTCGGTCGGTGAGTCAACGTAGACCGACTAACTGTAAACAGTAAAGTCCAAGAAATTAACTGACAGAAACTAGTCGGTCCAAGAACAGTGGCCGACCGACTAGATCACCATCTAGTCGGTCAGTACTTGTTCTTGTACCAACTAACATGCACAACAAAGTCCGAATCGAAGCGCGACGCTTCGAGGAAGTTAGAGTGAACTTGTGCAAGAATCCTAGAGCTATGAAATGAGCGTAATGAAGATAGAAACGTAAGATGTACTCAAGGCTCAACATTCTATCAATCGAAACTAAAAGACTATAAATAAAACCTTAATAAACGGTCTTCAATAGCTTCGATTGAATCTTCATATTTTCCAAAGCGTCGCAAGAGCTTCAACGAAGCTTTAGGCATGAATATGAGCTTTGGAAAGTGTTGAGATGTCGCTTTGAATGTTCACGTGAAATTGGCGACGATCTCCAATACTGCGCTCACAAATTGTTAGTTTATGAATTATTTATGTTTGCTCATCATCCAAAACCAAATCCGGGGAGTCCAATATTCAACAAGGGAGGCCAGCAACTAATGCAGCTATGTCAAGAAGCTGGAACACCGGGGAGCGTGAAACCGGGTCATCGGCAGTTGCCTCGACCGGTGCTTTGGGGGGCTCAAGAATGTGGATGGGATAGGAGGGAGTGGGAAGACCTGAGGAATCATCCAGTCAAGCTGGACAGCGGGGATGTGTGTCAGGTGAGGGGTTGGAAGAACCATGTGAGGAGTATGGGTGGTGCCTACTAGATACAGCCAGTGACGAACACCGTGTGGTCAGATAATGTGCATATGCTCGAGCACGCCAATGGTCAAGCGTGTCGGGCCGGAGGGACGGTGAAGGTCGCCTGAGATGGGAATATCTAGCATCCTAGCAAAAATAGTGAAGAAGCCACCGCAGCAAATGTCTGTGGCGTGGTAACTGATGGCTGTCTGGTAAATTCGGTGACACAGCCAGTGGGCTGCGTTAGAGAGCATGAATGGTCACAGAGAGCCGTCGGGGTGGAATCGAAGAGGCCGGGTCATACCCATAAGATGGATAAGCTCGGGGAGGGACATGGTCCCGACCTCAGGTCTGCAGAAAAGGGTGGAAGCTAGGTGCCACTGAGCATAGAGAAGGCATGGGTGCACAATGCACGATGCCTTTGCCCGGCTAGGGCGATACTGTGGAAGTCCAGAAAAACACTTCCAAAAGGCGCGAGCGTCAAAAGCGTCAACGTCAAAGAGCGGGGAGAAGGCTAGTCTGGGCTCGGGTACAGCAGGGAAGTGAAAATACTCCAGGATCATAGAAAATGTGACGGTGCAGTCGTGATCCAGGAGGCGGAAGGTGATGCAGTCACCTACTGGGGTGAGAGCAAGGGAGTTGAGACCCTCGAGTGCAGTGTGGGTGTAGGTCGGAGCGTGTACACCGAGGAAACGGTTGAAACCGATCGCTCGGTACAAGTGGTGAACTCCTTATAGGAGTCCCAGGGATTTAAGTGCGGGCACATCTATGAACACGGTAGGAACGAGACGGCGCTGGGAGAGCCTGAAAAAGCGCTCCCGGTGTGCATGGTCTCGGAACGTAATGCCATATGTCAGGAGACGTGCGGGGATGTCATCCCTGGTGGGTGCGGGGTGTGGGGGTGATGAAGTGGAGGCGGTGGATGGTGCTGTGGTGGGGATGGGATCTGTGGTGGGGATAACGGTGGACATGACAGGTGTGGTGGTGGTGGGGATGGTGGTGGTCGGAGCTGTGGTAGATGGTGTAGTAGTGGTAGTGGCGGAAGTGGTGGTATGGCAGGCACGACGCGGAGGTCGGGAGGAGGAGGCGCCAGATGATGGCCTCTTCCCGCGAACGGGGGCTGTGGTGGCTCCACGTGTGCAAACCATCGTGTCGCGTGCAGTATGATGATACGGTATGAAAAATAGAGAAGGGAATGAGTGTACCATATGTGCGATGGATGCGGATGATGCGAGTGCCCAAACGATCCCCCAAGCTAGTCCGCACAGCTACTACTGACGTAAGCAAAGAGTACCTGCAATTCGAAACGATCAAATCGTCAGATAATCGAGTAAAAATGGGTGATACGTAGATATGAGGTGACTCGGACCGAGTAGTGATACTGCTCGGTCCGAGTTTTGCTACTCGGTGGGTGGTTGTTACCGAGCAGACGAGCTGCTCGGTCTGTGCTCTAGGGCACAGTCGAGAGGAAATTAGGGGGGAACGGCGATCGCCGAGAGGGGGGAGGGGGCGGGCGGTGGGGGGGCTTTAAAGAGGGAGGTGGGCGGGGAGTTGGGGAGATGGGGTCGGCGGCGGTGGCGCCGTCGACGGAGCCGTCGACGAAAGAGGGTGAAAGGGCGGGGTTTAGAGAGATCTGATGGGGGAGGGAGAGGGGGCGGTCAGTGGGGGGTTTTAATGTCGGGGGGCGGAGGCGGAGGCGCCGTCGGCGGCGTGGCGCCGTCGACGGTGCCTTCGACTAAGTACGGTGAAGGGGGGAAGAGAGGGAAGGTGGCAAAGAGATAGAGAGGGGGAAACAGAGAAAGATATGGGGAGGGGCTGACCAGAGGTGGCGGCGCAGACGGCGGCACCCGCGGCGGTGCGGAAGGAGGAAGACGACGCGGGGGGCGGGGGTTTGAACGAGTAGGGGAGAGGTAAGGCTCGGGGGATAAAATTAGAGAGTAAGAATTTTAGGTTAAAAGTTTATTAACAATGATAACTTATAGTCGGGTTTCGGGTTTGGAAATAAAGATCCGATTCGACTCGGTCCGTGCAGCTAAGCTGCTCGACCGAGTCAATACAAAATTTTTGAGGCAAAATACTCCCTTGTCTGCTCGGTCGAGCAGGGTGTTGTTCGGTCCGAGTCATTGCCCACTCGGGCCGAGCCAATAATATTCTGTTCGGGTTGGCAGAGTGACGTTTTCTCCTCGACTTTAAGAGCATGTAGTACTCGATCGAGTAATTTGTTGCTCAGATCGAGTTGATTTCTACTCAGACCGAGCAGGATGCTGCTCGGGCTGTGTAGAGATGGCCATATACACTTCATTTTTTCGTGTCTGCACTGCTTGACCGAGCAGGGAAGCTGCTCGGTCGAGTCTCCTGTGTCTCTCCATCCTCTTATTTTTCTTTGGTTTTCTCTCCAAATCTCCAAATCTGTTGCTCTCCTCTGGCTTCCTTCCGTTTATAATATCCATACGCATACCCCCACTTGTCCATCCTACACAAAAGACGAACTCATCAAATTTTTGTGATTTTTATAATTTTGTCTAAAAATACGAAATAAAAATAAAAAAAATAAGAAACCGAGAAAGAAAATCCAAATTCTAAGGAATTGGGTTGCCTCCCAATAAGCGCTCGTTTTCAGTCATGAGCTCGACTCCCTCAAATATATCAGTTTTCATTTGGTGTGCGCGGTGGCCGCGCGTCAATCTTTGTGATGGTGCAATACGGCGGCATTTGAATTCTGCCTACTTCAAGATTCTCCTCAACATAGCTTATAGTCTCCGGTTCTTGATGATTTGGAGAGAGACGTGGAGATTCCTCATCCAATACATGGATGTATGTGGCGACCGCTTTGTTGTAGGTTGGGTCGCCATCATCGTCGATGCTTGCCTTCATCGGGTCCTTCATGACCCCTTCGAAAGTAAAGTATTCAATGGCTTCCTCTTCAAGAAGCTCCAAATAACTGGCCCCTTCTACATGGGATCGCTCTCTCATCGGCTTTTGTAGCCAGAACTCAGCTTCAATATCACCCACATTGAGAGAGATGGTCCCTTCTCGGACATCTATCAGAACACCGACCGTCAAGTTGGGAGCTCCCTCCCTCAGGCATATCCATGATGACGAAGTCGACTGGAACACATAGTCCTGGGGGTATTTGGAGGATGACGTCCCTCACTATTCCCACCGGGTAGGGGATGGAATGATCGACGAGCTGGATGGACATGCTTGTCGGTTCCAGCTCACTTCCCGTCTGAAGTCTCTTGAAGATGGAGAGGGGCATCAGGCTGATGCTAGCCCCCAAGTCAATCAACGCCCTACTGATAGGCATCCCTCCAATGGAGCATGGCACGGTAAAGCTCCCCGGATCCAGCAGCTTCTGGGAGAGGTGATTTCTGATAACAGAGGTGGAATCCTCCAATAGCTTTATTTTTCGGGCCTCCTCTTTCCTGTGATGAGATCCTTCAGAAATTTTGCGTAGATTGGGATCTCTGTGATCGCGTCCATGAAAAGGATGTTCAGCTGGATCCCCTTTAATAGCTCCATGAACTTGGAGTACTTCTTTTCCAATTTGGCTAGGGCTAGCCTCTGTGGGTATGGAGGGGGAGGTCTGGAAACTTTACTCTTAGATGCATCAATGGGAGGCGGCATCGTAGTAGGCATGACGGGAGGGACATCCCTCAATAATGATAGGCCTTTCAGTGGCCTCTCCTCTATTGTTGTCATCAACAGCTTCTTCAATGGTGATCTTCTCCTTATTTAGCACCGGGACCATGACGGGGTCAGTCACCCGTCCTCCACGTGTGGTCACTGAAACCACGGCATTGGCTTGGGCTCGCGGGGTTGTCTCCGGCTGGGAGGGCAATCCTCCATGATTCTTCAGAAGCTGCGACATTTGCCCCCTCAGTTCATCGAGTGAAGAATTTATATTCTTGAATTGGTTCGATGTGTCCTGGTTAAAGCGGATCTGTCCACTCATGAAAGTCTCTAGTGTGGCTTCGAGATTAGACTTGGGTGGAGCCGGCGCATAATTCTGATGAGGCGACCGGTTGAACTGATATCCCGGCAGCCTGTAAGGCCCAGCTGGCCTAAAGCCACCCTGCTGCTAGTTCTGCTGCTGGTTCTGCTGCTGCTGAGGAGGGGGTGGAGGTCTCTGAAATTGCGGAGGTTGCAGCCCTCCACTTGGGTTTCCATAGGAGAACCCCGGGTGATTCTTGGCAGCCGGATGCTGCCACTGATTACGTCCCTCTCCTTGGACGTATTGCACGGTCTCAGAAGTCTCAGCACCATCGAAGTGGGCCTCACTAGGGATATATCTCGGATTTACATATTCTTCCGCAGGATGATACGATGTGCTAGGCGAAGCGGGGATGGAGTCTAGACGCTGCTCAATTTGGGCCACTTGTTTACACAAGGTCTCGATATGAGAATCCAAGTGGCTAGCGGCCTTGACCTCGGGAGTCCGGGTCAAAACGGTCCGTTCATTGCTCCATTACTGAGTGTTGGCCTCCATGTGCTCCAACAAGTCAATAGCCTCCTCAGGAGACTTATCAAGTAGGGCACCCTGCGCCGCAGCATCGATGATCATCTTGGTGCTAGGCTGGAGCCGATTGTAGAAGCTCTGCACCAAATCCCATGACTGGATCCCATGGTGAGGACACTGATGTTGGAGGTCCTTGAATCTCTCCCATGCCTCGTAAAGTGACTCCTGTGGGAGCTGCTTGAAGTTAGAAATAGCTCCGCGGATCCGAACTGTCTTCGATGGTGGATAGAACTTATCCACAAATGCAAGCGCAAGCTTCTCCCAGGTGGTGAAGTGTTTGGGAGGGTGCGCCCGGAGCCAATATGAGGCTTTATCCCTTAAGGTGAACGGGAAAAGCCGCAGCTTCACAGCGTCGTCACTAACGTCATTCACCTTGAACGTATCACACTTCGCCAAAAAGGTGTCAATATGATGGTTGGGATTTTCATGCGGATGCACATGGAAGGGATCCTGCTGCATCAGATTAATCAACCCCGTCTTGAGCTCGAAGCTTGCTGCCGCCATTACGGTCTGAGGATGGAGGAGTTGTTCCCAAAAGTTGGTTTCATGTGGTCCTTGATGGACCCGGTGCGAGGAGGAGGAGGAGGATTGTTTTCCGCCATCTGAGCAGAAGGAGATGAACTTCTACTAGATGCTCTTAAAGCCCTCGTTGTCTTCTCGATCTCAGGATCGAACACTAATTCTCTAGTAGACCCCTTGTAGCGAGTGTTCATGCACCAACAAAACTGAGATAAATACCGTCAGTAGCACCGAAATAAATAAAAAGAACAAAAATGTTGGAAGGGTGAGAAATGATTGGAATGCTAGCAAACTTCACAAAATAAAAACAAACTGAGATAGAGCACTACTGCCGTCCCCGGCAACGGCGCCAGAAACTTGACGCACCCGTAAACTACACCTAGGTTCCACCTGGTAGTGTCACGATCGCCAGGCGTGGTATGGCCCCTAGGCTTCAATTTCGGGCTCAATCCGCAAGCGGACGGTGTCGAGTTATAGTATAAAAGATGTCGAATCCCACAGGGACGGTGATAGTGTCAATGGGTTCTCAGTTTATCTCTAAGTTTTGAAGTAAGATAGCTATCGGGGTGAAAGATTTGGTTTGGGTGTTGTTGTTGTAATATTAATAAAAGGGACTAGGGCTCTAGGGATCACCACTAGGATCGTTGGGGGTCGATGTTGGGATTGGATCCTTGCATTGCATTAGGGCTAGGGAATTAATCCCCCAATTCGTACCACTCTCGTGGGTTAGAATTGCGGGGTATTTCGGTGGCTCTCATTGATGCAATGGCGGTAGCCGTCAACGTAGCGGTATGGTTCGTCGCTGGATCCCCTGAAGACTCGAGCCAGGCATGGTCACGAGCCTTGGTTGGATCCATCGATTTCCCTATTCAAATCCCTAGATAGCCTTAAGCACATCAATTCCACAGACCGTGTGCATGATCTCAGTACGGGTTATCTATGGATTTGGTAGGATCTACCGAAATACTACCCTAAGTCTCCAATTCAACGTAGGGATCCAGATCTACACCTTCCCCTAGGGTCCTAGGGCTAACCCATCAACCCGAGAATGATCTACTCACACATGGCAATAGTGACAGACAAAAACATCATTCTCAGAGATGAAATCATTATAACAATCAGAGAAATATGAATAAAAGACTTACAGCGAGGGATTGATAGAAATTGCAGTTTTATAGATCCGAAAAATTCCAAGATTTCGATACGTAAAAGTAATCAAGAACAAACACAATAATCTCAAGTATTTGATCCAAAATCCTATTACAAGAATTAATCTCCAAATCCCTACAAAAATCACCCAAGCTCGCTGTGAAAAACTATTCAAAAACTCTAACCAAAAGTCGTCTCTCCGTCCTCGCACAGCTCCCAGCCTCAGTCGCCTCAGATCGTGCGCATCGCGGATTCAGAATTCTTTCCAAAAATGGCCCTAGAATTGCCGACCGAGTAGGTGACTCGATCGAGCAATGCGCTGCTTGTTCAGTGGCTCGGCCCAAGCAGATGAGCTGCTCGACTGAGCACTACATGAAATGGAAAAGATTCAAAGTTGCCGCTCTGCCTACCCGGACCGAGTAAGCTCTGCTCGGTCCGAGTAGGGGTCGACTCGGTCAGATGCTCGGTCCGCGTCGCTGGATTGCTTCGGATGTGGAATTTGAGGCTGCTCGATCGAGCAGCTGAACTACTCGGTCCAAGCCAGCCCGTATCTACTCCTCATCCTAAATTGAAGCTGCTCGGTCGAGCAGCTAAACTGCTCGAACCGAGCATTTTCTGGGAAATTGTCTGCATGCTGATGGGGCTGTCTCTCTCTCCTCTGCTCTCTCTCTTCTCCTCCAATGGCCCCAGAAGTGTGGCGAACTCCTCCAGAGCCTCGCCAATGACCTCACGAGCATGTCGGATGTGTCCATACCCAAGTGGGGTCCCAAATCTCTCTAAAATCCCTGAAAACTCATAAAACACTACGAAACTCGAATATATCGTCAGAAATGCAATATCGTAGTAAAATGTGGGATTTGGAAGCGAAAATGTATGAGATGCAATGAAATGATGCTATGAGAATAGTAGAAAATATGGACACATCAATAGTAGGTCAGAATACTTGGTGAACTTTCTTTCACGGTATTGCTGCATCAGTATTGCATCTTTTTCATGGAAAGACATGTAAGTTTTTTCCAGCATGCGATCTTCTAAGACTTTCTCACCACACACCTTCAGACATGAGGTGATGCTGAAGGAAGTTGAGTTGTACTCATCTATGGACTTGAAGTCCTGAAATCTCATGTTCTCCCACACATAACGTGCCCATGGGAGTATAACATCTTTCTGATGTTTATATCAGTCCTCAAAGGCAGTCCACGACTCATGTGGATCCTCAACCGTAAGGTATTCAGCCTTTAGAATCTTATCCACATGACGACGAATGCATATAATGGCTTGCGCACTTTCAATGTCTGTCGTCGTCGCACCTTTTGTAATTTCAGAAATGAAGGATCTAATTCGCTAGTGGAATTTAACATCAAGCTGCGAGCTTAGATAATTTTTCTCTGATGTATCTAGTACTTTGAAATCAACGCTTGAGATTTTTGCCATATTATCTAGAAAAGCACAATTTTCATGAATTAATAATACTAAAAACATTTTCATGTAGATGTAATTTTAAATGAATAAGCCAATTGCTTGGATCAGCCAGTCACCACAAAAAAATAATTTCCCAAAGTTCATATTACAGTCCATTTTACACAAATGAAAGAGAAAATTACAACTTTGGAAACCACTTGGGTCCCATTGAAAATCTTTATTTTCAACAGTGGCCTCCGCCTCCATGGAAATGGTCATCAATCTTGGGCATTGCATATTTTTTTCTCACAACAATTTTTCTCAAAAGAAAAAGAAAAGTGCAGGAAAAGTAAAATGTGTGACTAAACAACCGATCCAAAACCACAATTAGTCATTCATGCAAAATTTGTGCTCATTAAACATGTTCATAATGCATCGTATGCATCACAGATTTAGAATAAGATAAATACATCAGTTTTAATACTTAATAATTATTCTGACCATAGGACAATGTCATACACCGTTAGGTAAGGTAACTAACGACAGAGCGGTCACAAGATCTTCATAATTATAAAGTTAATACTCGCACAACATAGCATAAATTTAACCCAGAAAATGTGGCATTAAAGTGTGATGCAAGGCATATAAATATGATCCAAAATAGGCAACATATATTAAAATATGTTATAAATCAGTTGTGCATATAGATGTCTATTCAAATAAATTTGAATGGTGCCCTATTATATTTTATTTTGTAAAAAAAAGAAGTTTCCTTTTTTGCCCCCAAAAATTCTCCAAATGTCCCGATTTGCCCCCATTAGAATTTGCATATTATACACCCTTTTACCCATATTTTCATTTATTTATTAGGCCATTAAACCTCCCTCCTTTTAAATTATTCATTTAGAATATATAGTGGTCTGTGCGCTAGGTCCACAGCCATTCCCCCTCTATGTTGTCTTTTTTTCTCGTAAATAGTAAGCCTACGGGCCTGAGACCCGTGGCTTGTGCTGCGGGCTTCAGGCCAATAGCAAGCATATATTTTTAAACAAAAAACAACGGCATGCAGGCCTGAGGCCCGTAACCTGAAGCCCGCAGCCCAGCAGAAACTACTTTTTTTAAAGTAATTACGTGCGGGTCTGAGGCCCGCGACATGGGTTGCAGGCTCTAGGGCCCGCGGCATGGGTTGCGGGCTTCAGGACCGCAGCCTTTGATTTGACTTTTTTCGTGTTTCTTCTAGTCTGTGGGACTGAAGCCCGCAGTCTTTGATTTGACTTTTTCACGTTTCTTCTGGTCTGTGGGCCTGAGCCCACTGGTTGCCATGGGCTTCAGGCCCACTGCATTCCTAGGGATGGCAGTAATGACCTGACCCGTCTGGTCCGATCCGGTTTTGACCTGAACCGACCTGGTCCGCAGACGGGTCGGGGCAAGCTTGGGCTTTGTATGCGCCCCGGCCTGCCTTAGTAAACTATAGAGGTTATAACAAACCTTACTATTTTGATGCAGACCATGCAATTAGCCAATAACACATAACTCATACGATGTTCCATTGTTCTATCTTCATAACGCTCATGTTGTAGCTCTAGGATCTTAGTACAAGTTCATTCTAACTTCCTCGAAGTGTCGCGCTTCGATTCGGACTTGTATGTGCATGTTAGTTGGTACAAGAAGAAGTACTGACCGACTAGATGGTGATCTAGTCGGTCAGCAGAGCTTCTTGGACCGACTAGTTTGATTCCTTAATTTCTTGGACTTTACTGTTTACGGTTAGTCGGTCTACGTTGACTCACCGACCGACTAGTTTGTAACTAGTCGGTCAGTGATGCTTCTTTGACCGACTAGTTGTGACTTACTGTTCATAATAAATTTCTCCTAAGCTACTGTTTTATCGTTAGTCGGTCTAAGAACGTTTGGTGACCGACTAGTTGACAATCTAGTCGGTCAACTTTTGTTCTTGGACCGACTAAGTCAATTTGTATTCAGACTATTTCACTTTGCCTCTTAGTCGGTCTACGTTCACTGACTGACCGACTAGTTGTGAAACTAGTCGGTCAGAAAGTCTTCTTGGACCGACTAGATTTCTAGGTCTGAAATTCTATCTCCTTCTCAGTTCCTCTCTTAGTCGGTCCATGTTGATTGACTGACCGACTAGTTGATGAACTAGTCGGTCAGTGGTTGTTCTTTGACCGACTAGTTGCCTCAGATTTCTATCCGTTGGAAATTGACCTAACTTGTTTTTATGGGACCCTATAAATACGAACCTAGGTCATTTCTATCTAGGTTAGAGCTGCCATTAAGAGATTCATTGAGATAGAAAGAGATAGCCATTCTCACCTCATTTCCAAAGCTCTCTTCCTCACAAGAAACCCATTCTCTCACATTCTAGATCTAGAATCCATCTTGAGAGAAGCTTGTTCTTGGTGAGCCCTTCAAGCTCTAGCTTGAATCAAGTCTCCAAATCTCTCCTAGGCACCTATTGCTGGTCATTTCCTTGATGCTAGGTCTTGGTGACTTCATCTTCCTCAAATCCTTCCTTTCACCTATTTGGGTAAGAAAAACTCAAGGTATAGGATTTTGTGGTAAGATTGTTTATTTCATTATAAACTCATTTATATTGCTTGTTGATTCTCTCGGTTGTGAGAGAAGGTTGTGATCCCGGGGTTGTGGGACTCACTGTTGCCATTGCATGTATGATTTGATCTTGTGAAGGTTTTTCACAAGATATTCATAGTGGAAATCTTGGGTTAGGGTTTCTAACCTAAGTATCCGGAGGGGATCCGGGTGGTTGGGACGTAGGATCACCAGGAACAAGTCGGGGAGACTTGGGTGGATCCGAACCCATTAACATCATTTGTTAGCATTGTTAATTTTGTTGTTGTCATTCAATTTAAGCTTCCGCAAATTGATTTGGTAGTTGTTTGCACTATAAATTTGGAATTATACTCCTTGTTATTTTTAAAGTACTATTCCCCCCCCCCCCCTCTAGTACTTGTGCAGTAGCTTGTAGGGCATTACATTTGGTATCGGAGCCAGATACTTAGCTATGTCTGCCAACGACAACAAGACCGTGCGTCCACCTTCCAACTATGACACCTTCAGGAACCGTGAAGGAGCATCTTCGGTGATGGAAGGACATTCCTCTACGAGGCCTCCATTCTTCAACGGTACCAACTACGGGTACTGGAAATTGCCGGATGGAAACCTTCCTCCGGAGTGAATCTTTATGGAGGACTACAATGAAGGAATACATCGAGCCCCGAAGAAGAAGACTTTGAGAAATGGAAAACCCGCGGAGGTCGCCGCGGAGGTAAGCAATGCCAAGGCAATGACGCCTTGCAATGCGCATTGGAGCCCGATGACTTCAATAAGATATGCACATGTAAGAGTGCATATCAAATTTGGAACTCTCTCCTCATTCTTCATGAAGGGACGAGTAGGGTAAGAGACTCTAAACTCGTAGTCGTAAACAAAGATTACGAAATGTTTCATATGCAACAGGGCGAGAAGATGAAGGAATATTACGCTCGCTTCGTTGACATAATAAACGAGTTAGAGGCCCTCGGCAAGTCCTACACTCAAAAGGAGAAGTGCTCAAAGCTTATCAAAGGACTTCCTTCTTCTTGGGAGAAATGTACCTTCGCCATCGAGGAAGGTAATGACATGAATAAGTATACCGTAGTTCAATTAATGGGTACTTTGATGTCATACGAGGTACGCAAAGATAGCAAGGTGAAGTTACAAGAAAAGATGAAGTCCTATTTGAACCAAGACGTGCCTAAGAAAAAGGCGATTGCATTCAAGGCGGCTTCATCCACCTCTACCGATGATGAGGACTCGGAAGAAGAAATGGACATGGAATCCGGTTGCACTCATGGCAAAGAAGTTCAATCGCTTCTTCTAAAAAGGGTAACTTCAAACAAAAATCTAAATTTACTTCTACTAACGCCTCTCCACCTTTGTGTTTTAAATGCAATAAGCCAGGACACATCAAAGCGGATTGTCCTCAAAACAAGCAAAAGGAGAAGTGGAAGGCGCCGAAGTTCGACAAGTCGAAGAAGTACAAAAAGGGGTACAAAAAAGGGACTTGTCGGAACAACATTCACCAACTCCGAGGATTCCTCAAGCGGAGAGTCGAACGATGAGAAAGTGGAGCAAGCGCACATGTGCTTCATGGCAAGAGAGGAGCATGATCAAGGATCTTCCTCCTCCGATGATAGCGACGACGAAGGCGATGAGGTAACTATGGATGATCTTAGGGATGCTAACTCTCATTTATGGTCTAAATACAACTAAGTTAGTAAATAGATATACTAAAGTAAAAGATGACCTAGCTAGCATTCAAACCTCGCCTAAGACTATCATCACCAACAACGACACCGTTGTTGAAGAGTTAAGAAATGAGATTGTTAATCTCAAATCTAAACTTGAACATGTTAGCATTGATGATCCGGAAGAACATAGGATAGAGGATTTAACTTCTCAAAACTCGACTTTGAGTATTGAGAACGAGAATCTTAAATCTCGTGTTTATGTGCTCACATCGCAAGTATCCACATTAGATACTTCTATGCGTTCTCTCAAAGAGAAATATGAGAACACATTAGGCCGAATCAATAGATTCAATAAGGGTAAGGACCATTTGGATAAAATCCTAAGTGACTTACTTCCGGCCAATCACCACATTGGTTTGGGGTATACGATGGGATGTCCGTCCAAAGCGGCCACTACTTTTGTTAGGACCAACTTCCGGTGACTCTACGAGTGGTAGCAAACACTCTATTGGTAGTTCATCTACCAATGGTGCTTCCACCTCGTCCACACACTCTTTTGGAAAGAAACCCACTTTGGGTGGACCTCCAAAGAAGGGGCATGCTTATATGTACACAAATACCATGCCACGTAGGAACACACGTCCTACTCCACCGACTCACACATATGATGATTTTTATGCAACACATTCTCAGGCACGTGCACACCATGTGAGACACCCTCACGCACGTGTTCCCACACATGCATATGTTCACCCACCTCATCATATGAATAATTCTCGTCGTGCACCATTCTATCATGTTCCTTATGCCTATCCACAACATGCATCACGTAGAAATCAACGTCGCATGCATGCACCCAATAGGATGAGGGCTCCCAAGATTTTCACTATTTGGAGCCCAAAGGACACAAGCATGGATGAAAAACAAGTATATATGAATGCTTATTTTTCGGATGTTGTGCATAGTAGAAATTATGTGGGGAAGTCTAAGTCCAATTGGACTTGGCTTCCAAAGGTCTAACTTTTGAGGACCCAATGACCTTGGGTACCATGATATGAAAGTTTCTATCTTTAGGTACTCAAGGAAAAGAAAAGGAAGAGGAGCAACAAATTTAAATTTAGCTCCAAAGGGAATTGGATACTCGATAGCGGGTGTTCAAAACACATGACGGGTGACGCTCAATTGCTCTCCGGAGTGGTTCCCATTGCAAATGGAAATCGCGTCGTATTTGGAGGCAACGAGAGCGGAACAATCGTCGGTGTTGGTAAAGTGGGTGACCCTTCTAAACCCTTAATTAGTGATGTGTATCTAGTTAATGGGTTTAAATCATAATCTTATTTCAATAAGCCAACTTTGTGACAAAGGTTACAAAGTTAGCTTTGCGAAAGGATTGTGTCATATTTCAAATGATAATAATAAATTATTATTTTCCGGTACACGCATAAAGATATTTATATTTTGGATCTTTCTAAGTCATATGAACAATGTCTCGTTGCCAACACAAGTGAACAACACTTATGGCATCGACGATTTGGACATGTGAACTTTGGAACACTTTATAAGCTTTCAAAATTAAATTCCATTAAAGGTTTTCCGAAACTCGTTTTTGAAAAGAAAAGTTTTTGTGATTCTTGTCAACGTGGCAAGCTTCCTAAATCTTCATTTAAACCTAAGAAAAGCATTTCTACGAAACGACCACTAGAGCTATTGCATCTAGATTTATTTGGGCCAACTAGAGTTGCTTCCTTAGGAAATGCAAGATATGGACTAGTCATCGGTGATGATTATTCAAGATTTACATGGGTATTTTTCTTATGTAATAAAAATGAAGCTTTTGAAAACTTCACAATATTTGTGAAGAAAGTACAAAATCTCATCGGAACCACCATTGTCACTATTCGTAGTGATCATGGGGGTGAATTTGAGAATGAGTCTTTCTCAAATTTTTGTGATGATCTTGGAATTACTCACACGTTTTCTTTCCCTCGCGCACCTCCTCAAAATGGTGTTGTTGAGAGAAGAATAGAACGCTTGTGGAGTGTGCTCGCACTATGCTCGAAGATAGTCAACTTGGTTATCAATTTTGGGCGGAAGCGGTTACACACCGCTTGCTATGTGTTTAATAGAATACTTTTGAGGCCCGGCACCAAACAAACTTGCTATGAATTGTTGTTTGGTAGATTGCCTCAAGTTAAACATTTTCGTGTTTTCGGCGCAAAATGTTTTATTAAAAACACATATGATAATTTGGACAAGTTTGATCCGAGATCGGATGAGGGAATATTTGTTGGGTATTCCTCACGTAGCAAAGCCAACCGGATATACAACAAAAGATCCTCTACGATCGAGGAATCATTACATGTCTCTTTTAATGAGAATTTTACTAATTCTAGAATTTCAAATGATAATGATTCTATGGATGTTTTATGTGATTCGTTTGAAAATTCTAAGTCTATTGATTCAATTGATTCTATTGATACTAACCCGACTAATGAAGTTGTTGAGAATGTGCCTAGTGATCAAGGTATTCCCAAGCGGCTTCATACCGTTCGCGATCATCCCCATGAGCAAGTCATTGGCAATATTCATGATAGTGTCAAGACGAGATCACAAGTCCACCACTTCGCCAATAGTGCCTTTGTCTCATCAATAGAGCCAAAGAATATAGTTGAAGCTTGCGAAGATGATGCTTGGATCCTTGCCATGGAGGAGGAACTCATTCAATTCGAGAGGAATGAGGTATGGGAGCTTGTTCCTTTTTCATCGAAGAACCACACCCGTCATAGGGACAAAGTGGATCTTCAAGAACAAAACCGACGAAAACCAAGTCGTCGTCCGGAACAAAGCTCGGTTAGTGGCTCAAGGCTATCGCCAAGAGGAAGGTATCGATTTCGAAGAATCCTTCGCTCCGGTAGCTAGATTAGAATCAATTAGACTATTATTGTCTTATGCATGCCATAAAAATTTTAAATTATTTCAAATGGATGTTAAAAGTGCATTTTTAAACGGAGATGTTGTTGAGGAAGTTTACGTTTCTCAACCTCCGGGCTTCATAAATGAAAAATTTCCAAATCATGTTTTTAAACTAAAGAAAGCTCTTTATGGTTTGAGACAAGCTCCTCGAGCTTGGTATGATCGCCTAAAGAATTTTCTTTTGGATTTGAATTTTAAAATGGGCGAAGCCGATTCTACACTTTTTGTTAAGCATGTGATTAATGATATTTTATTAGTTCAAATTTATGTTGATGATATCATTTTCGGTGCTACTAACTTCACTCTTTGCGAAGAGTTTTTCTAATGTTATGAAGGAACAATTTGAGATGAGCCACATGGGCGAACTCAAATATTTCTTAGGTCTCCAAATTCGTCAAATGAACGATGCAATCTTCATCCACCAAACGAAGTATACGGTGGAGTTGCTTAAGCGATTTGGAATGGAAAGTGCTTCCGGGAAAAAGACTCCAATGAGCACGACTACGCATCTCGACAAGGATACGGGCGGTAAGGATGTAGACATTCGTCTATATCGAGGTATGATAGGTAGTTTACTTTATCTTACCGCAAGTAGGCCCGATATTATGTTTACTGTATGCATATGTGCTCGTTATCAGTCTCAACCTAAGGAGTCTCACTTAGTAGCGGTAAAACGTATTTTCCGTTATCTAAGTTATACACTTGATTTTGGATTACTTTATCCAAAATCTAGCACGTATGAGTTAGTCTCATACAGTGATGCCGATTATGCGGGATGCAAATCCGACAGGAAAAGTACTAGTGGCACTTTTCATTTTCTAGGAAATTCTCTTGTCTCTTGTTTTTCCAAGAAGCAAAATTCCGTATCACTTTCAACCACCGAGGCGGAATATATTGCCGCCGGTGCCGCTTGTGCCCAGGTTCTTTGGATGAGACACACTTTGAAGGATTTTGGTATTCACTGTGATACTAGCCCTATCATAGTGGATAACCAAAGTGATATCTGTCTTTCAAAGAATCCGGTGCATCATTCCCGATCAAAACACATAGATGTCCGACACCATTTTTTAGATGATCATGTTGCTAAAAAAGGACATCATTTTTAGTGTACGTTGAAACCCAAAAGCAAATCGCCGATATTTTCACGAAACCCCTAAAGGAGGACTCCTTTGTGCGGTTGCGTCGGGAATTGGGGATTATGGGTGAATCCGAGATATAGGATTCATATTTCATTCAATTATCTTGCATGCTATTATATTTCGCGATATTTCGTTCATGCTAGATTTATTGAATTTTTGGGATTTTATTGTGATATGTTTAAATTTGTGCTCGAATTCGTATTTGTATGTCGTATTTAAGATTTCGACGTTTTATGGGGTAATTTAGATGACTAATGAGAGTGTTAAGATGTTTCATCCAAGTGGTTTTTGAAGAGAACTCATTTTTCAATATTTGGACTCTTCTAGTCGGTTTCAGTTCATTAGTCAACCGACTAGATTGCTCATCTAGTCGGTCAGCTAGTGAACTCAGACCGACTAGTTCAAGCTTTAATATATCTAGTGTCATTTTCTTTCCTTAGTCGGTCACAGTACACTTACCGACCGACTAGATTGAAAACTAGTCGGTCAGTGCGTATACTGCGACCGACTAACTCTAGCCCTAAAAATTTCCTGTTTGCCTCTGTTTCGACTTAGTCGGTTCAAGCTCATTGACCGACTGACTAGATCGTGATCTAGTCGGTCAGTGCTTGAACTGTGACCGACTAAGTGGGTTAGGGCAAACGTGTCTTTTTTGCTTCCAGACCGACTTAACTCTATTTTTTTTCCGACTAATCTTCATTTTAGTCGGTCTTCATCTCCTCTCCAGCCCGATAAACCCAAAAAACCCTCTCGAGCCCCCTTCATCTTCCCGTCGTCTCCGGCCAATTTTCCGGCCATCTCCGCCGTCCGCCGCCGTCGACCTCCTCCTCCTAGGTATATCTCCTCCTCATAGGTCTCGATTCCTTTTCTAGGGTGTGATCTAGCTTGATTTCTCTTCTAGGGTTTCGACTTTGCATCTAGGGCTTGTTTATTTCGGCTTTCCTATCTTAGGGCTGTGTGCTTAGGATTGTTCAACCGTCTTCGCTTGCTTGTTCTCGTCGTGCCACGATCATGGCAAAGACGAGGATCCCTATCACTTCATCTGGGGCTTCCCCAATGACTGTAGAGCCTTCTAACCCTAGGAATCCATCTAAGCCCAAGCGTCGTGCTAAATCTACCCAAGCTTCTCCGTCTTCGCCTCCTCTGAAGAAGCAGAGGACGGCGACGGTCAAACCCCGAAAATCTAAGTCTAAAAAGCCCATACTCCACACTCCCTCTACTCCTCCTAATACAGATTCTGAGTTTATCCCTGAGGATGACTCTGGCCATAGGGAACCTACTCCTCCACTTCGTCCGAGGACTCGCCAGCCTAAGGGAAAGGGCCCAATGCCAGCGGGTGGTGTTGACATATCGTTGTGTCGCGACGACCCTATGTGTCTAGCGGCCTACAACCGTATTGAACACTGCCCGATGCTATTGGAGCACTATGTTCAGTTTTCAGATTTCCTTGGCTTAGCTGACCTCCTCTCCTATAGTGGCCTATTGGATTATCTTCGCTATGACCCCAAGGCGAACCCCAGACCATATCCTCGCCTGGTCAAATTATTCTATGACAATCGTGTTCGGGGCCTGTACGACGAGAGTCACTCCATCGAGACTACTGTCTTGGGAACTTCTATCGTTCTCACGGCAGAAATCTTGGGGGAGATACTTGGTTCTTCGTCGTCCGGTCTCCTTCCTTCGGATATCTCTGTTGATGATATATCTTCCTTGGATCAGTCCGTTCTTTCTGATATCTTCCATGTGATCCCTCCTGCCCTCATTGGTGTTCCTTCGAAGTCATTCAAACCTAATGCATGGGTGCTTAATCTCATTATGAAGTCGTGCTTGCTTCCCAAGTACGGCTCATCTTCTCTGCCATCCCAGCCTTTTTCTCAAGCTGATTTACGCTCTTTTCTTGGGTTGCGAGATTAATTGGGCTCGCGTTATACTCGATAAGATGGACTCTTTCGAGTGTATTCGCAAGACCAATAAATCTGCGCATATCCCTTACCCGTGTCTGTTGACCCTGGTTTTCTGTCATTTCCGTGTTCCTCTCCCTCCTGACGATGAGCGTCCTTTGGGTCCTCCTCTGAACGCGACGGCCGTTAAGAAATCTCTTGCGGCGCTTCGTCACGTGCAGAGGTCGACCACATCTGCTTCCCAGGGTACTCCCTCAGCTGCTGCAGCCCCCACTCCTCCTGCTACATTAGATGATGTCGTACGCCTTCTTCGTCGGCACGAGTCGTGTTTGGCTCGTACCAAGGAGGTCGTCTGCCGTATGGCTCGTTTGATGGGCATTGATCTTCCTCCTTCAGTTTCTGAGGCCGAGGAGATGGACGATGAGGAGATTGACGAGCTTGTCACTTCCTTGGCTCGTGGCGATGAGGCCACTGCTGCTGCTACCACTTCTGCTCCTGGAGTTGGCAACCACTTCCGGTGCTCCAGAGACTTCTGCATCAGTAGTTCAGACTTCTGAGGCTGCTGCTGATCCTGTTGACGAGCCTGCTCCTATCTTACCTGCTGATACTCCTGTTGAGACCCCCTGCTGTTGAGCCCGTCGTCGTTTCCACACCTGCCCCGACGATCCCGTCTGTTGACACGCCTCTACTCCCTGCAGAGCCTTAGTCCACTCCGTCGACTGGACCCACGGAGACTGCAGATCCAGCCACTTTCTCGTGATCGTCAGTTTCGAGGACTCTCCACTGCTCATTGGATGATGCATCTTATTGAGAGTATTTTTTTTGGGTTAGGATGGAGTTTGGGTGTTCTTTTGATGTATTTTGATATGTTGGTTAGTCGGTGTATGTGTTGTATTTTATTTTGGATGTTGATGATGGTGTTGTGATGATGATGATGTATCTTTTGATGTTTATATCCATGGTATGTTGTATTCAATGTCCTCGATGTGATATCTTTTTGGATGTACTCATGATATTTCGATATATATATATATACATCGATGTTCACTTTGTTTTTCTTCGTCATGCACATTAATTCTCATTCAATGTCCATGCTATATGAAATCGTCGCTCGACGATTGAAAAACTTGGTTAAATAGATTGAAATTCTATAATTGTATAGAATTGTTTTCCATGCACAAATTTAACCAAGAATATTGAATATTGAAGAGTATGTTTCTTTATTCAAGAAATGAATAATTATTGGTATTTTTGATGATTTTGATTATCTCTTTTTGATAATGGACAATTTGGCACACCTTGATTTGATTTCCACATTTTTCCCTTGGTGTCAATTTGGTCCATCGTCATTGTCTACGACTCCCGATGTTGGATTTTCCATTTCCTAGTTGTTGTCGTTGTATGCCCCCCATTTTTGGGATAATGCCAATGGGGGAGAGATAATGATAATAAATAGGACAAATGAAAATTTAACTCAATTTCCAAGAATCTAGTTTGATATGTTAGATTCAGGGGGAGTTAAGATATATATAAGGATTTTCAAAATCCGATATTTCAAAAATCGATTCTCTTTATTTATCTTACTCGTCTGATTGATGCAATTCATATATATTCATTTTGGAATTAACGTGTCATCAATGCAGGGGGAGTAAGTATTTTTCATTTGAATCATTATTTTTGATTATTATTTATGTTGGTTTGTCATCACCAAAAAGGGGGAGAATGTTGAATATTGGACTCCCCGGATTTGGTTTTGATGATGAGCAAACATAAATAATCCATGAACTAACAATTTGTGAGCGCAGTATTGTAGATCGTCGCCAAATTCACGAGAACAATCAAAGCGACATCTCAAGACTTCTCAAAGCACGTATTCATGCCTAAAGCTTCGTTGAAGCTCTTGCGCCATTTTGGAAGTCATGAAGATTTAATCGAAGCTCTCGAAGACCGTTTATTAAGGTGTTTATTTATAGTCTTTTAAGCTTCGATCAATAGAATGTTAAGCCTTGAGTATATCTTACGTTTCTATCTTCATAACGCTCATGTTGTAGCTCTAGGATCTTAGTACAAGTTCATTCTAACTTCCTCGAAGCGTCGCGCTTCGATTCGGACTTGTATGTGCATGTTAGTTGGTACAAGAAGAAGTACTGACCGACTAGATGGTGATCTAGTCGGTCAGCAGAGCTTCTTGGACCGACTAGTTTGATTCCTTAATTTCTTGGACTTTACTGTTTACGGTTAGTCGGTCTACGTTGACTCACCGACCGACTAGTTTGTAAACTAGTCGGTCAGTGATGCTTCTTTGACCGACTAGTTGTGACTTACTGTTCATACTAAATTTCTCCTAAGCTATTGTTTATCGTTAGTCGGTCTAATAACGTTTGGTGACCGACTAGTTGACAATCTAGTCGGTCAACTTTTGTTCTTGGACCGACTAAGTCAATTTGTATTCAGACTATTTCACTTTGCCTCTTAGTCGGTCTACGTTCACTGACTGACCGACTAGTTGTGAAACTAGTCGGTCAGAAAGTCTTCTTGGACCGACTAGATTTCTAGGTCTGAAATTCCATCTCTTCTCAGTTCCTCTCTTAGTCGGTCCATGTTGATTGACTGACCGACTAGTTGATGAACTAGTCGGTCAGTGGTTGTTCTTTGACCGACTAGTTGCCTCAGATTTCTATCCGTTGGAAATTGACCTAACTTGTTTTTATGGGACCCTATAAATACGAACCTAGGTCATTTCTATCTGGTTAGAGCTACCATTAAGAGATTCATTGAGATAGAAAGAGATAGCCATTCTCACTCATTTCCAAAGCTCTCTTCCTCACAAGAAACCCATTCTCTCACATTCTAGATCTAGAATCCATCTTGAGAGAAGCTTGTTCTTGGTGAGCCCTTCAAGCTCTAGCTTGAATCAAGTCTCCAAATCTCTCCTAGGCACCTATTGCTGGTCATTTCCTTGGTGCTAGGTCTTGGTGACTTCATCTTCCTCAAATCCTTCCTTTCACCTATTTGGGTAAGAAAAACTCAAGGTATAGGATTTGTGGTAAGATTGTTTATTTCATTATAAACTCATTTATATTGCTTGTTGATTCTCTCGGTTGTGAGAGAAGGTTGTGATCCCGGGTTGTGGGATTCACTATTGCCATTGCATGTATGATTTGATCTTGTGAAGGTTTTTCACAAGATATTCATAGTGGAAATCTTGGGTTAGGGTTTCTAACCTAAGTATCCGGAGGGGATCCGGGTGGTTGGGACGTAGGATCACCGGGAACAAGTCGGGGAGACTTGGGTGGATCCGAACCCATTAACATCATTTGTTAGCATTGTTAATTTTGTTGTTGTCATTCAATTTAAGCTTCCGCAAATTGATTTGGTAGTTGTTTGCACTATAATTTGGAATTATACTCCTTGTTATTTTTAAAGTACTATTCACCCCCCCCCCCCCTCTAGTACTTGTGCAATAGCTTGTAGGGCATTACAGTTATAACAAACCTTACTATTTTGATGTAGACCATGCAATTAGCCAATAACACATAACTCATACGATGTTCCATTGTTCTCCCAATTGGGCCAATACCCAATTCCAAATTACCAAATAAATCAAAATTATCTCAATTCCCAAATAAAATTTTTATTTGGGATTCATAGGGATGGCAGTAATGACCTGACCAGACCGACCTGACCCGGTTTTGGTAAGAAAGTACCCGCACCGCCACGGTTCGAGACCCGACCCGTCCCAGCCTGTAGATGGGTCGGGCCAAGCTTGGGTAGTTAAATACCCGCCCCGACCTGCAATATTTCCATTCCTATGCATTCCTCTTTTTTTCTTTCTTTTTTTGATGACTTGAGCCAAAGGCCCAAGCGAAAAGGGGGGTGCGGCGGGGGTTTCTGCCACCGCTCCCCAAGATGTTACTGCGTCGTAAAGGAGAGGGGGCAGGGGTGGGTTGTACCACCGTATGGGGCGACGATGCACCACCTCGAGGGGTGGTGAAGGGGGGGTGGAGTCACCGGTGGCGCCGGCGTTGGATGTATTTGTTTTTGTTTTTTTGAAAATAAACCCTAATTTAGGGTTTCGCCGCCGCTGCCCATGGGGGCGACGAGGCGAGGTGGTACACTAGGGCCGACAGTGGGGGTGACGCTGGCGAGGCCGTGGGCTGATATGCTTTTTTTGTTATTTGGTTGTTTTTATGAACCCTAAAAATAGGGTTTTTGATGTACCTCCCTAGGATCGACGGTAGAAAGTCGTTGTCTTTGATCTAGTGAGAATAAAAATCGATTTTTCTTGTCCGGTCTTACGAGATCAACATTGTATGTATCATGATCATGATAAAAATAAGATTTTTGATTTGTAGAAATACCTTTAGATCTGCCCTTCAGATCTAGCGACGGTTGAGATGCTTACGCGATGTTTGGATCTGGTTCCTCAACGTCCGAGCAGCTACGATCTTTCGATCCTTAGTCGTCCACAAGGGCTTCCGCAACGATCCAATCTCTCTTTCTCTCTCGATTGGTAGAACATGTTGATAACGTGTTATGAAGCGTAGCTTCTGGGGGAGACCACGTACCTTTATTTATATAAGATGTGAGAGTACAGACACGAATGATATACAATCTCTCTAATAGATACACTCTTATCTATTCACACCATTTTATCTATTTACAACAGGAGTGTAGTTTTTGGTTGTTAAGATAATTTATTTTTTTCTTCTAAAGGTAATCAAGATATTAAGTGACATGGATGAATGAAAGAGAAAAACTAGTATCATTTGAATTTTGTAATACTAACGGAGAAGATTTAAGGAATATTAATTACCAATAAGCGATTATATAAGGTTAGTAATAAATTCTATCATAACAATTAAAATTAATCAAGTAATAAATTGCACACTACAATTTCGAAAATAATTATGGAAACTTCTTCATACTATCCATGAACAATATATAAAAAGAATATTTTGAAATTTAAGAAAAAACTTTGTCCTTACCATTCCTCATTTGTCATCTCGTAAAAATAGGAGCATTTATTGTATATTTTTTATGGAATGCTGCAAAATACACTTCTTTTTTAAAAACAATAACTTTTTTGATCAATTTTTTATCGGGAACAAGTTCACACAATTGAACTTTTTTCATACAATCTATATGTAATAAACAAAAAATCAAATGGAAGTGTGGGCAATTGCCCCTCTTTACCCCCCCCCCCCCCCCCCTAATAAAACCGTGCTCATCGAACACTGCGAATGTGCAAGCTTATAAATACATTGTCATCCAAACGAGAGATGCGGATAGTCAAACAATGAAGGACAAAAAGGTCTCCGAGAAAGAGTAGAGTGAAATAACTCAATTTTACCACGAACGATATGCATCAAATGATTAGATCAATGTGAAACTTAAGATAATAATGGGTTTAAGCCAAAAGGATTCATAAATAGTTGTTAATGTAGTTGAAGTAACCAAATTTTAAGGAGGTGGTATCAATTTATGCCTGATTCCTCCACATATGGTAGGGAAAATGATGCATCATGTTGATAAGTAACAATATCCTATGTCGTTGATAAATTTGATATTTATCCATAAATTCTCCAAAAGACTGATTTCTTTCTTTCAAACAAGCCTTTTCTTCTAGAGATGGGATGCAAAAACATGTAAACAAACATATCATTATTGTAAGCGCATATTTTTCAAGAAGCAGCAAAACTAAATTGTTTCGGGGTTTATCACATGTAACCTATTGCTATAACCCTACCTCAATTCTTACTAATTTGATCATCTTGATGAATTTTTCAAGGCAGGCAAGAAGACAGCTTTCCTCTTTCGTTATACTATTAGCAAGGGAATGTTATGGCGATTTCACATATTGATGTAAAAGGGACGGATTCGGATTGGAACTAGGAAAACCTAAATCTAATAAAGAGTGTATAAAATTGACTATGAATTCAACACATGTATATGGACTAGAAATAACCCGTGCACATAGTGCACGAACACCAAAAAAACCACCCACAGGATGCGGGACGCACACAGTGGTAAAGGAGCGAGAATAGTGGGTGTGCGTGTGGGTATTGTATGGGGGTAAAGTGGGGAAAGTCTCAATGGAAAACAAGTACATAGGGGCTAAAGGGGGGAAGTCTCAATGGCAAACAAGTAAATAGGTGGGGGGTCAAATGAGGGGAGGAGTCTCAATGGCAAACACGTAAATTCTTCAATGGCAAACCCGTAAATTCTGCAGATGGCAACCCTGCTATTAAGTGTGCCGGAGGTTATTTGGGTGAGGGGGTGTTTGTCCATAAGTGACGTGACTCTATTGTTGGGAAATGGATTCCCTAACTCATGTTTTGATGGTGAGCAAACATTGTTTTGTCGTCTAATGAATTTCATTGAGTATGACAAGTTTAACTAGACTAAGCGATTTTGCTCAAGATTGCTCAAGCACAAAAGCCAATAATCTTGTTTCAAGGCTTGTCAAAATGGTGGTAGTGTGACTCCGAGGCATCAAGAAGAGTTGGAAAACTCTAAGGCAAGAGCATGGAGCTAAAGCTACTACAAATCAAGCTTGAAGACATATTCTTTATGTATTTGTTGTAAGACTTGTCTTAGATATCATGTAATGCCTTGAAGATGGCACACTCGCGCACATGCACGCACACACTAGAAACCATATGGTATCATTTAGAATTCATATGGAGTTGATTGATGATCAAAAACCTATGTTTCATAGTCATAAAACCATGTTTTGCTCACTATTTCCAAAAGGAGTCGACTACAGCTGCTTTGGGAGTCAACTACCAACAACTACCATTTACATGGGAGTCTACTACTTCATTATTCATTGCATATAACTCTCATATTTTTTCTAGCCATTTTGACCGCTGGACGGGCGTTTTGGGGTTTTCTTGAGCTGTTTTCTTCCACTATTTATATGGGTTAGCTCAGATGTTATTGGTATTAATTCTAATGGTTTTAGATGAGAAAAAAAGGAGGAAGAAGAATAAAAAAAGGCCTAAACCCTCCATAGCTCAAAGTTCTATTTTCCTACATTCTCGAGCTTCTTCTACTCTTCCAAAGCCAAGGCCTTATAGTGTAGAAATCCATATTCCGAGCCACACAGATACACATAGTGTCTCAACTTCAAGGCTTATGAAGGAAGTAATATTTGAGCTAATGGTAACCTTATTGGATAGGAAGTGCACTGGAGGAGAAGTGTTGGTTTTGTAAAATCCTCAAGGGTTGAGGCGTTGTTGTTGTGCAGCGGAGGTAAGGATTGTTTACCGAGGTGTGGTTGTAGTATTTGGAAAATAGTGGAAAATCCAAGTGGAACTTGAGATTGGATATAGCCTGGGGTTGGGTGAACCATGATAAATTTTCTGTGTTTGTGTTTGCCTTCTCTGGTTTGCATTCTTAATTATATCTTGCTTGTGTTATATTTCCGCTGCTTACTTTCTAGCAAGTATAATTGGTGTTGATTAAGTTAATTTGGGTAACTCCATTAGTAAACTTAGGTAGATTATCTTGATGTATTTTTAATATTTCTTTTGATAATCACTAAGAATAATGACAAATTTTCAAAACAAGACAAAAATTAGAATAATTTTTAAAACGGACCAAATTTAAATTTGATTATAAAAATCGTCCAACTTCTAGTCGTGTCAGGTTTACCTCGTAAATTGACAGTAAAAACGACGGTGTTGGCAACACTGAATGACCTGCATTGGCAATTCCGATCAAAGCATGCACATCAAGAGCAAACTGTTGTACTTACGTTTTGTTAGGTATTGGTGTTTCATACCAATAGTATTTTGATGATGATCACAACATTATGTTGTTGCTAATGACTCTCATGTTTTAGTCTCATAGTTAATTTTTAAAGAATATCATTTTTGGAGAAAAATGCTTGTGGATGGACATCAAGAGTAGCAATGCTCAAGCTTGGACTCAAGAGGTGCCAAAGCTTGGAAGATGATGTGGAGCATCAAGACATCAAGAGGTCAAAGCTTAGACTCTAAGGGAAGCAATGTAATCCGTGTATTATTTCATTTATTGCTTTTTTCTTTTTAAGTCTAGCTTTGTGGTAATGCCTTGATAGATGGACTAACTCATTCATGCATATTGGCCTTGATAGATGGACTAACTCATTCATGCATATTTTCAAACCACTATAACACTCTTAGGGTCTCTCTTATACTTTATCTACAAACTGCCTTTTTCCATTTCTCAAAACTCCTCTTTAAAAAATTAGCCGACCAGGTGATATTGGCCGGCAGGCTAACTTTTTTCTTTTTGAATTAGACCATGAAATTTTATGGGTATATTCCTTTCCATGACTGATTTACGTCTGTAAAATTTAACGGTCAAATTCTGTCATCTGAAAATTAGCCGACCAACACTTTTTTCTAGCAGGCTAATGCCGTTTTTTGCAGTTTTCAGAACCGGATTTTTTCTATCCGTTTGGGGTGGTTTCTAGCTATTGGGATTCCGTTTTTATAACCTCTCTAATCCTATAAATAGATGGGGACCCCCTCCTTTCTTTTACACATCTCTTTTACAAATTCTCTCTCTAGAAATCATTTCTATCTCTTACAAGAGAGAAATTCTGCTGAAATTCTGCCATTGTTTTCAATTTGAAGAAATAAATTCTGAAACTTCTTTTCTTCATTTGAAAACTGAAACTTTCAAGTTTGTTTCTTCCATTCTAAAACTAGAAACCTTGAATCTTTCATTTACACCTCTTCCTTGAATTTCATTCGAAATCTTCATCAATGCTTTAGGTGTTATTTTCATTTCTTTTCTAAGTTGAATCTCTTGGTATAGAGATTGTACAAAGTTTGGGACACTGAGAGTGTCGCCATTTTTGTATATTGTTTTGCTTGCGGGGCAAGTGTTATAGTGGTTTGAAAATCTCTACGGGGTAGAGGACTGGACGTAGGATCACAATGATCCGAACCAAGATAAATCTTGGTGTTTGCGATTTCCATTCTCTGTATTGTATTTATTTACGTCCGCATTTTTATTGCATCTTTTTATTAACTTTTAAACTTTAAATTTCGTCGTTATATACACTATTCACCACCTCTAGTGTATTTGGTGTGCCCGGAGATCCTACATTTGGTATCAGAGCGCAGTCAAGATTGCATACACCTATCCGACGAACAATTCAACATCTTCATCGCAATTTCCAGAAGGGCACTCCATAACAAGGCCTCCACTATTCAACGGTTCCAACTACTCTTATTGGAAGACAAGGATGACGATCTATCTTCAAAGCATCGACTACGAACTTTGGAACATGATGGAAACTCAATGCGAGAAGCCTACAACTCCTTATGCCCAATGGACTACCAATGGCAAATCCGACGCAACTCGCAACTCCAAAGCAATGAATGCACTATTATGTGCCATGGACAAGAATGAGTTCAATCTTGTATCCTAGGCCAAAACAGCATATGACATATGGCATACACTTCAGGTAACACATGAAGGAACTAATAAGGTTAAGGAAACTAAAATTTCTGTTCGTGTTCACAGGTTTGAACTATTCAGACTGAAGGACAACGAGACAATTGGAGAGATGATTACTAGATTCACAGATATCGCAAACTCTCTGATTGCTCTTGGCAAGACATACTCTCAAACAGAACAAGTCAGGAAGATCCTTCATGCCTTGACACCAGAATGGGAAAGAAAGACGACAGCAATAGAAGAAGCCAATGACTTATCAACACTCACGGTTGAAAGCCTCGTTGGTAATTTGATGGCCTACGAAGTTCAACTTCAAGAGCGCAAGGAACTAGCAGATTCAAAGAAGAAAACTCTTGCCTTCAACGCATCATCAGATACCGATGATTCAGACACAGACGATGATGAAGATGTTGCTCTCATTACTAGGAACTTCAGAAAGTTCTTAAGAAAAGGTAAGTATAAAAGTTTTAAATCTAAAAATACTGATTCTTCTCTTTGTTTCAATTGTAATAAACCAGGACATTACAAGAGGGATTGTCCTCTTCTCAAATCAAAGATCAAAACTTTCAACAACAACAATGAACATTCCAAGAGAGAAAGAAGGTTTGATAGAATGAAGAAAGCCTTCGCAGCAACTTGGGAATCATCTTCTGATGAAGAAGACAACGATAATGAAGAAAAAGCCAATATGTGCTTTATGGCCCAAAATGATGAAAGCAATGTAAGTCATTTTGATAATGAAGAATTATTAAATGCTTTTAATGATCTTTTCACTCGTTTCAAAAGACTAAATGCACAACACAAGTCTTTGAAACAAAGCAATGATGCTCTTAGTCTTGAACATCAAGGACTTTCATCTAAATGCATTTCATCTGATGCAAGTAACACTGAGAAAGACATATTGTCTTCTCAAATCTTGAGTCTGCATAAAGAGAATAAAATTCTCAAAAATCAGAATCAAGGATTGCATGCACGTCTATCCGAAATGGATAATAGTGTTTCATCACTAAAGATGAAATACGATGAGATGTCTGCTAATGTTAATAAATTTAACAAAGTTAAGACTAATCTCAATGATTTGCTTCAATTTCAATATCCAGCAAATCATAAACAAGGATTGGGCTATTGAAATAAGAATATATAAAAATCTTGTAACATACCTTCATTTTGTGGTAAAACAACGTTTGTTAAACCACAAAAGAAGAATCATGCATTCATTTACACGAAGAGAATTAATCCTATTATTTCTTATTCACAAAGAAATGTTTCAAACATTAGAAATATTTCGAATGCATCTCCTAGGAAACCTAATACTCTAAGTATATGGGTTCATCAGGATTCTTGTTTATACGATAGAGATTTATTCTTTTCCAATTATATGCAATCTATTGTACATTCTTACAATTATATAAGAAAGCCAAATTCTACTTGGGTTTGGCTTCCAAAGATCTAATCCCAAGGATCCTAAAGCAAAGGGTACCATTGTTTCATGTTTATCTTTCAAGTGTCCAAAAAGGAAAGATGGATCTTAAATACTGGATGTTCTAAACATATGACTGGCAACATTAACTTACTTTTCACCGTTTAATTCAAAGATGGAGGCACAGTAACCTTTGGAGACAACAACAATGGACATATTATTGGAATTGAAATAGTTGGAAATCCAGATCAACCTACCATTGAAGACGTACTTCTGGTTAATGGTTTAAAACACAAATTACTATCTATCAGTCAATTATGTGATAAGAATTTTAATATTATGTTTGAACGACATGATTGTATTATTTATAATTCTGATATGTCGTCTATTTTATTTTGTGGTAAGCGTATGAATAATATTTATATCCTATGCATGTCTATTACCACTCACAATTACTGTTTGATGGCTTAATCAGACAACATACTTTTATGACACAAACATTTTGGACACACTAATTTCAAAAATCTTGCATGTATTTCAAAACACAAATTAGTTAATGGAATGCCAAACATATCATTCAAACATAAACATTTCTGTGATGCTTGTCAACAAGGAAAAATGCACAAATCTTCTTTTAAATCAAAGGACATTATCTCAACAAAGAGACCATTAGATCTTCTTCATTTGGATTTATAAAAGTAGATATGCATTTGTCATTGTTGATGAATATTCACGATACACATGGGTTATTTTCTTACAACATAAGAGTGATGCTTCCCAAGAATTTTCCATATTTTGTAGAAAGGTTCAGAAAATCAAACTTCAACCATCATTACTATTCGTAGTGATCATGGGGGAGAATTTGAAAATGAATCTTTTTCCAAGTTTTGTGATGATAATGGTATAACGCATAATTTCTCATTTCCTAGAGCTGCTCCACAAAATGGTGTAGTAGAAAGGAAAAATAGAACTCTTCAAGAATATGCTAGAACAATGCTTTATGATAGTAACTTACCAAAATATTTTTGGGCGGAAGTTGTTGCAAAGGCATATTATATCTTAAATAGAGTTCTTTTAAGACCAATGCTTAACAAAACTTGTTTTGAATTATTCTTTGATCGCATTCCTCGTGTATCATATTTTCGTGTGTTTGGATGTAAGTGTTTCATTCTTAACACTAGAGATACACTTGACAAGTTTGATTCAAAATCTGATGAAGGGATTTTTGTTGGTTACTTAACTCGTAGTAAAGCCTACAGAGTTTACAACAAAAGAACTTCATCAATTGAAGAATCTTTACATGTCACTTTTGATGAGAATCCCTCATCTATTCCTACTATTATTGATGATAGTGAGGATTTATTACCTTTATCCGATTCATTTAACAATAGTCAACTTGATGCTGATGGTGCTACTAAACCTTCTATTGAGTCTATTTCAGATAATACTAATCTTCCTAAGGCATATACACAAGTTCGCAATCATCCACCAGACTCGATAATTGGTGATATTTCAGATGGTGTGAGAACTCGTGGTCAAATGGAGCAAATGTCACATTGCGTATTTATCTCATCCATTGAACCAAAGAACATCATCAAAGCATGTGAAGACAGTTCATGGATTATTGCTATGGAGGACTAACTCAATCAATTTCAAAGAAACGATGTTTGGGAATTGGTACCCAGACCATCAAATCATCCAATTATTGGTACGAAGTGGGTATTCAAAAATAAGTTGGATGAATCTGGACAGGTTAGAAATATGAATGGCAATATTGCGGGGCGGGACGGGTACTTAACTACCCAAGCTTGCCCCGACCCATCTACAGGCCGGGGCGGGGCGGGTCGCGGGGCGGGGCGCGGGGCGGGGCGGGTTTTTTCTTACCAAAACCGGGTCGGGCCGGGTCGGGCCGGTCGGGTCAAGTTATTAAAGCCATCCATATGAATCCCAAATAAAAATTTTATTTTGTGAATTAGGAGAATTTTGATTTATTTGGTAATTGGGAATTGGGAATTGGCCCAATTAGGAGAACCGTGGAATAAGAGTATGAGTTATGGGTTATTCGCTGAGTGCATGGTCCGCATCAAAATAGTAAACCTCTATAGTTTACCAGGGCGGGTCGGGGCGGGCCGGGGCGCATACAAAGCCCAAGCTTGCCCCGACCCGACTGCGGGCCGGGTCGGGCCGGGTCAAAACCGGGTCGGGCCAGGTCGGGCCGGGCGGGTCAGGCCATTACTGCCATCCCTAGTTAGAAACAAGGCACGACAGGTGACACAAGGTTATAATCAAGAAGAATGTATTGATTATGATGAAATCTATGCACCAGTTGAACGTCTTGAATCTATTAGGATGTTATTATCTTTTGCATGTTATAAAGATTTTAAGATATTTCAGATGGATGTTAAAAGTGTTGTTCTCAATGGATTTCAGAAAGAAGAAGTCTATGTTGAACAGCCACCAGGATTCCATCATGAAACATTGGATAACCATGTTTTTAAATTAAAGAAAGCTTTATATGGTCTTAAGCAAGCACCTCGTGCTTGGTATGAAAGACTTAAAAGTTTTCTATTAAATTCAGGTCATTCAATTGGTAAGATTGATTCAACACTTTTTGTTAAAAACATAGATTCTTACATTATTATTCAAATTTATGTTGATGACATTATTTTTGGTTCTACTAATGAATCTCTTTGTCAAGATTTTTCTAAAATTATGCAGAAGGAATTCGAAATGATTCACATGGGTGAACTTAATTACTTCATTGGTCTTCAAATCAAACAAATGAAGGAAGGTATTTTCATCCACCAAAGCAAATACTCAAAAGAACTTATCAAACGCTTTGGACTAGAAAGTTCTACAGAAAACATACTCCAATGAGTACTTCTACATCCCTTGACAAGGATCTAAACGGTAAGAGTATTCATCAACGTCTCGATAGAGGTATGATTGGCTCTTTACTTTGTCTTACTACTAGTAGACCAGACATCATGTTTTCTATTCGTCTTTGTGCTCGCTTTCAGGCAAATCCTAAGATTTTTCATCTTACTGCCGTAAAACAGATAATTAGATACGTTAAACATACGTCTGATTTTGGTTTATTTTATCCTAAAACTAGCACATATGATTTATTATCATATAGTGATGCAGATTTTGCTGGTTGTAAATCTGACCAAAAAAGCACAAGTGGCACATGTCATTTTCTTGGACATGCTTTGGTCTATTGGTTCAGCAAAAAGCAAAAATCTGTTTCATTATCTACCACAGAGGCGGACTATATTGCCGCTGGTTTAGCGTGTGCTCAAATTTTATGGATGAAACAAACTATATCAGACTATGGCATTCAGTGTTCCACATGTCCCATTATGTGTGATAACACAAGTGCAATTAACCTATCTAAAAATCATGTTCATCATTCCCGCACAAAACACATTGACATTCGTCACCATTTTTTGGATGATCATGTTCAAATATGTGACATTATTTTAAAGTTAATTTCTACTGAACATCAGATTGCTGACATCTTAACTAAGTCTTTGAAAGAGGACTCTTTCTTTAAACTTAGAAGAGATTTAGGCATTATTAGTGAATCTGAACTTTGATGTATCATCATATTTATTTGTTTTATTTTTCTGATTTTTTTCTTGTTTTTCCGGCATTTATTTACAATTAGCCGGCCAGACAAATTTCCGTGGTCAACTAACTTTTCTTATTCAGATTTCACAACATATTATCTTTGTTTTTTGTGAATTTTTTATTTTATTTTTTTCGGATTTTTTTGTATGCAACCGGTGTGTCTCTTGGGTTGTTAGAAGATTAATCTCTTATTCAAACTTTTAGATATTTTGTTTGTCATTTCTCTTTCCCGTAAAGCCACGTGTCATCATCCTATTCCTTTGACTCACTTAACCCCACCAACCATCTTTAATTCTCATGTCCTTTCAAAACTTTTTGGTCCTTTCCAATGCACGGTCTTAACTCCCATTTGACTTCTTTTGAATTTTTTTATTAATTATTTTTTTTAAAAACCGCCACAATTTTTCGCACAGTTTGGATTACTATTTCTGGCCGGCCAACCAAAAACCATTGGTCGGCTAATTTTTCTGTTTTGTCCGTTCATCTTCAAACTGCGTCCGTTCAGTTTCTTCCCGCCTTCCTATCTTCCTGAATAGTTTCTCTAACTGATTCATTTCTTCAAGCACCCTTTTCCACTCTTCATTCAGTTTCTCTAACTTCTCATTTCAGTTTTACACAATCGTTCATTATATTATTTATAGGGCTTCTCACGGTTCTTCTCTCTTCATCTTCTTTCTCAAGCCGATCCTTTCTTCCTCCCATGGCCTCTTCATCCCATTTCGCCGGCCCCGGTTTGTCCTCGCGTTTTTGCTCTCCCGAATGTTAGTCCAAGTTCATGCTTCTCAAGCACAAATCCTTTCCTTGCTTGGAGATCTGGACTTGTCTCCTCGTCGCTACAACCGTCATATTCTCGCTTCTCCTAACCGTGGGACACCATCATGTCGCCATTAGTTTGTTTCGACTGCCTCTTTCCGATCTAATTTCCCCTCCAATTTGAAGATTAAACGTTTTCATGGTTGAAGTTTGGAAGTTTGAAAGTTGACTTGACTGTTTGTAGGATGTTTGGACGTTTCTGATTGTCTTATGTGTGGTTTGTACTATGATTGCCTTGGTCTTTTGGCCTTAGTGTATTTTTAGACAGATGTTTTGTTATCTTTATGTTTTGGGTCCCCAACAATCAATATGTTGTTAATGTTTTTAAATCTTGTGTTGTTATTTTTTTCAAGTCTTATGTTATTAATGTTCTCATCTGTCTTTATAAACCAAAGTCAGTGTTCACTTTCAACTTAGTATTTTCTAGATGTTACTTAATTCAAATATTAGTTTATTCTCTACATTATGCTCCCTAACTTTTCTGTATATTATCCTCCTTTTTGTGGATGACAAAGGGTGAGAAAATACCATGCATTTATTCAGGGGGAGTATTAGTATGCAAGAAAGTTTGTCATCATCAATGATTACAAATTTGTAATTGCTAACCATTGATTACTAATACATTATTTTTAATGAAAGTTTGTCATCATCAAAAAGGGGAAGAATGTTTGAATTCCATAATTCCATATTCCTACTCCATATGGTTTTGATGTGACAAACTTACTATTATTGTTGTTACTAACTCTTTTTATGCAGAAAACTAGACTACTCCACATATACATCCTGATATAAGACTTCTCAGCATGTGCATATTGGACATAATCGCCAATTACAGCTATCTGCACAAAGTCTACTCAAAATCAAGATGATGTCATATCTACGGCTTGTTGTAATATATGTAAATTTTCTTTTATAGGTTTTAAGCCTTATGATGACTCATCTTAATTACATAGGGTCTCTCCTATACTTTATCTACAAACTGCCTTTTTCCGTTTCTCAAAACTCCTCTTTAAAAAATTAGCCGACCAGGTGATATTGGCTGGCAGGCTAACTTTTTTCTTTTCGAATTAGCCCATGAAATTTTATGGGTATATTCCTTTCCATGACTAATTCACGTCTGTAAAATTTAACGGTCAAATTCTGTCATCTGAAAATTAGCCGACCAACACTTTTTCTGGCAGGCTAATGTCGTTTTTCCCAGTTTTCAGAACAGAATATTTTCTATCCGTTTGGGGTGGTTTCTAGCTGTTGGGATTCAGTTTTTATAACTACTCTCCAATCCTATAAATAGATGAGTACCCCCTCCTTTCTTTTACACATCTCTTTTACAAATTCTCTCTCTAGAAATCATTTTCTATCTCTTCCAAGAGAGAAATTCTACAGAAATTCTGCCATTGTTTTCAGTTTGAAGAAATAAATTCTGAAATTTCTTTTCTTCAATTGAAAACTGAAACTTTCAAGTTTGTTTCTTCCATTCTAAAACTAGAAACCTTGAATCTTTCATTTACACCTTTTCCTTAAATTTCGTTCGAAATCTTCATCAAGGCTTTAGGTGTTATTTTCATTTCTTTTGTAAGTTGAATCTCTTGGTATAGAGATTGTACAAAGTTTGGGACACTGAGAGTGTCGTCATTTTTGTATGTTATTTTGCTTGCAGGGCAAGTGTTATAGTGGATTGAAAATCTCTACGGGGTAGAGGACTGAATGTAGGATCACAAGGATCCGAACCAGGATAAATCTTGGTGTTTGCAATTGCCATTCTCTGTATTGTATTTATTTACTTCCACATTTTTATTGCATATTTTTATTAACTTTTAAATTTGCAATTTCGTCGTGATATACACTATTCGCCCCCTCTAGTGTATTTGGTGTGCCAGGAGATCCTACACATCCCACTTTGCAAGTCAGTCGACTGATGAGAGGTTTTCAGTCACCTGTCAAATTATAGGTGCATAAGAATTGGTCATCTATCGTCTGAAGGCGTGGTGCGACAGTTGCAAATTTCTCAGCTCTTTTCCGTCCATGTGACAGTCGCCTGCTGAAAGATATTCAGTCGCATGCACCATTTACAGGTGCCTGTGTAGTCTTCTATAGTCGCATGTCCTGGCTCAGATTATAGCCATTGGGATTTTTATAGCCGTTGACCAGTTGACTGTCAGTTGTTCATCAGTCGACTGTATGTGCCGTAAACTGCCAAAATCTAGCAGTTGCAGATTTCTTTCTTTAGGCGTTTTACTTGGGTTTGAGGGTTTCTTTTGGCTTCCTATATATATGATAGGGTTGAGTTTATTAGGACTTCTTGATACTATTGAAGATCATTTAAAAATCATTAAGCCACTATCAAACTCTCACATTTCCCTCTTATAAGCATTTTTCTTTTCATGCATTGAAGCTTAGCTCAAGGGAAATCATCCAAGTGTAATCAAGCTCAATCTCAAGCACTTGGTTATCCTCTTTCATGCCTTCATCTTCATATGAGTAAGTTCATCTCTAGGCATAGGCAAGAGTATTTTTTTACTTTGTTTTCTTTGAAACCCTAGCTTTCTGTGTGAGAGCTAGTTACTCTCTGTGTGAGAGAATAACCCATGTGTAGGGTTGGTTGAGATCTCTCTTTGTGAGATTTTGAGTCTATCTATGTGAGAGCAAGGATTTCTCTGTGTGAGAATCCAAATCCTCTGTGTGAGATATCTCTGTGTGAGATTGTATTCACTTCTCTTTGTGAGAATCATAGTGGATAATGGTGTGGCTGAACGTACCCAAGTTTGGGGAACCATGGTAAAATCTTATGTTTGCGTTTGGATTGATTGTGTTGATTAATTCCTCTTGCATTTATTATTCTGTATTTGCAAGTATTTAATTGCACAATTTATTGACATTACTCTATTCATCCCCCTCTAGAGTTTGTTGTTAGTATTGTAAGGGTAAGACGGTCCTTACAATTGGTATCAGAGCGAGGTTATATCATACAACAACAATGGTATTCAATGCTACATCCGCGTCTCATGAAGAAGGTCTATCAATCGTTCGACCCCCGCTCTTCAATGGAACCAACTACCTAAGTTGGAAGATCAATATGATGATCTAATTGGAGGATCAAGACATATGGGACATCACAGAGACGCCATTTGAGAAGCCTACTACACCCGTGGCTACAAGGACAAAAGCGGATAAGGACTCAATCAAATTTAATGTGATGGCTATGAATGCATTCCATTGCACCCTCACTTCAAATGAGTTCAACCGCATCTACCTGTGTAAAACGGCCAATGAAATTTGGCACACATTGGACATTTCTCATGAAGGGACTTCAAAGGTAAAGAAATCTAAACAAACTGTGTTTAGATCTAAATATGAAATGTTTAAGATGCAGGGACGAGAAAGCATCTCGGAGATGTTTACAAGGTTCATAGATATTGTGAACGCCTTGGAAGGTCTTGGGAAGGTGATTTTCCAAGAGGATTGTCTAGAGAAGATCCTTGACTCACTTACATCTCAATAGGAGTCAAAGGCCAACAGTATTTTGGAGTCTAACGACATGTCCAAATACACTGTTAAGGAGTGAATTGGGAATCTCATGGCATATGAAGTGAGGCGTCAACATAAGAAAGAGATTCAACCAAAGCCCGAGAAGTCGGATAAGCAAAATGGGGTTGCATGCCATGCGGAGAAGGAGTCAATTCAATGGAGGAAGAAATTCCATCGAGAAGCTTCGAGTAAAGAAGATAGAGAAGATGAGGCTAGTAATGATGATTTCATGGAGCTTGCTAAGCAATTCAAAGCATTCCTCAAAAGCAAGTAATGTAAATCTTCTTCAAAGTTTGCCTCTAAATCTAACAATTCTATTTGTTTCAAGTGTAGAGAAAAAGGTCATCTCGCTACCGAATGCCCTTCCAAACCCTCGAAAGATTACTACAAAGGGAAAGGAAAGAATCATTGGAAAGGCAAGCCCAAATTCAAGAACCAAAAGAATGGACTTGTCGTCACATTCGATGACTCGGATAAGGATTCATTAAGTGACGAAGAAGATGGTGATAAGGAGCAAGCCCACATGTGCTTCACGACATTGGAAGATCTTTCTTCACGATCTAGCAATGACGAGGTGGAGGCTTGGCTCAAGTCCAATGAAGAAGTATGCTTCATGGCAAAAGGGGAAGAGTCTTCGTCAAGCTCTAGCAAGGAGGAAAGCAATGATGAAGTTGAGGAGGAGCCAAAGCTACCATATGAGGAGCTTGAGTATCATTACAATGTGGCCTCCAACGTGGCAAGTAAGTGCATCGACTCATATGCTAAATTGAAAGCAAAATTTAAGAATGCTATGAGTAGGGTGCATGCTTTAGAATCTTCTAGTGTAAACAATAATGATGCTTTCCATGTTTGTGACAATAGTGGGATAGAATCTTCTAGTGTAAACAATAATGATGATTTCCATGTTTGTGACAATAGTGAGACACACACACTTCTCTCTCAAGTTAAGGATTTGAGCATGATTATTCTAAAATTAGTAGCTCAAAACCTTAGCTTAGAGTCTCGTATTCAACAACTTACGTTGAAATGCGAAGAAGAATCCCAAAAGCTCAAAAGCTTTGTTTATTCTAGGGATTCACTCCATGGTTTATTGGAAAAATAACATCCGGCGAACCATAGAGGAGGATTGGGTTATATTCAAAATGTGGTACCCAAACCCACCTCTAGTTCTTCTTATGGTGCAAATACAAGAAAGTTTGCTAAACCATCTAAGAAGAATCATCATGCTTTCTTGTATAACAATAACATCAACAAGAAGCATGTAAGTCACAAGGTGGTGAGGAAAAATGAAAATACTTCATTTTTTGCTATGAATCAAAATCCTCACTCTTTGCATGCCAAAATATTCATTTCTACACCTAAGCATGCCATATCCACCTCTCTTGCAAAGACAAAACCCTTGCCTAGGAAATCCTTGAGTCTTTGGATTCCCACTAAGTGTAGTATTCAAAAGAGGAATAGATACATCAACTCTTTAGTTAGGGATGTGATCACCTCATGTGATTACATTAGGAAATCAAACTCTTCTTGGGTTTGATTTCCTAATGTTTAGGTCTCTCACACATATGCATATTGAATGAGTATTTTGCTTTAATGTTTATTCTTAAGCATACACATTGATTGTGTGTGATGTTTCATGTTTTTGAAATTATTTTCAAATTATTTTTCATGAAAATGGGACATTGGGAATACATTGTCATACATGCATTGTTGAACCATGTGTATGACAATGTGGGAGTTAATATGTTAAGTATGGTTAAGATTATTTTTACAGCATAATTTAACTCTCATTTTGGGTTTTGATTAAGATCATTATTTACAATTGGTTATTATGGCCTTGATCTTAACCCATTGATATTGCCAACTCTTTTGATGCTATATTTTCATTTGACAATGTCGCTTGTATCAATATTGCATGATTCTTTATATATATATGCTTTGATCATTTTAGGCACATGGCTCCAAGTATTATAAATTACAATTGGTAAAGATGATTAACTTACAATTGATATTATCGCTATTGTTAAAGATTTTTTATCATTTTTCTTTACAATTGTTATTAGATCACAGAGGTCAACAATTTGACCATTTCTATGATCTAGGGAGATATGGGATAGTGATCGATACCCACTAAATTTTTACAATTTGGTATCATACAGATCTTAATCTCTTGATTATTTGTCATTTTTTATGTTTGGTATCAATGACAAGATATTATTTCTTGTATGTTTGATGTCACCCTTTTTGGAATGACAAGGGGAGAGAGATAGGATTATGTAAACCATATCTTCTAAGTGGAGAGAGATATACATATGGGGAGAGATATTGGGGATTATGTAAACCATGCATGTGGAGAATGTTATTGATTTTATTTCAATTGGTTTATGTAATTCATGCCCATTATATGTCACCATTGTTTCTTATTATTTCAATTGGGTTATCTCATTTTACAATAAGTGCATATAAGTAGGGGGAGCTCATTAGTATTGTGCTTTATTTTCTTTATGTTTACGTAATGTGTATCATCATCAAAAGGTGGGAGAATGGTAGATATTGGTGTTTCATACCAATAGTATTTTGATGATGATCACAACATTATGTTGTTACTAATGACTCTCATGTTTCAGTCTCATAGTTAACATTTCAAGAATATCATTTTTGGAGACTAAATGCTTGGTGCAATGATGGACATCAAGAGGAGCAATGGCAAAGCTTGGACCAAGGGGTGCCAAAGCTTGGAAAATGATGGGGAGCATCAAGACATCAAGAGGTTGAAGCTTAGACTCTATGGAAAGCAATGTAATACATGTATTATTTCATTTATTGCTTTTCTCTTTTTAAGTCTAAGTTTATTGTAATGCCTTGATAGATAGACTAACTCATTCATGCATATGCATCTTCCATCTTAGTGAGCATTAGGATTAGCATAGAAATCATCTCAATAGGTTCACCATGCCTTAAACTAAAACTGGAGTTTTTGTCTATCCCACAGTCGACTGATGAAGTCATGACAGGCGACTGGATGACCTACAGGCTCCTAGCTAGCCTTCTACAGCCGACTGGTGTGTACAGCCCAAGTCAACATTTCTTGACTCTTTCTTGAGCTATTGGAAACAGACGACTGACATTCATATTACAGTCGCATCTCTTCCATTAGGTGCATGGGATTTGTTCTCTAGTCGTCTCTGTGCCAAAGTGCGCAACTTGCATTTTCTGGGTTTCATCCCACTTTGCAAGCCAGTCGACTGATGAGAGGTTTTCAGTTGCCTGTCAAATTACATGTGCCTGAGAATTGGTCATCTATCGTCTGAAGGCGCTAGTGCGAAATTTGCATTTTTCTCAGCTCATTTCCATCTCACGTGACAGGCACCTGCTGAAGTATATTCAGGCGCCTGCACCATATACAGGCGCCTGTATAGTCTTCTGCAGTTGCTTGTCCTGGGTTAAATTATAGCCATTGGGATTTTTATAGCCGTTGACCAGTCGACTGTTAGTTGTTTATCAGTCGACTGTCTGTACCGTAAACTGCCAAAATCTAGCCGTTGCAGATTTCATTCTTTGGGTTTTTTACTTGGGTTTGAGGGTTTCTTTTGGCTTCATACTATATATGAGAGGGTCGAGTTCATTAAAACTTCTTGATACTATTGAAGATAATTTGAGAATCATTAATCCACTATCAAACTCTCCCATTTCCCTCTCTTGAGCATTTCTCTCTTCATGCATTGAAGCTTATCTCAAGGAAAATCATCCAAGTGCAATCAAGCTCAATCTCAAGCACTTGGTTATCCTCTTCCATGCCTTTATCTTCATATAAGTAAGTTCATCTCAAAGCATATGTAAGAGTATTTGTTTTAATTTGTTTTCTTTGAAACCCTAGCTTTCTGTGTGTGTGATAGTTATTCTCTGTGTGTGAGAATAACCCCTGTGTAGGGTTGGTTGAGATCTCTCTTTGATAGAGTTTGAGTCTCTCTGTGTGAGAGCAAGGATTTCTCTGTGTGAAAATCCAAATCCTATGTGTGAGATTGTATTCACTTCTCTTTGTGAGAATCACAGTGGATATTGGTGTGGCTGGACGTACCCACGTTTGGGGAACCAGGGTAAAATCTTGTGTTTTTGTTTGGATTGATTTTGTTGATTAATTTCTCTTGCATTTATTATTCCGCATTTGCAAGTTAAATTTTAATTACATAATTTATTGCCATTACTCTATTCACCACCCATCTAGAGTAAGTTGTTTGTATTGCATGGGTAAGATGGTCCTTACACGTTTAATATAGGAACTCCTTGGTTCTTTGCTGCAATTTTCTTAAGCAAACCCCTGACAGATGCATTGAGCATTAAACAACTGAATTATGATTTTCGTAAATAAGATCACACAACTTTTGTTGCATATAAATTAAATTTCCAAAACATAACATTCATTGTATTTGCTTGCATCGTGGATATACTAATATTGTAAGTTTGATTGTTTTCCATATGCTTTACAATTAATCGGATTCAATAAAGCTAAGTAACATGCACACTCCTTGTTGATGCCTAGAATCTCGGAGTTCTGGTGCGGCTGCTGGGGCGAGTATTCACGCAACAAAGAGCCCAGACAGGGTTTCGTTAGGCTAAAAGAGAGATGTCCCTTCGACACTACCTGAAACGGATAAAAAACACGTCAGAGGAAATCGAGGGGTGGATGGCCCTTCGATTTGCCTCCGATGCTTAAGTCACTATCAAGCACATGAAGGAGTGAGTGTTGGCTGAGTATTGTTGCCGCTATAGTTTTTGGACGAGATTAGAGATAGAGATGCAATGCTATGTTTTCGGTCTCAGCGATGGAAATTTAGATACATAATGAAGGGGATGCTTCATCAATTTTATAGGGTCGGGATGCGACTATGTCACGTCAGAAAAATCGCCACGTCCATTCTAACAAACCCGTCAGAGGGTTTGTCTTGACATAGGTTATGCAAGCCATAACTACTCTCTTGATAAAGCAGAACAGGTGCCCCTTTGACAAAGCGGAAAGCGTGCCGCTCTGATAAAGCTGGTCATTACGTATATGTTGCAAGGATCAGCTGGTAACAGCCTAAATGGGATGCAGCTTATCTTCCCGAGATTGTGCCGATGTGATCGCGTGGGCAGATCTTGCCAGGCAAGCAAGTGCTCTAGCCATCATGTCGATGGGCCGACCTTGGGTGCCGAGGTCGTCCATGTATGAGTCTGCTACCGAGTAGCTGATTGCTGAGGATGTCCTCTTTGTGGGCCATCATTAATGGGACAATCTTATGGAGCTTGTCCCGGTATAGCTCTGCTACCTATGGAGCCGACCTCACGGGGGTCATCCTGGTAGAGTTGTGCTACTTAGTGAGCTGACATCGTGGAAGTTGTCCTTGTTAGCTGCTGTCGAGGGCTGGTCAGGCTGACCCCTTAAGTCGAGGTCACATGATCTTCGAGGATGCATATGATTCCTGATGGGTCCCATCTAACCAACTCAGCTGGGACCCCACCGTCGATGGGCTCCACTCGAAGCATCATCTACACTCCTAAAATTGGGTATGCCATAATCAATGTAACAGAGACATGTTTGCAAACAATTAAAAATGATGCTTTCCCCCCAAAGGTACTTTCTTGAACTTGACGTGCATTTGGTGTGTCACGTGCATTGTTATGTGTTAGATATTGAGACATCCAAAATGTAGTTTATATGATGATTAAGCAAATGATGAGTACTAATGGTAATTATTGAGTGTGTAGGGATAAAAGATCGCATCAAGCATTGAGTTCAAAGCCATTAAAAGGGGAAATTCATCAAATTCACGAAGAGTGCCCAAAAGACTTGAAGATGACCAAATTGAGAGCATGTGATTAAGATGACGTGTGAAAGAATATCATGCAAGACAATGAAGTTAAAGAATCGAAGGCCTGCAGATGAAGGATTCAAGCTACATCAAGAAGCCAAAAAGACGGTAATATTGATGTCATATTAGTCCATGTCTTTAGATTATATGTATTTTCTTGAGATTGAAGCTACACACACATAGGATCACTTAGAAAAACATTTTTACGTCACAAAAATATAATGAAAAGAATTAGACAGAGTTAAGTACATTTTAAATATACCTATATGTATATATAAAGGAGTCAACTACTATTAAACTGAGAAGTTCAGAGTACTTACTTTTTTATTTTAGTAGATGGCTACTGTTGTGCATGGAGCAGACTGCTGGTCATGAGTTGACTACTCCATGTTTAGGAGTCGACTACTATGAACCCAACGGTAGAATTTTACCAACTCCATGATTACTGAAGCGTGTTGAATTTAGCCGTTGGAGGGGTAGTTTCGGGAATCTATCTTGTTGATTTCCACCCCATATATATGCTGGGTTAGCTGAGGGACTTGATATGGCTTATTGAGCAAATTTTAAGGTTTTCTAAAGCATTCTTCATCCCTCTAAGCTTTCAAGAGAGTTTCTCTTTAGGCCAAAAATTTGAAACTCTTTCTAAAAATCTTTTAAGCAACATTTCTTGGGCTTGATTTGTGAATCTTGCAAGCTTTATCGTGATTATATTGAGATCACAATCAAGCTTTCTTTGATCTCTTTGGTTTAATTTTCATCTTACTTAAGATAAAAAAGAGTTTTCGTATAGCCCCACAATACACACAAAGAGCTTCGATCTACAGTGGCTACAGGAAGGGTGTAAAACCTACTTCATCAAAAGAGGAAATATTTGTCAAACCCACGCAAGGGTTTGGTGGTAAGTGTTGTATTTGGTTGTATACATCGAAAAGACTCAAGCGTGTGAGGTCCTCTATGTGAAGAGTGTTGGTTGTATTGGAAGACCAATTATTGTAGAAGTGGCATTTGTTGTATAAGCCCTTAATTGTTGAGGGAAGGTTGCTCTCTGTGTGAGCAAGTTTAATGATGCTGGAGTATGCCTAGGGTTGGCCGACCCATGATAAATCTATGATTGTTTGTGTTTGCTCATTGTCTCTATCACTCACTCTCTAATTACTTGCATTTGTGATTGCTATTCCGCGGTGCATCTTTACTTTGATGCAAATAATTAGTGTTGGTGACTAAGTACCTAGTGAAGTAACACCCTTAGGAGACTTAGGCATACTTAGAAGTGGTTAAATTTTTATTAAAGTATTATTTTTGGACAATACTATTCACCCCCCTCAACCTCTAGTATTGGTTGTCATCTACAGGATCCGCAACATTATGTTCGTGTTTGTGGAACATATACTAAGAGCTTTTGAAGCTACTAAAAATTTGTCATTGAGAATAATGATGTTTAATTACATGGTATAAAAGGTCATACATGCTGCAGTTTTTGCACATCGTTCCTGTTGTTGTTAAGAGCATTATGTCATCACATATGATAAATATTTTTCATATGCCATACTGAAGGGTTTACTAGGTTCTTAGGGCTCAAAAATCGACGTCCGGACTAAATCGGTCGGACGACGCAAGCAAAACAACGCAGCTGAAAACAACTTAAAACAGTTTTAAGTGAAGCCCTAAAAGAATAAAACCATAGCCAAAATATCTACTCTCCCAGGGTAGGTCTGACCAGCCCCTAAAAATAGATTTATAAAGTTTACTGCAATTATAAACGCATGAATATTAATATACTGACCTTTGACTCGCATGTTTGCAAGGCGCAGAATCCCACGAACCAGTGCCCCGCGTTGGGGCTGAGCCGCTTCTCCCGAACCGAACCGCGTCATGAGGTGAACAATCCACTTGTCGCCGATCCAACCACGTGCTCTAGAACGTTTCACCTTGAGTGGATCCTCCGTCAAGACTTCGAATCCGATCCGAACTCCTTCATAGCTTTGCTAGAGCTTGAGTAGGAGCAAGGAAGAAGAGACAGAAAGAGAGAATTAATAATCTTCGCCTTTCGATTTAGGTTTGCCCTTAACTTTTAAGGCTCCCTCGAACCAAGGCTTGGTGCAAGTACCGAGGAGCGGAGCTAGACTCTATTTATATAAGTAGCTCACCCCTCATCATATCTCAATTTCTGACGTGGGACTAATAATTTGAGTATGAAATTAATTTCAGGTTTGACCTTCACGAAGGCCAAACTTCATTGAATTTTTCCTCCTTTGTCGTTGAGCTTCGCAAGCGATAGCATATATCAAATTGAAGAGCACTGAACGGTAAACGCATAGAAACAAACGACGCTCAATTTCGACTTTGTTTGACCCATCAAATGATGACTCAAACATGGCCCAAAACCCATGCTTTTCACAAAAACACATCCGCCGAATTAATGGGCATGAAGCCCCAGTTATGTGGGGTTGGGCAAGTGCCTTTGCACGCGCCCTGGGCGTGCACTTCTGGCGCCTGCAAGGGCGCCTGTATAAGTTGACCCGACCCAATTGGCCAGGTCCAAGGGGCCTCCCCTTTTATTTAAAGGCTTTTGGGCCTTTAATTGATATATGGCTCGTTTTTAGCCATATTGGCTCCTATTTGAGCCTTCTTGGAACCGTTTGAACACTGGTTTCGACCGGAAAATTCCCGAAATCTTTCTAGGCCTTTATTATTTAAAATATGCTCGCAAACACTTTACGGAATATTTAAATACCTTTGCATCATATGCAATAATCCCACATCTTTTAATATTCTTTAGGCTATATCGCAAACCTTTTTCGACGTAGTTAATTCCCATACATCCAATGTATATCTCCCTAATTGTACCTATTACTTAACAAATGTCATACTCTGTGTAAGACCATACAACATGACCCTACTACAGGTGGGGCTCAAAACCCCAGACGGCAGAAACCACGATCAGCAGGTGCCGTCCCTGTTTCGGTATCATCTTTATGTGGTTAACTTATTGACATGAGTATTGTCGGGACCACCTTGACTGTATCCGTGATGAATGCCGCAATTTTAGTCCATTCGTCAAAGCTATGTTGCTTAGTTAAGCTTATGGTATGGTCAACTGTCAACTCTAATAGTTTGAACTTGGTTAGTCTCAATTAGTCTTTAGTCTATCAATGTTTGACTTCTTCTAACATATTTCGGCCAAAGTTTTCACTAAAGACCAAACAGACACGTGCGACACTAACTCCCATAAACGAGGGAGACGAATCCTCTTTTGGTCGTTATCTCCTTGCACGCTTCAAGTGTCACCCAACCAAAGACCTTTCGACAGGCCTTACCTCGAAGCTAGGTCAGGGATCTAAGTGACACCGTTCACGTACAGATTCGTATAATGACCTCAAGTCTAAGGACCAACTCACCTATCATCATTGAGATTCATCATTGAAAGATTAGTTAATGTTAACCATATGTTAACTCTCGTTGGGTCGTTCAGTGAACTCATTCTCTAAATAGCATATGTGTCTCGTCTCCGACTTTGCCAAGTTGAACGACCATGAGGTCATTGTCATCACTCCATGGTGGAGACAAAGACACAATAGTCTATCTGATGTATCGATATCTTTTTCTCGAAACATCTACGACCACGGATGATTTTAGACTTATGCTACCAACGGCCAAGCAATTCTCCATGATTGAGATCCTCATCTCGATACTTGTTTGACATTGCATTAAGGCTTAGGACTTTACCAAAGTTCTAATGTAAACTACATTATTATTTACTTAGGTAAATTCTTACCAAACAACTTATTGTTATTTCGAATAAGACGTTTGTACATATAAACAGAGATAAATTGCTTCGAAGGCATATACATCTCTCAACACATACAACACTCATTATTCTCAGATAACATATTTCTAACGGCGTGATTTACAAAAACTACCTAACGTATTCACGGTTTTAAAAATACACCTCTTTATTTTCGAAAGCATCTTAAAGTTTTTCGTCAAAACTATCCAAAAATGTTGGAAAATATTATGTATTTATACTAGATTCAACACAAAATTGAAAGTAGTTTTCATAAACAATTATAAAGTACATGGTAGTTTTTGTGAACAATAGTAAAGTTCAAGTTTATTTTGATGAAAAATTGTTAATGTGAGTTTTAGAGAAAAAAATTTAAGAAGATTTTGATGTATTTCTAAAGCTAAGAGTAATATCTTTAAAGAGTTGAATGAGAATTGGGTGGCCAAGGAGGAATTTCCTCATTGGTCCACCACCGACCAAGCCACAACTCATTTTTTTGAAGTTTTTTTCCAATATGCTCTACACCTCATGGATGATCAACACACCAAAAATCAAGTGAATTCAACATTTTTGCCCATCCATCCAGCCGTTGCAAAATCAACGGTCGCATAACATAGAACCTTTTGCAACATGTGGATCGATGTGCAAAAAGCGTTGGATTCACTTGATTTTTGGTATGTTGATTATCCATGAGGTGTAGAGCATTTTAAGAAAAAAATTTCAAAAAAAAAATACGAGGACGGCTTGGCCATGGGCGGGGTTCCATAGATGGGGTTCCATAGATGAAATTCCTATGTAGCCACCTGATTCCCTTTACACTCGTGTTTAAAACTGATAATTTAGGATAGTTTTGGTACATTGAGCCTAATTCTTATACCCTAAATTAATGATTTGGACTGAATCCCGTTTTCTGGTGCTAGACCCGATCCGACCCGGTAATCACTTTAGCCCTAGTTTCACTCTCCATATTTCACAGAAGTGTGCAGAAAACTCTGCGCCCATCTCCATAGCTCAGAAAAACTAGTCGTCTTCTTCGATTCGAACACCCTTTCCCAAAAAGAAAGGGTAAGAAACCCTAGATTCTCGAACCAACACAGAAGAAGCAAAATGTCGATTCGAGTGCTGAACCCGAACGCCGAGGTCCTCAACAAGTCTTCGGCATTGCACATGAACATCAACGCCGCCAAAGGTCTCCAGGATGTGCTCAAGACCAATCTCGGACCCAAAGGAACTATCAAAATGTAATCTATTTTCACTCTTTTTAACGTCTATTTTATCATATGTTCTTTCTAATTTTTGACTGTTTTGATCTCTGTTCTGATAGGCTTGTAGGCGGAGCGGGTGATATTAAGATTACTAAGGATGGGAACACGCTGTTGAAGGAAATGGTACTCGATCTTTGAAACCCTAGTGAGGTTCTGATCTAGTTGACTTTGTATAGACTGAGTTTGAGCTTGTTTGGACAGCAAATCCAAAACCCCACGGCCATCATGATCGCCAGGACGGCGGTGGCTCAGGATGATACTAGCGGGGATGGGACTACGTCGACTGTGTTGTTTATCGGGGAGCTGATGAAGCAGTCGGAGCGGTGCATTGATGAAGGTTAGTGATGTTTTTAAACCTTAGGTTTAGTTTGATTCAGGATGCTCGGATGGTGGTCTCTTTGTTTTTTAATGTGTTTCGCTAATTGGGGTTGAATTCCTGCTAGTGTTTGAGATATGTGGGACTTTTCTGTTTCATTTTTAAGCTATGTATGAAGATATGAGCGGGAGGATATAATCTGCTTCTAATAGCTGTGAGGCCACCTATCTTTTATTTGAAGGGATTCAGAGAAGTAGCAAAATTTTATCTTACAGTATAATGTAACCTTAACTTTGATAGACTTTGTGGATTCACTTTGAAAGGAAACCGATGGTTTCAGATATTGATATACTTGCTCTAATAGAGGGAGGAGGGAGCTCGGGGCTTTATTAAAGTAGGAAATCTTAATCAGCACTTGTTATGCGGTATGTGTGTTGTAACTGATGCTATTCATATCAGTGAATACTGGAGGGACCGTCGGAGCTAGTAGAAAACATTTCAGATTTTTTCTTTGTTTTGCTAGTGCAAATGCTAAACTATGAAAGGGTTCACTTATTGTAGCATATGAATGAGTAAAAGTGTAAACCATTTGCAAGGGTTTCTTACTTGAGAAGAGTGGCTAACTACTTGCTCTTGGTCAGTCTTTTGAATAATACACATTTATACCATACACAATGTTAAATCATCTTGACGGGCTAGAAAGCGACTTATGGAAAAGTGATCTTAGTAGCTTCTTAGTCCCCTTTTTTGTTCTTTAGTTTCAGTGTTACATTCAAGATATGACTGGCTAGTAATTGGTCATTCATACTCAATAATCCTAGTGATTCCTGAAAACTCTCAATGGTTGGTCAAAAGAATGCAATGGATGAGTCAAAATTGACCCTAGATGTAAATGAACGTGATGGTCTTATTCATTTGTTTATAAATGATGTAGATTAGATTGTTGCCCCATCTTAGGGGCGTCTTAGGTTTTGTTTGCTTACGCTTCAGTGTTATATAACTGTAGGTCAAAATGCACATTATTTCTTGCTCTTGTTGGATAAAAATACTAGGTTACTGGTTTGGGATAAGATGGATGGTTGATGGATACATTAAATAAATGGAAACCACAGATTTGTAGAGACTGCAGGGTTTAAAATAAGTTAAATGCTTATAGAAGTTGACAACATTTTAGGATTTTTCTTTTTGAAATGAGAACTTGATATTTTCCCCAAGTTTACTTGTATAAAGAAATTACATTGAATGGGCTAGTCTTTAAATTGCAGATTGGAAAAAAGAAATAATGCTTCCTAAAAGTTCCATGTATTTGGTGCAATATGAGTAGTTGGGACTCTTGTGCTCTTTTTTAACTTGTAGGAATTATGCATTCTAAAATGCAATTGAATAATACATGCGGTTCAGTACCGCATGGTGCATAGATAGTGTGTGTGTCGAATAAGAGAATTATGCGGGATTACTTGAAAATAAAATTTTCTACATACAGATAAATAATGTGTATATTAAATGTTAAAAATACCTAGAACATCAGAAAAAATTAGAAAAATATTATAAAATTTATAAAATATGAATAAACCTATTGTATGAATATAAATACATTGACTAATATAAGCCATTTTATATAGTATAAATGACATAAAGAAATCAGTAAATTTCGTAGACAACATAAAAGTTTTAGTATATTAACTAAATCACAAATAAATGTAAATAAATAAACTTATAGCTATTAAAACTTGCAATTGCAACCAGCAACATGCCAACATCAAGAAAAAAGCAAAAAAAGAAAAAAAACTTGATCATTTTCTTTTTCTTTTGCATATTTTTCTTATCAAATCTATAGCTCAGTTGATAGAGGAAGAGAAAAGAGTTGCCATCAATCGAATAAGAGGAAGAAAAAAACCCGATTGAACCTTGCCGTCACTACCGTTGCTGTTGATTGCTGCCATTGTCACCGTTGTGCTGCCGTAAAAGAGAGAAAAAGGAGAGAGAAGGGAACTGTAGTTTGATCTCTCTTTATATCTCTCTTAGTTAAATCATTCTAAATAAGGGTCCGGTCCGGGAAATATGGGCCAGGCTTGAAAATATTTTTTTTAAAAAAGTCGCATGTTTATGTGCATACGAATGCGGTTACTTGGGTGCATAACTGTTATGTGTCGAATAAATGGGCAACCTAATAATTTGGGCGCAGAACTTGATTCCTATGCGGGTTGGACCTGCATCTGCATATGCAACTTCTTAAGCTGCGTTTAAGATCATTGTGCTTGTATTCTCTAAAGAGCAAAGATATTTCTCTGGTAATAGTTATATAAGGGTAACTTGTGTCCTATGTGATAATGGAGTTTTGAGTTACTTGAGAGTATTTATAGTGATCATGAGAGGGAAATATTAGGTCAATCCTAAATCTTCCCCTTTACTTGAGCTTTTAGTCTTTATAACCATAGAATTGATACCAATTCAACTTACTGGCTTCATTGAATTCTATGAAAATGAGATATCACTCTCATCCACCTTGTAACTTCTAGTTGATATGCACATGTCATGTCAATTATGTTTTGTTTTAATTGTCAATGGTTGTCTCTTACCTCAATTTGTAGAGAGAGAGAGAGAGAGAGAGAGAGAGAGAGAGAGAGAGAGAGAGAGAATTTGCAATGGTGGGTATGTGGACATGGCTATTATACCATAATATAATATAATATATATATCTTGTGCACACAACAAACAAAATATAGGTGACATCAAATAATATATGTTTTAAACACACAACGTAGATAAATCACCACATCATCTTGTCAGTTTATACATGTCTTAAGCATACACAACATCACAAATATAACACAAAAAATACATGTATGTCCCAGAAAATACTAGTATACCCCCTACAACGTACAAGTAGGCAAATATTAAATTGTGATGGACATTTTCCCGAGAGGTGAGTATGGATGTTGGCACGTCCGATACGGGTACGACTTCATGAAAGAAGTACACACGCTATATATGCCGTCACTTGCTTCACAATGTCTGGTTTGGTTGCACGCTACATATGCCATCACTTGCTTCACAAGGTCTGGTTTGGTTGCACGCTACATAGGCCATCACTTGCTTCACAAGGTCTGGTTAAGTTGGACTCATGTTTTTATGTTTTATGTTAAAGAACTTATATAAATCAGTATGATCTTCTAGTTCTACATGTAGCATATTATTTCTTTATTTTTCAGGCTACTCAAGGCCAACCCATTGGACCCCTTAGATGTTCTAACCATAGAGCAAGGAGATCTAAAAAAATGCGTATTTTCTCCTTGAAAAACTACCTCTTCCATGGGTTATCAACATTTGAAATTGTCCTTAGTTTGGAGTAGGTCCCACGTTGCCTTTTAACATTAGATTTTTTCTTTCTTTCTTTAGTAGCTTGGAGTAGATCCCATGTTAGCTTGAGAAGCTTCTGGTCTTGTTATACTGACTAGGATACGTTGTCATATAGGACCCAGTCAAAACAAAAGTGATGGAACCAAAGATAAATAGCTAAACTAAGACAAGTAAGCCTTGTTCATGAGGATTGTAGTTGGGTGTAATTAATTTAAGGTCACATTCCATGCTTGGTATCTTTGTATATTCATATTAGACAGAATGTTTATGTAGTTCAATAGCGGTATGTCACATCCCACAACTCATTCTACCAGGGAACAAAAACGTGACAAGTTTGTTTGTACGTATTTAAGCCTAATTGGGATTCACTTTTTTGACTTAAATACATTAAATGTTTGTAATAAAGTTGCTTCTTTTGCTTCTAACTTATATTTAACCATCACAATAATGTTATATACAGTCTAAGATTAAGAAGTAAAATGATATCAAGGATGATAATAAGTATGAAAAAACTAACACGTTATAAGGATGCGAAAGTATGGAAAAAAATAGAAATGAACACGGAATGTCTTCTAGAAAATTTCTGTACGTAACAGATATTCTTTAAAAGAATAATTACAAACAAAAAAGAAATATCAGTTAGCAAGATACTTGACGTAGGATGTAAAAGAAAAGGGAATTTCGGGATGATTTGGAGAAGAACAATTTAGGATGCACGGAATAAATGGTGAAAGTAGGAAAAACTATGGTTCTAAATTAGAGAATTAAGTTCTCTAAATAGATAAAAAATGTTGAGAGTTTTTTACAGAGGTCATCATCCGCCCACTTCAACAAATCAACATGTCAGAGATTTAGAGGTCTAGGCCTCTCGTCAATGTTCCTGTACGCCCACTCCCTTGTACATTACAAGAAATATTCAAAAGAGGTTTTTTCTCTCTCAAAGCAATAGATCTAGGGTAAAAGTAAGAAAAACTAACAAATTTAGGGTTCTAAATTGGAAAAGTTGAATATTCTAAATAGACAAAGGATGTTGAGAGTTTCTCATCTTGGTCATCTTCTACCCTCTCAAATAAATCAACATGTTAGAGACTTAGAGATCTAGGCATCTCATCAATGCTCTCGTGCGCCCACTCCCTGCATCTCACAAGAAAGATTCAAAAGAGAAATTTTTCTTAAACAACTTATTCATTCATTGATTGATTAACTCTTAAATGGATACAATTTATTTACAATCTAAGATATGTGCACAATACATGCTTACATAAATAAATCTAAGCAAATCTAATAAAATTCTAACAAATAAAATCAAATAACACAAATATAATAATATCAAATAAAATCATAACACATAAAATCAAATGAGATTCATTAAACTTGGTCCTTGTCATTCTCTTAGGTTTCGAAAAATTTACTACCTGATGATTATTGGTGGCAAGAAAATACAAACCAGTAGTAGCTAGGAACATCTTGAAGTAGAAAACTACTTGTCTTCAAACTTTAAAATGAACTAATATAATAATGAGTAGGCGATGATCTTCAGAAGAATGCACCAAGATCATTGAAAAAGGAGGATGCGTAAAATTTGCTGATCGGTAAGCTGTGACAGATTGAGAAAGATAAAGTTGATGTGCTCAGTCAGATTAAATGATGCCATTATCTTTTAACTCTGATACATGATCAACAAATAGCTCAAGTTGGACCTCCAGCTCAGGTTGCGCTACTAGATCAAGATTGTTCTGAGGCTCAAGTGTTGGCTCGGGCTCAATCTCCGACTTCAATACAAGCTCAGGCTCAATCTCAATTTCATACTACGGATTTAGCTTGGGTTTGAGCCCAACCTTCGCCTTAGGATATGGCTCGAGCTTGATCGCAGGCTCAATTATAGACACATGTTGGTTCAAATTTATACACAACTTCTTCATGTTTCATTTTCAATTCCATCATTTGTAGAAGCTTATTGAGGTCCTCACAAATCTTTTTGATCTCCTCACAAGGGTCTAGTTGTAACTTTCTTTTATGCTTGAATATTGAGATAAACGATGGATTTATTATGTTTGGGAAGATACCGATGTTGAAGTTTCATCTTCAATTAAGACGAACAAGGATTGTCCCCTAAAATAAAGAGCTTCACCTTTTATTTTATGTTCAGCACAACATAATTTATATTCATCTGATAGATCATAGAGATATAAAATGAAATCTTTCATAATGGACTCTCATTTTAACACCAATGTTTGTTGCATCCTTCAAAATGGGTAGGGTGCAATACTTTCTATGCTCAATTTTCGTAAAATTATAGGTAGTATCTAGATGCGTTATCTAGATATGTACTATAAAATTTCATTAAAATATATTTTAAATAATTGAAATACCTTCTAGATATAGCGGTTTGAATTGACTCGCAACAAATTTGAATGGATTTGAAGTCTGATTGAAAACGCTTTCAGAATCGTCAAAATAGCCCAACATGCATGAAAATAGCCTAAAATGTCTTTGAAAATACGCCCAAATGGCCAATCGGTATTGTAGCTAGTGACTTAGTTGGGCTAGCTAGGGGAGGCTGCAATTTTTGAACGTCGAGACGATGACAACAATGACCGTAGAAGATGATGACAATGACGATGTGGATCGGCGGCGGCAATGGCGGCGTGGATCTGGGTTAGGGTTAGGGTTAGGGTTTTTGGAGGAAATGATGAATAATGTTTTAATGATTTTTAGATTGTTTTTGAATCTAACCTTAAATGATGCAGGATAGAAGAGAAAATGGAATTTAGCGGTGATTTGGGAAAAACAATTTAGAAACATGTGGAATAAATGTGAAAAAGAGAAACTAACAGATCCAGGATTCTAAATTGGAAAAATTAAGATGTTGAAAATCTCACACACATGCCATCTCCTATCAATTAAAATGCCAAAGATTTATAGATTTAGGTCTTTCGTCAAATGCTCTTGCACGCGCACTCCCTCACATTTCACAAGAAAAATTCAAAGTAGATTTTTTTAAATCAATTCTTATTTATTCATTGACTGTCCCGAAGGATACAGCTAATTTATATTTAAAATACGTGCACAACATGTGCTTACATAAGCAAATCTAAGCAAATCAAATAAAATGTAATAAAATTAAATAAAATCCTAACAAATAAAACCAAATAAAAACAACTCTAATAAAATCTAATAAAACCCTAACAAATAAAATCAAATAAAAGTAAATATAATAAAATCAAATAAAATTGTATCAAATAAAATCAAATCAGATTCATTGAACGTGGTCCTCATTAACGATGCTTGTATAGGTTTTTCAGCAAGAGAAATAACATAAAGCTTGAAACACATGATAAAATAGCAGACATGAATCATATTAGACATGATAAGCATATGTAATGGAAACATATATAGTAATACTAGAAATAAACCGTGCACAAAGTGCATGGGCACCCAAAAAACCAATCCACACACCCTTCACGCGGGGCCCATACATGTGTTTTGGTGGGTGCAAAACTGGGTGAAATGGAAATAGGGTACTGTCTTGGGTTTTTTTGACTGGGGTGTGTTTTTTGGGTGTTTTGGGTTTGTGTGTGTTTTTGGGGTTGGGGTGGTAACATATATAGTAGTATGAATGGGTATAGTTAGCATTAATTAAAGCATGAATAATGATAAGCAAAAGAAATACTAATAAGTTTGTGTCATTAATTATAACATTAACGATGGTGTTCCTATTTTAGTGCTGAGATCATGTCTGATGGTATTATAGGCAATGTTGGTGTAATCGGCTCCTTGTGGTTGCAAACTTATAGGTACCAACCAAGGTTTGAGGTTTCGGTCGATACCCTTGGATATCGGTCGTATCGTTTTGATATCGGTGGGTAACGAGACCGAAACTAAGGGTCAGTTTCGGTATCGACTGATACTGAACGGTATCGGTCAGATTCGACCGATATCGACTGATACCGGTCAGATTCGACCGATATCGACTGATACCAGCCGATACCGACCGTACCGTTCAGTATCGGTCGAAGACGGAGAAAAAAGAATGTGTAATTAAATAAAAATTTTCAAAAAAAAACCCAAAATGAGATATTGACATGCTATTCACACCCTACATTTGTCTAAACATATTACACATTATTTACAAGTTTGTCATATTGTAACTAACGAGAGAGTGTTTTTAGCTAAATGGTTAACACAAATAGCATATTTTTAACTAATATTGTTCATAATTATGTTATACGTTACAAATTATATTTATTAGTTTGCCATTATCGTATTAGTAACAAATTTTAACTAATATTGTTAGTTACATGTAACTTACAATTTTTGAAACTACCGATACGGACGAACCGAAACTCACTTCCGCAATCGCCGAAATGGACGATACCAATACCGAAAGCTAAATTTTCGGGAGAGCGATACCGAGACCGAAACAGAGACCGACATTGAGACCTCAAACAATGGTACCAACAGTAAACAACTAAACCTCTATTACTAGAGGATGAAAGCCGGGATGTAGTCCGGGTTATTTTTGGTTCCGCCCCTTGCTCTCGACCTTGCTCCAACCATCGTTTCGACTTTACACTGGCGTTGCAGCCCAGATTGACTTTTGGTGGCACTTACAGGCTTACAGCCTAGGTAACTTCGAATTCTGGCCTTGCCCCCATTCCCTTTGCTGGAAGGTAAAAAAATAAATATAACATTACATCCATTATTAGAAAGTGAAAAATGCGAAAACAAAAAGGACCTTTATTGCTTCCACACTTTCTCAAAATAATAAGCTTCTGTTTCACGGGTGTTATGTACTAGTGCAGTGTTTGGTACAATGAACATGTATGTTTTTTTGTATTTCAGGTACGGTAAGCAGGAACAACGATAGATACAATATCATAATTATTCGATCAGTGACATTATCAGCGAGTTCCATATGGTAATAGATGACAGTGTCAGACTTAGTAATCATATGCTAAATATTGTGATGTAAACAGTGAGCAGTATGGTATCGGGTGCAGTAAACATGTAATAATTATGGTATCAATGATCGTAATCATGCATGGTAAATCAATATAGCATGTATGGATTCCATTTCTAGCATGTGTTGAGTAACAAGATAATGCAACATGATTAAATTATAAAGCTAACTTGTCACAATTTCTATTTTAAGTTTGCAACATGATTAAATTATAAAGCTAACTTATCACAATTTCTATTTTTAGTTTTTATATCATTTATGATTTATTATTACCATTTTATTATTCAAATCAAACCATTGATTAATGAAGAGATAAGATTGATATATGAAGTAACGTCAAGACTCAATACCTCTGCTAAGGGACATGTATATCATATTATAGTATGAGAAGAGATAAAAGTCTCGGTAGTGTAATCTGAATGGGTGTTGAATGGCTTATATTCAATAGCATGTTGGGACTGTGCCTATGCTTTAAGGGATCATCAATAATAATACTTGTAATACTAGGCTATCATGTTCATAAGATGCATGCTATACAAATAAGAAACACGAGCATAACAATTCGTATAATCCAAGAAAATCATCCAACATAGCCTATAAAACGTAAGCATGATCAAAGTCATGTATATGGAGTGTAGTTCCGAGTTAAGTAATATGATTAATCATTTATGCATTAAATACACGTTGCAAAATAGCCTACATGATACAATACTCTAAGAAATAGTGAAAGGTCGAATCCATCAAAAGGGTCAAACTCATCAAAATTAATATAACCCCAAGATAAAAGTATCAACATGAAGCAAACACCACCAAGAGGGTAACACTGAGCCAACATTGGCCAGCAGGAGGTAAAACAGCGAGCAACAGCCTTGTTGCTCTCTGTAAAGGTTAATTGATCAAACAAAGGCTGCTTTTTAGAGGTTAATTGATGAAACAAAAGCAGCAAGGAGCAGGACATGGTGTAGGGAAATCTATAAAAAACCAACCAAGCGAACATAGAGACAACAAAGAAACATACAAAGAGTATGAACCTAGAAAAACGTAAAACTGAACCCCAATAGCTCAAAACAAGTTTACTGAGACTCACAGAGGAATACAATCATAATGGGAAAAATTCGAAACCCCAAACAAATCACAAATAGGCATTCAATTATTACACATTCATCATCAAAGCAAAACAATATGTAAATAGCCCCTAATAACAACCAAGAACCAACAAATTCAAATAACTAATTTAAATTAAATAATTATGAAAACCTACTTAATGATAGGAGAAAGTGATGAATGAGAAGATGGTCGGACGCGCATCACCATCTCACCATTCTCGCAACTGCGTTCGATTGGTGATAAATATAGATCTGCGAGATTGGTGAGAGATAGAGTGATCTGAGAGATTGGTGAGGGAGTTATTTGAGAGATATAGGTCTAGGGTTTTGTTTTGATACATCGGAAAGCTGTCTAGGGTTTCAGTTAATATAAAATAATAGGGAGAGTGGGGGGTAATCGTAGGGGGAGATCTGGCAGAGGATGAGGTTTTTATAAGCTCGGTACGTCTGTTACATCCCTATGTGGCCATGTTCACCAGGGGAGGTGAACGACGTGTGATGAAGGAAACCGCCGCCGCCTAGGAGAGAGGAAGAAAAGACAGAAAATAAAGAGAGAGAAATGGAATTTATTAGGTTAGGGTTAAACAAGTCAGATTCGGGTTAATATTAAGTGGGTCGGGTTGCGGGTTAGTGGGTTTAAGGCTATACCAAGCTCATAAAAATCCAAAAAATATGGAATAATAATACAAAATTTAAAATAATTATCTGAAACATATTTGATATTATTTTGAAAAAAATTTATTACATTAAAAAGCATGATTACGAGTTAGGACCCTTACATTGTAGATTCAAGTATTCTGCTTAACACTGATCATTATTTCATTGTTGCTGACTTGGTAATTTCATGGGGTAAAATTTGGTCCAGGTATGCATCCACGTGTATTGGTGGATGGATTTGATATAGCTAAAAGGGCAACTCTGGAATTTCTTGAGAAATTTAAAACACCTGTTGTGATGGGGAATGCACCAGATAAAGAGATCTTGAAAATGGTTGCAAGGACGACTCTTAGAACAAAGGTACTTATTCTTCTCCTTAACTGTACATCTAGTTTTGTTTTTCCCCTTAATTGATCTAAACTTTGTTTCTGTTTCATGTAGTTGTACGAAGCACTTGCTGACCAGTTGACAGATATTGTAGTCAATTCTGTAAGTAAAGATAACGATTTCTAATCATTGTGAAGTAATTGTCGCATTTGTCCTGTGATTTTCTCTTAATTCCCTAGGAGGTCATTTCATCTCTGAGAATATTCCTTTGTTAGAGTTTAGTCTTTACTTTCTACCTATGTTAAGACTGCAGTGCAACTCATTCTAGTTTTTCTTATATGAATCAAGTATTCTTGGTTATGAATTCAATTGCAGAGTTTAGTCTTTACTTTCTACCTATGTTAAGACTGCAGTGCAACTCATTCTAGTTTTTCTTATATGAATCAAGTATTCTTGGTTATGAATTCAATTGCATCCTAAACTCTAAGGTCTTTGATTTGCACTGTGAATGTCCGCTTCCCCTCCATCTTTATTCTATTGTTAGAACATGAATGATGGGATATTAAGACTGCAACAGGTCTTATATCTTATATCTATTCACATCCATTATTTTTATGAGGTTTTCTATGTATTAGAAAATTAGCGGATAATATGGAAAATCATGTAAATAAACCATGTGAAAGTTGCCCATTTTGAGTGCCTGGAACATACATGAAATTGTTTTTACTCATTTTCAGTGCTAGGTTTCCCTCTAGTTGTGAGTTATGAGATGCTCGTGATATGAAATCTTAGATATCCATGATTGTCATACAAATCATCTAAGGTTGAGGAAATTTTAACTCTGCACACTTCTGCTTTATTGAGTTATGCGAAGACCCGAGTGGAATTGCCTTCTTACACGTTATATATGTAAGTCATCTAAAGTCTATGCATTCAAAGGCCTTCAGTAATTAAATTACTAATACAAGTGAGGTTTTTGACATAATTAACTGACTTTAAAGCTGTGTCGCAATTATTTTGGGTATAATTTTGTGAGTACTTCTCTACTGAAATTTTTTATCATAAAATCCATGCCCTCTATAACAAGCTCTTCCATATTCTTTCCAGCTATTTTGACATATGTTTTACATTATTATTATTTTTCTATTTTAAAGATCTTACCATCATTTTCGATCCTTCTAATCAAAGGTTAAAACCATAGGCACCATGGTAGCCTCAACTCTGTCAGCACATTCGATGTCATTTCTGTCATTTTTGTTCATTTGCTCACCTTTAAAGTTTAATGTGTTCATTCATCTCTAATCTGATCATTTTCTGTCTTATGTGATACTGCTGGTTATCAAAAATTTGAGTTTCCTTTTAGTTTAGCATTATGAACCATGTGGTATTGTCATGTTACCACATTTTGCTTAACGATGTCATGGTCATTTCTGGTCACTATATCAGAGGTACAAACACTTTTTGATCACTTTTTGATCGATATCTCAATCATTCAAGTGCACACTAAATCTTAGTGGCATAACTTCGGTCCAGGTATTCAAACACTTGTGACTGTCATCTGGGTCGTCATTTTCCATTTACAATGAAGATAACTCCCTGCAATTTATTTGCAGACGAATTTGGTTTTCGTCTCTGTGGACATTCTCCTTTTTCTCTTATATAGGACAATGCAAAGGCTGTATGCCACTGTATTTGGTATCAGGTTTTCTGTTGTTATATGTAAAATGAGTTGTTCAAAGAAGGATGTGACTGCAGCACTTAATTTTTTATTTTATTATTTTTGTGTACCAAACATTAAATAACTTATTATAACACTTACCTTTTGCACCTCTGCACAAGACAAACTTTTCCAGCAATCATTTATCTTTTTGCCTTCTGGAAAGGTCATCATGGACATTATAGCATTGACATGTGAATGTAGATGCTAACACTGACATGTGAAGGGGAATGTATGTCAAGAGAGCAATTTGAGATTATGTTGTATATACACAGACATGCAATGCCGGTGTGATCGGCACATCTCACCGACACTAGAAAGTCTGAGAATACATATAAAATAGCAATGATGCAGAGAGAGCATGTGATCCATGTGGTATATAGCTTCCTCTCAATGTGGGATGTTGTACTTTTATCACATCTGCGGTGGCAACAAAATTTTGGAATCAAAATGCAATGGCACATTGTTTATATGCTAGTTACATGTCTCAAGTTTCACCACACATATATCTTACTAAGGGTTTGTGGATGCTTGTTGTGATTCTGATGCAGCTGGGACTTTTGGCCCCCGAGGGTATTTTCGTAAAATGACAAATATTGTAATGTTTCTCTATTTAGAGCCGGTCCTAATGTGGTTTATGTGAGATTTGTCGAAGAAAACTTATTTAGTTTATTTCTTAGATAGCCCTAGTTTAATCCCGAGCTAGTTGTTCTACCTATTCATAGTTGTTATTTAGCGAGTAGTTGATTTGTTGTAGGGCTTTGATTATTTCAGATCTGTTTTATCCATTAAAAATTCTATTTTTTGCTCTTTCCACCCAAAAATCCCCTTTTTATCATCAAACCCCAGTGGATCGTATCAATTGGTATCAGAGCGTGAAGATCCATGGCGACTACAAGATCAAATGAGCGGATTGATTTGTTGGATGCGAAATTAGAGAAGTTCGAGAGCAAATTTGACGAGGAGATCCAAGAGGTCAAGAAAAGCGCGGCTGAACACGCAAGCCTTGTGGATCGACGGTTCGAGCAAATTATGGAGGCCATAAAACAAACCAAGGCGGCAACAAGGCATGGTTTGTTGGAAGCAATGGACGAGAGGAGGCTAGGTCGAAGCAAAAGGAGCCACCTTTGGTGAATGGGAAGGAGAAAGAAGACATTTTTATCGAAAGACTTCTCGCTGACGTCGACACATATTTTTTTGGAAGACGAAGAGGGGGCCGAGTGGGAGGAAAATAAGATCGGAGGCTCCCAAAACCCCCGACAGCATCGGACGACCATCCCGTCGCCTCCCGGGGGTGCGTCGTCCCAAGGGGAGGGCTGGTCGACCCCCCGGCTAACTACCGGGGGCCTATCGACCCCTCTGGGTGGCCGACAGGCCCCTCCAGGTCATGCGGGGGCCCTGTCGGCCTAGATCTGGGGCCGACAGCCCCCATTGCCCCTTTTTGAGAGGCTGGCGGCTTCCAGGGGGCCAACAGGCCCCGCCCCAGACTTTTGACGGCCTGTCGGCCGTAATGGGGGCAGATAGGCCCTGCCACCTCTTCTCGAAACTTCATGGGCCCAGTACAGGGCCGGACAGATATAGACTCCTTCATTTCAGCCCTAGAGTGGTCCCGTGGGAGGATTTCAGCACACATGAGCGCATCAGTAATTTTTTGGAGGGCCTTCTACTCATCCCCACCTTTTGGTGGAGTATCGGGAGATTAGAGAGGGCTTCAGGGCCCACTCAGAGCACCCCAGGGGAACTACGGATGACAACATGGAGATGATCGGGGTAGCAAAGCAGCTTGGGGTGATCTATAGTGGGATGGTGCAGACAGATGGCGGAGCTCGGAATCCAGCTGCAGGGTATGCGAATGAGGGACCACATCTATTTCAGCTGAGACTCCTGACCATCCACGAGAGGATTTGCAGGGGAGAATTGGCTGAGGAAGCTGAAGATGCCGGGTTTTGAGGGGGAGGATCCCGACGATTGGATATATCATGTAGAGAGGTATTTTGAGGTGGCCATGGTGCAGGAGGTGGATTGGCTCAGGGCAGTAGGAGTCTACTTAGAGGGAGATTCATTGGGATGGTTTCGATGGACACACCAGCATAGGCCGTTTGTTACGTGGGAGGAGTTCACCATCCTTTTACTGGAGCGTTTTGGGAGAGGTACACATTGGGGGAGCTTATGAGAGGCTGTACGCATTGAGGCAGGATGTGACTGTGAGAGACATCAAGACGTTTGAAATGCTATGTAGTATAGTTTGTGGGGGTATCAGAAGAGGCCTTGGAGGGGACCTTGGAGGGGTGCTTTATGAAAGGGTTGAAACACATTATTAGATCGGGGCTAAGACAACTCAGGTCTATGGATCTGCGACAAATGATGACGCTGGCAAGAATGGTGGAGGATCATCAGGACTCAAGAGGAGGGCTCGTGGGGCATGTGGAGACACCTCTTTTCAAGGGCAAGATTCTGTAGGGGTACAGAAGCCGGCCACAGGTGGATCAGCACCCACAGAAAGGGCATCTGCTAGCAAGGAGAAGTGGGCGGAACCATGACCTGAAGGACAGACACGAAGGATGACAGATGCGGAGATTCGTGACAAGCGAGCCAATGGTCTGTGTTTCAAATGCGACGAGAAGTTTACTCTAGTGCACCGGTGCGGGGACCGTACTCCTCAGATCCTCATAGTGAATGCCGATGAAGAGGATGTAGAGTGCGTGGTAATGTTGTAAGCTGTTGAGGAAGAGGATCGGGAGCACGTACACGTGGAATAGCCCGTCCACACACTTCACGCACCACCTTGAGGACAAGGTGGTTTTTCGAGGGTGGAGTAGTGATGCGACTGTGACTTTTGGCCCCGAGGGTATTTTCGTAAAATAACAAATATTGTAACGTTTCTCTATTTAAGCCTAGAGCCGGCCCTAATGGGCTTTATGCGAGATTTGTCGAAGAAAACTTATTTAGTTTATTTCTTAGATAGCCCTAGTTTAATCCCTAGCTAGTTGTTCTACCTATTCATAGTTGTTATTTAGCGAGTAGTTGATTTATAATAGGGCTTTGATAATTTCAGATCTGTTTTATCCATTAAAAATCCTATTTTTGTTGCTCTTTCCACCTCAAAAGTCCCCATTTTATCATCAACCCCTAGCGGAGCGCATCAGATTCATGTGTGTAACATGAGGACCACTTAGGATGACATGACAATAATAGAGAACCCTCACGACCCGTGCGCTAGACATTCTTTCTTTCTTTTCTTTGGGGTGCTTCCGTTTCCCATTGTCGCCTTCCTCCCTTAATGTAAACCTACAGGCATTGAAACACCCACCCCAACCCCCCCCCCCCCCAAAAAAAAAAAAAAAAAAAAAAAAAACACACACACACCATGGACCACCAAAAAGAGAACATTGTATGTGGGTGTTTCAAGGCTGGTAGGCTTACATTAAGGGAGGAAGGCAACAATGGGAATGGTTTTACAATTTTTGGGGGTAATTTTTCTTGTTTTTTAAAATTTAAAGTTAAATCTGTATTCTTGCTTGGTTTGGGTTTGTGTACAATATAATTTAACTAAAACTTTACCCAATAACCTAGACCCTAAAAGGTTGTGGGAAAAAAGGTGGTGGGCCAACCCATGTTGCGGGTTGTTCACCTTAGTGGGGAAACCCCTCTATGGCTCAGCATGGCGGGAGGCAACCAAGTCCAAAGGTGAGGCGGCTAGGGACTACCTCCGCCATTACAGCCGTCATGGTGGGCCATTTAAAACACCAGCTGCACTTCTTTTAGCCCCCCTTTGCTGCATGTAGTGCTATTGTTGTCTCCCCCCGCCATTGCTGCCATTACACTACCGGGTTTAGTTATAGCCTTAATCCAACCACCCCTACCCCAGCGGTAGCAGCATGAGGCGACAGCCAACGAAGGCAGCTATAAGTATATGTATTTTCTTCTTTATGGGGGAGGGGTGTTCCTAGCCTAAGCACATCTGGCTTGCCTCGTGGCTTCATTTGGCCACCTTTTGAAACACTGGATACTAATTTCCTATAATGGCCCCTTAAAACATATGCATATGCTGAACCATTCCAACAACTGACCCAACCATTCACGATTATCTCCATGCTTTGAGTGATATACAGACGAGAAATCGTTCCTTGCCCATGGGTAAATTCCAGATACGTTTGTTTACTCTTATGGAAACAATGCGCATTTTTAAACCATTTGGAGCATGGGGGAAATATATTCAAATCTCTTGATTTTTCTTCAAGAAATAGTGTCACAATAGTTCATGGTAGTCCATGTCAGCTATCCACTTGTGTGGCTAGAAATTTCCAACACTGTTTACTTGTATTCAGAAATGTCATGAGATCTTCCGGTTTGGTCTAATGTTCACCAGGTGCATTTGATTATATTCTTTAGATTTTATATATTTCTCATTCTCTCTCAGCCATTTGTTTTAGTTAGGCATAGTTTAGTTTCATATTTAAAGCTTCTTCGTTCTTCCTAGTTACAACAGGTGATACCATGAGTTTTATTTACTATCAGAATTACAAGAAAATCTTTTGGCGGACAATTTTTGTTTCTTAATGAGTAGATACATATGCTTGCTTTGTTCCCCTTTTCTTAAATCTAATGTAACCTATCGTAGCAGCAATCAATAATTATTGCTTTCCCTCTATTGATTATTTAATTATGATCCATATATTTACCTTTATTTTGAATAAACTTCTGTTTTATATGGCCAGGTGCTCTGTATCCGCAAGCCTGATGAATCGATTGATTTGTTTATGGTGGAGATAATGCACATGCGTCACAAGTTTGACGTTGATACTAGACTGGTAGGTTTATGAGTTTCCGTTTTTATATTTTTATTTTATGCTACCTTGCTTAGATTAAAGATTCTTCTGGTCTCTGACAAATTCATTGGGTATGCATATTTCTGTCCCCCAAAAATACAGCTTGTAGCTGAATTGAAGGAAAATCCTTGGAAATGATTGGAATTTTAACATATAATCTCGTAGCAAAATGTTTTATCTATAAAACTTTTTGTAGGTAGTCTGTGTTTGTATAATTATACATATGGTAGTGATTTGTAAAGTATAAATTCATTTCATTTGAGAAAGAACTGTTAGTCATATTACTGAAGGATTTTGATCCCTAAATAATATTCTTCCCATATAATTCAATATATTGAGTGGCATTTTGAGAATTCCTCTCCATGGAACTGAGTGCTAGACATATTTTATTGGATTCTCTTAGTGCAAACTGAGAGTACTGGTTAACATGAGCATGATCAAAGAAAATGTTGCCTTGTTAAGGGTATGCTATGTATGCATCATCTTGATATCTTGATTACAATGTAACTTGTATAATATGATGCATCCCATAAAGTGCTAATTGTGTTTGCCTCTGCCTTGTCTGCATGGGGATGGAAACCACTGTTTTTAAAGTTCTGTTTTTATGTTTGCTTTTTTGGGACTTCAGATCGAAGTTTAATTGCAATTAGTGGGTGAAAAAAGTAGTATTTGGTAGCAGTTGTAAGGAATAAGTCAAGACAGCTCTTTTAGTTTCCAATCAGAGGGGATTAACACCACTGGATCCACTATGAGATGATGCAGAATTCTCAGCTGGAATACAGTAGCCACAAAATATTTTGATGTAAACAGAAGAATAAAACATATTTAATGTCAAAATGGAGAGAACTGATGCGTACCGCTAAGATTGGAATGATAAAAAGGAATAAAAGAGGCTACTCGTTAATTTACGACTACGAAATAGAATGACAATTAACTAAAGATTTAATCTAAGAGCATAATAGGAAATCCTAATACAAGAGATCTAATAATAAACTAGAAAATGAAATTTCTTTCACAATTTTTGCATCCCCATTAGGGCCGGCTCAACCCCCTTAAATAGCAAAACACCCCTAATTGTTATTTTACTCAAATACGCCCTCCCTCCAATTACTAGCCACATCACTACTCCGCCCCTGAAAATCCACCTTGTCCTCAAGATGGTGCATGATGTCCGTGGGCCATCCATTCTACCAGGTCGATTGCAATCCTCCTCACGGGTCAAACGGATGCGAGCGGTCCCCACCGCTTTCAACGAAGTCCGAAAAAATATCGTCGGCCCAATGCGGGATCCAAAAAGCGTCGTCGGGCCCCTACAAATACTCTGGAGGGTCCCACCCTTGTGAATCCGCTCCGTTCTGTTGGTTGTACGGGTCGAAGCCTTCGTCTTCATTTTCTGGATCTTCCTCGCTAAAAATCACATTTTCTGGATCTGAAAATTTCACATCTGGATCGCCGACAGCCGCAGACTTCAGATTTGCACCATTATTTTCCTCTGTCTCTTTCGGATCTGAATCTGAAAATTTCAGATCTGGATCTGAAAATTTTAGATCTGGATCGCCGACAGCCGCAGGCTTCAGATCTGCACCATTTTCGTCCGTCTCTTTCGGATCTGAATCTGAAAATTTCAGATCTGGATCTGAAATTTTCAGATCTCGATCTAGATCTGATAATTTCAGATCTGGATCGTCGACAGCCTCCGGCTTCAGATCTGCACCATTTTCCTCCGTCTCTATCGGATCTGAATCTGAAATTTCCAGATCTGGATCTGAAATTTCCAGATTTGGATCTGATAATTTCAGATCTGGATCTGAATATGATGGATCTGGGCTTGAAATCTTCAGATCTGTCTTTGCCTTCGCCGGGGAAGGGTAGCGACGAGCTTTCTCCGCCAACTCCTCCAGGTAGCGATGATCGATCTTCGTCAAATCCTCCGCTAACTGACGGCGCGCCTCCATAATCCTCCTCGCCAACTTTTGATTCGATCTGTCGCTACATCCCTCATATTTGGACCTCATATTTGGACCGAATCTTTTCTTCCAACCGATCGAGCCTCTCCTCATTGCTTATGGTCGCCATGGATCTACCGCTCCGATTGGAAGCGTACCGCTAAGATTGGAATGATAAAAAGGAATAAAAGAGGCTACTCGTTAATTTACGACTATGAAATAGAATGACAATTAACTAAAGATTTAATCTAAGAGCATAATAGGAAATCCTAATACAAGAGATCTAATAATAAACTAGAAAATGAACTTTCTTTCACAATTTTTGCATCCCCATTAGGGCCGGCTCAACCCTCTTAAATAGCAAAACACCCCTAATTGTTATTTTACTCAAAAAACCCCTCCTTCCAATTACTAGCCGCATTAAGAACCTTGCGGTAGTAGATATAGATTATAAAATCTTTCAGTTAAACAAACATCATCTCTAATACTGTTACATGCAAGCAGAAGAGAAAAATATATATTCTAAGCATCTGATAATTTGATATTCAAGTATACAGTGTTAGGATCAAAGTAGAAGAATGTTACAAGCTTTGAATTTTTAGTTAGACAGTAAGCCCCTGTGTGGATGATTAAAACATGAGACAAGTGTGTTTCTGGTCTTTCTTTCATGATTATGAGCATTTACTATTGATAATTTAACACATATGCAGTCAAGAACATGGCTCGAATAGAGCCTGTAACGACCCGTTTCCGGGTGCCATTACAATTTGCAATTATTATGCAGACCCTGCTGAGTAACAGTGAAAACAGAATATGACAAAGCAGAAAATAATACCGAATTTAAAGTTATACCTGTACGATCAGTCTTAGAAACTTGGTGCAGGAACAAATGCTGGAATATCTCCCACTAAGCCTGAGGAGAAAATATACAACAAAATTAGAAAGTAGATTACATCTAAACCAAGCTTAACAGTTTATACCAAATGAAAACAATTACAATATCTCTGAACAAGAGAAATGATCTATTGAACCGGCAATGATACAAATTATGAATGTCTTTAATTGTTGGTTAAAGTTTAACTCAAGGTTTTAGGTCTCGGTTTCGGTCTCGGTATCGTTCTTTTCAAAATTTAGGTTTCGGTATCGGTATCGCCCGTTTCGACGGTTTCGGAAGTAAGTTTCGGTTTCGTCCGTAGCGCCAGTTTCGGCAGTTTCGTTTCGGGTATCGGTTTCGGTTTCGGAGATACTTTAAATATGTATATAATATATAGACATAGTGATGGTTTTGGAGATTCTTAAATCTAAACCTATCAAATACTATTAAATACTTAACAAACTAAAATATTAATCATATACTATCAAATACTACATACTAAATAGATAAACTAAATTTGAGTACGTAATCATATCAAATACTAAATACCTAAAGTTTGGTATATAAATACTAAATATTAGAAAAATGAATAGATCCTAAAGCTTGTCTTGCGCACCCACCGTTTTAACTTGCGCACAAACCACTTATTTACAAGTTTGCCAAAAAAATCACTGGGCATTGCTTTGCGCACCCACCATTTTGCTTTGCGCATATACCACTTATTTACAGTGTTGCCACAAAAAAATCTGCTTGCTATGTGCACTGACTGTTTTACTCTACGCACATATCACTTATTTACAAGTTTGCCTTTTAAAAAACGCAGCCTTTCCTGAAAGGCGACTCGGGCCTCTCTTTCTCTCTCTCTCTTTTCTCTCTGTCTCTCTCACGCTAGATGGTCGAGGTGGGGAGGCGAGGCAAGAGGCGTGTTCGACTAGGCAGGAGGCGGGTTCGACGAGGCGACGACGCGATGCGGTGAGTTCAATTTGTTCATCTTCCTTTTTTCCTTTTTCTTCTTTTTTCAGCAATTTGTTCTTGGTTTTGCCTCTTCTTCGTCTAATTCTTCATCATTTTCAAGTCGAAATCCTAGGGTTTTCTCTTCTCTTTTAACTGAGCTTTCTTTGCAACCTCTTGATTCACGAATTTTTTTGGGTTTTTAGAGAATTTTTATTTAATTACACATTCTTCTTCCTCCATCTTCGTCCGATATTGAATGGTACCGGTATGTTTCGGCCGAAACTGCACGGTATCGGTTAGTATCGGCCGGTATCGGCCTAAACTGCACGGTATCGGTCAGTATCGGTCGATACCGAAACTAACCCCTAGTTTCGGTATCGTTACCCACCGATACCGATACGATACGGGCGATACACATGGGTATCGGCCGAAACCTCAAACCTTGGACTTTAACTAACCATTCTAGGCCGTGACTCATTTCCAAGGGAGTGATGTTCATTGAAAGGTTCTGTAACCCCACTATTAGTGTGGATAGTGGACAATGGAATATTGTAACCCTCATTCCATAAGAAAGAGGCAAATTGTAAATGAACACTTGTTCCAGAAAAAAAGAGGGAAATTGATTGCTTTTGTAATATGCCCCACTTCCATCCGGAGAGTGGTAAGCCGAATACATTAACCATAATCACATCGACACCCATAGACAGTGAGCTAAGTGTAAAGTCATTCTAATTGTTGGGTTGATGTCATGAGTTGTCAATATCAAGTGTACACACATGTCAAACAATCGGGTCCATGTCAAAAAGTAAATTTTTACGCAACAATTTAATGCAACAATTTAATTGAAGCTGATAGAGAAACATGTGACAACTATTTATAATCGTAAACACAAAAATTTAACATCTTTAACAAAAGATTGTAAAGTAACAATATAATTTTACTTTGGGATTAGATTAGGCAACACGTGGAAATTCTGTAGTCTACCTGTCAGTGGGGTTTTCTGCAACTTAGAATTAGGAACAATAATAGTTATTACTTTCAGATCCAAACCATAAAGCCCAAGTCGAGAGTACATCAGTAAACAAGTTCATGGAACCTAACGTAAGGCCAGATGAGAAACCGAAGCTACATGCAAGTCCCAAAAGTCCAGAGGAGAAACTAAAGCAACATGCGAGTCCCTATGAACACACGCACGGGCAAACCTGAATGAAGCCACACACGCAGAAATCAGCCGAAACCAACAGAAGCAAGCTTCGCCCGTCGAGGGTTCTCGACGGCGATGGACCTCGTACACCCCGACGGCTGACTACAGCCGAAAGCCAACCAAAAATAAGAGAGAAGGGGCAGCGACATGGGTCGCCACAAAACCTAGAGGAGTTGTCGAAAACTTGAATCCTTGAGGGAATTCCTCTCATCAGAGTCTCAATCATCGTATCCCAAATAATTTCAAAAAAAATTAGAACATAAACTAGAAGTTGGAGTAGTAGTAATCTACCTCAAACGGAGAAATCGAAGGATCAAAAAGCCCGAAATCCAACCACGAAAGAACTCAGAGAACCCCACATCAAAGTTCAGAAATTTAGAGGGGATTTTCGTATGAAACCCTAGAAAAACCGTCGAACATAAATAGGGAAGAAAACACATAAAATAGTTTGAGTCAATCTTAATCCCGAAATCTTTGGAGAAAATTCTGAATGGATTCGGATTCGAAAAGGACGACTAGGGTTTTCGAACCCAAGGGTGGCCGGGGCACTTGGATCCCGCAGCGAGAGGGATTTAGGTTCGAGTCGAAGGCAAGAGAGGCGGGATGGGTTCTCTCGAGTGCGCGGTTGCGTTGCGAAGAGAGGAGGAGAGTGCCGGGTTCCTTTCGCACGTGGGGCGGTCCCCTGCCAAAGGGAAATAGAACCCTTGCGGGTTACTCGTGGGGCTTGGTCAAATGAAACAAAATTATAAAAGGGGAGTAATTGGGTCCAGTTGGGTTTTCTTGGGCCACTTAAAACAAATGAATGTATTAAATGGGAGAATAGGGGCTGGGCTGATTTAATTAAAGAGAATGCGTCTCCCTCTCTCTCTCTCTGTCGAAAAGGTGACGGGTGAGGGGCGGTCTCCACTTGCATCAGCTTTGGGTTTTTTCTGTTTGATGTGGGGGATATTTTTGAGAAGGGTAGTGGCTTTTAAATGATGGGCTTGTAAAACTTAAGGCCGATGGGCTTTGCTTTAAGTTGTGGGGAAAGAAATGGGGCTGTAGTGGGATTATTTAAAAGGGAATGTGCTTTTATCTTGGTAGAGGAAAAAGGAAATAAGGGAAAATGCAAAAGAGCAGTGAATGGATCTAAATAAAATAAAGAGTATAAATTAATTTAGGAAAATTACTTTTGAAAGGAATTAAATGCATAAAATCATGAGGTAGTTTTCAGAAAAATTCCCAAAAATATGGGTCGTCACAGAGCCTCGTGTAGTCATATTTGACTGCACTCTTGACATGTTAGAATAAGCATGTGGGGAAGTGTGGATTATTCATGTTAAATGTGGACGTGTCTCTGGAACTTGGAAACTAACTGCGCTATACTTGACCATTGCTTATGACCAAGAAGGCTAAGATGGTTAAAGATGTTTGCTCTAACAGCATTTTATTCACATCGCTAGGTTAGGAGCATGCTGAACCAACCCAGATGATATTAATCCTAGATTTGATTTTTCCAAGCAAAGGAATGGCTTGTTTTTACTAAGGGTTAAACTGCAAAAGGTAGGTTAATGATTTGATTAAAAGGGGAGGCCAAGTCGTCCCTTTCTAATCCAAATGATCTAACTTGATTATTGTTAGAATATAAAAATGATAGTGTGAGGGTGCATTTTGTAAAAGTGGAGGCGTATGTGCGTGTGTCTATATATATATTGATCCCAAAACCTCAAAAGAATATATATATTTTTTGACAAGTCTGTTTCTTTATTAATCTCAAAACAATACAAAACTGATCCACTAGGATAGCCAAGCATGATGAAGAGAGAGTGGATATGACACAAGCACCGTCACACACTACTAACTTACACCCGACCTAGCCAGTCCTATGGTAGAAAACAAAAACAATATACAAGTAAGCTCAATGTACAATGGAGTCATATATCCAGGAAGCCCCAATTTGTAAAGGGTGTAATATATATATATATATATATATATATATATATAAACACAAACACATATACACACACATATAAATATGAGGGAAATGTGCCCGAGGTTTACCCCGGGTAGAAATACCAGAGCATACCCCCGCTGTTCGGGGTTTGTAACTATTTTTTTTGAAATTTTTTTTGCAGTAGGTAGATATATATATATACACTATTTTTTTGAATTTTTTTTTGAAATTCTATCCGAACAGCGGGGTGTGCTCAGGTATTTCTACCCGAGGTCAACCTTAGTACATTCTTTGCTATAAATATATATACATATACATAATAAGAATATGGGAAAGAAAGAATTAACTAACTATCTAACCCTTTTTTCAAATTATCTTTCATTAATTTCATAATGTATCAGTTCATAACTCTAACACTAATTCTAGCACTGTAAGTAATTAACCTCTAATTAATTCTATTTATCAGCCCTTTAATTACTTTGGTGGCTTGATAGCATCACCACCATTGTCTCGTCGTTCGATAGAGCTTCACACCATCGTCACCTCCATCTACTTTGTTAGTGGCTGTCTTCAACAAATTCAACCACAATCGTCGTTAACCAAGCTTTGACGATCTTGGATTGTCTTCGACTAGATCTGCAAATCCTTCGTCCTAATTACGCAGATCTAACCCATCGCTCCCATCTGTGCCATCATTTGCAATGAATTCGGACCACCCCTATCATTCTAGATCATCCTTTCACAAGGATCTGACCTACGTGTCACCATCTGTATTCAATTTCGACCATCCCCGAACGCATTTGTATCATCTCCAACCATCTGACCATTCCTTTTAATTATTTTATCTTGTTCGAACATGTTCTGATGAATTTCGACCATCTTCGATACCCTTCTCTACCCCTGACGATGCATCCTTATCCTCGTTTTCCTTAATCATTGTGATAGATCCGGCCCATTAAAGGGGCGTTTTGGGGCTTTGTGTTATTTTGGATTAATGTAGGGGTATTTGGGTCTTTAGACATTGAGTTGGATAATTATAAATAGGGGGGAGGCTAGCCGGCCCTAGTTATGCGAATTTTAATGATTTTGTGAGAGAAGAGATAGTTCTTCGAGATTTCTTAGGAGAGTGCGGACGTCCTCGTTTATCGGTGTCTTGAGAGGGTGGTTACCTATAGAATTGTAGACAATTTATCTTTTATTCGATGTTTTGATCAATATAATTTCAGATTTGCTTGATTTCTATCATTTTGGTATCAGAACTTCTATGATCCATGGAGGCATCGACAAGATTCAAAGACAAGTTTGAGACTTTAGAGGAGAAATTCAATGGCGAGATCTAAGGTGTGAAGAAAACTCTAGAGGGGCATGAGGAAGCAATTGCGAAGTTGACGGCTTCCATTGATCGGATGACGGCTAGGCAAAATAAACATGAGGAGTCTCTCGCGCATATCATCTTCCAGTTATCGATCCTCACGGAGAAGGAAGGAACCGACGGTGAAAACCCTAAGTTGGGACAAAAGACGTCGACTTTGGACGAGAAAGAGGAAAAAGTCGACAGCTTTGACGAGGATATGCATCCAGACTACGAAGGGCATCAAAATTCAGATCTAAAGGCGGTGAAAACTTCAGATTTGGGCGAAAACCCAGATCTAGGGCAAAAGACGACGCTTTCGGCGGGAAACAGCGAGAGTCGCTGCTTTCGACAACAAAACAGAGGGGGCACCCCTATTGGGGCCCCCAGGGAGGTTGCCACCCCTCGAGAAGGGGTGCCAGCCCCTCATGGGGCCCCCAGGAGGGCTGTCGCCCCAACTGCAGGGGCGCCAGCCCCTGCTGGGGCCCCAGGGGGGCTGCCGTCCACCGGGAAGGGGCGCCAGCCCCTGCTGGGGCCCCCAAGGAGGGCTGCCGCCCTCGGGAAGGGGCACCGAGCCCTCCAGGGGCCCCCATGGGGGCTGCCAGCCCTTCAACGACAACGACGGGCCCTCCACGACGCCGGACAACGAGCATTTGGCTTTTTGGGCCCAAAATAGCGAGCGACAGTTTTTCCAGCTGTACGACGACGACGACCCTACAGATTGTTTGTGGGAGCTCGACGACGTCCTTCGGGCCCCGCCTGGGCCCGACGGTAATTTTTAGGACGTCGTTGAAAGCGGTGGAGGACAATCACATTCTGTTTGACCCGGAAGGCATGCAATCAGAGTTTGAAACGGAAGCCCCAGACACCTCATGCACCACCTTGAGGACAAGATGGATTTTCAAGGGCGGAGTAATGATAGATCCGGTCCATTAAAGGCGCATTTTAGGGGCTTTGTGTTATTTTGGATTAATATAGGGATATTTGGGTCTTTAGACATTGAGTTGGATTATTATAAATAAGGGGAAGGCTAGCCGGCCATAGTTATGCGAATTTTGATGATTTTGTGAGAGAAGAGATAATTCTTCGAGATTTCTTAGGAGAGTGCGGACGTCCTTGCTTAAGGCGTACTGGGAGGGTGGTTGCCCCAATAATTGTAGCCAAAGTTATTTTTTATTCGCTGTTTTGATCAATATGATTTTAGATTTGCTTGATTCCTATCACATTGATATCATCTTCTCTTCATTTCTTCAATTTAGAAATAAATGCTATGTTATTTTCAAAGAACTTTGTAGTAAACAACTGTTGTGGCGGTAAAAACAAAAAATTGGCGGTAAAAACAAAAAATGCAGTTTGATAGATCTTTATGATATATTTTTTGATATTTGGTTGTAATTAATCTCAATAGAGGGCCATAGTTCATTGGTGAATGAGATTATTAGATCACAAGAGAGGATCATTTAGTGGACTTTATATATATATATATATAGGGCAATCTTCGGGTGCGAAAAATCCCGTGCGAAAGCCGTGCGAAAACTTTTTTTTTTTTTTTTTGAAATTTTTTTTTTCAAAAATTTTTTTTTGATGTTTAATCCATACAATTATATACCCCAGGGAAAATAATGGGTGAACCCGTTGGGCATTAGAGCACCCATCCACCCGTTACAAATTTAACGGTCTCAAAACGTGCGAATTTGATGAAATGGCTTGATCGAAGGCCAAATGACATTATTTCTCAACCATTATTTTTTGAGGGGGGTATAACAACATATAATGAGGGTGGAAAAAAGATTTTTTGAAAAAACAAATTTCAAAAAAAAGATAAAAATATTTTCGCACGGTGCGAAATGTTCTCATTTGAAAATTTTCCTATATATATATATATATATATATATATATATATATATATATATATATATATATATATATATATATATATATATATATATATATGGGATCTCTAACACTGTTACATGAAATTTTCTTTATTCTCAAATGAGATAGCATGCACTTTCGTTTTACCCATAGGATCTTGAAGATTGAAGGGTGCCGAAGTGCAAACTGAATTTGGTTTGTGTGAGCGAATTTTATGAAATGATAACGTGAAAGAATATTCAGTACTTATTTCATTGATTTCATGTATAAATCAGGAATTATTCATCAATTTGTGTTTATATACCCCACAACAGAATGTGATAGCAGTGCGCAAGAATATGCACTTATTAAAGGTTAGGATACAATTGATCCATATGAATATTTCTAAAATATTTTGGAGTGCTAATTTTTTGGCTGCATGATATTTGATTAAGTGTTATCTTCGTTTGTTTTTGATGGTTGCATCACGTATATTTTGCTTTGCCGTATTACTGATTTGTTCTAATAATTACCTAAGATATTTGGGTGTGTTTGTTTCGTTCATGATCATCGTCCCACTAATTTCAAACTTGATCCTAGAGTTTTAAAATGTATATTCTTAGGATATTTTAGAACAATAAGGTTACAAATATTTTTGTCCAACCAAATCTATTTTTTGTCATCTAACGTGACATTTTTAAAACTCAATTACACTTTTCTGACCAGCTATGGCATATGGAGGAATCATCATTCAAGCTTTCTGACGAGTTTCGTCTAGTGCTCCTTAAGACATCTTTTACCGCGACCGTCTTTTCCATCAAAATAGCTTGATATTACCACGATCTATATCAGACATTCACTGGATCCTCTTTTAGATAACAACATGTGTTTCTATTTCAATTGTTCCTCCTAAATTGGTTACAAGTGTTGGAGAGCTTTTAGCTTCTGATCTTGATCTTCCCATTACATGATGTAATGACATTAGGAAATATACTGCACATCACATCTCTAATCGTCTTTTACATTGATCTGTCCTCTTCTTATAAAGCCTTTATATCTTTCGTGGATTATCATCCTATTCCCAAGTCTATTTTAGATGCTCTGTCTCATTCAGATTGGTGAAGTGCTATTGTAGAAGAAATGACATCATTAGAGCAAAATAAAACTTAATACCTCGTTGATATCTAAAATAAGAAGGTAGGTGGTTGCAACTGTGTCTACATTATTAAGTTGAACCTAGATGGGTCATTAGCTAAGTTAAAGGTATGCCTTGTTGTTGGGTATATTCACATACTTATGATGTTGATTATTAGGAGCTTTTTTCTTTTGGGGGGCAAAGATGACATTCATGTGCATCGTCTCTCTTGCAGCTACTTATCATCAGTTACTACATCAGTTAGATGTGAAGAATATTTTTTCAATGGTATTCTTGATGAGGATATATGGAACAATCATTTGGGTTTGTTGCTTAGGGAGAGTCTGAAAATGTATGTAGATTGAGAAGGTCATTTTATGATTTAAAGCAGTCTCTTATAGAATGGTTTGGTTGGTTTGCAGATGTTGCGAAGGATGTTGACCTATGACGATGTCATAATGATCATTCTGTATTTTATCATTAAAAAGGAAGATTTTCGTGGTAGTATATGTAGATGACATTCTTATAACAGGTGATGATGTTGATGGTTTCACGTGATTGAAGGAGTTAATTCAACAGAAATTTCAAACGAAGGATCTTAGGCCGCTTTGGTATTTTTAGGTTTTGAGGTGGCCTGCTTATAGAAAGGTAACAGCTTATCTTAGTGGAAGTATGTTCTTGATATGTTGATAGAGACTTGTATGTTAGAAGGTAAATCAGTTGTTGCTCCTATAGATCCTAACTTTAATCTTATGAAGATCAGGGCAGCCATTGCATGACTCAGAGAGGTATAAAAGGATGTTGGAAAAGCTAAACTAGTTCATTGTGATTAGACCCAACACTGTTTATCCAATGAGTGCGGTTACTTCATGTTTGATTCTTGAACAAGACATGGGATGTAGTGTGGATATCGAGATATCTCAAGAGAGCTCTTGGTAGATGTCGTCTTTATTCAGACAGGATATAATCGGGCTGTCGGGGGTTTGGATGCATATTAGGCATGCTTGTGATCTGATCACTGATTCATGATATGGCACTCTGTGTTTGTAAGAGGTACTTTTGTGTTATGAAAAAGTAGAAGCAGTCTATCGTCTTTAGATCAAGTGACAAGACTAAGTATCGAGTTATGGCAAATACCACTTGCGAGGAGTTGTGAATTCATCAGTTACTTGTTGAACTTTAAGTCTCTCTCATGAGGCTATACTGGATCAATCAAGCAACTGTTTATATTGTTTACAGTTCAGTTTTTCATAAGAGAAATAAGTATATTGAGAATTAATTATATTGAGGTTGCTTGTCCCATTGTTCGAGAAAAGATCAGCAAGAAGGTGATTGAGACAAGGCTTGTTAATTCATTAAACCAGCTAGCCGACATGTTTACCAAGCCGCTTGAAAAATCACGAGTTAGAGTTTATTTGTAATAAGTTGGGCATGTATGATATATATGCTCTAGCTTGAGGAAAGTGTTAGGATCTAAAAATGATATTGTGAGGGTGTATTTTGTAAAAGTGGAAAGACACAGAAAGAATGTGAGGAAGAGAGAATTAACTAACTCTAACCATTTTTTCCAAAATATCTTCCACTGATTTAACAGTTATAAAGTTACTGTTTAAATAAAATTTAAATATATTTGGTGTTAATGTGGTATCCAACCAATTTTTTGGGCTGCAACCCAGAGGAGTTCTACACCTTAAAAAACTAAGTGCAATCTGGCCTAATTCCAGAGGATTTCTATTCAAAATGAAATCCGAAAGATGTGCTTCATTCAAAAAGAATTCCGAATGATTTTCATGCCAACAATCCAAACTAGCCTTAAACTGTTGCCGGCCCTTATATGTTTTGAACATAAAGACATTGTATAATGTCAGAAACCAGATGCATCTTGGGGTGTTTTCAGAGGGACGCTGCGGACAGCAGTTTAGTATAAGCGGCGGGGATGCATGTAGCATAAAAGATAATTGTAGAAACTCTATAAGAAACACAGAGAGGAGAAAGAAGAGCTAAGTTGCAGTAAGGCATGAAAAGAAGTGGAAAAAGACAACAAAGAACAGAAGACGCTGTAGCAACTATAGCTCAAGAGAGGGAGAGAAAAAACATGAATATGTATGTTGCTGATGTGCTAATTGAGAGTTCTTATGGACATCATCACCTTCTGAGTTGCCATGCCAGTGGCATGCCAACCTCACAAGTCTGTGTTTTTGTGCAAGAGTCTTCTAGTTTTAGGCCACTAAAGGGACAAGATGACGAAAACGAAAGATATTTGCAACTGCTGAAGGGTTTTATATAGATATAAACATGTCTCATGAGTAGGTTTAACCTGATGGTCTAGTTACACACCTGCCTAAATCAACCCAATATGGCCTGCTTAAGCATGCTATTGGGATTGTACATGCAGACCAACATGTGTAAAGTGCTAACCAAGCTTGGATGCGTAAACAAATGATTGAGCCCTTAGTCGCGGCATGCATCAACTGAGATGATTGTAGTTTAATTCTCTATTAATGAGAACTCTTAACAAGTCATGTATTTGTGGATGTGCATGGTTAGGGTTTGTGCTACAATCATTGTAAATATCAGTACTGACCTATTAATGTATCCCTTCCTCATATTCTTTCTGATTGCATTACATCTGAGTTTTCATTGTGGTTGCATGCATCAGTCATTCATTGTGGTTTCTTTTTGTGTTTCTGACTACTGAGTATATTTACTGGTGCATTGATGTATTCTACTGTGTCCTCTAATCATGTGTGCTTCTTTGAAGGTTGAAGGTCTTGTCCTTGATCATGGTTCTCGACACCCAGACATGAAGCGTAGGGTGGAAAACTGTTACATTTTAACATGCAACGTGTCTTTGGAGTATGAGAAAAGGTATCCACTATTTGATTTGATCTTTTAATCTATATATATTTGCATTAGTAAGAAAGTTGCAGATATCTCATGTGCCAGTATATTACTTGTCTTGTTTATTGATTTTTAGTTTAATATGGTTAGTAGATTAAAACATAAACTTTGCTCTACCACTGCAAGATTTTGTTGCTAGTTTGATTCTGCCTTTGTCATATTATAAGTACAATGACTTATATTGGAGGCATGCACTATTATTATTAAGACGTCTGTTCTTATCCTCCAAACATGATTGTTCAAAATATTATTAAGCTGACATACCTATGGCCACTGAAGCCCTCATGGGAGCTTCAACTGCGACTGCCAACGCATGAACTTTCATCAAGATCCAACCAATATTTAATTTGAATTTGTAACTTTAAGATCCAACTGAATGAGAATATTACTTCTTAATGTAAGGTTTGATGACCTACTTTGGTTCATGTCCCTCCTTTCCAACTCCATCTTGGTGGTATCTTTTTAAAACAAGCAACAGTACATTAAAAGAATCAAGTATAACAGAGATAAAAACTTAAATATAGCAAGGCCTCACTCTATTTATCCGCCTTAACCCCCCCCCCCCCCCCCCAAAAAAAAAAAAAAAAAAAAAAAAAAAAAAAAAAAACAACAACAACAACAAAAAAATATATTTGCTTTCTGCAAGTTGCTATATCTATGCTACTTCATTTAGCCTGTTGCTGTTGGAGATCTTTTTCTGTCCTTTTCCTTTCCTTTACCCTTTTTTTGCATGTGCGGGTGTTTGTTTTATTCTTTCTTTGGTTATGTGTGCATGCTTTCCTTTTTCTTTTTTCCTTTTTGGTTTCTGTTTTTTTGTGGCCCCTTAGATTGTATTTGAAATTCTATTACCCCATGTCACTTTTTGGTAAGCTCTTATCTCCCCCTAATACACCCTTCTATTTTGTCTATAATCTGCTTATATCTAGTAGTTGGGAAAGTGTGGTTATGCAACTGCACCCTCCCCCTTTTCGTTTCGTGTAGCATCAATTACTGTTGCACATGTGCATGTCAGAGCTGGCCGCCATCAGTGGCCAAGTGACCAGCTCTATTCAATTATTGACACCCTCTATTTAAATAAGTGACGTCTTTTCTGATGCAATATTTGAAGCTGAAGATTTGATGTGATGTAATATGTCATATTGCATTTATTGCATGCTAATTGATGTCAGAACTTTTGTCAGGGCGAGCTTGTCTTTTATTTAACATTTTGCTACGTTCTCAAAATCACGAATGTATGTTCTTAGATTGTGCTGTTTAATTTTTTTATGTCAATGAAATTAGATTAGCTTATTAGTAGTCATATGTATTAGTGAAGTAGTCGCATCTGTTCGTGAACTAGTCACATTTGTGTCAAAAGTAGTTACAATGTAGCTTAATTGGAAGTCACGATTCTAATTTGACACCTGTATCAAATCTCAAAAGCGGTCACATGAAATGAAAGGTCGTCACAATAAAAGCTGTAACTATTTTCTTTGTTTCCAACTCCTAATTCCAATACCAACTTTGTAATCACTTATGTTATGATGGTGGTTATTTACATTATTATAGTACTGACTTAAGTTATAAAGGTGGTCACTATGTTATGAAGATAGGCACCTTTGTTTATGATGGTACTCATTTATGTCATGAATGTTGTCAATTATGTTATATAGGTGAATTCCTTTAGTATAAAGGGATCCATTTATGTTATTTATGTTATGATGGTGATCGCTTATATTATATGAGTGGCCACTTATGGTATAGTGGTGGATTCCTTTATTATAAAGGTGGTCGCTAAACATAAAAAGATGAACAATTTGGCAAAAACAAGTGGTCCAAATTTTTGGACGGGAATGCAATACAGTAAGTTCACATTCTGAAAATAAAGGTGGTCAATTGGCCAAAAAGATGATCAATTTGGAAGATGATGGGTGGACAGTTTGTATGGCAACGCCACTGCTTACAACTAAAAAAATGGTGACTTAAAGGACACAAAGGAGGGTTGTTATACCTTAACATGCATTAAATGACACATGAGACAAAATTGTCCAATAAGCATTTGTCCTAGAAACCAGCGACATAAAAGTAGTCTCTTGATATATAACACTGATCACTTTACTGCTGTTGGTGGTCACTTATTATATGAAAGTAGTTGCCTTGCTATTGTTGATGGCCTGATTTGACAAGCACACGGGCATCATTAATTTCTGATGATGCGAACTTATCTGCTTCGAATAAAGAAATATGCGGTTGTAAAACAAGGAATTCAACAGCATGGAAGAGAACTTTATTTGCCAAGGTGGAGCAAATATGATTCGGTGACCAGGGGAGTAAGAGATTAGAAAAAAATGCCAGGGTGTATTGGAACTTAGGATAGAAGCATTTTTCCCTTTCCCCCTTTTTTCTTTGGGGAAGGGAGGATTGTTAACAACTACATTTGGAGCTGGATAGGTATGTGAGATCGTTCCTGGCTGTTTTGACCTGGAGAAACTATTGCATATTGCCCATGTTCTTGAAAGAAACTTGGACTGATTTTTTCTCTTGTTGCCGAACCATTTATATTATTGTTGAGTACATGGAGAAATGTGGTGCTGCCTCCCATGATGATTTCAAATTTATACTGTTTTCATAGTGGCCATTCCACTGATCATTTCTTTTAAATGAAATATAGTACTCTTTTATTTTCTGAAGCATCCAAAAAAATATAGTACTCTTTGTTGCTGGTATAAGAATAGTCCTTGTTCAGTGTTTGTTGACTACCTCAATTTGTATTCACTAATAAATCTCTTGCCTCAGTGAAATAAATGCTGGATTTTTCTACTCCAATGCTGAACAGCGAGAAAAAATGGTTGCTGCAGAAAGGCGTGCAGTTGATGAGAGAGTTAAGAAGATCATTGAACTAAAGAACAAGGTCAGGGGAGCTGTTGCAAGTTTGCATGTTTATTTAGCAAGAATCCTGCATTCATTTATTCTCATTTTATTTTTGTGATATGCAGATTTGCTCTGGCACTGACAAAAACTTTGTTGTGATCAATCAAAAGGGGATTGACCCTCCATCATTGGACCTCCTCGCGAGGGCAGGGGTTAGTGATGCCCTCACGTTGTGTTGTGTTATCGCTGTTCTGTTATCTCTGCATCTTGTGCTATTAATTTTAATTTGCATTTGGTGGATATTGTTCTATAGGGTGATATAAAATTGTGGAGCTTATTTCCTTTAAAAGATTATAGATATAAGGAGACGAATTATGACTAGTGTTAGCCATACTCATTGGTATAGTTTTGGTGTACATCACAACAAGGTTTGGCAATGAAGGTTCAATTGTTTAATGGGTCAACCCCCTAAATTCAACTTTATTGGTGCATGAATAGGTTACATGAATTGGCTTGTTATTAGGGGGAAATAACTTAAGGTTGTTGAATTCTTTGTTTTCACAAAAAATTATTGCATGTTTTCTCACAATAAATAATTAATGGTGGTTGTCAGTAATATTTTCATTGTTAATTTTTTAACATTTTCTTTTTAAACTAGGCCCATTTTTGGATAGAAGAGTTTGTAAAGTGGTTATGGCCTTAGTTCCCTTGCAACTTTCCAAACACTCATATTGCTCCATTCCAGCCAGGGGTGGCAAATGGTGCGGGTCGGGTTGAGTTTTGGTCAGATTAGGTTTGACTAGATCTGATTAATGGAATACTTGACCCATCGCCTTCGGGTCAATTGACCTCCACATATACCCGACCCAGAAAACCTAGGTCACTTGCACCTGACCCACTGTACTCTGCAGGCCGGGCCGGGTTTGGGTCATTTTGGGCCGTTGTTTTGAAAAAAAGAAACAAAATACAAAGAAATTGGCATTAGCAGCGTCTTCCTTCTTCTTGCCCATGTTCTTTAAAAGGGTTATCATTTTTCTATAAAATTAAACAAATAAATAACCACATATACTTAAAAGACTGGAACACATTAAAGCTAAGGAAAGTGATAGAAAATTAAAATTACAAGTATAAATATTCATAAACTGAACCAAAAATACACCAAAAAGCATCATAAAAACAATTATATGGATCCTAATTATTTTGGATAGTTCATCAAGGTTACATTCAAATGCGATATTTTCTGACTTGAACAATACTTCAGGATTTTTTCCGATCAAAAGGTTTCCTTTTTAAAGACCAATAAAGCATCGATCCTACACTATTTGACCGCCAAATTGATGACAAATCCCAGGGTTTCACATGAGAATGGTGGCAAGCCTAGTTGCTTTCGACATCACATTCTTCGACATTCGAGGAGCAAGAGATTGGATCCGCCTCATCACAACAAGATGTCGGAAATGGCGACAAGCCTTGCTGCTCCTTGACATCATCTTCTTTCATTCTAGAAAGAGATGATTGGGGCAACTAGAGTTTTGTTCATTGATAAGATTAAAGAGGTTATAGTTTAGGGTAGATGGTTAGGTTTGGGTTGGGTTGTTAATCCCCAGCATATCCGGGTCGACTTGGGTCAACATCCTATATCAGTACCCTCCTTGGATTTTATCTAGGTTGGCGGGTTTTACCTGGATGTGACCCAAACCCGGTTAGGCCTCTACCCATTTCCGGATAGTAAATGGACCGGGTTCAGTTGGTTGGTCGGGTTCATTTTGCCACCTATAGTTCGATCTACAAGAGTATAAATATCATTTTTGTGGGAAAATATGCATATATTCTCTACTTTTGTGAGTAAAATTTATAATTCCAACCGAACATAGTGCAATCAAGATACTCCAATTTTACAAAATTTTCTTCTATCAGAAACATAGGGGCGCATGACCAGAGACGGAATCAGACCTTTGGTTTAGTGGGGTCCTCATACATTTATATTTTTGTGATGTAGGACGTAATTGGATTTAGGGATTTGGTGGAGGAGTTGAGGAAGAACTAGATAATTGTGGATTTCTTGGCTTCACACCAAGGGTTTTCGAGGCTTCGCACCAAGGAAGAGGGCACCTTTCACATGCGAGGGAAACCTTTCACATAGGTTTTGGAGAAAAATCTCAATTTCATTTGTTCGTTGATTGATTGCTTAAAATAACAACTCCAGTGACCTTTATATAGTCTTACAACCAAATAACTAAAAACAAATAAAATCCTAATAGATAAGATCAACCAAAAACAAATAAAATCTTAATCAAAATTCTAACTAAAAATCCTATCCTAACTGAAAATCAAAATAAAATCTAACTAAACATTCAGAACTTGATCCTCATCATTTTGGTGGGGGTATTATATATTGTTTTGTGAAAAGTAAGTGGGAATCTTTATTGAGTAAGAATGTACAAACAATACAATGTGGAATCAAAAAGGAATCTGGATTTGGTAGAGAGGATATGGCACAAGTGCCGTCACTCTCCACTATCAATTCTGGATCCCTATCTAAAAGAAGCCTAAGGCTATGAAAACAAACAAAGCTTCAACCTTCGTCCTTGAATTCCCAGTTTGCCAAAGCTTCAGATGCATCTTCATCAGTGTTGTCCTGGTCTCTTAGCGCAATTCTAACATCTGCAGCAATGTCCTCAAATAGTAAGGTCTTGGACCTTTTAATATTGTCAAAAATTCTCATGTTCATCTTCTTCCATTTCTTCCAGATATGCCAAACCATGGCTGCAAGAGCTGTTTTAGCCAGTAAGCTCAAGACATTCTTTTTTACGAAATGGGTCAGATAATAGTCCCCCACCTCGGATAGTAAGGGGTCGATGGGGGTGGCAATTCCCAGCTTGAGCAAGCTCCTTCACAGTGTATAGCATGCGTAGTCACATTCAAAGAAGATGTCTTATATTCTCCTCAGAATTAACATCACATAGAACACAATTTCCAGGCGTATTAAGTCCCCATTTAACACATATATACATACAAAAAATATTTTTCCCTCAAATTTTGGTCGGGGTCCATGCCCCCACTTGTGAACCTATTTTTGCCATTGCTGCACGACACTTGGAAACCTGCATTGCAGGACCCTGTCACCGCATGCAAAAGAAAGAAAGGGGAAAAGTCAGTGTATCGAAGGAAGAGAGATGGCTAGAGAGTATATTTATCATAGAAGAATAATGGAATCAAGAAGTGTTAACGAGTGTTATGATTACCAATGTAGGATGGTTGGACTTGGACATTTGATACCCATGGCAGATACTCTAGGAACACTAGGACATTTTGACACCAATGATCCATTGTCAAGTTAACACTGCCAAACAGTGGAATTTGCTCAATTGACGGGACATCAGCTCCCATCTTATACCCATCCTAATATCCACGACTCAGTAGGAAACAGATGTCATTCTTTCAGTGGGCTGTCTTTCTGATTTACTTATTTTCTTTTATTCCAGACAGCTGCATTTCATTTGCTGCCATTCTGCTTTTGTAATTATAAAATTGCTTCTAATATTCTCTAAAATTTTCTAACGAGGATACCCACGCATGCGCGCGCGCGCACACACATAATGGATATTATATAACATATGTGAGATCTCTCGCATATACGATGGCATGGCATATTTTCCACCACAAAAGGTATATTGACAAAAAATTAACCCCATGTGATCCTTTGTACTTTGTGGAGAATACACTACGTCATCGTACCTATCGGATGTTTTATGATACCCATTATTCTCATATCCATATCTACACACACTAATGCATATGTATACACACAAATGCATATGTATATACACACATTCATGTGTATATGTATACATATACAGGTGTGTATGTATATTTATATGTATACATACTGGTACGATGACACACAAATGTCATCGTACCTGTATGTATGTATATGTATACATACAGGTGCGTGCACGTGTGGGGTATCCTCGTCTAGAGATTTTAATTGTTTTTGGTCATTTACTAATTCTTTGTGATTAACAGATAGTTGCTCTGCGGAGAGCAAAGAGGAGAAATATGGAAAGGCTAGTCCTGGCATGTGGTGGGGAGGCTGTTAATTCTGTTGAGGATTTGACTGAAGCTTGTCTTGGTTGGGCCGGACTGGTTTATGAGCATGTCCTCGGGGAAGAAAAGTATACCTTTGTGGAGAACGTGAAGAATCCTCATTCTTGCACAATCTTAATTAAAGGTTCTGAAGATTTAATATCTTCTTTCAATCTTCTCCACGCTGCAACAGTAACATAATAGTAATATGGGTTTGAAGGAGACTCTTCTGCAGACAAGGCACCTAACTCACTATGCCCATTTTCTTGTCTAGTGCAGGACCAAATGATCATACCATTGCTCAAATTAAAGATGCTGTTCGCGATGGTCTTCGATCGGTTAAGAATACAATTGAAGATGAGGCAGTTGTCCTGGTAACATTTTGGTCATCCCATCCTTTTTTTGAACTGTCAATTTAATTTGTGAAATATCTTGAATTGCTAATCATCTCTCTCAGCATAATGTGCTTATGTGTTTGCATGTCATTATGATTTGATCTCTGATCAATCTGGTAGTGTTATGTAATTGTTGCGGCGAAGTACATTCTTAGTTCTTTGCTGCTTGGGTATCATTTTACTGTATCACTTATACCTCATTATTCACACATTTAGCCGTCTTAAACCTTCTATTTTTTCTTTATTCCCTTTGTGGAGATAATTTTTTGTGCTTTGCATGAAGCAACAAAAAAGAAATAAAATAATAAATGATGAGGCTATATGTATGAATGTATAAATTGTTTTTGGTGTAAGACGCAAAACCCACTTTTTTGTAGATCGATTTTGCATTTGGCATGATGTCAACAGAAAGGAAAATAAAATCACAAATTCCAGAAAGCTTAGGCATATGTTTGGCGTTTATACCAAATGTATAGTAGATGAATTTTGAACTTTGGGTGATAAATGTCTTTTAAAATACTATTGTGAAACTCTAGCTGACAACTAACAAGAAGTTGCTGGATTCAAGTCATTCCGAGTTTTATCTAATTGCATATTGTTCCCAATATTCTTATATTCATTAATTCATTTACCATGTGGTCACAGGGGGCAGGGGCTTTTGAGGTTGCAGCTAGACAGCATCTGGTCAATAATGTAAAGAAAACTGTTCAAGGGGTAAGTACCGTGCTCTATTTTCTTTCTCAACTGACTTTTGATTTATCTTTGTTTAACCCATTATCATCTTTTACCAGCGTGCACAACTCGGTGTTGAAGCTTTTGCCAACGCACTTCTCGTCATACCCAAGACTCTGGCAGAAAACTCCGGCCTCGACACACAAGATGTCATTATAGCTCTTACGGTATATTCCCCTTGATCATTTTTCTTTTTCCTCCCTTAGACCAAACATTGGGTGCTTGCTTAGTGTGTATATCAACTATCATGATCGTTATTCTCAGGGCGAGCATGACAGAGGGAATGTCGTGGGATTGAACCAGTACACAGGCGACCCGATTGATCCCCAGCTGGAGGGCATCTTCGACAACTACGCCGTCAAGCGCCAAATTATAAACTCTGGGTACATAATATTTCTTAACAGATTTCAACGTGGTCGTCGTATGATTTGTTGGACTCCGCAACATATAATTTTCTGTATTGCACATATCAGGCCTGTCATCGCCTCCCAGCTGCTATTGGTGGATGAAGTGATCCGCGCTGGTCGCAACATGAGGAAACCAAGTTAATCTTATCGTATGCAAGGTAGGCTTTTTTGTTATCTTCTCAGCGTGGTATGATGTATGGTTAATTTTGGTGGTTAAGATGTAACACAGATGAGAGCGAGGAGAGCAGGAAGACGAAATGTTGGTTAAACGCTGTTGGAGCTTCTATCATTGTTGATGATTAAATAGCGAGGACGGGGTTTGCCAAATGATTGTAGTGGTGGTGTCCAGTTTTGCGTTAGTGATTTAGAGATTTTTCTGTTGTGGAATTTGATTGGCGTTTTGGTTCAGTGATGGCTGCCAAAACCAACCCGATTTTTCATTATCCTGATGTTTTGTTAGGAGAAATTTTTGGGACAAAAAATCAGAAATAATTTTAAAATTAGATTTAGTTGTGAGAACCGACTAACTTTTTGTCATGTTAGGTTTTCTTTGCAAATTGACATTGAAAAACGACCGGGGTTAGCAACCAAGATGTTAGGTTTTCTTTGCAAATTGTTGACATTGCGGGATGTTGGTCTTTTTTAAATTAAATTTGATTTTAAAATTATTTTTATTTTTAGTTTTTCTTTGCAAATTGACATTGAAAAACGATCCGGGTTAGCATTGACTTTAAAATTACTTTGCAAATTGACATTGATTTTAAAATTATTTTGTTAGCAACCAAGATGTTAGGTTTTCTTTGCAAATTGACATTCAATTTAAACGACCGGCGTTGACAATCCCGATCAAATTGTGAAGCCCCAAGATGTTTGGGGTTGGCAATACTAATTATTTTGAGAAGACGCTCAAAACGGTCGGCTTGTACCCTGGTCGCTTTGTAACCACTTTGCTGACATTGCGGGATGTTGGTCTTTTTTAAATTAAATTTGATTTTAAAATTATTTTTATTTTTAGCTGATTTTGAAAATTTATAATTTTTGTTATTGTATTTTTGTTATGATATCTCGATGGCTCGGTTCAACTTCTTTGCTTTTAAATTGTCTGTTTCTCTTTCCTCTTATTTTTATAGGGGAATTTAGATTAGATATTATTGTATTGTCTTTTGACTCTACTTTCACACATTATGCGTTGTTTCTTTCTATTATAATTTTTAGGATAACACTTTGACAATTTTGTTACTTTTTAAAATAAATTTCAACCCTATTTGGCATTTATTTAAGAAGCCCCACACGAGTTTTTATATAATTGTAAATAGTCTAAGATAAAGGTGGCTTAAAGTTATTGCAAATGGGATTTAATTAATAGTAAAACTATAGGGTTAGTCCGGCCTGACCCTGACAAGTAGCGCAACACTGTAGGGTCGACCTTTCCAAGGTCGGCTCTGTCAGCAGCATAGCTCAGCACGGACGACCTCCACAAGATTGTTCACTCCAAAAGATCGTTCACTCGACAGTGGCCCTCCATGAAGACTACCTCGGCACCCGAGTTGTCCCTTCAACTATTGCCCGAGCACTCGTCTGCCTGGTAGAATCAGCACGCGCGACCACCGCGGCACGATCTCAAGCAGATGTGTCACATCCTCTCCAGGTTGTATATAGGGGTGGCAAAATAGACCCGACCCGACCCCGGCCTCTTGGGTCGGGTATGGGTAGAGGCCAATCCGGGTCGGGTCGAATTCGCGTCAACCCGACCGACCCGGATAAAAATCCGGGTCGGGTACGGGTTTGACCCCTCGACCCGGTTGACCCGAATTCGACCCGTATTTTCACTCTTTTCACCCGGACCCGACCTGGACCCGACCCGGACCCGACTTTTTTTGAAAAATAATCACTATTTCACACCAAACCCGACCCGAACCCGACCCGTACCTGACCCGTAAGACAAACCGGGTCGGGTACGGGTCACCCGGGTTACGGCCAGGTCGGGTTCGGGTACCCGAACCCTGACCCGAATTTAATTCGGGTCGGGTTCGGGTTTACCCTTATTCGGGTCGGGTCAAACCCGAACCCGACCCGAACCCGACCCGACCCGCCCGTTTGTCACCCCTAGTTGTATCAATGGATCCGTCAAAGTGTACATAACTGTTGGATTTTTCAGAGGGTCGTGCGTTTTGTTTTATTAGAGGGGCATGTGGCCAGCTTTATCATGGGAGTGGCTATGGCGCATGACCCGTGTTCCAACGAACGGGGTTGTTACAAAAGGACGTGGGTGATCTTCTGACGTGATTCTAGGCATCAATAGTGGGTGCTAGAAGAAGGGCACTGTAACAACTCTCTTTGTAAAGGCTCTCATCCCAATGACCTTTTTAGCATCTCCATCACCTTAGTTTCCTCCTTCTCTCCTCCTTCCTCATCATCACTCTCCCATCTCCTCTTCCTTCTTCATCAACATCTTCCTCATCATCCTCATCGATGCCAAAAAGCAAGAACATAAACGTCGACGCGACTAAACATGACATACAATTTGGATGTCTTAGGTTTAGAAGTCATGAAGAAAGGGGTGTCATTTAGGGTTTCGTATAGGATGACGCCGGTAGACTCCATGGCCAAAGAAAGAAGGCAGAGAGCTAGGGATTTTGTTGGCTCCCTCTCGCCCTAGATGGCTGCGAACTTTGAACATGCCGGCACAGATGAAATCGTCACAGGGATGGGGAGGGTGGTCGGAGGGGGCTGGGGAAGAAAGACGACCCATGTGCTTTTTCGGAAATAAACAGCTTGGTAAGTGCACATCAGTAATTTTAATGGCAAACTTGTAAATAAATGGTATGTGCGAGGGAGTAATGTCAAACTTGTAAATCAGTGGTATGTGCACAGAGTAAAGTGGTGGGTTTGCAAATCAATTCCCATTTTTGTTGCTTGTCATATATTATTGTTAAAGCCTTAAAGATACACATACACACATACTTAAAACCATATGCTAAAAACTTAGAAATATCATGAATTTAAGCCATAACGATACAAGTGATTTCTAAGTCAAAATGTGTTTTTACAAGATTATTAGTCGTCCAACTAGATATACTAGTCAACCAATGTTTTTAGGTTCATACCTAAATCCAGTGTGTCATTAGTCGACTAATACAATTAGCTGTTCCCACCCATGGCTTAGTTTAGTCGACTAACAAAGTTTACTAGTTGACTAATGAAGCCATTATTCGATTAGTAAACTTAATTATTCGACTAATGCTGCTCGGCTTGTATATCTTTCACCTAAGCTATTAATCGACCAATGAAGGTTATCCGTTGACTAATTAATAGCTGTTGGCCAAAAACTAGCATCTAACTAGCCGTTTGTCGGGGTATTTTGGTAATCTCATTTTCAGAATTCTCTCTATTTATATCCATTCCACGTCACCCCCACCCCCACCCGGTTGTAGAGTAACGTGTTGATTTTACTCGCGGTGTGAGAGTGTTGTTTTCAATCTCAGGGTGTTGAGATTGTGGTTTGCAATTGGCGAGGGTGTTTGTCAAGTTGCGAGATTTTCTCTTGAGGGTTTGCAAGAGGTGACTAGTGGAAAATCACAGATGGTTCGCTTGGGTACATATCTTTGTTTTTGCGATTGCATTGTCTGTTTTGCTTTATCCTTCTCATATTTATTTTCCGCTGCATTATTTTAATTGTTGTTAGTTTCTCGCTAATCGCAACTGTTTTATGTTTAATTTGCTCATACACATGATACAGTAGGAAGGAGAGAAATAAGGGGAAATAATTAATTTTATCTAGAGATAAAATAGATATTAAGATAATAATAAACTTGGAAGTGAAGTGATGTGTATATCAACATCTTTGAAGCAGAAACAGAAGCACCCATGCTGGAATGCAGCGCCTGGAGGCCGGAGCTGGGTGTTGAAATATCGTTATGCCCTCGCGAAGCTGTGGCATCGTCGCCTGCGGTCTCTATCCGATCGTGGTTGATGGGTTGTGGATCCCACCATCAGTTTTGTCAAGAGCTGGTTGCCGAGGAATCGGCAATTCATCGGCTTACAACCCCACCCCCGTGAAAAAAAACAAAGAGTGGGGCCCGACCGTAGGTGTACCTGCCGAGTGTTTGCGTGATCTGAAACCAAAAGAAAAGATAATACAGAAGTTGTTATTCGCATCAAAAAAATTTATGAATACACCACACTACTTGATTCATCACACCTATTTTTTTAACATCAGATTTTCGGATTTGGAGATCCGAACGGCTCTAATACAATACATGTGTAAATCCGAACACAATACATGTTTTATTATATTGTTCGGCTTTGCAATTCCGAACGGAAAAAAGTATTAGAGCCGTTCGGATCTCCAAATACAAACATCAGATGTTAAAAATATGGGTGTGGTGAATCAAGTAGTGTGGTGTATTCATAACTTTTTGTGGTGCAAATAACAACACACCACAGAAATTTATGAATACACTATACTACTTGATTCACCACACCTATATTTTTAACATCAGATGTTCGGATTTGGAGATCCTAATGGCTCTAATACTTTTATTCTTCCGTTCGGAATTGCAAAGCCGAACAGTATAATAAAACATGTATTGTGTTCGGATTTACACATATATTGTATTAGAGCCGTTCGGATCTCCAAATCCGAACATCTGATGTTAAAAATATAGGTGTGGTGAACCAAGTAGCGTGGTGTATCCATAAATTTCTGTGGTGCAAATAACAACACTCTTTTTTGGTGCTTCGGATGATAGAAAACCATTTTTAACGATGAATTAGAAAAATACCTTTTTAAACAGCCATTTTAGATAAATTACGTATTTATTAATTTAAAATTTTAAGGGTGTGTCAAAAATAAATATTTAAAATAAAATTATTTTAATAAAATTTTAATAATAATGGAATAGTGTTGACAGGTACATCTGCCCATGGTGAATTGGATGTTGACGAGGACATCTCCGACGACGTGTCGCTTCGTCAGCTGTAGAGGGATTCTGCGGAAGATTAATCCAGGGTCGTTGAGAGCTGGATCCGAGCCACTGGGTTGAAGCTCGACCTAACTTCGAGCTGTCTCCGTAGGTCTATAACACAGAAAGATTGTCATGAGAGTCGGATCTGGGTTCCAACCTAAATTCCCTCCGATGTTTAAGTCAGTGGGCTACTAAGAAGGAGCTCGGGGCAGCTAGGTTTGATCCAGTGAAAGGACGTCCGATCACTGTCTCGCCAAGCTAGGGAGGAAGAAATATAAAGTGGAAAAGAGATATATGAGTGTCAAAGTACCGGAGTATTTAGTACGTATGGAGAGATTTTTTTCTGCCTTATCGTCATGGAGACTACTTATAGGTGAGGCTTCTCCTCAGTGCCGTTAGCGGATAACAGTCTTGCCTTTATGACAACATGATTGTCCCATCATTGCGTCGTCCCTGAAAAAGAGCATAACAGCCGACCATTTACTCCGACATTAATCATTAACCCATTACTAACCGTCCCATCAATACTCGGGAGCTCAACGGGTGGGTAAGTTGTCGCTTTGACCGGGAGAGCAGCTGGCCTCTTATATGGGCCTCTGGGCACTTAGGCTGAAGCGGCACTTAGGATGAAGCGAAGTATTCAAATCAGGATCCTTTATAATGTCCACGCCACGTTGGACGGCCCAATATAGTAACAATGGTCCCCCATCTCCCGAGCTTCAATGGGACGACGGTTGATGTCAGATGATCTGACGTCTTATTAATTGGGCAAAGTAGTTGAAGTAGGACTTTTGAATGTGTCTGCCAAAATTCACATTCCTTTGATTTGGCCATTGTATTGGTACAGGTCCTGGGGCGTCAATGCTCTTGGATGTCGACGTGTGCCTCCCATCGGATGACCGAGCTTGATAAAAAAGAGATGGCTTCTAGTATAAGTAGAGAAAGGGTGAAAGGACGAACTTTCTTGTTTGTGCTTTTAGAAAGAAACCATTTTCCTTTCTTGTTTTGTTGTTCTCCTTGTTTGATCTTATTGTAGTTTGAAAGTACTGTCTATAGCATCTCTTCTTCGGCGTCAAAGCTGAAATGTGGGAAGATGGAAGGAGCAGAGATCCCTGCAACCCCAATGTCCGGAGGATCTTCCACATTTTGACGAGGCACAGGGGGTCGCTCAGCCTTTAGGGTTAGGACCTGTTGTAGATAAAGGGAAGGTCTTGGCCCTTGTACCATTGATTCTAAGGTTTCAATTTTGCGAGCTGATAGAGACAAGCCTCTCATGCCCGATGAGATCATAAGCTTGGTCTTTGAGGTGTCCACCGAAATGCTTCGAAAAATTCAAGATGAATATCTATGACCTCCATACCAGGTTCGGATCCCTCAAAACAATTAGAGGGTATGTTTCCATGGTGAATGTGTGGTCGGGGTATATACTAATGCTTTTCATCACGGGCTTCCCTTCCCGATGCATCTTTTTATACCTCAAGTCTTGAATTCCCTAGGGCTTTCTCTTTGACAAGTAACGCCAAACTCAGTTGCTTGTTTGGTCGGATTCGTTGTGATGTGCATGCTGAATGGACTAGAGCTGAACTTGGCTTTGTTTAATTATTTATTTTAGGTGAAAATCCCACGTCTAGTGTGTGGTATTACATGACCGCTAGAAGGACGAGACACCTAATAAAAGACATCCCCAGCTCTAATCGCGGGTGGAAGGAACATTTTGTTTTTGTGAGTATTCCAGGTGAGGTGACCTTTCTTACTCGTCATGTGGCAAATAAAGAAGTATCCCTTTCTGAGGAAGAGAATGCCACCACACGTCTCTTGTTAGTGCAGCCGGATAGCTTTAAATTGGTGACAAATTTGTTGTTCACTGATATGTTGCTGAGAACCATTTGGGCAGAAGGTAGGCTTGACTCTTAGGCCGTGTGTCCATATTGCACTTGTTGTTGTTTAATTCCTTTAGCTCATTGTGGTTGTTGTTCATGTAATTATTGTAATCCCTCTCCTCTTATACCCTTTGCTATTGTTGTGATGTTGCTGTTGTAATCTCTGTTACTTTGAGTCCCCATGCTTCTGCTATGACATGCCATTATGTTACCTGCATCATCATCATTATGTACATGCCTTTAGTTGCATAGTAGGAAGTGACATTTGAGGTGGCTTGGATTTCCTACTGGGTCACGCATTGACATGGCCCACCCGTTTTTTCAGGTGTTGGAGTTGGAGTTGGCAGTATATGGCTGGAGTTGGAGTTGGAATTAGAGTAACGGAAGTTGAGTTGATGTGGGTTGGGTAGTAAGATGGGTGTGAGTGACCACGTACTTTTGGGTTTGTTTGGGGAGAGTTGTGATGATTGTATAGGATGTTTAACCATGATGATGTATAATGGATGATAGTGTATATATAAGATCAATGTTCTTGTTTTCAGTGTTTCTGTGTGGTCTCTGTATTGTTTCTGTGCTATGTGTGTATTTTTCTTGGGAACATTACATGTACTATCCCAGCAGTGCACAATGGCATGCCTGCTTCTTTTGTATTTTGTTCTTTTCTCCATTCGTAACACTCACTGCTCTGGGAGAACCTGTGACGGATTCGTACTTCCCGTGTATCCTAGGGAGTGGGGCGTTTCAAATGGCCTCACATCAAAGGACCATCTTGCATATCGTCACTTGAGTGCTACTATTGACAGTTTTGTATGCGCTATCCATGTAGCAACTCATGTTTGGTCGTTTAGTGGACTCATTCTTTAATGAGCACATGTGTCACATCAAACGATCATAAGATCATCGCCACCAACACTTGATGAAGGCAGAGCACATAATAGTCTAGCTGATGCATCGATATCTTTTCTTGATGCATCTACGACTATTAATAGGTTCAGACTTATGTTACTAGCGGTCAAAACACTTCTCCATGATCGTGATCCTCATCTTGATACATGTTCGATCTTGCACTAAGTTTCAGGACTTTATCTAAATATAAAATACAGACGAACATTTATGATTATACTTAAATAAACACTACCTTATAACATCCTATCATTTTGAACAAGATGTCCCAATTAAATAATTGGCCTAGAGGGTACACATTTCCTAACAATTGCTAGCTTCGCCAGCGATAGAGTGGACCCCCGATCGTATAACTGAGCAGCCAGGGAGGGTATTGGAGAGTTTGTCCTTGATCGTGTAGCTAGCTTGGATCGTGAGGAAGTGGACCCCCGATCGTATAGCCGAGTAGCCTGCACGGGTATTGGAGAGTTCGTATTTAATCATATAGCTAGCTCAGCCCGCGAGGGAGTGGCCCCCGATCGTATAGCCCACTAGCCCGCGAGAGTGCTGGTAGGTAATGTGCATACATGTGAATTGAACATCAATGAAAATCAAGGTTACAAGCTTCTGCCTACAACATTAAAGATGATGGATGCAGGATTCGGCTTACAGCAACTAAGAACTACACAAAAAAACTAAAAAGGGGGGAAAAGAATGGAAACAAATAGATACTTCCTCTTTTAAGAATCAAATTTTAAGCAATTTACATTCAATTATTTGCATGGTTATATGTATATATTTTGATATAAATTAATTGAAAGTTAAAACAACACGTCAACGAAGTGACCTCTCTTGTGGAGATTAATTTTATATTAAAGTATAAAAGGTTTTGTGCATGTATATTATGTGAATATTCATCAGCCCAAAGGAAGATCAATATTTAACAAAATTACATGCGCACCTAGGGGTGGCAAAATGAGCCCGACCCGATCTGACCCGACCTAAACCCGACATCCTTAACCGGGTATGGGTAGGGGCCAATCCGGGTCAAGTAGGAAACGGATTGACCCGACCCGACCCGGATAAAATCCGGGTCGGGTATGGGTTTGGCATGTCAACCCGGTTGACCCGAATTCGACCCGGTTTACTTTCTATATATATAAAAATTTATATAATAACTTCAATACATAGTTGCAAGGGGAGTTGTACTTATACGATTTGAATTGTTGTCCACTTCTTTAAGAGGTCTTGGATTCAATTCACTTTACATACAAATTTTTAGTTAATTTTATTACTTTTGTTAATAAAATGATAACGTTAATTATACTTCTGTACTGTCATCAGTGCGGTTTCATGGTGGCCGTCGGGCCGGCCCGGCCCGGCCCGGCCCGAAGCCCGCCGGGCCTGGCCGGGCCACGGGCCGGCCCGGCCCGGGGGGGTGAAAACCCCCCCAAGCCCGGCCCGCAGCCCGCGGCCCGGCGGGCCGCGGGCCAAGCGGGCCGGGCCCGGGCCGGCCCGGTTTTATTTGTTTTTTTTTACACTTAAAAAAAATTTTTGAAATTTTTTTAAAAATTTGTAAAAACAGTATTAAATCATTATAAATTATTTTAACATTTGTAAAATATTTTACATGTCATATATATTTTTTAAAATTTTAAAATACTTGTTAGCTAATTTAGAAATTTAAAAATTGTTCTTATTTAGAACAATTTTTTATTAATTATAACTTGTTCTAAAGAAGTAAAAATAAGTTTAGAATGATATTAAATTTTTAAAAAATTTATAAGACCTATATAAAATATTTTACAAAGTTTAAAAAAATTTAAAATTACTTATATTATTTATAAACCTAAGTTAGATAATTTAGCCCGAAATTCACGAAGGTCCCGGGTTGAACCTTTAAATTTCATTAATTAAAATTTTTTTGAGGGGGGGACTTACATTGGCCAGCCTTACCCCTCATACAATGGCCAACACATAGGACTTCTACAAGCTAATACAAGATAGAAAATAACAATACATGGAAAAAAAGAAAATCATTCAGCGTCAGTCCCTTCCTCCTCAGAATCTTCTGAAAGGTCCTGTTTGTCTTGCGAGCGGTCTTCAGCATGAAACCAGTCCTTTGCACATACCGCAGCTTCAACTACATCTTCTTTAAGCCTTGATCTCCTGTCACTCAGAACCCTGCCACTTGCACTAAAAGCAGACTCGGACGCAATAGTAGAAATAGGGATTGATAACAGATCACGAGCCATAATGGTAAGAATTGGAAACCTAGGTTCATACATTTTCCACCATCCCAAAATGTCAAAATTTGGATCATCCAATTCTTCCTCAGTGAAAGGATAAGAAATTTCTAAATATTTGGACAACTCATTTGACGAACTTTCTGAAGCTACGGTTTTTTGTTTTTTCTTCCCCAAAATCTGCCTCAGTTTGCATGTAATATTAGAACTAGCAGGAATAGAAGAAGTGTTTGATGAAGTTCCATATCTAGCTTCATACGTTGCAAACAGAGCTCTTAAGCTAGTTTTAAAATGCATTATATGATCTTCAACTTCAAATTGCATGTTTTCATAAAACGTTTCTAATAATCCAGCTACTCCATCCTCTTTATATCGTGGATCAACAACCTTAGCTAATGAATAAAGCAAAGGAATAGGATTCCAATATTTTGCTAGTTTAGTACCCATTTCTTCGATCATAGGTTGAAGAATGAGGGTAGTGTCTGTAGTGTCTCTATACCTAGCTAAAGTGTCAGAAATTATAACTAATTGACCAAGCCCTAAAAAGGATGTTGAGTAATACATACCCAAAAATTTGTTTGTAGCATAATAAAAACCCTCAAAAAAATCGCATAGCTGCTCAATTGTTTTCCACTCTAATTCAGTAAGGTTGAAATCCGTCTCATACGGAATGTGGGTGCTAGCAAAATAAGTCAGTTGCATCTTGTTTTTAAGCAAGCAACGCATCATAAGATACGTTGAGTTCCACCTATGTGGAACACTTAATGTAAACTTCCGGTAAGGAAGTTGGCAATTTCTACATACATCTTTATATAAAGCTCTCTTATTGCTAGAAGATTGTATGTATAACATAAGGTTTCTACCCTTTTCTACCCAATCAGCAGCATATTTAAGCCCATCCTGAACTATCAAGTTTAAGATGTGACAAGCACATCGCTGATGAAATAAAAGACCATCCAGATCAGGGTTCAGATGTGTTTTCAAAAATGATATTGCAGTTGTATTATTAGAGGCATTATCAAGTGTAAAAGAAATGATTTTATCAGAAATGCCATAATCACGAATAACAGGCATAAGCGCATTAGCAATAACAACACCAGTATGACCAAAGGGTAACAATTTAAATCCAATAATCATCTTATGAATAATATAGTCGTTGTCTACATAATGGGCCGTAACACAAATGTAGGATAAACCCCATTTTGTTGTCCATATGTCGGACGTTAAAGCTATCCTAGATTTTAAGGCCGCAAAAGTTTGAATCAATTTGGCTTTGCCAGCTTCAAAAACTGCCATAACATCTCTTCTAAGTGTGGTTCTAGGCACCTTTTTAAATGCAGGGTTCAGGGCTACTTGGTTAAAACATTCTACTGAGGAACTTTCCCCATAACTTAAAGGTAATTCTTGGCAAAGAACTAGTCTAGCCATCTCCTTTCGCATTGTTTCAGCAGAATACGAAAAAGCAGACAGAGAGCTAGAATTAGCTGTTAAGTTTAACGTTGTCTGTCTAGCCTCTCTTTTTTTATGTGCTTCTGTGTGTCTTTTTAGATGTGTTGTGCCATCTTTGGCTGCGCAATTGAAATCTGATCTACAGATTTTGCAAAAAGCCCTAAGTCCTTTTTCAGGCACTGTTTCTAGTGAATAGTTATCCCAAACAGCAGATTTCTGTTTTCTGCCTTGGGTTGCTTGTGAAGCAGTGTGGACAGCAGTAGTAGAGGGGGTTGAATTGTGTGCAGAACCAGAAAATCCCTGTGTACCCACAATGGGGCTATTACTATCGTGCCAGTCATGTTGTTCAGTTGGAGTCATTTCCGGAAAGTCCGGTGTTTCAAGAGGGTTGTTCAGCAAATTTTGAAAAAAACCATATTCTTCAGTGTTAAAATTAGCGGTAACCGATCTACGTGGGTTGTTTGATCCGGCCATTATGCTAATTTACTAATAATAGGAAGTAGGAACCTGATTGCAGATAGAGCCGCAGTGAGGTAGCAGTCTAGCAGCTGATCGGATCCCTGAGTCGGAGCTTGAATTTGAGATGCCGAAGTGTAGAGGTAGCAGCCGTATCTTGAGAGCGCCGAGAGATGAGAGCAATAACCTGAGATTAGAGTAAAATTTGAGAGTAGAGAATTTTAGAGTTGTGAAGAAATTGGTATGAATGTGTGCGGTATTTATAGGATTTTTTAAGACCCAAAAGACCAAAATAACCCTCCAATATGACCGTTTTATGGCTGTTGGGACGGTTTTTTGGTCATTTTGGCAGAAATTGACCAAACTACCCCCCCAATATAGCTGTTTATGGCTGTTGGGGGGGTATTTTGGTCAAAAAGCCCAAAAATCCCCCCCAACAGCCATATAATGGCTGTTGGGAGGCGGGCGGGCCGGGCGGGCCGGCCCGGCCCGCGGTCCGCCGGGCCACGGGCCAGCCCGGCCCGGCGGCCGGGCCGGGCCGGCCCGGCCCGGCGGGCCGCGGGGGGGGGGGGGGGGGGGGGGGGGGGGGGGGGGGGGCAAATGCCCGGCCCGGCTGCCGGGCCGGGCTTGGTCAACGGCCCGGCCCGGGTTGACCGGGCCGGGCCGGGCCGGCCCGAAAACCGGGCCGGGCGGGCCGGGCTCCGGGCCGGCGGGCCATTTGGCCACCTTGAGTGCGGTTTAAACAACAAGCTACTGTAAATTATGCAACACTTAATAAATTGCCGGTGGTTCTTAATAAATAGCTGGATATCGAAAAAAGAGCAATATTGTATAAGTCAAATCTTAACCCGACGGGTTAACCCGAACCCGAACCGGATTCAATCCGGGTCGGGTTACTATCCGGGTCGGGTCAAATCTGACCCGACCCGAACCCGAACCCACCCGACCCGTTTGCCACCCCTATGCGCACCTATGGTAATAAACACATAATGATTCTTCGGTTTTACATGTGAATAATAAATCGGCACAAAGGAAAACTTATTGTTCGAAATAATATTATTATTATCAGTGTTTGATTACTACACCAAGATATCACTTACAAGTTAATATTTTATACAAAGATAAAATATTAATGGAGTGCCTAGTATCTTGAGATGTGGTTTGCATTTGTTTGAATTTATTTTTGTTTTTAGACTTATATATGAACTTGTTTTATTTGTTGTTGTTCTCTTTTTCAGCTACGACTCTTGCTAATATTACTGCCAACATCAATTCAATTTGTACGCTAAATGGCTTAAACTTCAAATCATGAAAGGAGAACCTCTTGATAGTTCTTGATGTTGTGAATCTTGACCTTGTGTTAAGGGTTACTTCTCTCCCACCTTTTACGGGTAAGAGCACCTTTGATGATAAGAGGAAGAAGGAAAAGTGGGAGAAATTAAATTGCATATGCGTGATGATTATGAAGAAGACCATTCCAGAAGCATTTCGAGATACAATGTCTGAAAAATCATTATAGCTAAGGACTTATTTAAGGATATTGAAAAGAAGTTTGTCAAGAATGAAAAGGCTGAAATTGGTACATTTTTGGCATGTCTTAGTTCAATTATGTATAAAGGCAAATGCAATATCAGGGAGTACATATTGGAGATGTCTCATCTTGCTTCTAGATTAAAAGCTCTTAAGCTCGTACTCTCTGAGGACTTGCTAGTGTATTTGGTTTTGATATTCCTTCTGGCACAGTTTAACTAGTTTAAGGTGAGCTACAACTGTCAAAAAGAGAATTGGTCTCTGAATGAGCTCATCTCACACTATATCCAATAAGAGGAAAGGCGTAAGCAAGATAAGGCAGAAAGTGTTCAACTGTCCTCAACCTTCAAGTGGAAAAAAATTTGAAGAAAGCTAACGAAGATATATATACGACATCTCAAAAGAAACAACAAAAGAAACCGAATGATTTGTAAGGACCTTGGCTATGAGGAAAACACTAGAAGATGGGTTAAATAGTATTTATTAAATTTAAACGATAGTTATACCAATTTAAATTCCTAACCAACAATAAATACAGAATTATAAATAAACCCAAAATGAAAAATGCTAACACAAAGGATGTTTCAATGGTTCGGATTAACCAAGTCCAATCCCGACTTGTTCCCGGTAATCCTACGTCCCTTCCATCTGGATACATCCGGATACACAAATTAGAACCCTAACTTGAGGTTTCCTTTAAACCCACTTGTAGCAACCCTACAAGTGTAATCGAGACACAATCGATGTCCTTGACTCCCACAACTTGGGATCAAGCAAACCATCTCACAACCCGAGTGTAAAACTAATATCGAAAGATATGAAATAATGAAATAGCAACACTTACAATCACCTATACCTTGAAGTAGAACTTGAAGGAGCAAGTGTGTTGTTTGTTGAAGTCTCTTCTAAGAAGAGAGAAAGACCTTTCTCTTATCACCACTAATTGCCTAGAGGATATCACTTTGATTCTAGGTTGGAGAGCAAGAGAGAATGAGATTGAAATTCTAGGGCTTTTGGATTTTAGAGCTTGAGAACTTGAAGATAAGAGCTTAGGGTTTTCAAGAGATGATCAATAGTTTCTCAATGGAACAATATATAGGTTCTCTAAAACCCTTAAACAGAATTCCCAAAACCCCTTTGAAATCCGTGGAGAAACAGCCAACGGATAGAATTTACACAATAGACAGTCGACTAGTGAAGAAACCACAGTCGACGGATGCACTGTGTCAGAGGGTAGGTGAGAATTCAAACGGTAACTTACCACGTAGGACAGTCGACTGATGAAGGTCGGACATGCACCTGTAAACCAACAGGCGACTGAGAAACCTTCTACAGGCGACTGAGCGAGTAAATTATAAAAACTCATGAAGTTTTGGGAAGACAAGACATGCGACTGATGTAGTATCCACAGGCGCATGTGCCATGGATAGGCGATTGTGAAACCAACATCATTCGACTGGCCGAAACTTGCATAGCTTGTCAAACACCAAGTATTAGGACAAGGATCGACATGCGACTGAAGAAGCATTCACAGGCGCTCGTGCCATGGGCATGCGTCTGTGAAACCAACACCAGTCATCTAACCGAATCTTGCATAACTTGCTAAAACACAAAGTGTCAAGACAAGTATCGACATGCGACTAAAGAATCATTCACATGCACCTATGCCATGGGCATGCGACTGTGAAACCAACATCAGTCGTCGGACCGAAAGAAGACAAGTTAAAGATCTTTTAGCAAGAGAGAGACATGTGACTGACTAACAAGTTACATGCGCCTGTAACTGGACATGCGCCTGTACTATGTATAACAGTCGCCTGATGAAAGTTACATTTGAAAGCCCAAAAACCAAATGACAAAGTATGTGCAAAACAGACGACTGTAGAACTAATCACTTGCGACTGTTTGGAGATAGGTGCATGTAAGTCGTTCAGCAGTCGCCTGTTGAAAGTCCAAAATGTACATGTTAGAGAATAATGAATCAGATGCCAAGGAAATGAGTTCTAATGATTTCCTGGGTCTGAAAGAAAGATGTGTGTGTGTGTGTGCTCCAGCATAGTTCTACTTCTAAGCTACATACTAGAAGAGAATAAAAGATTACATCTTGTATTTGCCTATCTTCTTTCTATTGGGTGACCTTGAAGACTTCTAGGAGATTCAATCATTATCTTCGATCATCCAATCCACTTTGCATGCTTTGATTGATCCTTGAGTGACATCCAGTGCTAATTGATCTTCATGATATGCTTAGGCAATGGATTAACTACAAGTAGGGGATTAGTCACAAGTATTTATGTTTGCTCTCATCAAAACCAAGTAGGGAGAAGTCCAATACTCAACATTCTTCCCCTTTTTGGTGATGACTAACAAACATAAACAAATTGATAAATAATTGTGCTTAAAGAATACTTACTCCCTCTACATAGATGCCAATCAAGTTAGTCAAATTAAGTAAGGGCATCTATAGATCAATTGAAGCAAACATGTACGAATGCATGAATGAAATGATTTCAATACTAGAAATTTAGGATTTTAGAATCCAAGTTCATTATATCTTACTCCCCCTGAATCTAAGACAACTTCAATCTTAGATTCAAGTTTAGAATTTACTTAGCACAAAATTATGATTTGTTTATTTCTCTCCCCCTATGGCATTATCCAAAAAGAGGAAGGAGAAAACAACAACAATAGTGCTAAATAAGTACTAAAACAATCATGAGAGTCCCAAGAATGTGATATATATTCATGTGATACCACAATAAATTCGAGAAAGCACGAAGGTGCATCACAATGATATATACCAAATACTCATCAACACAAGTAATTTTAGTTGACAAAAGGAACGAGAATCCAATATCAACATTTCATAGGCAATAAAATGTCTCACATCACATCATGTATATAATAAAGCATACAGAGAGACACAATTGCACAATGTATACACATGGATCACATCAGAGATAAAAACGACAAAGTGTGATATTATATATATATATATATATATATATATATATATATATATATATATATATATATATAATCAATACATGGAGTTCAAAAGTAATGACAGACCACTCCACATATAACAAAAAAATGATCACCATCATACATCATCCATCAATACAACCAAAAATACAGACAGACTCAAACTCTTAACCCTAACAAAAAAATCTAGGACCAAGGGTGAGCAATCTCCACGAAACATCAATCCAGATCAGCTGCGGAGGAGTCCACAGGAGTAGCCAACTCAACACGAAAATCCTGGGGCTCTGGATCAACAGAAATGTCCTCGGGATGAGGAGCAACAGCAGTAGAGGAGACATCCCGAGGAGCCTGAGAAGCAACCGGCTCAGAAGCAGTATCAACTGTAGGATCAAGAAGCTCAGTGATGATCGGAGGAGGAGGCTGAGAAATCTGAGCAGATGGAACAAATGACTGGAGGTGGGCATGGAAGGGTATGCCCAGATGCTGGAACATCAGATGGAACATCACATAAAGACCAGATACCTTCTCGTCCTACTGGACAAGAGAGGGTACAGCAGATGATGATGGCTGATCAATAGGTAGAGCGGTGGATGAAAACGAGGCTGAAGTAGACTACCTCTTCTTTGATGCCGTCTGCAGAGCCGAAGAGGATTTCGATTTTGCAGCCATATCGAGAAGTGGGCCAAGAGGCATGGGCTCATACGGGGTCAGATCAATGCCGAAATGGCGAAAGACAAGAGTAAGAATTCTTTCATATGGAATATAAGAGGAAGAAGAAGTGAACTCTACCATGTCCATCCGATCAAGGAGGACCCTGGCCCAGTTGACAAACATGCCAGAAAAGATCGCATATATGCATCTAAGAATCTCCTGAGAAGGCTGATCAGAGGAGCCATATTTTGGCAGGATGTTGGACTTCACCATTAGGTGAACAGCCCAACCTCGAGCAGTAAACATGGAAGCCCTGACGCCATAGGAGAGATATAAAGGGATCACAGAGAACATGTCCTGAAGGACAGTCTGATTAAGGTCAACAACATCGGAGAGTGAGATATCAGCGGGCAAAGAGCCAGAGGAGGGAATCCTAAGAATGTTCCCTAAGAGAGTATGGTCAAGCTTGATATGCGTCCACTGTACCATGGTGTCGATGACACCCGTGTCAGCATATTCACCACAAATGCGGTTGGCATAGAATAGCTTGACAAGAAAAAGGATATGCATGAGTAGAGTCTGTATGAGAGTAACGAAACAGATCGACCAAACGGGTCGTCGTGAGTATCTTCGAAAATCTCTCAGTGGAGAAAGCCTGATAAATAATAAAACACTTATGAATGAGCTTGATCCCAATCATAACATGAAATTTTGCCAAACAAGAATCATCCCGACAAATGGGGACTAGAGGAGCAGTTGGAGGAGGCCTGGGTTGATTTTGACCTTGGGGTCAGCGAGTAGAGGCTCGGTGTGGGTGTCTGCAGCTATACAAGTAGAATCAGTCTCAGTAGTAGGCTCATTGATCTGAATACTAATGGCTCTATGCTGTCGCTTCTGGAGGGGCTCAACGAACTCTTCTTCTTCGGAAGAAGAATGAGTAGAATCAGAAGCATCCGAAACATCAGAGATGGGTTAAGCTAATTTGGTGCGGGCTCAATAGGGAACTTTCTTAACTGGGGCATCCATAGGTTTAGGGTTCCTAGGCTTCCTAATAGCAATAGCTTTCCCTTTGGAAGATGAAGTAATCTTGGGTGGAGCCATAGCACGGAAACGACAGAAAGTGAAGGAAATAGAGCACGATCGAAAAAAATTGAGAGATATATACCAATCAAACGACGAAGGAGTAGAGATCCAAGTGCGATCGAGTGAAAGGAGAGAGGAATCGACGGCTAGGAGCTTTGAATCAACGGAGAAGATGAAGGGACAACTGTCGTTTGAAGGAGGAAGACATGGGAGTTCTATCAGAGGAGATAGAAAAATCGTTGGCCTCATTTACTTAAGTGGAGGGTAAACGAATCTGGGCCATTGGATCGAGAGATGGATGCCTCAGATTAAGTTATCGAACCTCCACAGACGTGGACAGTCGACTGATATACGCCGAAAATATAGAAAACTGATTAGATAGATAGACATGCGCCGGTTGTGTAATTCACAGTCACCTGGAAAAGTGACAGACGCTTGTAAAATACATGACAGTCGCCTGACAGAAGGTCAATAATATTGAAGACTTGATAGAAACTTATCAAGATCAAGGGATGTGCCTGATGAACAAATTTCAGTTGCCTGTCGGAGAGACATGCGTTTGTAAATTATACATCAGTCGCCTGTGCAAAAAGCATGATTTTCAGTCAGAAAATCTAGAGTCGGGCAGGCGACTGTCGAAGGATTGACAGTCGTCTGTCCTGGTCCAAAAATGTAGGATAAGGCTGAAATCAAGAAAACTGAGACAACTCACCCTAAGACCTATACTCTAACTATTCTCTAATCATGAAATCACTATCAAAATAATATAGATTAACATACACATAATGTATATTAATCCAAACATATAAAATCATCAAAATCTCAAATAAATCTCATTGAAAAGTATACGTAAACATATGACGTATCGAAACATGAATGTAAAATGATGACATGAGTTCAAAGCATGATTTGACATAAAAATATGAACTCCTATAATTCAGATTCACCCATAATCCCTAATTCTCCACACAACCTCACAAATGAATCTTTTTAAAAGGTTTAGTGAAGATGTCGACGATTTGTTTTTGGGTTTCAATGTACTCTAAGATGATGTCCTTCTTAGCTACATGATCATTAATGAAATGATGTCTCACATCTATGGATTTGGTTCGGGAGTGATGTACCAAATTCTTGGAAAAACAAATTGCACTTTGATTATTAACCATGATAGGGCAAGTATCACAATTAACACCATAGTCTTTGAGCATGTGTCTCATCCAAAGAACTTATGCACATGCAAGACCCGCGATAATATATTCCGCTTCAGTCGTGGACAATGATATCGAGTTCTGTTTCTTGGAAAACCAAGAAACAAGAGAATTTCCTAGAAAATGGCAAGTGCCACTAGTATTCTTTCTATCGGATTTGCATCCGACAAAATCGGCATCACTATATGAGATTAACTCATATGCGCTAGACTTAGGATAGAGTAACCTATAATCTAGTGAATGATCGAGATAACGAAAAATTCGTTTAACCGCAATCAAGTGTGACTCCTTAGGTCTAGCATGATATCTATCACAAAGACATACGAAGAACATAATATCGGGCATACTAGCGGTTAAGTAAAGTAAGCTATCGATCATACCTCATTATAGACGAACGTTTACATCTTTCCCGTTCTCATCCTTGTGTAGATGGGTTGTCGTATTCATGAAATTCCGTTTGCTTAAAGACGATTCCATCCCGAATCGCTTGATAAGCTCTCCAGTGTACTTTATTCGATGTATGAAGTCTCATCTTTCATTTGTCGAATTTGTAGTCCAAGGAAGTAGTTGAGCTCACACATATGGCTCATTTCGAATTCATCCTTCATAGACTTAGAAAATTCTTGGTAAAGATTAAAGCTAGTAGAACCAAATATTATATCGTCTACATAAACTTGAATTAAAAGGATGTCATTTTCATAATCTTTAATGAAAAGAGATGAATCAACTTCACCCATTTTAAAACCTAAATCCAAAAGAAAGGTTTTGGGTCGATCATACCAAGCTCTAGGAGCTTGTCTCAACCCATATAGAACTTTCTTAAGTTAGTTTGGAAAATTTTCATGTATGAAACCGGGTGGTTGAGAAACATAAACTTCTTCTTTAACAATACCATTTAAAAATGTACTTTTAACATCCATTTGAAATAATTTAAAATTTTTATGGTATGCAAAAGATAAAAGCATTCTAATAGCTTCTAATCTAGCTACGGGGTCAAAGGATTCTTTGAAATCAATACCTTCCTCTTGCCGATATCCTTGAGCTACTAACCTTGCTTTATTTCTTGTGATGACCTCATTCTCATCGGTCTTGTTCTTAAAAATCCATTTGGTCCCAATCACTTGGTGATCACTTGGAAGAGGAACGAGCTCTCAAACTTCTTTTCTTTCAAATTTGCATGAGCTCCTCTTCCATTGCAACTATCAAGAGCTATCTTCACACGCTTCATGGATGTTCTTTTGCTCCATGGTAGAGACAAATACACAATGAGAGAATTCATCAATCCCTGATCTTGTTCAGACACCCACACAAATATCTCCAATTATTTGGTCATGGGGGTGGTTAAGAAAGGTCGAATAAGCTTTAGGAACACCTGGATCACTAGTAACATTCTTAACAATTTCATTAGTATTGTTAGTCTCAATAATAGAATCATTAGTTTTAACATTATTAATGTAATCACATAAAACATCTACACTATCATCGACAACATGAGGAATATCAAAATCTTCATAAAATGATACGTGTAGTGATTCCTCTATCGTTGAAGAGGTTTTGTTGTATATCTGGTAGGCATTGCTACGTGTGGAATATCCAACAATGATTCCTTCATCGGATTTTGGCTCAATTTATCTAAGTTACCATAGGTGTTCTTTATAAAACATTTTGAACCAAAAATACGAAAATGTTTAACTTGCGGTTTTTTATCATAAAATAATTCAAACACGTTTTGTTCGTTCGGGGCCTCACTAGGATCCTATTTAGCACATAACATGTCGTGTGCACCGCCTTTGCCCAAAATTGTAGTCCATGATGACTATCATGGAGCATGGTGCAAGCACACTCAATTATGGTCTTATTCTTTCTCTCAACAAGACCATTTTGTGGTGGTGCACGAGGACAAGAAAAGTTGTGAGTAATCCCGTTGTCATCACAAAACTTAGTGTAAAATTCATTCTCAAATTCTCCTCCATGATCACTACGAATAGTAATAATGGTGGTTCCTAAGAAATTTTGAATTTTCTTCGCAAATATACTAAAATCTTCAAAAGCTTCATTTTTATTGGTTAAAAATAAAACCCAAGTAAATCTAGAGAAGTCATCTACGACGACTAATCCATAATGAGCATTACCTAAAGATGCGGTTCTAATTGGCCCAAATAAATCTAAATGAAGTAATTCTAGTGGCATCTTAGAAGTTATGCCATCTTTAAGTTTGAAAGAAGATTTACTTAGTTTACCTCTTTGGCACGAATTACACAAGTTTTTCTTACTAAAAGCAATTTTCAGAAAACCTTTAACAAGATCATGCTTAGCTAACTTATATAAGTGCTTAAAATGAACATGACCAAAACGGCAATGCCATAATAGTTGTTCATTTTTATTAGCAACTAAGCAATGTTCTATGGTTTTAGGCAAGCTCAAATAATAAATATTTTTACGCCTAGTACCGGTAAATAAAACATGCGAATCAATATCAACAATATTGCAAATACATTCTCCAAAGTTAACCTTGTAACCCTTGTCACAAAGTTGACTAATGGAGATAAGATTATGACATAAACAACTAACTAGATAAACATTGATAATAAGTGGGTTGGAAGGATTACCGACTTTGCCTACTCCAATGATGGTTTCCTTTTGATTGCCTCCAAAAGTGACCGTTGCACCATCCTTGATGTGAACCACTTCGAAGAGCAATGTGGGATCTCCCGTCATGTGTTTGGAGCATCCGCTATCAAGTATCCATCCTTTTCTTTTAGAGCCAATATGTCTATTATTGCTCTCTTTCTTGTCTTTGGGTAACTACATTGTATACCTTAAGCTCATGGTACCTAAGCCTTATTGGGTCCAAGGGGATTAGCCCTTTGGAAACCAAGTCCAAGTGGACTTTGGCTTCCCAACATAATTACCACTATTTATCACATCGCTAAACTAGGAATTAACATAAGCATTCCTATCATTTATGCTAGTGTTCTTAGGACCCAAAATTGTGTATGTTTTGGGTGTCCTTTTCCTAGTTGCATGCACATTTGGTTGAGTTCTATGTGATGCATGCTTCCTAGGAGCATGAGATCTAGCATATGAAGATGGAGATGGATAAGCATGATACATATATGGGTCATATGCAAAATTAGGAGCATGTATATTATTTGCAACATATGGAGCATGCGATGTGGTGGACGAGCTTACATGGGAGGATGATGTGCATGAACATATGAATGTGTAGGAGCACATGCATGAGTATTTCTCATGTGTGGGTTTGCACGTGTCCGTGGGTGTGGAGCATAAAATGTGTCATACATGTCTACATGTGAAGTAGGAGATTTCCTACGTGTATGAGTATTGGTGTAAATATATGGATGTCCTTTCTTTTGGTTTCCACCCTTAGTGGGTTTCTTGCCAAAAGAAGGAGAGTGTAAAGTGGTGGCATTCTTGGTAGGTTCGCTACCAATAGTGTTTTTGACACCACTAGTGGATGCACCGGAAGATGACCTCACAAAATCTATAGTTACACCACTATAGGAGGTGTAAGATTTGGATGCATTTGCTTCCACATAACCAAGTCCAACACGATGTGTGGTCGGAAATTAGTTTGCAAGCAATTCATCCAATTTCTCTTTCCCTTTGTTAAATCTCTTAACTTGGGTGGACATGAGCTCACATTTCTCTCTATGAGAAGAAATATTGGTATCCAAGGTGGACACACGTGTTTTGAGCTCGTGCACTTGTGTTTTAAGAGAATCATTCTCAATACCCAATAGTATGTTTTGTGAAGCTAGATCAATACTATCTTTAGAATAATTTTGATCTAGTTGAGATTTGAGGGAATTCGCCTCATTTCTCAAAATGTCATTTTGAGAAACCAAATTGGCTTTCTCAAGTGTAAGTGTATCAACAATTGTGTCATTATTGATGATGCATGGCATGGATGATTTGCTAACATTAGATTTCTTTAAAATAGTATATCTAAGCATAAGAGATTGATACTTAGAAAATAATTCTTCATTAGCAATACGAAGTTCATCCATGGTTACCTCGGGTTCATCATTGTCACAATCACTCTTATCGGAGAATGGATCTTCTCGGGCCATGAAGCATATATAAGCACTCTCACCCTTTTCATCCTCGGATTCACTTGAGGAATCTCCACTTGAATCATCGAACGTCCCAATAAGTCCTTTCTTCTTTTCCTTCTTGAATTTTTCGAACTTGTGGTACTTTGGTGCTTTCCACTTTTCTTTGTTTCTTAGCATTGGGCAATCCTTCTTGATGTGCCCTGGCTTGTTACACTAAAAACAAAAAGAAACCGAAATGTTAGTGGAATCAAATTTAGTTTTGGACGGAAATTTACCTTTGCGAAAGAAACGTTGGAACTTCTTTGCCATTTGCGTCATTTCTTCCGAATCCATTTCGTTCTCGGATTCTTCGCTATCGGAGGAAGACGAAATAGCCTTGAAGGCTAACGCTTTCTTCTTGGCCTCCGTTGGGTTCATCATCGCTCTAATCTTCATTCGGTTCTCCATTCTTAATTCGTAAGACATGAGAGTACTGATGAGATTCACCATGGTATAGTTTTTCATGTCAATGACATCCTCAATGGCGATTGCTCTTCTTTCCCATTTTGAGGTCATTCCCATGATTATCTTTCGCACCTTTTCTTGTTAGGTGTAGACTTGACCAAGAGCGTCAAGCTCATTGGTGATGTCGGTGAAGCAACCGTACATCGTTGCAATTTCTCATTATCCTGCATATAAAACCTATTGAAATTTTGTATAGCAACATATAATTTAGACAACTTTACCTTGTTTGTTCCCACATGTGTAACGACGAGATGGTTCCATATTTTGATATGCACTCTTACATGTGCATATCTTATTGAACTCATCTGCATCTAATGAACAATGAAGAACATTCATTGTCTTGGCATTGTTCACCTCGGCAGCCTTCTCGGCGGGAGTCCATTTGTTAAAATCCTCTTCGGTGGGTTCAATGTACTCCTTATGGACGGTTCTCCAAAGAGAAGCACTCCTAAGAAATGTCTTCATCCGGCACATCCAATAGCCAAAATTCGTGCAATTGAAACGCAGAGGACGAACCGTTGATTGTCCTTCGAAGACGGTAGACACACCATCACGATCGTGATTGTTGTATGAAGGAGGAAGAGGAACGTTGTTGTTGGATGCTGTAGGGTTTTCTGGGACCCTTAGGGCACAAAAACTCTATGCATGTCCGAACTCGGACGGAACATAGACAGAAAAGCAGCAGAGAAATAACCATGTTAATCTAATTAACATTTGACCCTAAGGTCCAAGACCCTAATCCAAGATCTATGCCGACTTGGGATGGGTCTGACCATCCCAAGAAGGATCTAGCCTACATCGATTAAATTAAACTAATGCTTAATTAAACACATACCCGGAATCTCAGCCCTGGGGCAGGCGAGATGTTCCACACCATCTTCCGAGCCGCTCCCTGTCCCACGCCGAGCCGCTCCTCGAACCGCTCCCCGAACCGCTCCTCGAACCGCTCCGTATCCCGAGGTGATCAATCTCGTGTCGTCGAGCCAACCACACGCCGAAGAAAGTTTCACGCGAGTGAAACCTCCGCCTAGATTTCGGATCTAATCCGAACTCCTTTGCGGCTTTGCCAGAGCCCTCAGGAGTAAGGCAGAAATTTATAGGGAGAGGAGAAATATTAATTTAAGCTTAGATCCGAGCGTGCTCCAACATTTACGAGAGCCACTCAGATCTAGAGCTTGGGACGAGTTATGAGGAATGGGGAGGGCCTCTATTTATAGAGGCGGCTGACTCTCCCCTTTTCTCCACAACCGAGGTGGGACTATTAATTTGGGATTAATTAAATCAAGTTAGTTTGCGTTTCACAAAGGGCAAACTTCCTCGAATTTTAACTCCCTCACCGTTGAGCTTCAATGTTGGTACAACCTACCAAATCGAAGAGGTTTCAACGGTGAACGCGTAGGAAAAAACGGCTCGTCAATCCGAGTCCGTTTGACCCTTCAAACAATTGTCCAAAGTTAGCCAAAAGTCATGCTTCTCTTAGAAACATAGCCGTCAAGAAAATCCCAGCTTTCAAAAAACCCTAACCAGTAAATTCGGGCTTGGTGGGCCTCCATTTTCGCTGGTTTCAGCCCAACAGTTTGGGCTGACTTGTTTTGGCTATAACTTGTGCATTTGGACTCCGTTTTTGACGCGGTTTGAACCTGCGTTTAGAGCGGGACGATCCCGTCATCTAGGCAACCTTTTCAACGCGTTTATTTAATTAAATATAGTCTTAAACAATTTAAGACACATTTAATCTCTTTTGCATCATATGCAAATTAGTCCCTATCTAAGCTTAAGTTATCATTTGCATCAAATACAAATGATCTGAGGGCATATTCCTCTACATCTCCCACTTGCACTCAGGATCATTTATCCCGAATGCAGGAGATGATTGCAAACATCTTTTGCAATATTTTATCCCTTGCATCAAATGCAAATTATTCTCCCTAACTAATTTCTACCTATTACTAGACGAAGATAACACTCTGTGTGAGACCCTACAGCCTGACCCTTACAACAGGTTGGGTTCGAAGCCCTATACGACAGTGACCACGAGTAGTGGTTGCCGTCCCTGCTTCAGGAATCATCATTATGTGGTTGACTCATTGACATGAGTATTGTCGGGACCACCCTGGCTGTTTCCGTGATGAATTCCGCAGTTATAGTCTCTTCGTCTAAACTATGTCGTATAGATCAAGTTTAGGGTACGGTCAAACTGTCATCCCCAATAACTTGACTCCGGTTAGTTTATATCGATCTTTTAGTCAAAAATGTTGGACTTCTTCCAACATACTCTGGCCAGAGTTTTTACTAAAGACCGAACTAACCCTACGACACTAACTCCCATTGACCGGGAGAGACGAATCCTCTCTTGGTCATTACTCTCCTCATACGCTTCAAAGTGTCACCCAATCAAAGACCTTTCGACAGGCCTTGCCTCGAAGCTAGGTCATTTGATCTAAGTGGCACCGTTCACGCACAGGTTCGTCAAAATGACCTCAAGTCAAAAGACCAACTAGCCTATCATCACTCAGAGTCATCATTGACAGATTGGTCAATATAACCATATGATAACTCTTGTGGATCGTTCAGTGAACTCATTCTCTAATGAGCACATGTGTCTTGTCTACGACTTCGCCAAGTCAAGCGATCATGAGATCATCGCCACCGCTAAACGGTGAAGACTAAGACACAATGGTCTATCCGATGTTTCGATATCCTTGTCTCGAAACATCTACGACCATGAACCCTTTTAGACTTATGCTACAGACGGTCAAACATTTCTCCATGATCGAGATACTCATCTCGATACATGTTTGACCTTGCATAAAGTCTCAGGACTTTACCTAAGTTAATATCTAATTATAACATAATTTTAGATAAATTATTACCAAACAGCTTACTGTTATTTCGAACAAGATGTTTGTGCTATTCATACATGGAGATAGATTGCCTTGAGGGTATTATCTCTCAACATCTCCCACTTGCACTCAGGCCCATTTATCTTGGTATCTAATACCGTTTTTACACAAAAGTTTTCCCGACTTCATGTGGTAGAGCCTTTGTGAGTGGATCTGCTAAAACCGTCTACACTATAGACTTAAGGGGTTTCTATGTTCATGTTAGACCAACCATATGAATCTCATTCAAATAATTCACTTGGTCTTTCGGAATCTATAATATTTTATTTCCTTGGATCTCATCCAGTTCATCGTACCTTATAATAATCATTTAAATTAGTTAATGGTCATTTCAAATGGCTCATATTTATTTCTGATAAAGTATCAAACTCTTTTGATCACTTTGTCAAAAATACATGTTCCATCCCTTTGATGTCTCGCATGTAATTTATACGCTCCCACTGACCTTGAAAACTATCTGGCTAATTCATATAAGTTGTTCCGTCTAAATCATATTTAGAAAAACGAACTTATAAGTGAATGCTCCAATTTTCATGGTCAACTTAAGCGTTTACTTCGAGTTTGGTCCGAGTAGTTCTGTACACATCTGCTGGTGAAAAAACGGTTTCATTATAATCCGTTTTATAGGAATTAAGATGAAAACCGTTCTCGACCAATATGATTGTACTTCACTATTTCCTTTCTGCTCCTAATCTTTCAACTTAAAGATTTACTTGCAGAAAATGAGAGGAAACATTTTCCTTGGGCACGTAAACTAAATTCCAAAATTTATTTACGCACACGGACCTATTTTGATTATATCAAATTTTAAATAGGAGTTACTACTCCGAATTTCATCCCGAAAGTTGATTAAGTCATCATCAGTTATGATGTCTAACTCGACAATTCGTCTCACGAGATTCGAGTAATTATACAACTTTCTAATGATCGATTTAATGAATATCTTATTGATATGTCCTCATAGAACATTTATCAAAACCTAGGCATTACTGTCTGGGACTTGACCCAGAAGGAGGACTTAACTCAGAGTCACTAACAATGGATCACACCAAGTCTAACTAAGTGTGATTCATACCTTTTAACACACCGATGTGTTAACAGCCTTGACCTGAGAGAAAATCACATTTTCTTTTAATTGCGCAAGATTTTATGTAGATAAGTATTTGACCATTCGATCTAATCGAATCAGTTTAAATACTTTAGTCATTTCGTTCTTTATTTTATCAGACTTGTGTTTCATCAAGAACACGTGTCTTAATAAAATATACAAATAACTTATTTCGGTTAATCTAGACTCGGGTACATCAGTATGTACGAGACTGAGTTCGACAACTCATTCTCCCACTGTCTTACAGATGGGTTTTGGCCATTTTATCTAAGAGGATAAGACTCACAAGTGTCCGTAGACTTCATAATACGAGAGGTCAGACCCCTCTTTATGTGACTTGTGAAGCTTAGTCTCTCGATACGGCCTAGTCTATTTTGCCATATAAGTTTGCTACTATCTTGTGTATTTATATATATTAACATTTAATATATATATTATCGTTATACATATTACTCATTGCTTCAGAAGCAATGTGACGACATTCGTCAAAATGTGTTAACCTTTTGTATAACAATAATTACGAAATCGTGACATTAAAATATGTCACATTTTCGTTTCCTCCTACTTATGCCTTTACTAATGAAAAATTAAACTAACTTTCTCAATTGACTTTTCGGAGTGCCTTCTTTCTTTTCTAAATCACATTTAGATATTAAATAGTCCAACATAAATAAATAGCTATGCAAGCATCTCATGTATCCAAACGCCTAAGAGTTGCAATCTTGAGTGTAGCTCAAGAAGTTGCTTGTCTCAAGATCCGGTTGGGATACATAGTCTTGCACCGCTCATGCACTCGTATTCGACTCAAACGGTTTGATCGAATTCTCGAACTTTGCGGATCAGAATTGTTTGTCCATACAACCTTGAGGGTAGCTCGACAAGTTGTAGGGAGAAACATACTTTGAATATCCTATATGTTCAAGCTGCCTCATATAGAGACGAGTGACATGTTGCGTGAATTTATTTGTTGGACCCAGAACTTAATGAAATCATATTTCTTAAGTCTGTTCTTTAGAAGGTCATTTTAATGTCAACGAGAATATAGTTTTGATTCTATCAATTAGAATTTAGCTTGATATTCAATTAATCAACCTATTTGACCAGTTAACTTATTCCATTAAAATATTATATTTCGATTCCTTCGGTAAACATAGTCTTGCCCTAGTTTAGCATATGTTCAATATTAAATATAGGTAGATTGGCATTCATCTATCTATATCCTCCCACTATTTTTACAATCGTTTCAAATCTTAATAACGAACGATTTAATCGAATTAAAATATTTAAAATTTAGTGAAAGAGGGATCCAATCATCCTGAACCTCACAACCTTGAGGAGACTCAACAAGTTGATTGGTTCCATGATTGGTAGACTAACCCTTAGTCAATCACATCACATGTGACTCCCTATCGTTTTTTACCCACAGTCACTTATGATCTTGAGGAGACTCAACAAATCATTATGACTGGTCTAGTCAGACCCTTGATTTCGTGTCCAGATTTGACTTAGATCGATGCTCGAGGAGACTCGACGTATCGATTTGGGTCAAGTCTAGACTACATCACATGTATGTTGGAGTTTGTTCCTTAAAGATAAACATGTCATAGCTTGAGGAGACTCAACAACTATAATTGTCTTCTTTGAGTTACCAAGATCCAAAATCAAGGAGGGATACGGATTAATCTTTAATAAGATTTATAACACATTGACTAGATATAGTCCAGGGTGTCATACAATCATGATTCGAGACATTGCGGTCCAGCGGAACACAGCCAGGAAATTGACTAAGCCAGGATCACTACCCCTTAGACTAGTAAGGGTTGATCCAGAACTCTTAGCCAAGCACATTGACTGGATCATGGTCCATTGAATGAAGCTTGTCATTTTTGTATGTGTGCCATAGACTAAACAGTTTTTATTAACAACTAATTAATCCTATCAACTAGTTGCATCCTTAAATTCAAAATTTTAAGATTTGTTTAATAACTTTTATTAAGACCTTATCAACTATAAGGTTCACGTGCTATCCTAATCGTTATTAGGATTTTAATAAACTTTATTAACAACGCCAAAAGCGAAGTCCTTTAATGAGAATTAATTATAACAATTAGAATTAAGATTCATTAAAAGGACTACCCTAATCATGAATTAGGTCTTAAAGGGTAGTTAAAAGTTTTATTAAAACATAGCATGTCATTAAAATTCAAGTAATAAATTTTAATCATTTTTAATGGCTAACCTAAAAGGGTTGTCTTGTGTTATCAAATAAGGGACAAGAAGAACTAGTCATTAAAATAAAGCTACACTAATTTATCGCATAAAGATAGTGCACAACTATTTAACAATTAAATAGATTAAGTTTATCGCATAAACAATTCTAGCATGCATACATAAATTTAACATTTAAATTTAAAATATGATTTTAAAATCTTTTATTTTTATCTCATAAAAACTTGTTTTTAAAATCACAAATTTGCATGCTACTTTAAAAAATTTATCGCATAAAAATTTTAACCTTTAAAATCAGTTTTAAAATATCTCATTAAATTAAAACATCATTTTAAAAAAAAACTTTCATGCTTAAAAATTTATCATATAAAATTTTAGGCAGTTTAAACTTATCACATAAATTTTAAAAGATTTAAATTTAGTTTAAAAAATTATCACATAAATTTTAAAACGTCATTTAAACATTTCCATGTTCAAAATTTATCAAATAGAATATTTGAACATCTAAAACATTTTTGAAAATTATCTCATAACTTTAAAAATATTTTTAAAAGTATTTAAAAACATTTTAAAGTTTAATAATAATCGCAGGCTAGATCGTTACGCAGACCTACGCTTTGATACCACTGTAGGGTTTTCTGGGACCCTTAGGGCACAAAAACTCTATGCCCGTCCTAACTCGGACGGAACATAGATAGAAAAGCAGCGGAGAAATAACCATGTTAATCTAATTAACATTTGACCCTAAGGTCCAAGACCCTAATCCAAGATCTATGCCGACTTGGGATGGGTCTGACCATCCCAAGAAGGATCTAGCCTACATCGATTAAATTAAACTAATGCTTAATTAAACACATACCCGGAATCTCAGCCCTGGGGCAGGCGAGATGTTCCGCACCATCTTCCGAGCCGCTCCATGTCCCACGCCGAGCTGCTCCTCGAACCGCTCCCCGAACCGCTCCTCGAACCGCTCCGTATCCCGAGGCGATCAATCCCGTGTCGCCGAGCCAACCACACGCCAAAGAAAGTTTCACGCGAGTGAAACCTCCGCCTAGATTTCGGATCTAAATCCGAACTCCTTTGCGGCTTTGCCAGAGCCCTCAGGAGTAAGGCAGAAATTTATAGGGAGATGAGAAATATTAATTTAAGCTTAGATCCGAGCGTGCTCCAACATTTACGAGAGCCGCTCAGATCTAGAGCTTGGGACGAGTTATGAGGAATGGGGAGTGCCTCTATTTATAGAGGCGGCTGACTCTCCCCTTTTCTCCACAACCGAGGTGGGACTATTAATTTGGGATTAATTAAATCAAGTTAGTTTGCGTTTCACAAAGGGCAAACTTCCTCGAATTTTAACTCCCTCACCGTTGAGCTTCAATGTTGGTACAACCTACCAAATCGAAGAGGTTTCAACGGTGAACGCGTAGGAAAAAACGGCTCGTCAATCCGAGTCCGTTTGACCCTTCAAACAATTGTCTAAAGTTAGCCAAAAGTCATGCTTCTCTTAGAAACGTAGCCGTCAAGAAAATCCCAGGTTTCAAAAAACCCTAACCAAAAAATTCGGGCTTGGTGGGCCTCCATTTTCGCTGGTTTCAGCCCAACAGTTTGGGCTGACTTGTTTTGGCTATAACTTGTGCATTTGGACTCCGTTTTTGACGGGGTTTGAACCTGCGTTTAGAGCGGGACGATCCCGTCATCTAGGTAACCTTTTCAACGCGTTTATTTAATTAAATATAGTCTTAAACAATTTAAGACACATTTAATCTCTTTTGCATCATATGCAAATTAGTCCATATCTAGGCTTAAGTTATCATTTGCATCAAATACAAATGATCTGAGGGCATATTCCTCTACATCTCCCACTTGCACTCAGGATCATTTATCCCGAATGCAGGAGATGATTACAAACATCTTTTGCAATATTTTATCCCTGGCATCAAATGCAAATTATTCTCCCTAACTAATTTCTACCTATTACTAGACGAAGATCGCACTCTGTGTGAGACGCTACAGCCTGACCCTTACAACAGGTTGGGCTCGAAGCCCTATACGACAGTGACCACGAGCAGTGGTTGCCGTCCCTGCTTCAGGAATCATCATTATGTGGTTGACTCATTGACATGAGTTTTGTCGGGACCACCCTGGCTATTTCCGTGATGAATTCCGCAGTTATAGTCTCTTCGTCTAAACTATGTTGTATAGATCAAGTCTAGGGTACGGTCAAACTGTCAACCCCAATAACTTGACCCCGGTTAGTTTCTATCGATCTTTTAGTCAAAAATGTTGGACTTCTTCCAACATACTCTGGCCAGAGTTTTTACTAAAGACCGAACTAACCCTACGACACTAACTCCCATTGACCGGGAGAGACGAATCCTCTCTTGGTCATTACTCTCCTCATACGCTTCAAAGTGTCACCCAATCAAAGACCTTTCGACAGGCCTTGCCTCGAAGCTAGGTCATTTGATCTAAGTGGCACCGTTCACGCACAGGTTCGTCAAAATGACCTCAAGTCAAAAGACCAACTAGCCTATCATCACTCAGAGTCATCATTGACAGATTGGTCAATATAACCATATGATAACTCTTGTGGATCGTTCAGTGAACTCATTCTCTAATGAGCACCTGTGTCTTGTCTACGACTTCGCCAAGTCAAGCGATCATGAGATCATCGCCACCGCTAAACGGTGAAGACTAAGACACAATGGTCTATCCGATGTTTCGATATCCTTGTCTCGAAACATCTACGACCACGAACCCTTTTAGACTTATGCTACAGACGGTCAAACATTTCGCCATGATCGAGATACTCATCTCGATACATGTTTGACCTTGCATAAAGTCTCAGGACTTTACCTAAGTTAATATCTAATTATAACATAACTTTAGATAAATTATTACCAAACAGCTTACTGTTATTTCGAACAAGATGTTTGTGCTATTCATACATGGAGATAGATTGCCTTGAGGGTATTATCTCTCAACAGAGTCCATAGCTAAATATCTTGTGCTTTGATACCAATTGTAAGGACCCTGTTTATGAGGAAAACATTAGAAGGGGGTTGAATAGTGTTTGCAAAATTTAAACGATAGTTATACCAATTTAAATTCCTAACCAACAATAAATGCAGAATTATAAATAAACCCAAAATGAAACAATGCTAACACAAATGATGTTTCAAGGGTTCGGATTACCAAGTCAAATCCCGACTTGTTCTCGGTAATCCTACGTCCCTTCCACCCGGATACCTCTGGATACTCAAGTTAGAACCCTAACTTGATGTTTACTTTAAACCCACTTGTAGCAACCCTACAAGTGTAATCAAAACACAATCGATGTCCTTGACTTCCACAACTTGGGATCAAGCAAACCACTCTCACAATCCGAGAGTAAAACTAATATCGAAAGATATGAAATAATGAAATAGCAACACTTACAATCACCTATGCCTTGAAGCAGAACTTGAAGGAGCAAGTGTGTTGTGTGTTGAAGTCTCTTCCAAGAACAGAGAAAGACCTTTCTCTTGTCACCACCAAATTCCTAGAGGACATCACTTTGATTCTAGGTTGGAGAGCAAGAGAGAATGAGATTGGAAATCTAAGGCTTTTGGATTTTAGAGCTTGAGAACTTGAAGATTAGAGCTTAGGGTTTTCAAGAGACGATCAAGAGTTTCTCAATGGAACAATAGAAGCCCTCTTTATAGGTTCTCTAAAACCCTCAAACAGAATTCTCAAAAAACCCTTTGAAATCCGTGGAGAAACAGCTAACGGATAGAATTTACACAATAGACAGTCGACTGATGCACTGTATCAGAGGGTAGGTGAGAATTCAAACGGTAACTTACCACGTAGGATAGTCGACTGATGAAGGTCGTACAGGCACCTGTAAACCAACAGGTGACTGAGAAACCTTCTACAGACGACTGAGCAAAACATGAGTAAGTTATGAAAACTCAGGAAGTTTTGGAAAGACAGGACAGGAGACTGATGTGGTATCCACATGCGCCTGTGCCATGGGCAGGCGAATGTGAAACCAACATCAACCGACTGGCCAAAACTTGCATAGCTTGTCAAACACCAAGTGTTAGGACAAGGATCGACAGACGACTGAAGAAGCATTCACAGGCGCCTGTGTCATGGGCAGGCGATTGTGAAACCAACATCAGTTGTCTGTCCGAATGTTGCATAACTTGCCAAAACACAAAGTGTCAAGACAAGTATCGACAGGCGACTTAAGAAGCATTCACAGGTGCCTGTGTCATGGGCATGCGACTGTGAAACCAACATCATTCGTCTGACCGAAAGAAGACAAGTTAAAGATCTTTGGGCAAGAGAGAGACATGCGACTGAACATGATTCAGAAGGTAATAGTTGTTTCTTCTGTAGAGATAAATGGCACAAAAAGAAGCATGGCACCAACTACAAATGTGGAGCTAATGTATGCTTCTTAATTTGGTTTGTTCTACGGATAATTTAACTTTGGTACCTATAGACACATGATGGATATATTCTAGTGCAACCACTACATCGATGTGTCTATGTAAAGTTACCTGAGATGTTGAAAGCCAAATGATGGTGAAAGACACATCTATGTAAGTGATGGCAAGCTGGTTCAATTTGAGGCAATATGGAAATTTAGATTATTGTTAAAGACTAGATTGTATTTAGATCTTGATGAGAAATGTATTGTACCATCTTTTAGATAGAATTTGATTTCTATTTTTGCTTTGGACAAATCTAGTTATTCTTGTTAATTTGAAAATGGAAAATTTAGTTTGTCTCATGATTCAAAGTTAATTGGTTTTGGTTCTTTGTCAAGATTCAATAATCTTTATTTAATTGAACAATTATTCATTTAATGAATCCTTGCATTTATGTACATGAGATACAAATAGGAAATTAACCAATGAGAATTCAACCGCGTTATGACATAAGTGATTAGGTCATATCTCCAAATGCAAAATAGAAAGACTTGTGTCAGATGAAATTCTCGATCCCTTATATTTCACCAATTTTGATGTTCGTGTTAATTGTATAAAGGGAAAACAAACCAATAAAATGATATTTGAACCCAATAAGAATTTGGACGTCTTAAAACTTATACATACAAATATTTGTGTGACATTTCCTACGGTTGTTTGGAATGGTCAACGATATTTTATAACGTTTATAGATGATTTTTCCAATATGGTTGAATATATATATCTCATTCATAAAAAGTCACAGTCATGCGATGTGCTAAAAAATTCTAAGGCTGAAGTTGAAAATCAACTCAACAAAAGGATCAAAACAATCAGATCTGACGTAGTGGTGAGCACTATGGTAGATATGATTGTTTAGGTGAACAATGTCTCCTAGAGGAATGTAGTATTGTCCCACTATATATTATGCTGAGTTCGTCCACTATGAATGGTGTTGCTAAAAGACAAAATAGGATGCATAATGACAACTTGATAGTTTGTTGCTCATTCACATTCATTAATAGCACAAATGAGATACTTGTGATACATATATGATACATGCTTGAAAGTGCTGATCCTAACATGCATTAATGCATGTGGAGTGTAAGAATTAATTTCTAATTTTATGCATATATGCATGGGAGTAAGTATCTAATTTATGAATTTCAGATTTTATGTATCATTTGGTTGTCATCGTCAAAAGGGGGAGAATACTGGATAATGAGTTTCCAAGAAGATTTTGATGATGTACAAACAATTATTATTTGTTAATAAAATTTGTGAGCGTATGTAATCAACATCATATTCAAGTATGTCAATGAATTCAAAGCTATGCTTAAGGACACATGGAGCATATATGTTGAAGAAAAATAAATGAAAAGATCATTCATGGCACATAGAGTCAATGAAGAGCAATTATGGAGCTCAATCAAGGCACCAAGCTTAAAGAGATTAAGAATCAAAGACAAGGCCATGTACTCAAAAAGTCTACATCAAAGAGATTTAAGTGAAGGATCTATGTATTTCGATCTTGTTAGGATTGATGATTCAGTGCAAGAGCTTGATAATGAAGAGTCAAGGTACTTAGAGCTCAAATTGAAGATCAAAAGCTCAAGTCAAGAACTCATGGACGTGTAAAACTTCAAGACAAATTTGTCAAGCTAAATGAAGAAACCATGGCTCCATAAGAAAGTGTGAGTAGTGTGTCATTTTTGTAAACTTATCTTAGAATGTTAATGCTATTAGTTGAATCTTACACGCGCGCGCGCATGCACGCACGCACGCGCGCGCGCACACACACACACACACTTAAATAGTGTTTTAAACTTCCAAAAATAGTTTTAACACATTTTAAAAAGATTAGACTAATTTTAGTAATCATTTTAGATATTCTCTCATGTATCTAAAAAGGAGTCGACTACTTGTCGAGTAGGAGTCGACTGCTTTTCTTTGAAAAATATTGAGTACGTTCTGTCCACAAAAGGAGTCGATTGCAATTATTTTGGGAATCGACTACAACTTTCGGGGAAGTTGACTTCCAATTGTACATGCGTCGACTACTTTTGCCTAGCAGACCAACTCAACATAGCTCTGCGATTTACGGAGAGCTGTCGATTTTTCTGTTGGAGGGGCATTTTAGGGAACTGTTTCAATGATTTTTCTTCCCTATTTATGCTGAGAGTGCTGTTGGCTTTGTAAGAAATTTTTGAGAAAAATAATCTAAGTTTTCAAGCATTTTTAAGCTCTCTGTCTATGATTTTCAAGGTAATAATTTTCGTTCTTTCAAATAGCTTTTAAGACATTATCGTGCCTTGCTAATTGTGTTTCTCTCAAGCTTAATCTTGACTCATCTGAGAACACAAATTAGAGTCTCTTTGATCTCATTGTTTCAATCTTTATTTTCTTTAGGATCAAAAGAATTATTCCATAGCCACACATATACACATCAAGCTTCAACATATTGGCTATATGAAGGTTGTGATTCAATTTCTTCATCAAAATAAAGGTTTGTAAAATCCACACAAGGGTGTGGTGGTAAGATTTTACATTTGATTGAATTGTAAGTGGTGTTTGTAAAAACCTCTAGGGTGAGGTCCTTTTTGAGAAGAGGTTAAGTTGTTTTAGAAGACCACTTATTGGAGAAGTAGAACTTATACTAGTTGGAAGCCCTCAATTGTTGAGGCAAGCTATAGCAAGTGGATTCAAGCCCAACGAAGGTTGGAGATTGGACATAGCCCACGGGACTGGTTTGCATTGTGATCAGTGTCTTTCATTTTCTATTACTTTTCACTTGTGTTTACATTCCGCTATGCATCTCTCTATTGTAAGTAGTTAGATTTGTTGATTAAGTACCTAAGGAGGTAAAACTCTTAGGAGACTTACACGTAGCTAGAGTGATGAAGTTTTTAATTAAGCATTATTTTTGAAAAATACTAATCACCTCCGAGTGTTTGTCTTCCATCCACAGGATCACACAGGCCCGTGGATCATGGAGACGTTCTTCATCTCGTAAAACATCTAAGGTGTAGTTGGAGAGGAGAACACAACGCTTCCGGTCTTCAATGAAAGAGATTTAGGATCAACGAGTATCGCTAGAGATATTCGTGCAAAGGTATAGTTATTATGGTTTTTGTTTAATCATTTATCGCTAGAACTGCAGTAGATCCTTTGGACATATCGATTGTTAGCATAGAAAATTTTAATTTCTAATCTTCCATTGTATGATATAAATTGTTTAGATTACTACCATCATTCATTTACATATATTGCATTTGTTACAAGGATGTTGGAAAGATATTTAAGCAAACAAAGAGTAGACCATTGGAAAGTAGCCAAATTGATCTTGCGGTACTTACAGAGAACAAAAGACTACATGCTCATGTATTGGAGGTCGAAAAAGCTTTAGATCATTGGTATACTGAATCCGATTTTTTGTTGGATGCGAAGATAATATGAAATATACATCGGGTTATTTATCAGCCAGCTGAAGTTGTCATCTCCTAGAAGAGTGCTAACAGTCTCTTATATATCCTTTTCCATTATGGCTGCAGAGTTCATATCATGTTATACGGAATCCAATCATATAGTATGGCAATGAAATTTTGTCATGGGGCTGCATATAGTGGATGGTATTGAAAGACAACTCAGATTATATTGTGACAATAAGTCTGTAGTTTCACATTCTAATAACAACAGGAGCTCGACGAAGTCAACGTATATTGACATCAAGTACTAGTTGTTAAATAAAGAATTTGGAGTGAACACTTGTCTATATAGTACATCTGAATAAATTGCATGATTGTAGATATGCTTATTAAGGGATTGCTACCAAAAAGGTTTTTGTAACTGTCTTATTTTTATTTATGGCGTATTGTAATGTGTACTTTGATCGTATTTTATACGCGTACTTTTTAATGTAATTTATGGAGTTTTTCCTTAATTTTTAAAATTTTATAATAATATAAAATCTATTCTTAAATATTTTACATCATTTTAGATATCATATTATGATTATATTTGATGATATACATTGTTTATGGGCATGGCTACCAGTATTATTAGGTGTATATATCTTTTCCAAAATTACAAACCCTAATTATGTGGGAATGCCACCTAACCCAATTAGGTGCCACTCTCTCAGCCTAGTTTCAACCTAATGATGCCACCTAAACCCCCCCACTTGGCACTCACTAGTCCCTTGCCATGATGATTAGGATTGAGATGAAAACTTAAAGGAGAAAAAAAGGAATAGGAAAAGAAAAGAAAAGGAGAAAACAAGTGATTTCATCTTCCTCACTCTCCCCCACCTTAGGCCGAACCACCACTAAGCCCTCCTCCTCCTCCTCCTCCTTGCTTCCCCCTCTAGGCTGAACCAACACCACCACCCTCTGCTCCTCCTCTTACCAAATACACCGCACAAATTCAACTTTCTTCACCTTTGTGCAATTGGACTTAGAAAGAAGGATGACTTTGGGAGGAATAGAGCTTGGAGCAAGAGAGCTAAAGCTTGAAGGGGAAGACTTCATAAAGATAGGATTCAAACCATTTTAAGTAGGACACCATTCTTAGAATTGTGCGGAAGAAAGAATTGCATCATGTTGATTAGGCCTAGGAAGATTTATGCTTCATATGTTGCTACATTGATTAAATGATTCATGCTAATTTTCTTAATCAGGGAGATTATGCTTGTTGTCAAAGTTAGTATGTTTTTATGCAAAGATGATCTTAGGAGTAATGCCCACATTTATGTTAAATTCATGCTCCATTTCATGTTAATTAATTCATGTATCAATATGATCCAATGATAACTTTGAATATGTTAGGATATGTTCTATGTGTCCACATGTCCATGTAATTATGCCAATGTCATGATTCATGTTAAGTTCCACGCTATGTTAGTAATGTGCCATAATTATGTTAGTATCTAATGTATTATTGAGATGTTCATAGGTTATGAAATGTTCTATATGTTAAGATTTAGTATGTTCACATGCCAATGTTAGTATGCCCAATGTCATAATCTTATGTTAGTTCCCATGGCTATGTTATGTTTCATGTCAAATTCCTTCTATGTTTCATGTTTATGAATATGCTAATGTTATGTTAGTTCTCATGGCTATGTTATGTTTCATGTCAAATTCCTTCTGTGTTTCAAGTTTATGAATATGCTAATCTTATGTTAGTTCCCAGGGCTATGTTATGTTTCATGTCAAATTCCTTCTCTGTTTCATGTTTATGACTATGCTAATCTCATGTTAGTTTCCATGGCTATGTTAGTTTCCATGGCTAATCTCATGTTAGTTTCCATGGCTATGTTATGTTGCATGTTAAATTCCTTCTATGTTTCATGTTAGTTTATGCTAACAGCCATGTGCTAGTTCACGTTAAGCTTAATGTTTGTTCACATTTATAGACATGTTAATTCCATGCTAAATGGCTAAAGTTTATGCTTCACAATATGTAAATTCCTTGATGGTTGTATTGGATGAAATAATGGTAGCTAAATTTGGAAATGAACTGTTGTAATATTTTTCTTTATGAAATTGTGATGCGATGATCGTTGTTAAATCACGACATAGACGATATAATGATGGAAATGAAATGATGTGCATAGCGGTAAATGACACTACAGAATTGTAGAGATGATGGACTTTGTTACATGTTAAGAGCGAGGATTTTGAGTGCAATAACAATCTGGATTACTCGGTCTACTTCGATGTAGGTGAGGATTCTAGACACTGGATTTGGGGGGGAACACCGGGTAAAATGTACACTTAAGAACTAGACTAAACTGGATATGTATCTCACTCGCACCCCCGACAGCCGGCATGGGGAGTTTGACAGAGTTGGAGAGGCCCATAGTGTACTCGTAATGGATCATGAGATAATTGATGTGTATGACATTGTTGGCCTAAGTTAGACCTCTAATTGAAGCCAAAACTTAATTTTGATGTTATCAAACAAGTCATACGGTTCTAATGTGTCTATCGAGTTAGTTTCAGGTCAATTGGAGGTTAAACAATACTGAAACGTGCCAAAACAGGGTTGACACAGCCGTGCGTGTCATCAATACGGCCATGCGTATCAAAATCTGAGATCTGTAGAAGGGCCAAAGCCAACATGGCCGTGCTACGTGACCGTGTTGAAAAAATGCTCTCTGGAATTTCAGTACATGGCCAAGACGTCCGTGCTGCACAGCCGTCTCAAAAAATATTTTCAGGAAATTCTATGAATAGTTCCAACACGACCGTGCCGACATGTCAGTGTCAACCTGCAGAGTTCATTTCAAACCATAATTTGACCAGTTTGACCAGTCAAACATCCAGGTTTGACTTCAATCAATTTGGAGGAGTTTTTAATCTATTTGAAGACCAATTTGAAGAAGAGTTTTCAAATAAATGAGATCGATCAAATCAATGAAGATTGGATTAAAGATTTGAAAGAAGATTTGAAGATCAAGAATTTCAAATTGAAGAAAACTTCTCATCCCCTATAAAAGGAGAGTCATCCTTTAGAGAAATTTTTTGAGAGAAGCAACTAGCAAAAACCTCCAGCGATTTTTCATCCTTACTAACCGGCCAAAAATCCTCCATTCGCTAAAGCTTCAAGTGCGCGAAGAAGAAGGAGATTTGTGGACGTGGATCTAAAAAAGGAGATATCTTTCTCTACAAGCGTCAGAATCAAGCACGGTTTGTGCCTATGAATTTATTGAGGGACGATATACACCACAGTGATATCTTTCAGTTTTTATTTTGGTGTTAGATCACATTTGTGAATAGCTTTACTCAAAAGCTATCTTTGTGCTTTAACTTTGAAAACAATAGCTTGTACGGTGAGATCACTACCCAGAAGTGTGATTGGTTTGGTTTTCTCTTTTTGGTTATAAAGGAGGGTGAAAGCCTCAAGGTTTTGGGGTCAGAGTAGAGGCAGGGAGCCTAGGCAGGGAGCCACTCTGCTGAAAAATCATTGCCAGCTTATTTCTGGATTTGGATTGGTTGATCTTGTGCTTTGATTTTTAATTTGTGCATACACCCTATCCCCCCATCTAGGGTGTGTTTTTTAATTGGTATTAGAGCGGGATTTATTTGGACTCAAAGTCTAGTGAAATTTCGATCCTGATGGCACAGATTTTCTATACTTATTCCATAACAAAAAAGAAGGTCATTCGTATTTACGGTCACCTTTATTTGATGGCACCGATTACAATTATTTGAAACAAAGGATGTCCATCCACATCAAGGGCATTAACTTGGCCTTGTGGAAAATCATTAATGAAGGCTTCACCCTAGTTGATAAACCTACGCCATATCAACAAAAAGAAAATGAACAATTAGAGAGTTTAAATGCTAAGGCCATAAGCATCATGTTTTGTGGTCTTAATAAAGTTGAATACAATCGTATTTGCTCTTGTGCCACAATGAAATAGATTTGGACTAGGTTAGAAGAGACTCATGAAGGGACATTTGAAGTCAAAAAGACTTGTATTCGTATGTTGCTAAAAATATGAGAACTTTTCTATGCTTCCTAATGAAAATATGAAATATATGTTCTCTCGCATTGCAGATATTCTGAATCATCTCAATGCACTTGGAAAGGAAATTCCAGAGGAACACTTGGTAGGAAAAGTCCTATACTCACTCTCCGGAGATTGGATACAAAAAAGAACGGCAATAGAGGAAGCGCATAATCTAGCATCCATTACTTTCGAACAACTCATGGGAAAGTTAATGGTATACGAAGTACAAATGAAAATGTTGAGCAATGAAGCACCAAAGAAGGAGGAGAAGTCTCCTAAGACGGAAAAGAGTGAAAAGAATCTTGCTTTTAAGGCAATCAAGTGGCTCAACGACATAGATGTAACTGAAGATGATGAGATTGCCCTTGTGGTCAAAGGATTCTCCAAGTTCTTACGTAACAACAAGAGAAGAACTGGAAATATGTGGAGAAGTAAGAAGAAGGATGAAGATGATGAGGAAATCTCTGCTCCAAGGTGCTTTAGGTGTAATAAATAAGGACACTTGAAGGTGGATTGCCCTCTTCTAAAGGGCAAAGTAAAGGAGAAGATTGGCGATGGAGGAAAGAAGCCAACCTAGCGAGGAATGATGGCAGCATGGTGTGATAATATCGATGCTGAAGAACTTTCAGATTGGCAATACTTCTGATGACAATGGCACTTGCTTCATGGCGAGCGAATCAAAGGTAAAATCTAAGCCTGACAAGTCAATTTTTGATGAAACAACATTTCAAATAAGTGAAGACATGTTTTCTGGCCTGGCAAGTCAAATTTTGATGAAGGAACATTTCAAATAAGTGAAGACATGTTTTCTGACACGGAAGAGGCTTACGAATACCTAGTTGAACTTTTAAGGAAATGGCTCTTAGATATGTTAAGTTAAGAAAATCCCGAGACACCTTAAAAGAAGAATTAGGAAGTGTGATAAATGAGAGAGATGAACCATTTGCTAAGTGGAAAGAACATAAAGAAATCATTAATAGTTTTGATGAAACCCACTTAGAGACTAAGACTCTAGAACTAGAAGAGGATAATAAAAGATTGGCTAGGCTAGAACATGATAACTCAAATTTAGCCAAAGAGTTGAAAGAGAAAATTAGCTCTCTTAGTTCTAGTGAATCCGAAATAAAATTATTAAACCAAAAATTAGCTAGCTACGAAGAAAAACTAGAAGAACCTGTAAAAGAAAACTCTAGCTTAATAAAAGGCAAAACATAGCTAGCGAAGTGGAGATTAGTGAAAAAGAGAAAAGATATGAAGCTAGGATAAGTGAACTTGAAAACAAAAACCAAAATCTTATCTCTACCATAAAAAAATTCACCAGTAGCCATGTAAGTTTCAACAATATGATAAATGGACTTAGCGATAATACTAGCAAACATGTCCTAGGATTTCGAAAGAAGAAGAAACATAAAAGAACCATGGAGAAAATTTTTGCTAGATACATGAGCCATCCATACTCCAAGCATGACAAAAACATGTTTTCTAATCATTTACATGCCAATGTTACATGCTTTCATTGTAATAGAAAAGGACATGTTATGTAAGATTGCTTTGCTAGATATTATCATGAATATTTTATATGGGTCCCAAAGCATCGTATTAACAATTGTGGATCCAAGATTTGGTTACCAAAAGGTGCATTTTCTTTTGTAGGTGCATCTTCAAGCTCCGGATGATAGCTTGTGGTACCTTGATAGTGGTTGCTCAAATCACATGACGGACAACGAATCCCTCTTCACTACGCTATCAAGGAATGATTGAAGGACTGTAACTCTTCGCCATGGGAAGAAATGCAAAACCTTGGGCGAAGGTAACATTGGTAAGCATCCACTTGTAGTCATTGAAAATGTTAATCTTGTAGATGGTTTAGCACATAATTTGCTAAGTGTGGGTCAACTATGCTCTATAAGCTTTAATGATCATTTTAAAAATGACGAAGTATATATTTTGAAAGAGGATGACATTCTATTCAAAGGAACATCATATCATAACATCTATACTATCAAATTTAGTGATTCAAATAATCTTAAATGTTTAGTTGCATCACATGAGACTAGTTGGCTATGGACTTGAAGGTTAGGCCATGCCGGTATGGACTTAATATCAAAGCTTGCGCGTAAGGAACTAATGAGAGGGTTACCTCAAATTAGTATTGATAGAGACAAGATTTGCGATGCATGTCAACTAGGCAAGCAACATAAAAGTGGCTTCAACCCTAAAAACGTTGTCTCTACTACTAAGCCTTTGCAACTAATACATTTGGATTTATTTGGACCCACAAAGGTTGCTAGTTTAGGTGGTATCTATTATTGCTTCGTCATTGTTGATGTTTTTTCACGATTCACTAATGTTTAATTCTTGACATACAAACATGAGAATTTCAACGTTTTCAAAATGTTTTGTAAAAAGGTTGAAAATGAAAAAGGTTTTTTCTTTAGTCAAAGTTAGGAGTGATCATGGTGGTGAGTTTGTAAATGCTAGCTTTGATTATTTTTGTATTTTAAAAGGATATTCACATAATTTTTCTGCCCCAAGGACACCACAACAAAATGGGGTGGTTGAGAGGAAAACTTGTACATTGCAAGAAATGGCTAGGACATTGATTCATGATTATAAATTTCCATTGTATTTTAGGCCAAAGCCATACATACATCTTGCTACATTTTGAATCGTGTGTCAATAAGACACATTTTGAAGAAAACACCATATGAGCTTTATTGAGAGTTGACTCCCAACTTATCACATCTTTAACCATTTGTATGCAAATGTTATATTTTGAAAGTAGGCAATAACTTGGATAAATTTGATGGTAAATCCGATGAGGGTATTTTTGTTGGGTACTCTCCACATAGCAAATCGTTTAGAGTATTCAACAAAAGGATCCACACTATCCAAGAAACCGTGCATGTTAACTTTGACGAGAAAAGTGCTATTAACGAATCTTGTAATGTTGCAGAATCTCCTAAAATTGTAGGTGAACTTGAAGGCTTGGAGTTGAACACTAGCAATTTCGATGAGCAAAGGAACAACAATGGTAATGCACCAAGAGAGGAAGAGGAAACTACTACATCATCACAAGATCTCCCTAAGGATTGAAGCTTTAAGAAGGATCATCCTAATGACCAAATTCTTGGAGACACGATGGAAGGTATACACACTAGAAGTAGCTTTGATTTGATGGTTAACTTTACTTTTATATCTATTTTAGAAACTAAGAATGTGGATAGTGCTTTGAAAGATTCTTATTGGATTATGACAATGCAGGAGGAATTGTCACAATTAGAGAGGAATCAAGTTTGAGAACTTGTTCCTAAACCTAAACACCAAACAAGCATAGGTACGAAATGGGTATTTAAAAACAAACTTGACGAATTGGGCAATGTTATTCGAAATAAAGCTAGATTAGTTGCCCAAGGGTATAACCAAGAGGAAGGGATTGACTTTGATGAAACATTTGCTTCCATTGTAAGATTGGAAGCCATTCGGATGCTTTTAGCTCGCTAGTTTAATGAAATTCAAATTCTACCAATTGGATGTCAAGAGTGCGTTCTTAAATGGGGTTTTATCACAGGAATTCTATGTCAAACAACCTCATGGGTTTGAAGACTCCAACCACCCGGATTATTTTTTCAAGCTTAAACGTGCTTTTTATGGGCTCAAACAAGCTCCTAGAGCTTGGTATGAGCAACTAAGTAAATTTTTGCTTGAGAACAATTTTTCCATGGGAAAGGAGGATAAAAACTTATTTGTTAAACATCAAAATCAAGATCTACTAATAGTGCAAATTTATGTTGATGCTATTGTTTTTGGTGCTACTAACAATTCTCTTTGTGAGGAATTTACCAAAGTGTATGTCTAGCGAATTTGAGATGAGCTTGATGGGTGAACTCACATTTATGCTTGGATTGCAAATCAAACAATGTGAGGATGGGATTATCATCAACCAATTGAAATATGCAAGAAAATTGGTCAAGAAATTAGGCCTAGACAATGCAAAGGAATGCTCTACTCCCATACTAACAACGATGAATGTAGATAAGGAAGAAAAAGGAAAGAAGTTGGACGAGCGCATGTTCGAGGTATTATAGGTAGCCTATTATATTTGACATCTAGTAGACCCGATATAATATTTAGTGAGTGTTTATATGCTCGGTTTCAATCTTGTCCTAGAGAATTACATCTTTCTTTGGTAAAACGAATTATTCGGTATGTTAAATGAACATTAGATTTTTGACTATGGTACCCGTATTTCTCTTTGAGCCTGTTGGATATTATGATGTGGATTTTGTGGGAAGTAAAACCGATCGTAAGAGTACTTCAGGCACATGCCAACTACTAGGTATGTCTCTAATTTCTTGGTTTTCCAAGAAGCAAAACTCTATAGCATTGAGTACAACCAAAGCCGAATATGTTTCGACGGGGTGGTGTTGCGCTCAAATTCTATGGATGAGACAAACCCACAGAGATTACGGTCTTACTTTCCAACCAACATCCATTTGGTGTGATAACAAGAGTGCCATAAACCTATCTTAAAATCCCATCCTACACTCTAAGACTAAGCATATTGATATTCATCACCATTTTATTCGTGATCATGTTGATAAGAAAGATTTCTTTATAGACTATGTTGATACCGAAAAGCAATTAGCAGACATTGTCATCAAACCCTTAAATCAAAATCAATTTTTCTTCATTCGAAGTGTGTCACTAATTGAGCACTAGCACATTTATCCTTGCACATACTCATGCTTAAACATTGTATCTAGCCTCTACACATTGATTATATCTCATGTCATTATAGGCTAGTTCACATATTTAATGTGCATGCTTCACCGTCATTAATACTCTTGAATATTGTGGAGCATTTGCTATGAATTTTGTTAGACATCTTAGAAATATTAAAAATGATTTTGATAATGGTCTCTCATATATATGCATATTCCCCATGCTTGAATTGTGAATAATTTAGTGAAATTTATTAGCATGCCATATTGCTTGATTTTATCTAGTTGGTTGAGTTATATAATTTATGAAAATATGTGGACGATGTTTAAATACTTATGAAATCAAAATATTGATTGTCTCTACACTTATTGAAAACATAAATCTCCTTGGACAAATTGTGTAATAGGAGCCGAATATGTCGATGCCTTCATGCGTCACTATTTCAAGACACCAACATAGCAAGAAAGAAAACAATGAGTACTAAATTTTTTTAAAAATTAAATATATATTGGCAAAAAACAAGATAATAAACAATATATGCCAAATTCTTTTGATACCGGCGACTAGTAACTGGATTTCGTGGGTTTGTTGAGCAATGTGTGTGACATATGGTAAATAAAGTAACCACTTATCACATCTCAACTCCAAAGAACCCGAAATTTAACACCATGGTATCCTATGTTGAGTGTCTGACTATACTTTGTTTAAAATAATTCCAAAAGTGATGAATGTTCACAATATGTTTAGGACAACTCTATGTGTTTGAAATCTAATATTCTAGCATTAACATATTATTTCTGTATTTTATATGATGATTTCTTCTTAATATTTTCATGTAATGGACGTATGCTTTCATTGATCATGACATTGTTCATAACTTGAGCTTGTGGAAGAACACGCTCATATGATTCTCATTGTCAATTTCGTGTTTATTTGATATGCTAGCAATAATTCATGTCTTATTCTCTACTAATTCAATGATATTGGTGACCTTTTCGATGAATGACAAAAGGGGGAGAGTACAAAAAATTTAGACGTCAAAAATACCGATGCATTGATTAAGGGAGAGAGATAGACATTGAGATGCACAGTATGAGGGGGAGCTTGTCATATAATTCATGAGAGCACATAGCTATGGGGAGCTTTGCTTGATGATTCATGAACATGTGCACCATATGCCTTGCTTTATATTTTTATATCTCAATTTTTCTATGCTTGTTTGCCATCATTAAAAGGGGGAGATTGTTGGCTTAAGTTAGTCCTCTAACTGAAGCCAAAACTTAATTTTTATGATATCAAACAAGTCATAAGGAACTGTGTCTATCTAGTGAGTTTCAGGTCAAACTGTGCTGAAACATGCCAAAACAGGGTTGACACGACCGTGTATGTCATCAACAAGACCGTGCATATCAAAATCTGAGATCTTTAGAAGGGCCAAATCCAACACGACCATGTTGTTAGATCTGGATCTATGCCTAGAGGGGGTGAATAGGATAATAAAAATTCTCGCGATAACACATGCAATTATTCAGCACAGATAGTCAGACACAGAGTAAATAAAAGCAATCACAAAGTGCACGAGAGATTTACCCTTATCCAATCGCCCCAACAACCTACTTCAGATCCAAAGCAATTACTAGCACTAATATGTTACAAGGGTACAACCGTAAAGAGCTACGAGCACCTACTCTACTCTCATCAAGTTCCGTACCACACTCACCAAAGTGCTAAACACTATTAATCTGGTAAACGCTCTATCGTGACTAGCACCGACTAGTCAAGACCCTCTTGTCTAGCACCGACTAGACAAGACCACAAAAACGAATGTATAAGTAACCTACAAAGATCAACAAACCAAATATCATAAACATAAAGAGATATTAAGTTCAGAAAGCTCAGTTTGTATTGGTGTTGCAGTCTCTGTCAATTAGCACATCGTCAGCTTCAGTCTGACGCAAACTGTATCTCGATCTGACCCCTGGATCTCAAGATATGGCTTGATGAAGTTGAGAAGCATTCAGGTCTGTGTGTATAGCAGTTTCAGCTCAAACTCCATTCAAAGAGGGATGTGCGCATAGAAACTTCTTCAAAATCTTTGCATGCACTTGCACACACGTCAGTAGAATAAGAACCCGCGTTCACAACTCAACGAAGGGCTTGCAAGGTTCTTTCTTCATCCCCACGACATGGCAGCAGAATGATCGACGGCAAGTAGAAGAGCTTGCAGCGACAGCAAGTCTTGGATCTCCTCGTTGATGAAGATGAAGAACGACAACGAGAGAGGAATGCCGGCGACGAGAACCCTTCTCAGCAAGCAAGATGAAGGTGGCTTGGAGTTCTCCTCTTGGTGATGGATAGTCACAGACTGAGGGATTGGCAATGAGGAGGTCTTCTTCTCAGTGGCAGCAGGATCACGGTGGCCTTAGCTTGGGTATCTCACGTAGACATCTTAGAGTAGGTTCACAGCAGCACGTACGACACCCTTCTCCAAAGCCTCCACCACGGCAGCAGGCAATGAGAGGTCGATGACAGGGAGTTGATCTCTGAAAGACAGCGAGAGGATATGACAACGTCAATGGTAAACTCGAATCAGCTTTGCGGCAACCCACAAGGAATAACGACGGCAGCAACTCGGAGCTTGATGAAGCATGACAATACAATGGTCTCGTCGACGTGATGGAATATGAACAATGGCATCCTGAACGTTCTTCTCACCGCTGAAGTCGATGGCAATAAGATGGTTCGTCGATGGCAAGGAGAAGTTGTTGGCTAGGGCATGTGGCATGTAGCAGACGACGACATCAAGTGTTGTCGAGGTTGGTGCAGCCTACGGTGAGATGATGTCAACTTAGAAGATGGCATCTTGATGTTGAAGGCGGCAGGTTCAGCTTGATGTAGCTTGAAGATGTTGTGTGGAGGAGATGAACTCTCATCCTAAGTTTGCAGCTTTCATAATTTGTAGGGGATTGGGCAAGGTTTACAGCTTGAAGACTTTTCTTTGCATCAAGAGGAATGTTGGCCCTTTCTCTCAAACTCACGCAAGCAAGTGGACAAAAGCACAGCAACTGATGTTGGCCCTTTCTCTCAAACTCACGCAAGCAAGAGGACAAGAGCACAGCACACAACAAAGCACACAACCGATGAGGACACTTGTGTTTTGTTTATTGGCTGCCTCAAGTTGCAGCAACCGTTTTTTCATCCTTATCTATTTATTAAAGCAAAAAAAGGGAAACGGAAGTAACAACTGCCGAATATCACGCGGCCATCGGCACGAACTCAGTCGTGCACTTGACCGGTTCTCCATGCACTCCTACTTTGACGGCGCACACACAAATCGTGGCATCGTCTTTTTATTTGCGTCAAACAAACTAACCGGCCATGATCTCATGTCTTTCACCCACAATCTCTAAGTGGAAGACTAAGTCATGCTTACACTAAATAAGCAAAGCAAAACTAACCTTGACTTATTCAAAAAACAGACTTAGGCTAACAAATCACCCCCTTAAGTCTGTTGATCTGGAATCACCTTCACAACGCCGATCCCTTTCCTCATCTCCACGAACTTCACTCGCCCGAGTGCCTTCGTGAGTATATCGGCGAGCTGCCCATCCGTGCCAACGTGATCGACATCGATACTGCCGTCCTTGATCCATTCACGAATGACATGAAACCGAGTGTCGATGTGCTTACTCCTTTCATGGTGCACTGGATCCTTGCTGAGTGCTATCGCCGACTTGTTGTCAACGCGAAGGGTGACCTTCTGTGGATCCCTGCCGAGTATCTCCGCCAGAAGTCTGCCTAGCCAAACTGCTTGACAGGCTGCAGTTGCTGCTGCAATGTACTCCGCCTCGCATGAAGACAACGCCACTATCTTCTGCTTCTGCGACGCCCATGTGATGATGTTGGAGCCGAGGAAGAAAACCATCCCAGTGGTGCTCTTCCGATCGTCGATGTCGCCGGCTAGATCACTGTCGCTGTAGCCAACGAGCGATGCATCAACTGCTCCTGTTCGGTACACGCATCCGTACCCGACCGTCCCACGCACGTAGCGTAGAATTTGTTTCACGGCGGCCCAATGCTGCTTGCCTGGCGCCTCCATGAACCGACTCGTGATCCCGACTGCAAAAGCAATGTCAGGCCGAGTGTTTACCAAATATCGCAAGCTGCCGATCAAGCTTCGATACTTGGTTGCGTCCACCGGCTCTCCGCCGGTTGTCTTTCCCAGCTTCAACCGGGCCTCCATCGGAGTGTGGCATGGGTTGCATGCCTCCATACCAGCAAGCTCCAAGATCTTGGTGGCATACCTTGATTGGCACACCGTTATCATCCGCTCTTCCTGCTTCACCTCAATGCTCAAGTAGTAACTCAGGAGCCCGAGGTCACTCATTTGGAAGAGATCATGCATTTGCTGCTTGAACAGGTCGATGATGTCCGTACCCGTGCCAGTGATGATCAGATCGTCGACGTAGACGCCGACCAATAGAAATGTGTCGGAGCCGACCCTCCGGTACAGAGCATGGTCCAGCTGGCATCGCTCGAACCCGAGTGACACCAATGAGGTGTCGAGCTTGGCATTCCAAGCGCGCGGCGCCTGCCGAAGTCCATACAACACCTTCCGAAGCTTGAGCACCTTGTGCTCGCTCTCCTTGTCGACGAATCTTGCGGGTTGATGAACGTATACCTCCTCCTTCAAGTCTCCATTGAGGAACGCCGACTTCACGTCCATGTGGTGAACTTTCCACTGTCGGTCGGCAGCCACCCCGAGTAGAAGCCGGGCCGTCTCAAGACGAGCAACGAGCGTGAACACCTCGTCGAAGTTGATGCCTTGCCGCTGCACGTACCCCTTCGCTACGAGAAGAGCTTTGTGCTTCACTACATTTCCTGCAGAATCATGTTTCACCTTGAAGACCCACTTGAGCCCGATCGCTCTATGGCCGGCAAGAAGTGTGGTGAGCTCCCAAGTGTCGTTGTTTTGGATGGACTCCATTTCAGCATCCATGGAGCTCTTCCATACAGCTTCATTCAGCGCCTCCTCTACAGTTGTAGGCTCCTCTGCAGCAGAGAGGCAGAGCCCGCTGTACTCCAGCTCGCAAGCGGGCGTATTCTCGTAGAGGCTCTCCAACGTCTTGTACCGCAGCGGCACCCCCTCAGTGTCGGATGTCCCGCCTGTTGGCGGAGAGACGAAGCTGTCGTTGATGATTACTGCCGGTGCGGGTGTTGTTGGAGTTGGTGGTGTCAATGGAGTCGGTGGAATGGTCGGTGTAGCCGGCGTCTGCTGCGCTGCACCCTGAGCCCCGGATGCCGACACTGTCGTTCCTGGCTCTAGAACAGGATCCGTGGAATACACCACCGAGAAATCCTCGTCCATTCTTCGCACTCCGTCACTCGCCTCCCAATTCCACCTTCGACCTTCCTCAAAGATGACGTTGCGAGTGATGTAGAGACGCTCGGCCACCGGGTCATACACTCAATAGGCTTTGATGCCGTCTTCGTACCCAAGGAACACACCCGGGCGTGCTCTGTCAGAGAGCTTGGTAACGCCCGGACCGATGACTTTTACGTGAGCCACACAGCTGAAGGTTCGGAAGTGCTCAACGCTCGGTTTCTTCTTCCTCCACGCTTCATATGGAGTGCAGCCCTGAAGACTTCTCGTCGGCGACCGATTCAGGATGTGAACCGCCGTCTTCACTGCTTCTCCCCAGAACATGGCCGGCACGCCCATGCTCTTCATCAGGCTGCGAGCCATTTCGACGACTGTTTGATTTCGTCGCTCGACGACACCATTTTGCTGCGGGGAGTATGGTGCCGTAGTGTTCCTCCTGATTCCATGCTCGTTGCAGAAGGTGGTGAACTCAACCGAGTTGAATTCGCCACCACGGTCGGTGCGGAATGCCTTGACTTTGACTTCACGCTCGTTTTTGGCAAGAGCTTTGACCTTCTTGAAGGACTTGAATGCATCCTCCTTGCTCCTGAGGACTTCCAACCACATGTATCTACTGTAGTCGTCAATAATCAACAGAAAATACCTGTTGTTTCCGATCGTGGCTGGAGTGATGGGGCCGCACAAGTCTCCATGGATGAGGTCGAGAACGCGTTCCGAGCGATACGCCGTTGCACGAGGGAATGGAGTGCGGTGCATCTTGTCGAGAGTGCACCCTTCGCAGAACCGCTCCATCCGATCAATGGTCGGCATGCCCCGCACCATGCCCTTTGCGTCGAGTTCATGGAGGGCACGGAAGTGAAGGTGTCCATACCGAGAGTGCCACCGCCACGCCACGTCAGTGTTGCTAGCGAGAAGGCACACAGGCACGGCCAAGTTGAGAGCCACGGTATAGAGCCAGTTGTACCTTCACAGCACTCGAGCCAACAAGAGTCGCTGTCGGTCGTACAGACACAGCTCGCCGTTCTCGATGACGATCTTGCACCCATTTTCATCAAGTTGCCCTAGGCTCATGATGTTGGTGCGCAGTTGAGGAATGTAGTAGACATCCGAGAGAACCCGATGCTCTCCATTCCTACAAGTGAACAGCACGACACCGCGCCCCTGGATATGAATAATTGAACCATCACCAAATTTCATCGTACCTCGTACCAATCTGTCAATCTCAGAGAGCATCTTCTGATCCCCCGTCATGTGGTTGCTTGCCCCCGTGTCGAGGTACCAATGGTCGTCATCTGTAACCATCGGGACTACGCGTTCCTCATTCAGGAACACGCTCGGTACACCCATCTGCGCCTTGTCGTTGATGCCGACCGTGCCAGACGTGTTGTCGTGGATGCCGACTGTGCGGTCAGCCCCCCCCCCGAGTTGTTGGTGGTGATAGTGTCATCGCCGACCGTTGTAAGCAAGAGAGCCGGCGGCTCCTCCTCGATCTGAGCGATATGCGCCTCGTTCGCCTTGCGATCACGATCGCGCTTGGCCTTCCGACACTCTTGGGCCCAATGGCCAGGGCTGCCACAATAGCGGCACTCGCCTTTTCGCCGTTGGCCTGAACCGCCGCTGCTGCCTGCAGCCGACCGTTCACTTCTAGGCGTCTTCAGTTTGAAGTCGCATTTACCTGATCTCTTGTCACCACTCCCGGACGAGCCCGAGTGACGCTCGCGCTCCCGCTGCTTCTGTCGGGCTTGCCACTCTTGCTCGGTGAAGAGTAAGTGACCCCCGGCAGGTTGATGATCCTCGAGATCGCCACGTTCCTCCACGACTAGAAGCCGCCCCGTGAGCTCTTCTATCGAGAGGGTCTTCAGATCCACCAGCGATTCGATCTCCATGGCCATCTGCTTATACGCACGTGGTACGCTTCGAAGGAACTTGAGTACCGCCGTGTGCTCCGTGACTGGATCACCAAGCAATTCAAGGTCGTTGACGAGCGCCGTGAGTCGAAGGCCGAACGACTCCACCGCCTCGCCGTCCTTGAACGCGAGACGCTCGAACTCCAAGCGTCGCGTCTGCGCCTTGGCCTCCCGAACACGCTCGGTACCAATGCACATGATCTTGAGCGTGTCCCACACCTCCTTGGCAGTAGCCTTCGCATCGAGAGTGCGAATCAACTCCGGGGGTACCGCTCTGAGTAGAGCGGACATGGCTCGCCGATCATCCCGGCAGTCGCTGCTGCCTTCGCCAATGCCGTCCTTGACGTCGTCCCACAGGACTTTCGCCTGCAGTTGGACTTTCATGAGGATCGCCCACTCTGCGTAATTGGTACGCGTGAGAGGCGGGAAATGCGCTGCACTCTCCCCCTCAATGACGATGCGCTCGACGATGCGCATCTCACCATCACCAGCTTGCGATGATGACGACCCCCCAGCGTTCTTCTCAGGGCTACCCGCAACTCCATGCTTCGCCATTTGTCGAAGCAGATCGAACACCAATCGGCTCTGATACCAACTGTTGGCCCTTTCTCTCAAACTCACACAAGCAAGTGGACAAAAGCACAGCAACTGATGTTGGCCCTTTCTCTCAAACTCACGCAAGCAAGAGGACAAGAGCACAGCACACAACAAAGCACACAACAGAGGAGGACACTTGTGTTTTGTTTATTGGCTGCCTCAAGTTGCAGCAACTGTTTTTTCATCCTTATCTATTTATTAAAGCAAAAAAAGTGAAACGGAAGTAACAACTGCGAATATCACGCGGCGATCGGCACGAACTCAGTTGTGCACTTGACCGGTTCTCCATGCACTCCTACTTTGACGGCGCACACACAAATCGTGGCCTCGTCTTTTTATTTGCGTCAAACAAACTAACCGGCCATGATCTCATGTCTTTCACCCATAATCTCTAAGTGGAAGACTAAGTCATGCTTACACTAAATAAGCAAAGCAAAACTAACCTTGACTTATTCAAAAAACAGACTTAGTCTAACAAGGAAGAGGTTTGTAACTTGAAGATTAAACTTGATTAAGGCATTCAAATATTGCGGCTACTCTCACTTTTGGATGAATGTGTCTTGAAACTTGTGGCTGAAACTTGCGGCTATATGATTTATTTTGGCCTTGGTTGCTTGTGGCAACGAGGATGTGTATCTTACGGCTTAATGATGATAGAGCTAGGGTTTGGTCGATTTTCCTCTCTTTGTTTTGTGCTTCTGGTCGCGTGTTGTGTTCTCTTTTGGAGAGGGGGGTTTTATAGGAGTTGTGGGGAGAGATAGAATCAAAACAAATTCCATGAAATTAGGAGTTTGAATTGAGCACAAATATGAATAGGATTTGGATGAATCACCATAGGATTTGAATTGTGATGGGATATAGAGTTTGAATGGGATTTGAATTGAATAGAATTTGTTTCAGAGTGTTTTCTCACTACAGAAGCGTTGACCGTGGACTACCCGGTCAACGTGGTCAAGGGTCCGATTTGGGTCCCTTGGGTGCGTCGAGCACGTGCAGACGCGACGCGAATCGGAGATGCAGTCGACGTGGAGCACGTCAGCTGGGTCGGGTCTGGATCCTCGGCCTCGAGGGGGCTGAAGGGAAGCCTCGGCCTGGTGTGAGATGCTCGGCCTCGGACGGTCGGACGACGAGGGGAAGCCTCGGCGCCCGGGCTTGATGCACGACCGATGCGGAGCGGAGGGGGAGCCTCGGCTCGGATGGATGCGCTCGGCCTCGGTCGGTCGGACGACGAGGGGTAGCCTCGGTCGTCTCGCTTGATGTGCAGCCGGCGTGGAGTGGAGGGGGAGCCTCGGCTCGTGGATCTGACGTCCTCCTGAACAGACGAGAACACTCGTTAGGGAGGCCGGACCTTGGTTCCGGTCAAATCCCCTCCGATGCCTAAGTCAGATGACGATCTGAAAGAGGAGGCTCGACGGGGACGGTTCGACTCGAGAGGAGATCGGAACGGTGTCCTCCGGCGTGAGCGGGGGGAAGGAGATGAAGTGGGGGAACTAGGTCGTTGATGGAGTACCTTAGGTTTTGTTACCTGTGATGCGGTCCTTTGTTCAGTCGTCCTCCTAGTCCTTTTATAGGCCTCCCGTCGTGATTATCCATGACTCACGTCCCTCGTCCACCCCCGATCGTGCCCCCTCAATCCGCCTTCCCATCGCCGCTCCCTGCGCCATGCCAGCACCTCCCCATAACGGCCATTAAGTGGTAGCGGGCCTGGGGGAACGGTTATCGCTGGAGTGGGCGAGTGACTTGCGCGTTTTCAGGGTCGGGTCGGATCGACGTTCGGGGGTCCTCTAGGTGGCCTTGTCGGGCGGGCCTGATCTCGCAGACGGGCTTCTGATCGGTAGTTGGGTTTCTGGGTTCGTGGCTTTCGGGCTTCGTTTAGTGGGCTTGGACCCCCCATGATTTCGCGTAGTAGGCTGCGCCTTTGGGCCCATGCTGTTGGGCCTCCGCAAAATAGACGTATCAGAATTCAAATTGGATGAGTAATAGGATTTTTAATTCCAATTTGAATTGTGATGGGTTTTGATTTAATTTCTAATTGATTTGAATCAATCACCATTGGATTCCCTCCTTATCTCTCCATCTTTGACCAAGTCCATATGAATAGCTATATTCTCCATCATTTTGACCAAGTCACCAATTGAGTATCTACATGCTTGCCATTCCTGAAAACACTTGGCACACACATCAAATCGTTCACACACATTTTTTATAATCAAACACGAAGTCGTCGGTCATTGTATCCAACAACATGTTGTATCCAAAAATCTCCCCCTTTTGATGATGACAAACCATATATATATATATATATATATATATATATATATATATATATATATATATATATATATATATATATATATATATATATATATATATATAAGATTTGAGCAATAACGGTCCAAATAATATCATCGTGACATGTGTGTGTGAAGTGTGATAATGGAGGAAATAATACAAATACAATGATGAGCAATAATGTTCAACATATATGCATGCTTCCCCGTATATTCATGATCTTCCTTGAACAATTATTCATTATTCAAATGTTCATTATTCATTTAGCACACCAAATCTTTTCTAAATTATTTTTCCCCTTTTGTTATCATCAAAAGTGTACGTACGAAGTCAATGTCATATCTCATGCAAAAAGAGAGTATTATAAACTATAGCAAACACTTGCATGTACTCATCCTTAGAATATACAAGTCAAATCCAATGAAAATTATAACAAAGATTTCTACACCATCGTGTAAGTGTGATGATTAAACATTGAAGCACATAAGAAGAACGTTCAAGAAATTCAACCAAGACCAATCCACTTTTCCATGTAACGTGATATCATCTAGAATTGATTTTCCACATCTCATTAAAAATGAGTTCAAGTTACCACGCCCAAAACATAGCCTATGAGGACTCTTAGATGTGGGGTGGCATTGCATGACGAGTATAACACCAACTTTAAAGTTTACTCTTAAAGCTTATGTTGGATACTCGTGGATAGTATCGTTGCCATGGATCATATCCATTTTTCATACGGAGCTCTTTTCTTTCTTTTCATTTTATTATTATTTTTGATTGAATTCAATTCTTTTGAACTCTATTTTTTATCCAAGGCAAGATACATCATATCTCGTAGATTTTTATTCAATTTAGCATCCTACATTCACTTTCCAATATTTCATAAAAGATGTCTCCAAATGTACAACAACATCTAATTCTTGTGGAAGTGAAAGTGTAGGTGTAGAAATCAAATTATTCAAATCATTGAACATGTCATGGTTATTTAGAAAATCAAACATGCACATGTAGCTATACCTATACTACATCAATTTCTACATGGATATGAATCTCATTCATTAATACTAATTTAATGATTCAAAATAAACATACACATTAAGCACCATTTTTATAGCTTTTTGCATTTTTCATTTTTTGCTTTGATTTTATAAAGAACTAAAGCCTCCTAACATGCAACTGCTAGCACGTAAACAAATATAAATCAAGCACACATAAAAATACTATGAAGGTATACATTAAGCTCAAGGAAGAATCCGTACCTTCGAGTTGTCGTTTGGCTAAGGAACTTTTTAGTGAAATGCGACGTCCAATCCATAGTTCCTCGTCCATCCATCTTGCCTACACCGAAGATGTTATGTGTGACCTTGGAATCCAACAAGGTCTACTCATGTTAGTCATTAAACTCTTAGGAACCCAAATTTGCTTAAATTTAATATTCTTGTTCCTATATTTGCAATAATAAGAAGTATGACCAACATAACCACATGTAAAGAACTTTGCTTGAATATTTATAGCTTTTATTGTCTCAATGTGAACTTCCCTATATTTTGATTTTTCAACATGTTTCAAATCATATCCAAGTTCTCGCCTATTATTGCCATATATTTGGTTTCCAAGAATTATATCCGAAGATTGTTTTCACACACCAAATTTCTTTATGGTCAGTTCTAGGTTCGTGACTTTAGATTTCAAATAAATATTTTTGTTCACAAGCAAAGTGCATTTATTAATGAAAGCCTTCATATTATCCCCCTTTTTATTATCCCATTCATTCTTTTTCATATTTTCAGCTTTCTTTACAGAATCAATCATTTTTCCTTTAAGCTCATTTTTTAACATGCACATCTTTTCAATAAACTCTTTATTTTCAGTTTCTAGCTTAAGAGCTTTTCTTTATGCATGTTATTCTCTTTTAAAAGCGTAGGACAATTGAGGCATTTAGCTATTTAATGCATTCTAGATTTTCCTTTTTCAACACATTAATGGTAGAATTACATGCAACAATTTTTTCTTTCAGTTTATCAGCTTCTAATGACATGTTGTAATTGTCTTGTTACATTTCATCATTAGGATTTCAATAGTTTTCTACTGTGGATTCAAGTTTCTCTACAGTTGATTCTAGGCTTTCAATTTCACCTTGCATTTCTTTAATAACATTCAGAAGTTGAACTTTGGTGCAAGATTTTACCTCTTCAAGCTCTCCCATTAAGCAAAGGGAGGAGTGTGCATTCTCCTTCTGAGTCTCATCTTTGATATCCTCATCCCACGGTATTGAAGATTTCTTATTTTCCTTTGCTTTCACCATCGATGAACAATCCCCTTTAGTGTGACCAGATTCCCTGCAATTTTGGCTAATAATTTCATCATTAGTATTGTTACAAATATTCTTAGTCACACAAGCATCATTTTTATTTAAGAGAACTTCTCTTCCCTTTCGCTTCTTCTTATTTTGTGTTCTCTTTTCATTACTGCCGAAAGATTGCTTGCTTCCGTATGTCGTCTCCAAAGTCCTATATATGTCCTGTGCAGAAGAGAAATGAAGAATGTGATCAAATATTTTTCTATCTAAACCACAAAATAAGATGTTCATTGCTTTAACATTCATAATACACACATTTCTAGCATCCAAATTCAAATTACTTTCAGGATTTGAGATTTTAGTATATCCGTTTTCAATAATCTGCCATGTAACAAGATCTACAGATAGTAAATAAACTTTCATCCTAGCCTTTCAGTAGATATAATCATGACCACTAAATAGAGGAGGACGATCTATAGGCATTCCTTGAGCAAAAATTAATTCTGGGGTAATCATGATTTTTAGACTAGATTCTCTAACCTGCGGCGAGGATGCATGAGACCTATCCAAGGAGTGTGGGGAAGACTCTTGTGGTCACTGATCGACGTTCAGCAGGACATCAAAAGAAGTTCCCTAGGCATGTGCAAACTGTCATGTTTAGGAGGTCGGGAGCCCACAGTCCTCTCAAAGACCGACATCTTTGTCAGCATTATGGCAAGCTTGGACATGAGAAGAAGGACTGCAGTTATTTACTCATAAGATGCTTTGCATGTGGAGAGTTATGCCATATCTGCAGGTTTTGTCCACGACAGGTTAGCTCTCCAGTACCTATAGCACCTGTGGCAACGAGACCTATGCAGCAGACCCTTCCACCTGCTCCACAAAGGCGGACACTCCCAGCGCCATCAGGTTCAGTCATGCAGCTCCTAGGGACGTCCTTTGTCTGGTCAGCTGCGTATTTCTCATAGGATAGTCCCGACGCCCCAGAGGCGTCAGGTTATCGCTGGTATATCTCCGACCATTCCTTGAGTGATGCATGTTATATATATATATATATATATATATATATATATATATATATATATATATATATATATATATATATATATATATATATATATATGGAGAATATGCGTTTATCTTTATTGATCAAGGCAAAAAGTACAAGGTTCAAGGGTAGCAGAAGAGAAATTGCAGGTCATGGCATAGGCACAGGCGCCAATACCACACCCCTACAAAAACCTTCTCTATGCCAAGAAACCCACACAACTACAACAAATATCAAAGAATATCAAAGAATACAAAAATAGCATCAAGCAACTAGGCCCCAGTTTGCAAAGGCACCACTCGCATCCTCCTGCTCCCCCTCAAGACGCCTCATAGACACTCTGACATCAGCAGCGATATCCTCAAAAAGAAGGATCTGATTCTTGCTCTCCCCTACAAATATCCTCCTGTTTCGTTCCTTCCAAACATGCCAAACCAAGGAGTGTGGGGAAGACTCTTGTGGTCACTGATCGACGTTCAGCAGGACATCAAAAGAAGTTCCCTAGGCATGTGCAAACTGTCATGTTTAGGAGGTCGGGAGCCCACAGTCCTCTCAAAGACCGACATCTTTGTCAGCATTATGGCAAGCTTGGACATGAGAAGAAGGACTGCAGTTATTTACTCATAAGATGCTTTGCATGTGGAGAGTTATGCCATATCCGCAGGTTTTGTCCACGACAGGTCAGCTCTCCAGTACCTATAGCACCTGTGGCAGCGAGACCTATGCAGCAGACCCTTCCACCTGCTCCACAAAGGCGGACACTCCCAGCGCCATCAGGTTCAGTCATGCAGCTCCTAGGGACGTCCTTTGTCTGGTCAGCTGCGTATTTCTCATAGGATAGTCCCGACGCCCCAGAGGCGTCAGGCCTTCACTATGTTTGCGGTAGAAGCGGAGAACACCGGTCAGGTTATCGCTGGTATATCTCCGACCATTCCTTGAGTGATGCATGTTATATATATATATATATATATATATATATATATATGTATGTATGTATGTATGTATGTATGTATGTATGTATGTATGTATATATATATGTGTGTGTGTGTATGTATGTATGTATGTATATGTATATAACGTTTCTCTCTCCTTCTTTTAGTGGGAGAAGATCTGGCGTCTTAGAGGGGGTGTGTGGCGGTTGTCGCCGTCCGCCTTCGCGGCGAAGGCGGAGCTTCATCTGCCCCGAGAGATCGGCGCCTTGTTTTGAAGGCTGCTCGAGACCCCTTCGATTCGTTTATTGCTTCGTGTCGCCGTCTTCGAGTCGCTTGGAGATCTGAAGGTTGTTTCGAGTTTTGATTGTGGTCGCCTTCCCAGATCTGAAGGTTGATCCGTGCGAAGCTTGAGGAGCGGCCACAACGGGTTCGGATCGGGATCTAGGCGTAGATCCTGGTCCGGCGGTGAGTCCTCTTTGGACCTTCTTCCTTGTTCTCGTTTATTGATAGATCTGTCTTAGATCTAACCACTGGGTTGTTTTACTTTCGGATCGAGAGAGTCTTAGATCGGATCTGATCCTGGCCTGTTTGATCAGCGTTGTCCTTGGCTTGTGAATCTGCGATCTGGACTGTTCATACATTTTGGTGTTTCTTCTTGATCTTGCTCCGTGGATCAAGCGGCGACTGGTTGCTTTGTGCGGATCAAGAACTCAGGCAGAGTTCTTGATCCGTATGGTGAGTGGTTCCCTCATCACTCAGTCTAGTTTATCCTTGAACCAAATTTTGATTCTCTGATTGTCCTGTCTTTGGCATGGCTGACGGTGAGAATGCTGATGCAAAGGCGGGGGACTGGCGAACGGTGAATAGAAGGAAGCCGAATAATGTGGCTGTGCCCAAGGGGAAGGGGGCCAGAGATGAGTATGGCCCTCGAGCCCCCTATGCTCAGGGGAGAGTTGGTGGCCTGGCGCATGAGAATACTCGTGTTGCAGGAAATAAGAAAGCTGTCGAGCGAAGGATGATGAGGCCATCTGTCGAAATAAAGATTAATCCGCTTGCTACCAAGCAGTCGTGGTTGGACGTCTGCACAAGCAAACGAAAAATGTCCGATGCTCTTGAAATGAGCTTTGTTCCGCCGGTGCTTGATGAAGCATGGGCCCCCATTGCCGTTCTTCCACAGGAAATCATTGACGAAGCAGCGAGGAACTGGGAGAACACCCTAGTTGTGTATGTCCTCGGCGATGCTCCATTTTACAGCCAGTTGAAAGCTTGGGCTATTCGAACTTGGAAGAAGCAAGGTATGATGATTTTCTCCCGCGATAATGGATTTTTCTTATTTCGATTCAAGGAGAAAGTCGATTGCGACGCCGTGCTATTCGGGGGGCCGTGGATGTTCGACGGGCGGCTCGTCGTGATTCAGCATTGGGCTCCGGACATCGGTTACGATAGAGACATTCTCACCTCCGCCCCCCTGTGGGTTCAGCTCCCCAACCTACCGTTGAAGTTCTGGTCGCTGAAGATTCTTAACATCATAACCAGTGTTCTTGGTGATCTGCTTGGATAGGGCTACGTCAACAATGGAGAGGATGAGCTACGCTAGATGCTTGGTAGAGGTCTCGGCGGAGCATGAGCTTCCTCAGACGGTGACTGTACAAGTTGAAGACGGAGAATACTTCGACATAGCTGTCAGATATGAAGGATCCCCCCAAGATGCATAAATTGCAAATGCTTTGGCCATCTTGCACATCAATGCTGCTCGATGCCCAGGGGTGCGAAGGATGCTGCGAGTTTGGATACTGTAAGTCTCCTTTCCCCTTCGGCTCCTTCTACTTCGTACATATCTTTGGCTCCTTCTACTTCGTTCATGGGGGATAAGAATGAGGGGATGGGGTGTCAGGGGGATGGTCGCTGTAGTAAGCAGCAAGCGGGGGAACCAGTTGGTGATTTTAATGGGGGTGATTCATGTAATACAATAATTGGAGGAAAATGTAACAGTGATGCTAAAGGTATCGGTGAGGATTGTAATGCTGCTGTTGTGGCTATGAAACCTAGTTAGGTGTGTAACATGAGCGTTACCCAGGGAGAGGTTGTATTAGCTGATGATACCACAGTGATGAGGGGGGATGTAACTAATAAGAAGGGCAAAGAGGCCGATGTTAAAGCAGTTCATGTCACTGCTAGGAGGGGCTATGTAAAGGCGCTGGCTGCGCCCAGTGAGAGTGAGAATTGTAACAGGGAGGTAGGGGCTTGCAATGCTAATGGTGATGGTCGTCTAAAGCAGGGGGCTCGGGGGGGGGGGGGGGGGGGGGGGGGGGGGGGGGGGGAGCGAAAGATGTAGCAGCGATCCCAGGCAAAAAGAATGGTCGAATGGGAGTACTCATGGCGGGAATAGTCCATATGCACAAACTCGTGAAGTACTGTAAAGAGTTCAAGGGCATGTCGGCGGCCTCAGTCCATGCTTCTGAAAAATTACCTGCACTCAGCGTGGAAGGAGGGGATAGTAGTATGGGGAGTTTCGATGCGGCTAAGGTGAACAGGTCTTCACAACGGAGGGGCGAAGTTGGGCAGTACAGAGAGGAAGGGGCGGTTAATGTGACCGCGTCCTCAACTATTCCTAGAGACATAGAGAATGTGATAATTGATAATGTACCTAAGCTAGCTGCGTCTGGCAATGTTAGAGGAGAGGGTGCTCCTTGTATACAGATGTATCCAAGTAATGATAATAAAAATGGGGGAGGGGGGAGGGGGGGTCTCAGAGATTACGGGACGCACGGCTACTAAGGCCTCCACCCCACATAGCATGGCGCCATCGCCCAGCCACAACCCGTTCAGCGTCCTATGTTCGGGGAGCATACCACGCCTAGGTGCCTCGCTACTTGATATCAACGATAGCGTCGACTCTGATACCGAACCCATTGACATGACCATTGATAATATAGCTTGGCATGAGGAGCATGCCGAGTTGAAACTCAAAAGCAAAGAACGGAAAAGACAAAAGAGTAAAGGGGGTGCGGTCTCTCCTAAAGGCACCCGCAAAAGCTCTAGGATTAATAAAGCAGTTGAACACCCCCCTCCATCTAATGACAGTGCTCATTTGGAATACGAGAGGGCTTAATAATTTCGGCAGGCGTCGTGAGCTTAAAGATAAGTTGCGCATTCATGCTCCCTCCTTGGTTGGCCTTCTCGAAACCAAGGTGGTGGAATGCAATGCCCAGAGAATCCTTAAATGCTTTCCTAAAAATTGGCTTTCCATTGACAATAGGTGTGCCCATCGCAACGGTCGTATTGTCATTATGTATAACCCCGACATATGGAAGTGATGCGTTGATGGGGTTTCGGCCCAGTATATCTCGTTAAATTGTGTGAATGCGGCGGGGTTCATCACAATGATTACTATCGTCTATGCTTCTAACTCTTATCAAGAGCGGAGAAACCTCTGGAGTGACATTGTGGCCAAGGCCAACAAATATAATAACATACCCTGGATTGTGGGAGGTGATTTCAACTGTGTCAGGTATGCTATGGACAAGGTTGGGGGTAGAGTGATTGATGGGTTTATGGTGGAGGAATTTAATGACTGCATTAACTCTAGTGCCCTCCTTGAACTCAAAACGGTTGGTAATACTCTAAGTTGGAACAATCGTAGCATTGGGCAAACACGTATTTCTGCCACTCTTGATCGGGTCCTATGCAATAGCAATTGGATGGGGGTGCTCTCATCCTCTTACTGTGAATACATTGCTGGTAGCACTAGTGACCATTCCATCCTTCTCATCCACTCTCATCGGCCCAGGGGTTCTGATCCCAAACCATTCAAGTTCTTTAATGCCTGGCTCCGTAGCCCTGATTATTCAAATATCCTTAAAGAAAAGTGGCGCATTAGGACTGATGGTTGTCCTATGATACGGCTGGTGGACAAACTTAAACATCTTAAAATTGGGTTGAAGAAGTTTGGAGCGGCTTATAGAGAAGCTAATGGTGTGGGTAGAATTCGGGCCGATCTCATTTCCATTCAGAATGACGTCAATCTGTTTTTATGTCCTGACCTCCAAAAAAGGAGCAGACCCTTATAAAACAATTAGCCGAGGCTTTGGATGTTGATGAGTCCAACCTCAGGCAGAAAAGCGGGCAAGATTGGTTGCACCTTGGGGATCGTAATTCACGGTTCTTTTATACTGCCATGAGAGCACGGCAAAGTCATAATAATCTTGGGCACCTTATATCTAATGATGGCTCGAGCAATAATTCTATTGATCTTCTTAAAGTTGAAGCCCCTAAGTTTTACGCTGGCCTTTATAATCAGGATGACTATTGGAGAGTCTTCCCTTGCCTCACCACAAAAAGAATCCTCACTAAAGATGCTGCTTCTTAGGTTGGAAGATCCGTTACTTCTGAAGAGGTTAAAAATGCGGTTTTTCAGATATGGGCTGATAAGGCCCCTGGGCCTGATGATTTTAATGGGTTTTTTTACCAAAACTCGTGGGATATTGTTGGTAAGGATGTCACTATTGCTGTTCTCAATTTCTTCAAATCTGGTAAGATATATCGGCAGATCAATCATACCTTTCTCACACTTATCAATGCTTCTGGGCTTGGTGACTATCGCCCGATTTCTTGTTGCAACGTTCTATACAAAATTATTAGCAAGATCCTATGCAATCGACTGAGTAAAGCGATCGTTGAGCTCATCTCCCCTAACCAAGCTGCCTTCCTTCAGGACCGTCTTCTGGCTGATTGTGCGTTGCTAGCTCATGAGCATATTAGGGGCTTCAACAATCCCATGGGTGCCTGGGCTTGTCTGAAATTGGATTTACGCAAAGCATTCGATAGTGTGAACAGAGAATTCGTCTATTATATGATGCATAGAATGGGCTTCAATCATAGATTCATTGGCTGGATATGCGAATGCATCTATACGCCGACCTTTTCTGTTATGATCAATGGCTCCCCTTACGGCATGTTCAATTCTAATAGAGGGCTGAGGCAGGGCCCCCTCTCTCCGTACCTTTTCGTGATTTTTATGGAGGCATTCTCCTTGCTCATGGCTAAATCCAATGCCACTCACAACATTATGCCTATGTGTAGAGTGGGGGCAGTCACCCACCTCCGCTTTGTTGACGATCTATTGGTTTTTTGTATCGCCAATGTTAAGTCCTTCGAGGGGCTAAGAGATCTTCTCTCTTCATTCAAATCCTTCACTGGTCTTGGTGTTAACTGGGATAAAAGTGCTAGTATTTTCAGTAAAGGCACTAGGTGTCCTAACCGCCTGGCTGATATCTTGGGCATTCGTCGTGCACAAACGCTATCTACTTATCTGGGTCTTCCTCTTTCTACAAAATACCCCAATGCCTCCATGTATAGTCGTCTGATTGATAGATGCAAAAGCAGGTTGCAGGGTTGGTCTTCATCTCTTTTATCCATTGCTGGGCGTATTGAACTTGTTAAGTCTGTCATCTATGGCATGATGGGATTCTGGATGCAAGCCTTCCGCATTCCTAAGTCCACTCTTGGTACGATTACTTCTATGTGCAGAAAATTTATATGGGGGAATAATCGTCTTTGGGCTTGGAATGATATGTGTACTCCCAAGCAGGAGGGGGGATTGGGTATTAGAAGTCTCACGGATCTCAACAATGCGCATGGTGTCAAGCTAACTTGGCGCATGCTCACACATGCTGGTGGTTGGGCTTCTTACATAA